>JAKZZE010000011.1:1200000-1809036 GCA_024220505.1 Rhizopus arrhizus
ATTCCTGTAGTGCAGTTGGTGGATCTTGTTTGCCGTATTTATAACGTCTTTGAGGGTTCATTGGTAATACATGTTACATTTTGTTACAATAAGAAAAAAACTGATAGTGATTAATGATTGTAGATGCGTGATTATAAAGATAAAGGTGAATTTGTCAGTTTAATGATGTGCTTACCTACCTTACATTACAGTACCAGTAAAATGCTTAGTAGCTTATTATACTGGTAAGTCTTTTTTTCCCCCTCAAAACATACAGAATGAATGTTTATACTTTATATATCATCTTTTAGTACTGGACAAGAAATGCTACGATACAGCAAATTATTTTCAAGAATTATGCATCGTCTATTAACCGAATACAAACAAAGAAGAACGATTAAAGTTTGCGTATACAAATTGATAACTCTATGCCTTGAAAAATGTGGATATACCTTTGCCGAAAGCCTCACTAAACCTTTGATAACTGCCATTATAGAAGACCTTCAGACGATTGAGCGCAAATCGGCCAGCCTAGTTGTTCCCAATCAATCCAAGGGATCACACAAGAAGAGAAAGACTGATCTTACAAATTCTGACTCCATATCCAGCAAACTTGTATCTGCTTCAGCCCCAGATGTTCAGATGGCAGCTTTGCAAGCATTGGCTAGTTTCCTGAGCATCTTTGGTTTTGCTCTTGAGAATGCACAGAGAGCATCCATTGATTCAGTCATTTTAGCCAGACTTTTGCAATTCGTCCCACCTTCTGACTTGACGGATGAAGAAGTTAACCTAGTCAAGATTGAATTATACAATTGCTTACTCGCCTCTGTTACACATCCGATTGAGACCCAGGCCAGTATCCTGCCTCATGCGTCACGTCTGTTTACAGCTGGTATGAATCAATCAGCGCACGGACTACAGGCTATTTGCAGAAAGGGATTGTCTGTCTGTGACCTTATCACTCACGCAAGGTTACCTCCCGTTCAACGTGCCTTACCAAAGGAATCACCTGTTGTTCATATGAGTGCCCTCACGACCCACGTTGAACAAAAGCCAGCCGAGCGATCTGAACCTGCTGTTATCGGAACAAAACGACCCTTGGATCACACAGAGAAAAAAGTACCTGAACAGCAGCCATTGCCCGAAAAGGTGCAGCACGAGCTGGAAAAAACAGCAGGACAAGAAAAGACAGAGGTCACTGTAGAAAAACAAAATAGAATTGAGCCAAGCGATGTAAATGAATCTCTGGTGAACAAAACAAGAGATCAAGAAGAACAGCCAGAAAGTGTTTTGGTGATAGAGAAAGAGCAGAGAGTGGAAGAGATTGAAAGGAGCTTTCAGGAAGCTTTAGCCAATCAGATCACAACCAATAAGGTTGAATTAACTCAATCAAAAGATGCTTCAGAGATAAGGATCGAAAGTAGAATAGAACAAGAAACGATTGAAGAAGATATCTCTGGTTTTGACATTCCTGATATTGATATGGCAGGCCCAGATAGTGATGTTGAAGATGAATAAAATTATCAACTCATCTTATTTCCCTTACTTTTTCTATACAATATCATGCGAGTATGTTTAAAGTACTGTTTTCAATTTCTCCTCACTCCTCCTTTTTTTTTTTTTTTTTTTTTTTTTTTTTACATCAAATCTATCTGAGTAGTGAAAAATTAAATCTTGGCTTTTATTAAATATGATTGAGGTATAATGTTGAATTCTAATTAGAAATGATTGTATTTGTTAGAATCAAGTTTTATCTCCGAAACTATTTGTCTATCTTGTACTTCTGATTACGTTATTCATTAAGTCATACAAATCTTCAATTAAACAATTCGACAAGGGAACAATGGCAGAATTGGTTATGATTAGGCTTAAAGGAGGAAGTGCAAAGGAGAAAGAGATTGAGCGATGGTTAGACTAGAATAAAAAAGAGACAAAAAGTAGTAAAAAAAAGATGATATAACAGATGAATTGACAACAAATCTGGTACAAGGAAAGATGATGTGTGGTTAACAAATTATTTCTAACCAACTATGACTATCTTTCATTTGAAAGATAATTAAACAATGGATTCAGTCATTATTTTATAATTAGACTATAAAAATAAAGGGAGGGGGGTTCAGGTTAGTAAAGCGAATGTTAGACACAAGGGAAAACGTGTTTTTTGCTCTATCCATTTTATTCTTCTCTTATTTTCTCTAATTCAGTGTCTTTAATTAGAAAGTATGAATTAAGAAAGGCCATTAAGATGAGTGGCAACATTATTTTAAAAACCAGTCTCTCACTGACAATAAATTGCATAAGAAAGATGTCATACACACACCCTATATACTTTACCCACGGACAAAAAGGATAAATAGGAACTAGAGCAAGAAAAATGTAGTACAATGCTTATTTTGTTAGGATTACAATTGATCAACATCATTGTAAAATAGCATACACTATATTGATGCGTTTAATGAGAAAAAGATTACATATACAAAAGTTATAATAATTCATAGGTTGGTATGCTTATATATAAAAGAAGGTAAAAGAGTATTATTTACAAGGTAGATGCTGTTGAATGGGAGAGAAAATAAATTAATTGGAATAAGAAGTTTCGACTTGAGATGGTTCGACACTTGGAAATGAGACATAATCTTCTTTGAATGATAAAGTCCTTTTTGGTTCACTCCAGTCTATACTCCAATTGGATGGAGTTGAATTATTTGAACAAGTTCTAACCATTCGATTATTATCTTCATCTTTTTGATTCATAGAAGCCATTGTTCCTTTACGTCTCCATTCATTCCAAAACTGAAGCATTGTTGAATTCTTTTTTCTTTTTTAAAAAATTAAAGAAAAAAAAAAAAAAAGATAAAATATTGACTGAGTATTTATATGTTTTTTAATACATGATCAAACCCAAACAAAAGGGCTAGATTTAATATATTTTTGGAAAAGCTAAAACCAACTTGTCGTGCTTGTGTCTTTGTTTATTGTTACACCTTTCTGTATTAATAGACATGACAGCCTTTCTTTTTTTCACAGCATCTTAAAATTGCTTGTCGGATTTTTATAAAATCTTTGTCGCATCTTTTATTTTAATCATTTATTCTACCTTCTGTTTCTTGCATGCAATCTGCTTCTTATAGCTTGAAGAAGCACAGCCGACGTGTTCACGTCATTCTTTTCAAAGCATGCAAGAATTAAGCCATGTTCATCACAGGCAGCCAAAGGTCACAGTGGGTGTAATCTTCGCTATTTGAATATATTGCTTGCGTCATCTGTTCAAAACACTGTCCTTTATTTTCGTTTTTTTCTCTCTCTGTCTATCCTTTCAATGGAATCACAACAATCAACATCAATGGAAACTGATTTAATAAATGTAAAGCCTGAAAACATTCAGACTGAGTCACCAAAACAAACAGTAGCTGAAGATCAGCAGCCTGAACCATCCAAATTACAAGAAACAGCCAAGACTTCCCGTACAAACCTTGAATTAGAAGCATATAAATACTTGATGGATCAAACAAAGCCAGCACAATTGCCATCCTATACCTCTTGGTTTGATTTTAACTCTATTCATCAAATTGAACGCGTTTCACTGCCTGAATTTTTTACTCATATTAATTCTTCCAAGACACCTACCATCTATCAAGACTATCGTGATTTTATGATCAATACTTATCGTCTTAATCCAAAAGAATATTTGACAGTAACTGCCTGTAGAAGAAATCTTGCGGGCGACGTGTGTGCTATTATGAGAGTGCATGCATTTTTGGAACAGTGGGGTTTAATCAACAGTCAAGTAAATGGAGCAATAAGAAAAAGTAGGATGCTGTTGATCTAATAAGCTTCTTTTCTTTAGTGTGATCCTTCTACTTGGCCATCACCCATAGGCCCACCTTTCACAGGACACTTTAGAGTCACGGCAGATACACCTCGTGGGTTAGCTCCTTTCAAACCAAACGTAAAGGCCAACGTGTCAGCAACACCGAAGGGTGAGATGAATGTGGAGCTGAGGAAAAAGGTCTTTGAGGCAGCGAACAATAAGCCCCTCAAGGAATATTTTTGCACTACTTGCGGTACAGATTGTACTCGGGAACGCTATCACAGCTTAAAGATAAAAAATATGGATCTTTGTCTGATTTGCTACAAAGACGGTCGTTTCCCGGCGACCTGCTTTAGCAGTGATTTCATTCGTTATGAAAATCAGCAGCAGGAAAAGGAAGAGAGAGCAAAGGAATGGTCAGATGAAGAGACCTTGCTGCTGCTGGAGGCCATTGAGTTGTATGACGATGATTGGAATACGATAGCTGACTATGTGGGCACAAAGTCAAGAGAGCAGTGTATCTATCACTTTTTACAGTTACCTATCGAGGAACCTTATCGTGCTGCAGAAAGCGATATACAAAGCAACATCATCCATCATAAACGTGTGCCCTTCTCTCAAGCAGATAATCCAGTCATGTCCATCTTGGCCTTCTTGGCCTCTGCTGTTGATCCCGAGGTAGCCTCAGCTGCTGCAGAAGCGGCTATTGCTTGTCAGGAACATAAAAGAAAGAAGACAGATGACGAGATGGATGTCGACAGTGAACAGCAGTCTACGAATAAAAAGCCACGCACACTAATTGAAAAAGCCGCATCTGTTGCACTGGGATCTGCTGCTGCCAAGGCTAAATCGTTATCTACTATTGAAGAACGAGAGATTAAGAGATTGGTTCACTCAGTGGTTGATTCAGAGATGAAGAAATTGGAGCTCAAGATGAAGTACTTTGATGAGATGGAGGCAGTGTTGGAATATGAAATAGAAGCTCTTGCTCAACAACGTAAAGATATCTTTGCTTATCGTCTGTCTGTGAAGAAGACGGAAGCGCTGCTGGAACAAGAGATTAGTAGAAGAGGCGGTATCGAAAGAGCTGTAGAAGATGGTTGGTCACCTCAACAACTTCAACAGCTCGTTCACAGTTCACTCTTTAAAGAAGATTATCACTTGATAGATACGACAGACTTGAACGAATCCACCTTGACTCATCCCGAGATGCGTATGGACGAGAGTGAATCAGATAAAGAAGCTAGTGCAGTGCTCTCCCTTTAAACAAATGACCTTGTTATATAATATTCTCAACCTTTCCATTTGATATTTCCTTTTTCTATTTAAAAAGAAGAAACTCTTTTATTATCTTTCGCATATCACTGCATTTTGCAATAAATTTTTATTCCAAAGACACATTTCAGTGGATATAATCTGTTTATTAAAAAAAAGCATGGTTCCTTATCTCATAGTGTCTTGAATAATGAGAAAAACAGAAAGATGAGAGCATTGTTTAACTTGATGCTAATTGCTCTAAAGAATAAAGATAGTTTCCCTTCTTGTTCTCTTGCTCTTGAGATGGTTTGTAAATACTTTTGAAAGTGTTACAAGAGCAATGGGAAGATTTTGAAAAAGTTATTTGTATTTGCGCAAAGTGCATGTAGATGGTCTGTGTGAGCAAGTGTGATCTTTCTCCACAGCTATCACCATAATAAGATGAAACTTGGTCGGGGTACAGCATGTGATTTACTCTGGTGCATAAGGGAAAGAGGGAGAAAGCAGTGGGGATAAATAGAATGATGATAGATTGATTTGTACAGACTGTCTTTTAGACCTATTAATAATAAGACGGATGTCTATTCATCATTCGCCTTTCTTTGTTGACTAAAAAATAGAGACAACAGACAACCTGAGTTTTTTTTTTTTTTTTTTTTTTTTGGGATAAAACACGGATGATCCTTAAATCTAGTTGTGTTCACAATAAATGAGGACCCTGGCTCAAAGTCTAGATTGACTCACTGTCACGCGTTAAAAGAAAGGATCATGTAAATTGTTCTTTTCCTTTTAAATATACATGATGTGATTAGCATCAATTTGGGTTTAAAACAAGTTGAATGTGAATCAAATGTACACCACCTTCAATTCACCTTCTTTATCTCTCTTTAGGTAATTTTCTCTTCAAATAATATTTGAATAAAAAGTAGTTTTGCTTATGAGCATAAATGACTTGAATAGGATGACATGACATATAAAAAGCTAACGTATTTACTAAACAAGATAGGATAATAATCAAAATGAGGTTCAATTGAGGGTTGGTGGGTTAAGAATGTTTCTTGCTGTATCTCTATTGGAAAATGAAAAGAAAAATACTTTTAAAGTTAAATCTACATCATCTTGAGAACATGACCAAATTAAAAACAAATAGGGTTATTCACTTGATAAAAAAAATAAAGCTACAATGTAATATAAAGCATACTGAAAAGGAAAAAGAGGGGTTCATGAATCCACGCAAACAATGTATTCAAATAAATAATAGTTCGGTTTTATTTTGAAAATATCAATGTAACAAATAGTTTTGTTCTAAAAGACAATTTATTTGTGTAATCGACGTAACATTGAATTAAGAAGGTTTCTCTTCTCTTTTTTCTTTCTTTAACTTTATGGATTATCAAACAATCATTCAAAAGATAGATCGAAAGAGTACGACTATTTTAAGTTCTGCAGTTGCGGCTGTAGTAGTCACTTGGATGATCAAAAGGGCCATCAAGAAATCCAAAGAGCCTAAAGCAGCTGGATTGAAAGATATTCCTACACCTAAAGGAGAATACTTTTACATTGGTAAAATAGTGAAAATATCGGTTTCATAACCTATCGAATCTAATCTTTCTTGTCATAAAGGCCACCTACCACTCTTTGGCAAGTACCCAAGCTTCAAAGTCACAGAGTGGCATCGAGAATTAGGTCCACTCTTTCGGATTAAGATGGGAGTACAGGATTGGGTGTTTATCGGAGATCCAGAAATGGCACACGAATTGTTCATGTCCAAGGGATCCGTGACCTCTGGCCGACCTTTTTTTACGTATGGTACTGGCTATCACGGTGAAGGAGAAAGGTAAAGAGAGAAGGGTTTTCTTGAAGAGGATACCAATTCATATTCGTCTTGTAGAGGCATCGTATTCACAGATTATGGTAAGCCTTGGAAGAATGCAAGAACAGCCGTCTTGGATGTTCTTTCACCAAACATAGTGGATATCTTGCAAGAGACGATCGCAAGAGAGACTGGAAATGGTGTAGAGGTGATGATAAGGGATGCTTTTGAGGCTCAAGAAAAGAATGAAGGTATTAACCCCTTGGCTTATACTCGTTTGACGGCCATGAACATCATCCTGGCTACAGTTTTTGGTATAGATGGTGCAAAGTCTGTTGAAGATCCTTTGTATAAACGTATCATCAACGGAATGGAAGAAAACTCGCACTATATTAGTATGGTAGGTGACTTGAGTGCTTATTTTCCTGTCTTGTCCTTTTTGGATGTGCTTTTTAGAAAGGAGAGAAAGATGAAGAACTTTGTCGAAAACAGCAGTCGTCCTCTTTACCGTCATCTCGTTCAGCTGGCTCGTCTTAGTGATCGACCAAGTTTAGTAAAGAACTTGGATGAAATTAAAGATTCATTAAAAATTGATGATCAAAATATAGTTGCTCTTACAAGTATGTCAAATGTGGTAGCAAAGGATTGATAGTAAAACTAATATTCCTTTTTTTTATAAAGATGAGTTAATGATAGCAGGTGTTGATACTGTTTCTAACTCAATGGCATGGACCTTTGCCATCCTTTGTCATCACCCCGATTGGCAAAAGAAAATGTCTGATGAAATAGACTCATTTGTTCATAAGCATGGTCGATTACCCATGTTCACCGAACGCAAAGAGATTCCAAGTTTAATCGCCGTCATCAAAGAAGCCCTAAGATATCGACCCTCTATATATTTTGGTGTTCCTCACAAAGCAACCAAAGACGGTAAGCTACTACCCCAAACTTTCTTTGGCATTATATACTCATGCCATACAGTTCTCTATAAGGATTATGTTATCCCCAAAGGTACCATATTGATCAGCAATGCGCACACAACGAATAATGACCCTCGACTGTTTTCTGAACCTGAAAAGTTCAAGCCTGAGCGCTATTTAGATGACTCAAAGTCTCTTTATGCTTCCAGTAATGGTAGCATACAGAACAGAGAGCTGTTTACTTTTGGCTGGGGTAGACGTATCTGTCCTGGTATTTATATGGTAAGCTCGAACTTTATTTTATTGTACCCGGTTTATTCATGGCTACCGTAGGCTGAAAGTGAAATGTTTAACTGGATGGCTCAATTCTTCCAAAGGTGTACGATCGAACCCTTCATTTCGTCTACTGGAGAAAAAATTTATCCAAATTTGGATGATTGTGTAGATCAGGCTTCTACTATCGCACCAGCCCCTTATAAAGTGCGATTGGTAAAAAGACATGATACACAGTTGTAAATGGATAAATTATATTAAATAATCTCCCAATATTTTTTTAAAAAATAATAAAAGTACTCTATAATCATAAAAAATGCTCGAAAAAAAGTTGCATGAGTATAGAGTTTATGTATAAAAGTGAACATTTTCTCTGTACAAAATACAGAAATCAATTATTGGGAGATATGGTTTACTAGAATTACTAAGTAAATTTAGTAAATTATTTTTCCTTTAATTTAGACAGATGAATACATTTTTAAATAAAAGACAGAAAAGTACTTGTAGCGACCAGTTCATGTAGTTCATGTAGTCAATGTAATGTATCTTTACTAGATCTTGATAAAAATAATCGCAATTTTTGGAAGTGTTCTACCTCAGATTTTGATCCTTTTTTTTTTAAATTCAAACAAATGGTGACATTGTGATTCTCTTAATATAATAAAATCCCTGATACCAGCTCCAAATGAAAAGCCATAAAGAAATATCTAGTTAGAATCTTTAGATGAATAGGAAAGCACAATATCAGTATTCCTTATGCTGATATATTCTCACTCTAAATAAGGTCTTATCGAATAAGAATTGATCTAACAGTATATAATGAATAAAGATAAATGTAAATTGTTGCTCAAAATTACCTATTTGTTTACGCAATCATTTCAAACCCTCGCTTGGTTTTACCAATTTTTTAAAATAATATAAATACTTTAGCAATTGTCTCCAGAGTTACCTGTATAACTCTTTTATATGTAAAAAGCCAATTTCAGCAACACCAATATCAGTAGAGCCAAAGAAAACGTCTTTGTTTTAGTATCTGCTAGGGCTTTCTTTCTCCTTGTTCTTTATTTGTCTCGGAAAGATTTAAAAGAAAAGAAAGGCCAAAGAAATCCCTTTTTTCACAAAATATATTTAATGTGTTTATCTTTGATGAAAAGCTTCTTTAAGCCAGATAATGAAATGTATTTTATGTTGAAAATTTGCGTGGGAAGCCAAGTATGGCTCACGATTAGTGATCCTTTCTTGACTTATGGTATGTTTGTTAAAGCAAACAGTAACACCTCCTCAAGGACTTACTGCTTTCTCTCTATCAATATTTATTTTAAATACAATAGATAAAAAGAAAATTGATTATGTCATTTAAAGATCGATAAACTAAAGATGCTTTTTTTTATTCAAAGGTTTTTTTTTTTTTTGTTCCAAAATGATCGTCAACAGAAAAAAAAATAGGAAAGAAGATTATGAGATGTTATACCAATTGTTATTTTTAACTTTCTTCATCTTACTTGCAGTCTATAGCTGCTGTTATTTTGAGTTTTGGTGCTGTGAATAAGTTTAGTGGCATATTAGAGGTTGAGGTAGAAGTATTGATCGATCAATTGAGTAAGGAGCTTCAAAAAAGAAAAGTACTGGAATTCATTCAAGACAAGAATATATTTTGGTATTTATTTGGTAAGTCCATAAACAAAATACATGGTTAAAGAAGCTAAATGTTTTATTGGCCTGTGTTGGCTGAGAAGGGGTTGCTCAATTCCTCCGTGCATTTTCATAGTAAATTAATGCTTCAAGTAGACCATGACTCTAATGGTTAATTTAAAGAATATATACGCATGTCTTGTGCTATACTTTAGAGAATCCCTCTATGTGTTCTGAAATCCATATGATTTTAAGATATGCTCACCAAACATTTTAAATTCACAAGTTATTTAAATCCTTTCACCTGTTTTTGGTTGTTTAGAGATTTTTTTTTGGTTTAGCAGAGGGTTTCGGGTATTTATCTGTATCTGTGAAGACGTCGTAACAATAAGGTAGCAACGAGTCAGAATGATGCACTGTTTTCAGCGCGGCATTTGTTTTTCTTCTATTGATCTATAGTCTTTTTAGTCGCATAATATTGATTTTAATATGACTAAAAGCAATGGTTGCCAATAATTGCTGGCATTTTGTTAATCTGTGATGCTTAATTTACCATTGAAAGTGGTTAGATAGCCAGTAGAATGTGAAATATGGATTACCCTCCTTCTCTCAATCTTCGTTAGTAAAAAAAAAAAAAAAAAAAAAAGTGTATTTATTGCATTGATTGTTAACTAATAGACAATTCAAATATCTTCTGGATCTATCTTGGGAAATAAAAATAAAAGAGCATAGCGTGTGAATAATAGAGGGCAATACGTTGAGGTCTATCTCTGATTAGTAGCACCATAAAATAGATCGAAGGAAATTTTATGTAACCTTAAAGTATATATGTTTTTTATAAAATTAGAATGAACTAAATCGGCTAAATATTCTTCTATCAATCTTCTTTCTATAAAGGATTCACAGGGACGCGTAATAATTTATTCATAAATAGAAACTTATCGGACAAAAGGACATTACATTGAAACCCAGTATATTGCTTATTCTCTAGAATTGAAACAAGAAAAAACCATGGGCTTATGCACGAGTTTATTGAATCATTTAATGTTAATACTACTTATAATTATGTATTTTAGTTTTTTTTTGCACACTATTAAAAGAGCAAACTGCAATGATATTTCAAAGCCTTAATAAACGTAACAATCTGTTATTTATGTCTGTATATGAAGCCAAAAGTTTCTCGGTATTGGAATAATTTTAGGTCATAGAAAAGTATATAGAATATGTGGTGTTCATCTTTTGGCTAGCAAGTTTT
Organism: Rhizopus arrhizus; assembly: GCA_024220505.1. Lineage (NCBI taxonomy): Eukaryota > Fungi > Mucoromycota > Mucoromycetes > Mucorales > Rhizopodaceae > Rhizopus > Rhizopus arrhizus. The sequence continues at coordinate 1,210,941 of JAKZZE010000011.1, forward strand.
GATATTCAATAAAAGTATTTTTTATTTCTAAATCTTACGCGATTTTCTAGTATTTGCTTTTTAATTGATGAAATACAACCTACGACAGTTATTGCTAAGAATCGTATGATTTGAAAGTATTTATGCTTTTTCTTCTGGTATCTGGATGCATATCATTGCACAAGAAAACTACGTGGATTAAAAATGTGTCAGACAATCTTGATCGGCATTACATCGGAGTATGCTTTATGCAAGGGAAAAAAGGATTGTGTTAGCAGCTTAAAACTAATAGCTTATCATTTTCTTATAAAAATTCTTAAGCTGCACACACTTGTAGACGACTTGTATAATAAGACTTAAAATTACGTAAAAAAGATAGGAAAAAACAGGTTCTGTTTATGTACAACGTAGCTTTCGGTGCTTTAATTTTGAAATCGAATTGACGTTTTTCCAAGCTTTTGGTTTTTCTTAGAAGTCTTTGGTTGTTATTTTCTAGTCATATCAGTTATATTCATAGTTATTTAATTAGCGATATAAACTTTGATTAATAATCAACTTATTAATAATCAAAAGGTCTGATCTTACTATAGTTGTTCATTCAAAATGGGAATCATTTTCTGGGTAAGAAATCGAGTATGTATTAAAAGATATTTCTTGTTTAATATTATATGAGAGTAAGCTATCTTAGTTAAATTTGCATCTAAAAGCTATCATTTTATCAAAAGCGTTGGTTGATTCATTAAATCTATACGCTTAGCCAAGGCTTTTGGTGACACATAAAAAGACGAAGCTTCTGAACTTAAAAAACATACTATAAAAGAAAGCCTTATATTTTAATTTGAAAGTAAAGAAAGTAAAAATGGCTCCAGTTATTACATCTCCTGACAGATACAAAAAGTTCTTGGAAAACCATCATTATAACCAAGTTTTGAAGAATGGAAACAGAATTGATATTTCAGGTCAAGGTGGTTGGGGTGATTGTACGAATGGTCCCTCGTTCCAATACAAATCATTGGAAGAAGAAATTGAACAAGCTTTTAAAAACGTCGAACATGTATTGAGTACTGTAGGTGCTTCCTGGAAAGATGTTTACAGTGTTACTTCATATCATGTTAACTTTGCTGAAACTACTGAACGTGTCTGCACTACATTCCCCGCTTTGTTCAGACAGTATATTGGTGAAAGAGCTCCTCTATGGACCTGCGTTGGCGTTACGTCCCTTGCTATAAAGGAAATGAATGTAGAAATTGTAGTCTCAGCTATTAAAGATTAAAGATGTTTAAATAAAAGATACTTTTGATCAAAACATTTTAGATCCATATTATGGTCACAGACATATACCCATCGTGTTTTTACATTAATATAATTATGAAGACTCTGCAGTTATTTGGACTGAGCTTGTCTGAAACATTGAGAATGTAAATACTGAATGCAGTATCTTTACAAAACAAACTCTCCCTATTGCAAGTATGATCATGCAGAAATCGCATGAATATTTTATTAATATAATATACATTGAAATTAAGCATAAGAAAAGGAAATGACAGATTTATTAATTAACAGAAAGTCGCTGAGATCAATAAGAAAGAGACATTTGTTTAACAATTAAAATAATACTCAGCTTCATATTCCATGATCTAGCAACTGATTTTTCCGATTTGGAGACCTTTTGAAAATCTGCTTCTGATATGGGTGTATGTGTATGTCTATAAGGAGGGAAATTGTTTCTAGGCCTATTTAAAATTCCATACAAATGACTGCTAAACAACATCTATGGTTTATGTCCTGTATGGTGAACCTGAAAATTGTAACATCACGTACATGATAAGAAGCAAACAGAAATGCTATTTCGATAAAAGAATAAATGATAGTTGTGCAATCTATAAAAGACCATATTCAACGACATCTTCAATTTATTACTCTATTTATTAGAGTATAAACTGTCAAGAGCCTTTTAATATAATTAACAGTTGCGTAGCTTTATAAGTATATTTTTTTAAGCAAAAGAGAAAGATGCAAGCATACATGTATAATGAAGCGTATCAAAGTATATTCAATGAGATATATTTGATGCTAAGCTTAAAGATAGTGCTTTTGGTGATAATTTATATTATTTCAATACTCAATATGTACATGCAATTAAAAATAACAACATCTAAATGAATCATCAGACAATTTCTTTCAAGTAAACACAAAGATCAGCATGAGGAAAAAAGAAAGAAAAAACTCATAATGATGTTTATATTGGTTCTAAAGTATAAAAAAGTACTTATTGGGTTGCCTTCTACCTTGTTCATTATGAAATTAAATAAAAGTGTATTTTATTAATTGTGAATTCGTTTTTATTTGTGTTGATTTTGTAAGGATATTACCAAGTAAAGAAGGGGATAGATTACATATAATTAATCCAAGAGATTAATACAGAACGTTGAATAGGCTATGTTATTTTAACCAATATTTGTGTTAAGAAGGATATACCTTTTAGTCCTTGAGCTAGTTCTGATATACAGATGACCCACTCCAGGTAGTTTATTCGTGTAAGGATTCCTAATATGCTAGAAGATGACATGATGCCAACAAATAGCCTTTGAAATCAACTGCTTCATAAAACTGGACAATGTTTTTTGCGCGTGCTTAGCTCTGTAATTCATCCTCGCATACTGTCAATAGCAATAATGTTTTCCTGTTCTCATTCTCCTAACCAAATCACAAAGCATGAATATGCTGTTTCTTTAAATTACTGGTTAATGGTATTCAAATGTATTTCGACATAAAAGAAATGGTCTTACGAAAAGGGTGTTCATCTACATTGCAATCATAGCCATAGCCCAAAAAGCATAATTCTAGAGAGTAGCCCATACTTCTCAAAACCAGAAACGTGACAATGGAGGATAATTTTCTTTAAAAAACAGAAACAGAAGTGATACTTTTAGATATTTGTTTATTTTACCCAATATTTAGCTTTGATCACAATTTCCCTTATTGATACACAGGACAAAATCAGTAATTGTTAACTTTTTTTTTTTAAAAAAAACTGTAGTGTCTTTAGTTATTATAACAAACGAATTCATACAAGATATGTGTCTCCATTTCCTGTTATATATCAATGGAGCATTAAATAATATATGAAAGTAAAGATAATTTCTTATACGATTATTAACACAAGTTATGTGTCTAAATGAATGAACAAAAGTTTTATCTAATTCGTGGGTATTAAACATGCAAAACTTGTAATTTTATTTCACACAGAGATAAAGGCTTTACACTGGACAATTGTGATTTCACATGCCCGAAATTGTCTTACAAAGGTATTTCAGAATTATTGGTAGATGTGTAATTCTTCTTATAAAATTAGTAATCCAAAATAAACCTAAAGTACTAGGGTTCTTTTTAGGGTAAAATAAAGATGTCCTTTAGAAAAATGTGTTCTTTGTGTATATTTATATATTTTATTTTAAAGAGCTTTATTATAATTTTTTTTTTTTTTTTTTTTTTTTGTAAACTTTATTATAATTTCTTTGTCTTGAGATGCAGAATAATCTGGACTTCTTTTGGCGTGTGTTTTGGGTTGAGTTCAACGCTTTAAAGATCCGCTTGCGCATACTATATTTGGAAGGTCTATCATATTGTATTTCCATTGGGCCATCTCTATATTTAGTTTCTGTTTCTTTGTCATAGAACTGATACTGACAGATGGATGATGAGCATCGAGGCATGAAAAACCGAATGATACCTGTTAAGAAACTCATTATTATAAATACATTTTTCTTTTTGATTAATAAACAATGGCCAACAACATGGATTTTGAATACCTATCTCTCATTAAACAAGACTACGCAGAAGAAGTAGCAATAAGCTTGATGTCAATGATGAGAATAAAGAATGAGCTTAGCCTTGGTGTCTTGGAAATTTCTAAAGTACTTCTTTAAGAGTCTTCAAAATTTGATACCAGCAGAGAGGAAGAGAATGCGGATAATCTCAGAAATGAGTGCAAAGCTGAAAAAAGCAATGACGCTCTTATTTAACCCTTGATTGAAGCCTTCTCTAATCCTTACATCAGTAAGACTGACCAAGAGAAGGAAAAGAGCACATACTACATTTACAATGAAAATCAGATCGGCCATTTCTTGCTTTTAGACGCTGAGAAATTTCTGGTAAAAACTGCTGCTTCTGACGCTTGTATTAACTTTAGCTCAGCATATTGATTAAAAAAATGGGAAGAGGGTACAGTTCTTCCTAATAAAAAGGACCTAATAAGGGTGTCATGGCCAACATGGAGCAGCAATATTCCCAATTTGTTGTTGTAATTGTAGATAGTTATGTACTTTAACAACAGCCTAAATTCTCCTTAAAGGATGTTAGAGATCGACTATCTCACACTAGTAAGATCACTTTTTCAACACATGTTCAAGGTATATATTGGTATGAAGTTGATACAATATTAAATATATATTTTTTTGTCTGTTTCTGGCTCGATATCCCAATAATCCTTCAATTCCTGAGAAGCATATTTCGACAGACAAGTATTGTAGCTAGGTACCCCGAAGGGATCGTCAGCGAATGGTTTGGTTGGGGTACGGCTCTTTAGAGCCCTTTTGGAGCCCACTTAGATGCCAGGAGGTCAAGTCCAAAACTGTTGCTCTAGCTGAACGTGGCCTAGTTCATTCTAGAGCTTTAGAGTTAGAAGGTTACGTTGCTTTCCTTGGGAGACTTTTTGAGCATATTGCTGTTCTTCAGACTCGTTATGTGATACATCAACTAGTCAAGTTACTGCCCATCCGATTTACCGACAGCTTCGGCTATTATCTTATTTCAGGAATCAGCTTGCTGGCCATTCCTTGATTGCCTAGCTTAAGACGGGAATTTGGTGATGGTGCTACCTTTGTGATAGGAAACTGGTCTGCTCCAAATCCCAGGTTTCATGAGCTCATTCGTGGTGTGGGCTTCTGAAGACTCCTTCAGAAAAATGGCTTCCGCGTTTTCCTAATTGATGAATTTAAAACAAGTAAATGCTGTCCACATTGTTAAAAAATGACCCAGAAGACCTTTTGAATGGTACCGAATCCTCGTCCCCTGTAGAAGACAAGCCCTCTCTCAAGTCATTAGGCACGGCCGATTAAGGTGCACGAATCAAAGCCATCAAGTGCCTGTGGTTAATAACAATGGAGATGTTGACAATAGGGAGTACTTTCGTCTTTAAAAAATTGGCGTTACCTTGTTGCAAGTAGAAAACAAGTTCATGGAGTTCATGATCACAAGTAATACAAGTACTTTTTAGTGCTAGGATTTTAAAAATTCCAAAGAATTCAATCAGTCAAAAAACTAATATCGGTGAAACCGAGCTGTGGAATACATAGTTCGATCCTGTTCTCTCGTCCATCATTTCCGACTTCAGCAAGGACACGCTATTGCGTTGAACAAAGTTGTCGAGGGTGAGGTTTCAACGAGTCCAGACGCTGCGATCACTGTAATGAATCGACATGCTCTAAAAGAAAACGTTGGTTTTAGTGAAACCAAGATAGCACAGTTTACCCGTGAAAGGGCAGCGCTCTGTTTGGACTTTGCTTGGCTTGCCTATCTGTCTAAACAAGCTGTTGACAACAATGTTCTTGAAGCCTTATTTTTCTTCCAGATTCACAGCTTCACCATTTTATTTTCCATTTCTCATCTTGACACAGGTATAATGTATACCATGACGCAAAACAGCGATTTATATTTTTCTTCTAGATGGCACGTCATCATTCACTTATTCCAAGAACATAAAGATACTATCACAAGTGACTGAAGCCTTTTGGAAGCATTGCTGCAAGTCTGGCAATCCTGAATTATTTCAAGTATAAAAATGAGAACAAAAATTAACGAGACCGAACAATAGGTCTAAAGTCGAATAATTTTATTAAAGAAATATTTCAAGGCTATTTATATCAGTTTGTGCAGAACCTGAGATTAGAGGACAAAAGATAGTTGCGACCGACTTGATTTGACACAAGAAAGATTTTATAAACTGAAACATATTATTCAAGGTAGTGACTAATTATCAGGATCTATTCTTATTCAAACTCGTTTATAAATATTTAGTACAGAACAATAAGACTGTATCTTATTGAGATGTCAAAGCATGTCGAATCTGTCGTCAATCCAAGAAAGAAGCACAAAGTCAACCGGCTTTGGATTCCTGGAGCATTTCCTAGATATACACAAGAATAGATACAGAAAACGACCAATAATTTCTCAAATTGGGCAATATATCAAGGAAATTATTTGAATAAATACGACATACGAGGTATTTTTTTATTTGTTTTATAAAAATAACAATCTTTTAGTTTATAAACTGCTGTCTTTTTGACTCTTGATAAAATTGTTTAAAACAATTTATTAATATAAGTTAGCTTGGCTATTGGTCCTTCATTTTCAATGACATGACAAAATCACTAACATATAAATAAAAAAAAAAGGCTGCTTAAAAAAGGTTACTAAAAGAATGCTTAAACTATACAGTTAATAATGTAACAACAGACTTTACTTGGAATGAAGCTGGTATGAAAAAAAGGTGTAGTACATATTCAACGGTGATATTGATATTGGGTGTAACGAGATCATGTGAGATCACTCATACGGCTCTTAAACTAACAATTTGATTGTATACCAAACATAGTACTTTGTGATATGTATGATAAACAGCTCACATAATTTATACTGTACTACCTTGGATCCTAAACCACATTACTATATTCTAAAGCATATGTTGTACTCCAAAGATAATCATTATATAGCAATGAAGCATGATTAAAAATTAATATTATGAGTATACGAAAATGTAGATTTATTAAAATGTAACTATGGAGAAATCTGCATAATGCTTAGGGCATTTCGCTAGCTACATAGTACATGTATTAATATCTACACTATGAAAAGTATATAAACTCTGGACATGTATTATTAAATAAAATCGTATATAATTTTTGAGCTCTATTGAATTCATAATTTTTATTAATTTTGTGAACAAAACAACGTATTGTATATAGAATGAGCTCTCTCTTTTTCTCACATCCTTAGACAATAAAGAGGTTCAAGAGACTCAACGGTTGTTTGACTTATTTGTTAGTTTTATTAATCAAGAGTTATTAAAATGCCTACTCCACATGTATCTAATAGACATACTATAGGTTAATTTGGATAGTATTCACTAAGGATAAATACTTCATAACTACACAGCTAAATTACATCAAATCTAGTGACTGGATCACAGTGAATTACATACGGATATTCTATGAATAAGTACTTGCGATGGTAAATATAGCAATAGAAGAATACGGGCCCATGATTTATTTGCTATTAGTCTTATCGTACACACTACTTATTGATTCGTGACATAAAATATTATCCGTGTATGAAAGGTACGAGTAAAGTATCCTTTTGTTTATATATGTTGAAGGGACCCTATTGAACCTTATAAAACATCCGTTTTTGGTGAGAGTTGATAAGCGACAACATGAGATAAAAGTACCTCAATGTAGACATCGTCAAAGAGGTTCTCAAGCAAGACCAAGAGAGGTGGTGAAGCAGGATATTGTACAGCATTCCAGACTATATTGCGGTTCACTGTGTCGTAAGCTGCTTTAATCTCAAGGAAAGCTAAAGTTAATGTCCTTTCGAGTCTTCAAAATATCACAGGTCCCTGCAAGGCACGGGACTGGTCAAGGGCTCCACGATTTTCACGTAATCCATCTTGGGCGATGTCAAGAGCAGGAGCAGAATTTCTGAGAGGAAGCTTGAGGCAATGCACCAGTGCGTTGCAGAAAATCGATGCTAAACCGATGAGTCTGTCATTGCCTGAATCGTTTGAAGGGTCTTTCTTGGGTATCACTTGTGCGATGTGCCGATGGATAGGGATATATGCCCATTTCCAACAAAGCTTATAAAGAGGCAAAAGAAGAGGCACTAGAATTAGTACAAGTGGTTTCAACATCTCATTCCACGGGTGGTCAACGCCCGGAGCTTTTCGCCCTGGAAGCTGTTTGATTGCAGTTGCAATATCTAAAGTGGGATAGGCAAATCTATTTCCAAGGATAAGTTAGAATCATATGCACTCTTCTGTATATGATTACCTGCATATATATTTTCAAAGTATCGAGCCATTGTATCTATTGTGTCTTGCGGTCCTGCCATGGTCGTGCATATGGACTTTTTGGTCACAGTAAATTCGACTCAGTTTTGGAATGATCTTGTGTTGTCATCTGTTTACAAAATCTCCCTCCATTGTTCACGGCACCACTGATGAACAAGTCTGCAAAGTTTTGCTCAAACATCTTGATGTTCAATCCAAAAATGCATCGTGCTGAGGTCTTTAGCTTTTCGTCATTTGCGGTAGCGCCAAATGTTTCTAGGAGGTGTGTGAATAGTTTCCGAAAAAAGTATAGATGAGTGAACACATATTCTCTTTGTGCGACCTACAAATCGTTACACTAGCCTGGCTTTTTTCCATTTAACTCATGTGCCACATGATTGTGTCTTGCAATTTTTTTTTTCTCTCGTCTTCTACTGCTTCTTCATGTCTACTCTTACACTCTCTTCATCTGGTATTGGCGTTGCTCATCTACCAAACCAAAAGCATCGAATTATTTCCAAAAAAGGAACTCACTTTACCCTAATGGTCTGTGGTAAGTCTTTTTTGTTGAAATGAATGCAAACGATTCTTCTAAACATGATTGAACCCTAGGTGAATCTGGGCTTGGGAAAACAACATTTATCAACACGCTCTTTGCTACGACTATCAAGAATTACAAAATACCTGAAAAAAGACATGAGAAACAATTGGATAGGACGGTAGATATTGAGATTACTAAAGCAGGTAAGTAAAACGATAAAAGAAAAGCCTTTTGATTGACAACAAGAAAAGAACTCGAGGAAAGAATGTTTCGTGTTAATCTAACAGTGATCGATACACCTGGATTTGGTGATTATGTGAATAATCGAGAAAGCTGGGTGCCTATTATTGAATTCCTTGATGATCAGCATGAAAGTTTCATGCTTCAGGAACAGCAACCCAAAAGACAAGGCAAAATCGATATGCGTGTACATGCCTGTCTTTATTTCATTCAACCCAGTGGACACAGGTAAGAGGGCACAATAAAGCCAATGGTATAGATACTTATGTTGATTGTGTAGCTTGAAACCTTTGGATATCGAAATCATGAAACGTCTTGGATCTCGAGTCAATTTGATTCCTGTGATTGCAAAAGCTGACACATTAACGCCTCATGATTTAGCCATCTTTAAACAAAACGTAAATGATAAAAAGAAAAATAGTTTCATTTATTCTTAAACAATACAATAGATCCGTCAGGCAATCGAGAATCATCATATTAATGCCTATTGTTGTCCCATTGAAAGTGAAGACGAAGAAGTCACGAAGCGTAATCAAGACATTGCTTATGCTTCTCCATTTGCCATCATCGGCTCCACCAATGTTGTTCAAACGGCAGATGGAAGACAGGTGAGAGGCCGCGAGTACAGTTGGGGTGTTGCTGAAGTTGAAAATGAAGAGCACTGTGATTTTAAAAAGTTGCGAAATTTACTGATCCGTACCCATATGCTGGACTTGATGTCAACCACAGAAGAAGTCCACTATGAAAACTATCGACAACAACAGATGGCGACGCGTAAATTTGGTGAGCCAAAGTAAGTCAAAGAAAGAGATTTGATTGGTTTATAACAAAACTGTTTGTATAGGGCTGTTAAGAAGATTGAGAATCCTAAATTCCGTGAAAAGGAAGAAGAGCTTCGTAAATCGTTTACCTCCAAAGTCAAGAGTGAAGAAGTTCGATTCAGAGAATGGGAACAGCAGGTAATATGAAAATAGGATAAGCATAAAATATTTGTTTAAAGTATGAAATATAGTTGATTAATGAAAGAGATCGCTTAAATAAGGATTTAGAGTCTCAACATTCACAAATCAAGCAATTGGAAGCTGAACTGGATAGATTATATCAACAACAAGTATCCCGTAGTGGAACCGTTCGACGTTAGACAATATATACATACGTCTGATCTTTAATTTTAACTTACATGATATCACCTTATTAATAAATAACGCATTTTTTTTTTTTTTTTTTTTTTTTTTTTTTTTTTTTTTTTTTTTTGCTTTATATAAAAAATATGACTTGGAAATCCTTTTTGAAATCAAGCTTAAATGAAAATATAGAAAAGATTGGAAAATCAGCTACTTATAGTTCACTGGCTACTGTTCGACCTGATCTTACTCCTGCAGTACGTACAGTAGTCATGCGAGGATTTTTAGCAGAACATTATAAAGAAGAAACTGGATATAAAAGTGATTTGTTGGTTGTCATTACAGACAGACGTTCAAGAAAAATTAAAGAGATTCAAAATAACCCAAATACGGAAATTAATTGGTAAAAATTAAAAATGGGGATTCATTGTATGTTTTTTTTTAAAAAAAAAAAAGGTATATGAATGGAACCATGAGCCAGTTCCGTATCGGAGGTAGAATTCATATAGTCAGCAAGGATTTTTCTTTACTGGATTGGAACACCTATGTTCATCCTACGGGTGATCAGCAACCGAGTGATAAAAAGAGTTTAGCCCTTGAAGCATTTGAAAGGCAGAAAGAAATTAATCCTTGGGAAGCAGAGAGATTGCGTCAATTTATACTCTTTACTGCTGACATGCGAGCAAATATGCTGGAAAAGAAAACAGTCGATGCTTTGGAGATTGAAGGAATCGATGAAAAAGGTTGGTTTCAACACAGCCAGTTACAAGGGTTATTGGAAGAAGCTTATTCAAATTTTACTTTGCTTGTAATTGAAGTAAAGTCTGTTTCTTATTGGTCTCCATCCACTGGATCAAAGTCAATGCTATAAAACACTGTTGATGCATTTATTAAAAATACCTTACGTTATTTTCTGTCTTTATGTTGTGAATAAAAAAAAGAGGGAGTACTTACCCCCTTAAAGAAAAAAAGAAGTTTCTTTTTATTATTATTTTCTGTCAACTTACTAAATTATACTTGTTACAAAAATTACAAAAGAAAAATAAAGAAAAAAAATTAAGCCAAAGAGACAAAGATGGCAACAGATAATAATAACAATACATGTGATGATGTCACAGTGGAGGCTGAAGAAGTGGTGGATGCAGCAGCCTTGTTGGGGCTTAAAGAGCCATCAGCAGCAGCAACGTTGGAAGCAAGGGGTGTGGCAACAGGGGTTACAGAAATAGAGATAGTAGTGGAAGAGGCAGTGGTTACATTGGCAGCAGTCGTTGTATTAACAGATACAGTCGTATTGGATTCTTTATAAGAAGAAACACCGCTACACTGACCAACAGTTACAACTTCATAAGCTTTCTAATCATTATTTACACACGTGAGAAAGGGGAAGGGGTACTTGGATTTATATGCATTCTACTTACTTGAAGAGCAGGCAAATTCTTGATAGCAACATTAATGGTTACTTGCGTAATATCGTGTTCTAAAGAAAGTCCACCGGTGGATGATGTATTGGCTTCTTTAACCCATTCAGTAAAGTTACCATCGATGAATTCTGATTTGAAACCAGCAGCATTTTCAGCCAACTAGAATAATAATTAATAAATAAACATGCAAACAATGATTATCCTTTTTCTTACCATCCAATCATTTGTGTCGTGATCCCAAATGACAGCTATTAAAGGGGGGAAATATGTTAAACACACGAATGAAATATAAAAAAGAAACTTACAAGTAAAACCAAGAGCAGTACCGATATCTCTAACACGGTTATCGATATCACCATAAGGCTATAAACACATTAGACCTTTTTTTCTCAATTTTTCACAAAGTTCATCTTACAGGTCTAAATAATCTTGGAGAAACACCAATGATTTCCTTGATGGCTAATTCAGTCCACTTTAACTCAGCGACTACTTGTTCATTTGTCAAGGTAGTCAGATAAGGATGAGACCAAGTATGAATAGCAATTTCATGACCTTCATCATAAGCACGCTTGACAATCTCTGGATGTTGGACCACATTAGCACCAATCATGAACAAGGTAGCCTTTTGATTCGTTTGTTTCAAGAAATCATACAAGCTAGGAGAGAAAGTGGAAGGTCCATCATCAAAGGTCAACCCCCACTGGCCCTTGGGACAATCATAAAGACTGGAACCGGTACAGCCTGACTTGGCCCAATCACAGTACTTGTCTTCACCACTCGTACTGGGTCCATCATTACCATTGCTCTTTAATACTGGAGCAGGTGTAATTGTGGCATTCTTAATCAAATCGAGCCATTCGGCTTTAGGTGTAGGCACCTTGCCAGAGACAGGATATGTCGTATTTTGAGCTAATGCCAGTGTAGAAAAGACACCAAAGACAATAAATGAAATGGATTTCATTTTTTTTATAAAGAAAAGCAAAGAAAGGGGGAGGGAGAAGGAGGAGGAAAGGATAGGGACTATTTATATTCCCAATCTTGGAAAAAAAAAAAAGTTTTTGTCTATAAAAGTAAAGAAAGTTTTTTTGTGAATTCCAGGAAAACTCACACTGATAAAAATAACACGCATTGATCTTCGTACAACAGGCACAGCCCCCAGGTTAGACGTTGTGTGACATTGCTGTGGAAGAGTGACAATAACATTTCAGAGAGTTATTTTTATCTTTCAAGTTTTTCGGCGCAGATTAATAATAATAATATTATATTCGTCATATGATAGCCAGTAGTATAGAACACATGTAAACATAATTATATATTACACCTTTCAAATCATCAGCACATTTCTTGAGTTTTGTACAAGAGAAATTCTTTTTGAAGGTACTTTTTAGAAATTAAAGGACAGTGATTCTATTCAAATGAACTGAGAATACATTTCATTAAAGAAATAAATCATTATTCACTTTTTTTTTTCAAGGAAAATGTTTAGCCACTTTAATTTGACGATTTCTGTTGATTGGCACATTACTCTGGCTGTACTTTGATATACTTTATTCCCAATCAACATACACCACTACAAATCCATGCAAGCTTATCTACAGATGCAAGCATTCTCAAAAAGCTCCCCTGTCTTCTGAAATGCAAAGAGTTCTTGCTAAAGGACAATTATACTCAAGAATCCCTGGAAGCTGACATACAATGGCCACCCTATGGACGCCTATAGAAAATCTAAACTTCTTACTGCTCCGACATCTACCGCGGTTAACATAATAACCTACAGACATCACCTTCAGTGAACTCACATAGCTTTGACTAATTGATTGCTGTTTATGATACTATCTCCTAGAAAACAAACTCATCATACAGTTGTTATCAGTAACCATTTTAAATTCTCCACATAAAAAAAAAAAACAAGCCACCACAGACAGAACTTGCCAGGCATGGACATTCAAAATTACTACTAGCAGTGAACTCGGGGATATTAACATGTACCTGAAAATACATGCCTCAGATACCTGTCATCTTGATTCAAATGAGCTCTAAAACACAGATACTTTCATTTATTGATGTTAGTCAGCAGTGCTCGTACGCCACAGGACAGGCTGAAATTGAATTTGTCAGAAAGGAGGACAGTCCAGTACGGACGCGACAAAAAAAAAAGCTTCAGGACAATCCTTTGAGCTTTCGGGTGATAAATAGTGTGTATGTGGGTTCAGACAAAGCACATGCGCTCATCTGGTACCTTACTCTGTTCAGAATCATCCACTACAACCTACCTTCTTGAAATGAATGATAAAAATGGGTTGTTTGATGTTCAAATTTGAGAAAGATTCAATCATGTCATACGTGGTTTTCTAAAATACCTCACCCCCTATTTCCAACCGTGTCTTTACTTATCCTGTGCAGAATGTCATTCCTTTTTTTTGTTTCACTGGATTCATGCAATCAGTACAGGACACTATGACGTATGTAGTGGACAAGTCAGTGTTATTCACAACGATCCATACCCAGCATTGGACCCTCTTCTTTCTTTTTCTCTCTACAACTCCACTTGAATTGACTATGCTGATTTCCTACATAGTTTTTCGTTTCTGTATTTACAAATGAATATATTATTGAAAAGTAGAAATATCATACTCAAAAGCATCGTCCACAAGACTGTGTTCATGATCTTTATGGTTTCATTGAACTCTTTTAAAAAAGATCAAGTGTCCGTAGTGAAAAACAAGTGACACGTATGGGGTGTATGTGAGCTGGTAGAAGAATGGAAAGACATCTCAGCACCTAACGTGCAGCTCATGCGGATGTATGAAAACAAACGCAATGACTATTGCGTAGGATGGCATGGAATAGCTAAACATGCGCTCCTATTTGAATTCAGAAACATCTCAAGCATAGGCTGAATGGGAAAAAAAGGAAAAAAAAAAATTACATAGATAGTACTCAATAAAGCATATCAAAAGGGATACAAATCCCAAGCGGGTGTCAACCCAAATCCTCCCATAAAAGCCTCATGCTGTTTTCTTCTTTTATTTAACAACCATTCATATCGCCAGACAAGTCACAATCATCCATTTACCTATAAATCAAGAATAAAAGAACAGAAATGAGAGGAGAAAAGGTAAGCAACTGTGTATAGAGATGCAGCTGTGATTCTAATGTGTATAAATAGTATCCTAAAAACAAGTATCACCAGGAAAAAAAAAAAAAAAAAATCAACCCAGCCAACAAAAATGACTTGATGAATGACTAAAAATGAAGACAAAAGCGCAAATTCAAGCGGCTCCCTTTTTGGACGGTAGGGATCCAGACCACGGCTGATAAGGGCTCTGTCTCTTTCGGTCCTACTTTGAACTAAAGTCAACTCGGATAGAATAAACAAGGGCTTGAGGGGGAAAACTGAATTTTTTTGATGGCAAAAAACAAAGGTAGCTGAATTCGACAGGTGTATGAACTACTGGGTGAAGCAACGCGTACTCTACAGATGGTTGACGTCTTTGTCACTAGCAGTTTCTGATATCCTCATTTTAAAAAAGCAGGGGGATGGTACACTGACGTGATACGGTTTGGTTCTTTTGGCTTGCTCATAGGGTTTCAGGGCATCAACTCGTCTGAAGTCTGTCACAAGGTTTATGAATCAAGACCCTTCTGCTACGATGCTTTATAGTTGAAGTCTTCCTAGACAGACATAAGCTTGGCATTTTTTATTATGAAGAAGAGCAACTGAGAAAAATGAAGCAGTGCAAGTCCTGGTACGATTCAACAAGGAACTGTAAATGAAACTCATCAAGCCTTTCATGGTCAAAACAGGCGACCTTAGAGTCACTGAATTCTTGTTTATGACTATTTCTTCCTTGTTGTTGCATAGTGAGCGGAATTATATTAAAAAAAAATTGATTCAAGAATAAGGCATGAAATGGAGTAACGCGCCTTATCGATGACAGCCAGCTTGCTGTATCCTATGTCATAACATTCCTCTATTATATTGACATGATGATCTTGTCATGCCTACGGGAATGATGATCATGATGGACTGTTGTCAGTTAAAAGAAAGCAAAGAGAATTACAGCAGAGTTCATTAAAAATAATGTCCACAAGATGATCATGATTTATTATCGCAGCAAGTTGTAAGTGTTGAAAAAGAAAGATTGGCCTAGCAACAAGTTCCTGCTGAGATGTGTACCTGAATAATTTATAAATGATTGACAATTTTCTCTTGTTACTGTTCAAAGAGCTCCATTCTTGATTGATGTCTTTCTCCCCCCATTTGTATACATTCACAGGTAAAATTTTAAAGAAATACGCACAAAAACATAATTTCAATCTAAACTTTGCATAAAGAAAGGAAGATAAAAAAAAAAGTGTGTATGTGTGTGTGGATATTTATTTACATTTATATAAACTAGAATTATGTATAGATTAAAAGGAGGTAATATCATTTAAAACCCTTTTGGAATGAAATTATTTACATTCATTGCAGTAGCTGCTGCTGCTGTAGCAACCGAAGATGCTGCAGGATAATAATAATAATGCCAGGGATGTACACGTTTCTTTTTTCTTAAAGGTTTTTGTACGATTGGATGGAGCCACTGGTTACACTGTTTGATCCAAGAATAAAATTGAAGATGATGAACATAGGTTCGATATTGAAGGGCAGATAGGAATTCCATTTCCATAATGTTGAGTTCATGAACAGGCACACCAGAGACTTGTGACCAGCTCTACTGAAAATTGAAGAGTAAATTTGATATTGAATGATTAAATGTTTGTATGATTACCTTATTAGTAAATGTATTGTCATCTAAAAATTTGTTGGCTAGAATAAGTGCTGTAGTGAACAATCTGACTTCTGAACCAGTTGATCCTTGAATGGTCGGATAAGCAAATCTGAGCCGATAGATGTAAAATAAAGCAATCAAGATACATGAGCTACTGATCTGTGTTGTTTTCAGTATATTTTGACAAAACAGGTTGAAAGTGATTGAACGATCGCTGGTCAAGAAAGGTGTGCCAGTCCATATCTTGGGTACCATTTGGGTAACAAAATCTGACAACTGAACTGGATTTGTACATGAAAGAATAGGAAAGGGTTGGTGCATTGCTATACAAAAAGAAAAAGAAGAAATGAAATAACAAACTGTTTATATACAAGCATTTTATTTCTATAACTCGAATTTAATATAAACGAAAATGTTTGATTAAATATATGTTTTTGGCTGTTTGAAACGAAATGCTCCGAGCATATGGAAACTCCCCTTTTTCCCCGCCATTCCTTCATAATTGGCGGGATTTTTTTTTTCTTTTTTTTTTTTCCCTCTTTCTTTATTTTTTGTGAGTGTGTGTTTTTTTACCCTTAAAATGCTCAAGAAAAAAGGAAAATAGTGAATCCCCTTATTTTTGTGTGTGTAAAGTTCTAAATACATCGATATAGTATCTTCATTGTTTCTCTATTAGGCAATCCACTGTTGTTTTCAAAAAAAAAGGCACATTTTAATATATGTAAAGTATTCAATGAAATGATAAAGTTTTATTTTTATTTTTTATATTAGAAAACGGATGACATAGTCTGCATGTCAAAGTTTCATCATCCAAAAAAAAAAAAAAAATAAAGGGGAAGGGGAGCCTTCTGGTTTGGCCACTATAAAAAGATGTGAGAAATAATAGCAAGTGATGTACGGCAAACTAAACTGATCTTGGTTTATAAAAGAACAATAAAGGAAATGAAAGGGTGGCATCAATCTCTTTTTTAAGGTGTCACTTTAGCTATCCTTTTTCAGGTGCACAAATACATCTTTAACGGATTCTTACAAAGATGACTGAGGGTCATAAATGCTTACCTTGGCCCTCTCCCCCCCCCCTTTTTTTTTTTTTTTCTTTCTCTCTCTCTCTGAAATATAAACAGTAAGACACATATTTTCTACAAATCGCATTCAAGAGAAAGGCCAAGTTTGTGTTTGTAGTATAGACCGTCAATTTGTAAATAGAATTTTGGCAGAATTCTTAAGGCAAGAAAAAAAAAGGTCTTGCTTTTCATGCAAGAAAATGTGTTCTGTGTAACCTAGCAACAGCAACAATAAAAAACAAAAGAAAAGTAGACATTGAAAAGCAACAAGACAAGTACTCCAAAAAGAAACAGAAACGATACAAAGACAAGGCTAACAAATGAAGAAGCAGAAGAGAGTCAAGGAAAATAAAAGCATGCAACTGAAAAAGGGGAGATAAACAAAGTTTCAATCAAAACAAAAAAAAAAATACAACTCCTTAAATCATAGTACTTTTGCACACCCACACTCTTGATTCTATCTTTTGAACGCTCACTCATCTCACTCACTCTTTCTTTCTTTTTTCTCCTTTTTTTTTTTATTTATGTAACCCGCCTTTTTTTTTATTTCTTCTTTTTTTCTTTTTAATACATGCTGTATTAAAAAAAAGACACTCTTTTTATACACAAAAACCTTTTTTTATTCCATTACTTTCTTTTTCCATTCATTCTCTCATGAACCCATTCGAGTTTGAAGGTCAAACGGCACCTGAATCCACTCGTGGATTATTTGATTTTCCAGAGGTAAATAGGGACTTATCACTTCATCTGTACTCATTGACAGTAGCAAATCAAAAAAAAAGAACAACGACGTCGCTCGGTCGAACTCGCCTCACGCACCAGCACCTATCGAGCCTCACTTCAACCGGTGAATGAAGAACGGGCGATGTCCAGGGCCGATGTCCTGGCAGAGACCGAGGCCAAACTGACCCGTCGACTGTCTGAACCCAATCAGACAGCCAGAAGGAGCAGTACCAGTCGACCTGGCTCCCTCTTGCGTCTTTCCACTGGCTCCATCTCATCCGATCCAAATAGAAAGCCGCTCTTTATCTCTCACCTCCCTTTTTCCTCTGTCTTGCCTCATCTCAAGTCGCATGTGTTGGTCAGTGGCATCTTGAGGGTCAACAGGAGAAATCGATCGAATGCGTATGTCTTTTCGGATGAGCTCAACAGTGATATCTATATCTGTGGTTCACGTGACCGAAACCGAGCCCTGGAAGGGGATCGTGTGGCGGTCAAGTTGATTGAGGTCGAACGAATCATGATGGAAAAGCACGAGAAGGAAGAGGCCAAGTTGGCAAGAAACAATGGACAGCCGTTGATAAGAAAGCCAGATGAAGAAGATGAAAAGGAAATCATGTTTGGTGGTGAAGAAGATGTCGATCTGGTGCCTCCTAAATATTGTGGAACGGTCGTCGCCATCCTGGACCGTGCCCAAAATCAAGTCTTTTCGGGGTAAACAAGAATGAAAACAGGTTTGGATGTCATCTCATATTTTGCTTTTAGAACGCTTGGATTGACAAGACCGAGCCATAAGAAACCAGAAGATCAGCAGCATCCTCATCCACCACGTATCATTTGGTTTAAATCAACCGATAAACGTGTTCCGCTCATTGCCATCCCAGTTGAGCAAGCACCCCCAGGCTTTATAGAGAATCCAGATTATTTTGAACATCGCCTCTTTTTGGCCTCCATTCGACGTTGGCCAATCACTTCCTTGCATCCTTTTGGCGTACTTGAAAAGGAGTTGGGTGATGTACAAAATGTCGAGATTCAGCTAGATGCCATCTTTGCTGATCACACCATCTGCACCCATCCTCTTGCTGTGGATGTCATTCAAGAAAAGCATCAAGATCGTCTGGATCTTCGTCACCTGCCTTGCTTTACCTTAGGTACAGATCAGCAAAACGCACTGACCATCGAACACTTGACAGACACGATCAAGGTCGGCCTTCACGTCTCAGACATCACTGCCTTTGTCGAGTTGGATTCCAAGATGGATAAGGACGCCAGATCGCGTGGGATGTCAGTCGATGGCGTCCTGAAGCAGATTCCCTTGTGGCCCGATCACTTGCATCAGACGATTGGACTGATCCAGGGCCAAGACCGACCCGCGTTCTCTGTGATCTGGACAATGACAGAAGATGGAAGGATTGAAGAAATATGGTTTGGGAAAACTTTGATTCAGTAAGTATCATTTCTGTTTTGCTCTTGAGGCACAACTGACGTTCTTTTGTGAATTGAATAGTTCAATCATGCTACTGACGGAGGAAACTGTCCAAGACATATTAAGCGTTGACAGCATTGATGAAGAAAGTACAGAGGCTGACATTGTGGCCCTCTACTCCATCGCCTGCTTATTTCACGCTAAACGCCATTTGCTAAAGGCACCCCAACTGAAATTTCAATTTGATGGCACGACACCCATCCGACTGGATGTCGCCTACCACCGAAAGCCTATCTTTGAAGAATTCCAGTTGTTGGCCAACACGCACGTTGCTCAGAGGATCGCCAGTCATTTTCCCGAGCAGGCTCTCTTGGTCTCTCAACCAGCCCACCGGGATCGAAAGATGAAATCGCTTCTGGCCTACCTCGATTCCTTTGGCTATCCCCTTGATCCCACCTCGCTCGCGTCCTCCATAGACGCCATCCAACAAGAGGAGGCCCAGAAAGTGATCCGGGCACTCGTACTGAAATGCTTCTCTACTGAACGCTACTACTGCTCTGGGGCTTGCGACATCTCACGCTACTACCACCACGGCCTCGATCTTCCACTCTACACCCACTTTGCCTCTCCCCTCACACGCTACTCTGATTTCATCGTTCACCACCAACTCTATCAGACCCTCTTGGATGACAGCAACCTGTTCCCGGTCGAGGTGGACAAGATGGCCGAACACTGTAACCTGAAACGACGCTCGGCCGACCAGGTATTGGAGAACGCTCAACATCTGTTCTTGTCTTGCTATCTGGCCTTGCATCGACAAGTGTGTGATGCGATCGTGGTCGGCGTTCAAGAGGGTGTGATAGACGTCATGGTCTTGCCCTTTCAACTCGAGCGTCGTATTCATACCATACATCTCCCTCTCACGTCGGATCGTCTTCAAGACTCCGCCCTCCATCTCATCTGGCAAAAGACAGAGACCACACCCGTCAACTGTAGACGGAAATCGATCTGTGGAGAGGTACAGGAGCCAGCGATCTTTCCAGAGGAAAGAAGGCAGGTGATCCGGCCGTTTGATGTCATCCAGGTTTCTGTGGAAGCTCATCCTGTACGAAATCCTCCTTTGATACGTGTCTTGCCTTTAAATCCTTTTGAAAAACATGAATAAAAAAAAATCTCTTTATGTGTTGAGTTTTCCCCATCTAAATAATAGATTATTTTAACCTTGCAAGGAACGAATCGTGGCTGTAAAAAAGTCTTCTTCTTCATTGTTCTCTTTGGGTGCTAGACAAAAAATAGAATGGAATGGTCAATAGAGCATACTTTTTTTTTTCTTTTTTTCTTTTTTTACTGGAAGTTTGTCTAGTAATAGGCCTATAAAAAGAAAAAATGAGTGCTATTTGTAAAATGGCAAAAGGGCCTTTTTATTGAGTTACCGTTGTTTGGTTTCGTTTTCTGTTGCTTGTGCATTGAGCTATATGCTTCATGAGTATCGTTTGATCACCCCCTTTTTTTCCAACCCACCTTTTGTCTGTAGGCTGTAGCAAACCGACTGTGATATTTCTGACTGGGTGTCATGTTGGATGAATAGTCTGGCTGAGCTTCAAAAAACTCTTTAGCCTTTTCATTGCCACCAAACTGGACATGGAAGGAAATTAATGTTTTTTGATGTGAATGTACATGTATGTCTTACATCCATCTTTTTAATTTGATCGTCAAGCCATTTGTCCATACTAATAGATCTCACAAAACTATATAAAAAGAGATAAACATCATCTATTTCATTTCATGTTTGCTGTACCTGACATGAACACCAAAAGATCTATGAACCCCTGAACAATTCAAGCAAATAAAGATACCATAACTTACACTTGCCCACTGAGGATTAGGAGCAGAACAATCAAAACAGAGACGATTACCAGGTCTTTTTTGAATTTCAAGTAAAAGTTGCTTGTAATCTGACATTATTATTTTTTTCAAAAAAAAAGGGCCTATTTTCTATGGACAGAAATAAGCGCAAGACGAAAGGCGCTTTCCCAAAAATAAATGGCGGGGTTGTTTTGCGAATTTATACGTAACACACACTACAACTCTGATAAGTAATCTCAATCCAGAGGAAACTGCAGACCTGCTTTCAAAGTCTGAAGCTTGTCTCAAAGCTTTAGCTTGTCCCCAATGTGCAAAAAGAGGAGTCTTTCGCCGCAATGGCGACACTAAGACTGAATCCCTCATAGCCAATTTTTGGCTGCAGTGCCTGTAGCGTCAGCTTTCGAGCCGCAACTATGAGATACATTGTGTCTATTCTTCTCTTTCGACTTCTTTGCAATTGTCTCACTTGGAGAAGAAATTTGAAATTTCCAAAACTTCTACAGAAATCCTGACACTACCTACGGAAGGTATGCAAATACTATTAAACATGGTTCAATGCCTCACCAACGAATTTGCAGCCGCCAGATCCGAAATTGAAAAATTTCCCCGCGTCACTACTGTTCAATTGCAAAATCAATTAAGGATCACATATCATCTATTTGTATATTTTATTTTCAGAAAATTCAGACTAAAGATTTCTTTTTTTTTTTCTTCTTCTTCTTCTTTGGGTTCCCGACAAGAAGTAGATGATGAGGAGAAGTCAGAAGAGTCAGAAGAGCCCTCACGAAAGCAGGGATTTTGTGTTGAAGAAGGGGACAGGAAGGCAAGATCATCTTCTTTTTTAATGTTGATGATAATATTTATTATTTCAAAGTTTCTGATTGTCATTCTCTGTTAAAATATAAACATATTAGGATACATATCCCAGAAATAGGTTTTATATAAGAGTGTATATACTACTAATGATATCATTGTGGCCAAGTACATCATTATAATTGTGAATGCGAATATCAAGCATTTAGTTGAGACAAAAGCTTACAAAAACATATCGATTGACTAGAATATAAGAAAGACAGATTGTAAGATTAAACAAAATTACAGGTAGGGTTTATTAAAAGTATGTATGCAAAGAAGTTCAACCATTCACTCATTTAGATAGAAACACTATTCCCAGGCATATGCAGACATAATGCCCTCCGAATAGCTCCTAAAGAAATGAGATACCCGTGCAGTGAGGGATCAGCGCAACACGGCCGCGATATACTACATACAAAGGCGAGAGGTTCATCACCTCCCAAGCATATATTTTTTTTATGTTTAATTAATCTAAATGTAACCTTTCTTTGCTTATCCAACATAACCGAAGTACAGACATAAGTAAACGTAAGCAATGTGAAAGACAATTCGGCTAGACAAAGCAACTTGAGTGGAAAAAAAGAACTTTTCTATTTGATGACGACAATAAAATTGGTTATACATAAACTTCTGATCCACATGAATATTGTTTTTTTTTTTTTTTTTTTTTTTTTTTTTAAAATAAAAAGCTTTCAACTCCAATCTAGATCAATATACATAAGCAAATACTCGAGGAAGGTAAATAAGGGAAACATTAATTGGAAATACAAGTAAGAAACAAGTTTTCTGAGCTGTTTATTTTTGTTGTAACGAAGAAGCTAAAAGAAGAAAATGTAAAAAGTCAAAAAATATTATATATATCAACTATTCAGTCAAGAAAAGAAGAATTAGTCAAGTTCTTTTATATTTTTATATACTTAACTCAATAAAGCAGGTTAACTTACTCATAAAAAGTTCCTGATCTCTTATTTTACTTTACTTTTTATATCATTTTATCAAGAAATATCGTATTGATTTTACATATAAGATCTGGTGGTCACTACTTAACAAGTATCTGCTTAAATACTATATGAAATAACAACTTACAAGGCAATCTTAACCTTAAAACCAAGCTTTACAAGCAAACTTTATCCAATTAACACATAAACCAATAAGACATATACAAAGTAACATTGTAGTTGAAGTTCACCCGAATGATAGCAATAGTGATGATGGTTCAATCATTGATGACTCCAATAATGAAAAGCAATCTGTACAAAAAAAGAGAAAGTGTTTGAAACCTAAAGATTTGCATGATCTAAGTTTAGAAAACAAAGCCCGAATTATTAGTGAGTATTTGTAAGTAAAAAGAATTAAAAAAAGATGCTACATAATATACATTGGCATCAATTATCATTAAAATAGTGGTGTGAATGGTGTCTTGGATCTGACAAAGCCTGCAATAATACCAAAGTGATTCAAGAATACAGTAGAAAACATTTGTAAACAAGTTAACTTCAGAATGGCTTTGTTACTAAAGGATGAGGAGCATGATCTTTTTTTTTTAAAAAACAAAATAGTACTTGTAACAACAAGGAAAAAATATATAAATCAGTTCAGAATATCAATCTATTTTGTGATGGTTCTGAACTCTCATAGATAAATATGGCAGTGCAGAAACTGTAGGTATGTTAATGACTTTTTAGTTTTCAAAGAATGCTAATATTTTTGTTCTTATATATTAGTTGTCATCTTTGGAACCGTAACATTCTAAAGGGTCTCCACCACGAAGATTGATATCGTGTCAATATTTATGGAGACCTATTCGACCTTAATTTTATTGTTTCAATCTAGATATGAAACAAAGAGGTATGAAAATATATCTAGAATAGTTGTGATAAGCGAATAATGCTTATGGTAACTTTTTTTTATAGAGCAGAGTGTCATTCACTCGTTATAAAATCATTAAAAAAGTAAGTGTTTTAGATGATGCTACAAAAAACGTTAAGATGGACTTTATATTTTCACACACTAACGGTCTCAACGATACATTTTACTGTGAAGACAAGCCAAATAACAGCAATCTTAACGACCAGAAAAAAACCAAAAATGTAAAAGAGCAGCCATTATAATATTGATCTTCTTTGTTTCTTTAACTTCCTTTAGCCAATAACATCAAAAAACATGCAAATACTACGAAAATGTTTAGTTATCCTAACTTTACTCATTATGTTTATCTAATAATCGATGGATATTACAAAGATTCTTGAAACCAGGCTATCGTCGTCGTATGTTTTCTTTTTTTATTCATGCATTAAAATTACTATTGTTGCAAAATAAATTAAAAAATTGTTATTAAAATTCATTCACAAGCAATGGGTCGTATGTTTGCAAAGCCAGCAACCTTGGATAAGTCGATTGTTTTATTGGGTATCTAGAATCAAGCATATCAACCCAGTTCCCCATACGTTCATTCTATCCTTCTCTTGATAGGTTCTCTCTCCTTTCTTTCTTTACTAACATCTGTCCTGGACAGACTTGCGATTGATCAATGATAAATGTTAAAGACTACAACTAAAAATTCTCTGTAAGGCTCAGTATGTAAAGAAAGAAAGTTTCTTTCTTAAACATCTTCAAGGGACCTGTTTATTATTCTATATTTACAACACTATAGCCTCATCCATGGTTTTATGATTCTTATTGAGAGAATAAAGACATTGAATGTATAGTTTTCCCACTGCTTTTTCCATAGGATATTTTACTGTTGGATGATTTGATCGATACCAGTCATTGACAAGTAATAAGGTAGCTGTTGTCACTTTATTATGATTGTTCATGAATCGATTAGCTGAAAATGTCGTTTGACAAAGTGACCCTTCTTGTGGATGAATATAACGATCAAGGCCCTTTTTAGGTCGAATGCGCTTATACCAAAATGGCTTTTTTTGATTTACATAAAGAGTTACTGTGATATTTTCAGTTGGGTCCACTTGATCACTTGTATAGAATAGAATATTAGTCTTTCATAATTTATTTGATTTGCTTACATTCTAAGTTCATGCTGCTCTATGTTTATTGTATGTGATAATATCTGCTTATGTGATGATGATTTCAGTTCTTTATATCGAATACTACAATGTACATAACATTCTCCTATCATCCTAAGTTATCTGCACCTTTTTCTTTCTTTTTTTTTGTCAGGTTACCTTTTTCAATTGGAAAATCTAATGTTTCTGCTTTTAATAATTTAACAAAAAGTATTTTATGTTGTTCATTATGAAATAAGATTGGGTCAAGCGCCATCTCTCTCTGTAACACTTTGCTGATGAGTTGTTCTGTATATTCTGTTGACCTCTTTGGTGGTTGAATAGTTGGCACCACAGGTGGATACCAATAACTGGGCTTTATTAACGTCTCTTTTCTTTCTTCTCTTTTTGGTATATTTTCAAGTAGTGATTCATTTGAAGAAGAAGAAATTGAGGAATAGTCTGATATTGTTTCAATTTGTATATTTTCCAAGTCAAACGTCACACGTTTTGTTGGAGGCCTTTCGTTCAATACTTCTTTCTCATGCGTTGTCACGAGTGACATTATAAAGATAATAAATAAAAAAAATTAATAAAAAAAAAGAGGCGTGTGTGTAAACATGTTGATCAAAAGGGAAATTTTTTTTTTCCTCACTAAATAAGCGAGAGAGAAAGAGAGAGGCTTATTTTTTGTTTACTTTTAATGCATATTATGGAAACTTGTATTTTCATTGGTTCTGAGATTTCATTGTTCCCTTAGATCTCGTAGGCCTGTATTTGGCTTGTTATAAATCGTAAACAATTGAAAAACCCAGCCTTTGTTAGCCTTTTGCTGGAGGATAACGAGCCTGTACATTCAAGGAAAGAGGAGGCGTTCTTATAGACATAAAACTATTGCGATGTTGGCTTGTGGTTTTATTTGATATATCATAGGCAAAGAAAGAGAGAAAAACGCGATCTGGTTCTAAGGTTATGGTGATGATATATAAACACTTGTATGTGTATATATAAAGCAAGTATTAATAATAATAGTAAATTATGTAGGCTGCACATCATTATAGTAATACAGTAACCTTTTAACATCACTTGTAACTACACACTATACCCTTTTTCATCATAAAATATCTCTCACCCCCTCATAGCCTATCCAGCTTTCTTTTTTTTTTTTTATTATTAGACATTCTATTTTAACTTCAAAATTTGAACCAGAATGCGCTTATATTGATGCTCACCGACTTGGAAATTTTATGCGATTTAATAAAAAGTGATTCAAGCGTTCTGTTATCAGGCAATTTATTCACCAGGCTTTAATCTGCAAGAAACACTAATAATGACCTGTTTTCTCTTGCTCCCAAAATGAAATGGGTCGATATTTTGAAAGGTATAAAGAATAAGATGCTCAAGCTTAGCGACAAACTTGATGCTAACTATCCATATGAGTATCTTTGATTGATCATATTCTATACAGTTTGATTCATGGTATTTATATGTTACATATATTTTTTTGGTCATGTACCAGCAACGTTAGCTTATGCAGGTAGAAACAAAATGAAGACTCACTTTTGATTTTGTAGTAAGTTTTTGGCTGAATGAAGGAAGTGCTATAGACTCGACTGTAACTTTGTGGTTTTTTGTGGTGTATTCTAGTTATTGTTGCTCGTTGCATGTTGCTCCAAGCCGTCTGCTAACTGAGGTAATAGTTGAATGATGGGATCCATCGATCGTATGACACTTCTAGTTTGTCTGTGCCATGATCACTATGACTACTATCTTGATCTTTCAAGTTTTTTTTTGTGTAGATACTGACACGTCAGTAAGTTCGTTGTGTGCAAATAAATCATGAAATTAAAATATTTTTTCTATCTCCTACCTGGCATGTTCATTTGATCCAACACCACTGCTGCCACAGTCCAAACAAAAGTAAATATAAATACGCGTCTAAATAAATGTGCTTAGATTTACCTTATTCATAGCTGACAGAAAACAAAAAGGAAATGTGTAAAATTGGTATAGTAGTCAACAAACTTGCTTGAGTCTTGAATGATAAAGTTTGTGGAATGCCAATTGCAATTAACTAGGGAAAAAGAAATGATATAAAAAAAGTAGAGTGCACAACTCTTTTTTTTTATTATCATTACTATAATACGCAACAAACATCAATTTCAGTTTCAATCGTGGTGATGTAAATAATGCTATTGAAGAGCAGAACTTTCGCAACCTGAAGGAAGGACATATGAAATTTTTGGAAGAATTTATTGACAACAACCTGGTAGTCACGCTAGGTCAAATGGTTGACGCTCTCAGTGATAAATTTAAAGGCTTTAGTATTTCTAAATATGGCATGGATAAGAACCTGAAAGAAAGCTGCTCTTACACATTAAAGAGAATTACAAAGACTCCTGCCGAATGAAACTCTCTTGACGTTATTGAATTAAGATTATGAGCTGTTGAGGCGTGGATTAAAGATTCTAACATCAGTTTTATGCACAACTGTATCTTCATTGATGAATCTGGGTTCAATCTTCATACTGTAAGAAGCCAGGGCAATTCCAAAAATGTAAGTCTGTATGATATCTGGTACTTACAATATGAAAACAGTAAGAAGTCAATAGCTAACAGCTGCTATTTATTAAGTAAGAAAAAGGAGAGGAACAGATAATTTAGAATAAACCCTGGATTATAATGTCCGACTATCAACTGTATAGTTTGACATGGGCTGGACCGAGATCAAATAAGAAAGTTTTGTTTTTTTGTTTATTTTCATTTATAAAATGCAATAGGAGGCACATGTCTGAGAGCGGTGTGAAACAAAAAAAAAAAACAGAGTGTAAGCGTTTGAATATGCTATTCGAGATCGAGTCTGCCCTTTTTGAAGATGGTAAACTGCGACATAGCACAAGTGATCAGTTGTTTATCAATAAAAGGAAAGCCATCAATAGTAAATTTCCAATGGACATTCCAGATAACGGAAAGCACACAGCAGCTGAGAGTTCAGAGATCAGTGTTGTCAACAAAAGGAAACCGTTGAAAAGACAAAAGGATTGAATATGCATCGTCTTGAGTGAAAGTGAGGTGTGAAGTAGAAAAATTGAAAACATCTATCCATACCCTCCATTTCTTAGGACAGCGCACGAAGAGGTGTTGTAAGTCTTCAGTTCTGGCAGAGCAAAGTTTACATTGTGAAGAGGTCAAACCATTATCAAATCTTGAAAGAAGTGATTGACTATAGAGTTTACAGTGGAATAGACGATATCATAATGGCCGGCTTTCAGGCGAAATAGACATTTTCCAAAAAAGTGACCATTTGGAAGTTGGTATTTGTGACATTGCTGATAATGGTAGAGATTGCTGTATTAGAGTCAACCGAGATGGTTTAGGTTTGTAGCTGATCCATTGGGGCTGCAAAAAGAAGGCATCGATGAATGCTGAATCATCTACTTCACCCAATGGTTGATTTTGATTCAATTTATGAGGCCAGATAAGCTGATTTAGCTTGATAATACGATTATGAATATCTCGGTATAGCTTGGAAATCAGACGAGGGGAGGAAGACTGATCCAATGGCAATAAAGGACGTATGCAGCTGAAATAGTGATCATAAATAAAAAATTGAGACACCCTGAGCTTTTTGTATCGTGATAGATCCAATAATCAGCAGGAATTGAAATAAATACAGTAGACAGAGGCAAGCAAAGAAGAGTGGTAGGAATGCACTTGACATGCTGCGTATCTGTATATCCAAAAGAATCAACAGCCTCGTATATGTTCTGCATAAAATTATTGGCGTAAGCAGCAGGATAGAATCGCAAAAGAGGGAAAAAGAGATCCAGTCTTATCCCAGTATTTCCTAAATGGAACCGATGTTTGTGATCTAGCAAGATGGGTTGACTACAAAACTGAGGGAGGTTGCCTTCCGGGAGTTGACGAATCCAGCGTATCTGTAAGCTGTGTCGGTGAATCTCTGGATCCAAAACACCTAACCCATCCAAATTTGAAAAAAGGTGTAAATGATGTTGGTCTTCCTTTAGGGTTTTGTATTTAAAGTGCAAATCAAAAGTAATACAGAAATGAATTTTATGTGTTCCAACAAGGTATCGCTAAAAAAATTCTTTTTATCTTTATCCTGAGAAGATTTTATATCCATCATGATTATTCTTGCAGAAACAGCAAGACCTTTCAGTTACTCAGAAACAGAAGTTATAATTGCATTAACGTCGGTATTTAAAATATACTTTTGTTGCTATTGCATTTCAGACTTGTTTTTTTGCCATTTTTTTTTTTTTTTTTCTTAATGTACAGTTTTATAAAGAAAAGAGGATATGGCTCAATAGAACCTATAAAGTTAGAAAGAGCAGAAACAACAAGAAGAGTTTATGATTTAGAATTAAGCCGAACAAAGGAATTCGCACTTACTCACCGAGGTTTTTTTTTAAAAAAAAAATACGTTTTCCTGCGGTGAGACTTACAATTGTAAATAATAGGCGGAGTCACTTCAATAAAGATAGACACTAGTGAACAGCAATAGTAAGCATAATACAAAATCATGCCAGAAAAGATAACATAATATTTTTCATACAGCTTATTATCAGGAGGAGGAGATGGTAGACTACATATTTATGATTTAAATTCAATGACAGATAAAAACGAACCAGTTGCCAGTGTGGCAAGGTATTAGTATAAAAAATGCATAATGAATTAGGATTAACATTCAAGTAGAGCTGATAGACATAAATATGCTGTTACATCAGTCTCTTGGTATCCAGAAGACAACGGGTTGTTTGTCACATCCAGCTATGATTCAACCATCAAAGTGTGGGATACGAATGAAATGAAGGCAAGTCCTCTATTGTTATTGATAAAATACAGTAATAACATAAAGTAAAAGTCAGTAGAAGAATTTGACTTAGAATGCCGTGTTCACTGTCAATCTATGTCCACTATTGCAAGCCACTCACTCGTTGCATGTAACAAAAATAAAATAAAAAAAAAGCAAACACTAATTTCCTTTTTTACAATAAAAAGCTGCGGCAGCAGAACCAAGGATTAGGTTGTGTGACTTAATCAGCGGAGCATTTACTCACTCACTCACTGGTCATTCTGGATCTGTATTGTCATGCATTTGGTCAACATGTCAAGAATATATTTTATATTCAGGAGGGTAAAGAGAATGTATCTATTGTGCTATATTTCTTTTTTATTAATCATTGTTTGTATGTACTGTTTTTTTTAGAAATGATGGTAAAATACGTACTTGGGATATAAGAAAGGCATCCGCTTGCCTCATGTCTTTAGATCAAAATAATGCAGGTGAGTACGAAGGTTTGGAATAAAAAATTCATATGTCCTTATATCTTCTTTGACGTAGCTGATCCACTAGCCGATACAAATACAGCGCACAGTCGAGGTATCAATGGCCTGTCGATCACAAAGGATGGAAGACACTTGGTATCCTTAGGTTTAGATGAGAAGATTCGATTATGGAATACACAGTCCGGACAAAACACATTTGTGAATTACGGATCTAATTGGAGAAATCGACATAAGCTATATTTAGGGTCCACAATATCAAGTCCGGATGTTTGGCCACCTTTACTTTATGTGCCTAGCGATGATAGACAGGTTCTGGTTTATAACCTTATAGAAGGCACATTAGTGAAAAAGTTAAAAGGTGCTTATGGAAGAGTGACATGCGTTGAAAGTCGGGAAACACATCAGCAGGTCTACAGTGGATCTAATGCGGGAGATTTGTTAGTTTGGGAACCACCCTCAAATATAGACTTTGAAGAAAAGACAGTAAGAGCAGACCAAGAATGTTTGTAAGCGTGTATTGATATTTCATAGTTTGATGTAGATGAGTGGAGTAGCGAAAATGAAGACATGGAGTTATTGGATGGTTTATAACACCAAAAAGAAGATGTTACACTTGTTCAAAACAGTGTGATTCCGGATTTGCCTAAAGATGAAACGACATTGTTTTGTTTTGCTTTCTTTTTTCTTTTCTCTTTCTTTAACAATAATAAATTATGGGTTGCTGCATGTCTAATGATTCTTTCTTTAAAAAGGTACTTTATTCATTTCGTTATAAAACTGTTGATTGAATGTGAAATAGGAGACTGTTTATGAAGTAGTACTAGATACGAACGGTGTTGCTCAGCGTGTACCTAAAGGTCAAGGAACACACTTTATTCATGTATCTCAAGATGAAGAGACTGTTTTGAAAGAAAAGGTAAAACTCATACTATTTTATCTATTTTTATTTAATTGAAATTTTAAGTCTGAGATTACTCGTCCTTCACCAACCTATCTAAACAAATGGCCTTCACTAACCAAACCAGTATTATATCAAGAGCAACGTATTCATCCATTACCAGAAAAGGCATAAAAATAAGAATGTGATTAATAATACAGGCTTATTATTGTTGTTATATCATTCTGTACGTGATGTTTTAATACAAAATAGAAAGGTACTGATCTTTAATAGATACCCTTTTCTTTACTCTTTAAATAAACTATACTTTATTTTTATCTTTTACTATCAAAACATAATGTTTGTTTTCTCGGGTGAAAAAGAAGAAAAACAATTACTAAAAGAAGAAGAGCTTTATCAAAACACTAGCATTTTTCCATTATCTTTTTTACAGTGGTTCCACCATCGATTGGACTTTTTTTGAAACACTGGTCTAATTTTTTGCTCACTTGTTTGAGAATCATTAGGTTATTTTACTGAAATAGCTTTCTTCCTATTCTTCATTTGAATTGATTAGATTTTAATTTTTTTTTTTTTTTTTTTTTTTTTTTTTACAAGGACAGTCATATCAATGTTTTTATGAGAAGGGCGATGAAGCAACAAGTTTAATTGAGGAAGAATCATTCCGATTATCTAATTTGGCTAATAAAAAGAATGTTAAAATCTAGGCAGTTCAGTTTGAATCAACTGATTCTTGCGATACCATCATGAAGGAAACCTCTCCTAAGAAGAGAAGAGGGCTACTCAATATAATATTTATACTAACAAAAATTACAAAAGATATTCTTATTTTTTAAACAGAAAAGCCTATGAAGCCAAAGGAGATAACTAAAGCTACGAATATTAAGCAAGATACCGTACGCAGATGGAAACAAACATATGATAATGACCCAAAGAAGAATATACCTTTAAAAACCTAACCGCAACTTTAATCGACCTGTCAACCAGCTAAGCGAAAAGCACAAGGACCATTTGATCAATTTTTTGATGAAAATCCTTCAGCGATTATTCAAGTATTTATAGCGATATATATTCATATGAGAAACGTCTTTATTTGCACAAGTTGTTTTTAAGCTTCATTTGAACTAATGACTAATTTAAGAGAAAACGTTGAGCCACTTAAAAAAAAGCGAATATAGTATACAATTGAAGAACATTTTATTTTGTGAATGGTAGCTTGTCAAATGTCAAATCAGGGTTATGGATATTCTTAAACTTTCCATCACTGGTTTCATAGGACCTGTAATTGTCAATATTTAGCTTTAATGAAGACGCTTCTTTGCTTTCATTTCCTTGTTCGCTTCATCGTCAAACAGCAGAGTTGTTTTGTCTTTCTTCTTATACTAACGTTTTTTTCCAAACAAATGGAATAGTATAAATGACTTGGATCAGTCAATATTTGGAGAAGCATACCATATCAAATGCTTGAATAAATAAATATCTTACTGTTTAAACTTGTTGTATTTTACTCTTTTTCCATGTTTTTCATCATTATCTGCTTTTAATGTCGACTCCATTCTACCCTAAATATTTAACAATCATTAAAAAAATTTGGAGGCCAAGTATATAACAGCACATTTAGTGATTTCCATCAATATAGCCTACTAAAACAGCTTTTAAGCATGCAAACATCTCTAAAAAAGCATTTCAAATCATTGACGTTTCGAGGGAATCTAACATCAAATTCCAACACAGCGGCACCAGATGCGCTAATAAAGTTCTATAATTTATGCCACTAAGATGGAAAACAAATAAACAAAATTGTTGCCGTTTTTGTCTTCTAAAATACTGAATGTTTTGTCCACTAGATCCTTTCCTGCTCAAACAAGTTTGGAGCTATCAATAGGGATTTTTCGCTTATCATCAGTTCTCTAACAACACTTTTCTGCACTAAGATCAATTTTTTTTTCATCAAGGTCATGTATGATACGATTATCCAACTTGAAATCAACTACATCTTTCATATTGTGGTACATGTTTTTTTGTTTTCTATCAATACTACAGCAATAGTTTCACCAGTTTTCAGTCTTAACCGCTTGTTTATGTTAATAACGTCATTCAAAACTGGTGTCCAAATCTCAGCTTATATTTGCAAATACTTTGAATACTCCCATTCTCCAAAGCTCTTCTACTCATGCTTCTTTCAACTAACGCTGCTAAGCCACCTGACGAAGGCGACATATCAGCTCGACCATCACCACCAGCGAGCACCAAACTGACCTCAAAGCAACCTAAACAAGTGCTTTACTCCAAAGTTCATCAACGACCTGCGAAATTACATGAGAGTCTGTTACATGTTTCTAATTCGAGATCTCTACCATCCTCAAATTCATCGTCCACAGATCCAGCGGACGCACAACCTGTGATTATTGACACTGTTTACTGGGGAGCCTCTCAAACTCCTGGATCTATTTTCTTTGATGTTACTACTCGTAAAGAGTCAGATCGTGAATTGTACAAAATTTCATTTTATCAGCTTCAAGATTTTGTTGGCCAGCTTGTCCATAAGTCCGGCTCTAACCGTTACTTGGAAATTAATTTTGATAACAATGATGCTAAGCAGAATGCCTGCAATAACGGCCTTAAGTTCGACAATGGACACATTGTCATCCGTCCTGCTATAGCGTTAGCTCCTGGCTCAATTGTTAAACGAGTCAACCTTCACCGCCTTCCTTGGCTTCGTCCCAAAGAACTTTTGGATGGCTTGAAAGCTACACTTGGTAACTATGGTGTAGTTCGTGATGTTGGAATTATAAAAGATAATGACACTGGTACTTTCCTTGGCTCTGGATATGCCTTTTTGGATGTTACACCTTCTTTGGTACCTGCAGGACAGCCTCCTTTTCTGGACCTGTCTCATGTTATTACGTGGATCGATGAGGATACCAATCGCTCCGGAAATGTATTCATTCACGCATATTGGAACGATATGCCTGTTTATTGTAAATACTGTCACGAGTCTGGACATAATGCTTCCTCTTGCCCTAAGTCACCTAGTAGCAAGCGAGTTTGTTTTTCATGTCTTAAACGTGGCCATGTTCGTGCTGATTGTCCGGACAAACATAAGTCGGCCAAACGACACCGTAATGGTCGAGTTGTTTCACCAGCTTCACCAGCCCCCGATACTTTGTTGAATATTGATACTGGGTCTGTTGACTCTTCAGATTCTGTGGTTTCTCCTGCTTCCACTCAGGGTCCATCTTCGGCTCTAGTTATAAATACGACCGCTTCCACTACTACACCAACTACTGTCCAAGTTGGACAGGAGGTAACACCTGCTGTTGACCAAGGGACGTCAACTTTGAACTCTGCTGGTCCCGATACCGCGACGGAATTGGATGACTTGTCTCATCAGTCCGCCGCTGATGATGTTGATATGGATGGCTCTTCTTCCGAGTCTACCATTGACTATGCTCCTGCCGTTACGCGGTCTCCTGCTCCAAGCCCCGATACTACTGGTTCCGCCGCTACTGATCCTGCCTTTCCTGACACTGTTACTACTAGGACTACAGCTACTAATGTGCCTAATATTACTGGTACTGGTGCTGCTGGTACGAGACTGGTTCAAACGCGTAGTGGCCGGTTTTCGAAACCGCCTCCCAAATGGGATTTATAATGTCATTATTAATGACTATAAACTCACGCAAGGCTTTTACGTTACTATCCTTAAATGGCAATAGCTTTTTTAAGAGTAGTAACCCATCTTCACGACAACATCTCATCCGGTACATTCGCTCTTACAATCCTACTTTTGTCGCTCTTCAAGAAATTGATGGCAGTGACGCTAACAATGCTCAACATTTGAACATCTTACATAAACAGTTCTGTAGTCAACAGTCTTTATGGACTAAATATTGCGGCCTACTCTGTTTTGATCCCCAGTACTCCTTAACTCGTATTCCTCTCCCTGAGGATTCGCGATGCATTTTAGCTCAAGTATCACACGCCACTGGAAACATGGCTCCTTTTCACATTTTGGTGATCTATGCCCCGGCTTCCTCTCATCGTGCTCGACTTGAATTCTTTAACACTTTATTGACTTTTCGACAACTATCTCCACTTGATCCTCTTTCTTGTATAGATCGCATGATTATTGCGGGAGATTTCAACTACTCCTTGCCACCGTCTTCATCCTCACAAGGTTCTCGTGCACCAGAACGTTGGCTGCATTTTTTACAGTGTCATTTTCAAAATGTCATGGCTGAACTTCGATCTTTGGATACGGCTACTTTTCGCCGCGGTGCAACTACCAGGTCTACCATTGATTATATATATCTATCATTGGATATGGCTATCAACTATGTAGATGCTGATGTCGACTTTGTCAATTCATCTTGGACTGACCACGCTCTGATGACGGTTACTCTGAAAGCCGATCTCCTTACTGACACGGGACCAGGTATTTGGAGGGCGAATCCTGTGTTCACGCGAAGTAAAGCGTACCGTCAGAAATTGGCGAGTATGCTTACAAAACTATACGACCAGCAAATTGCCACGTCCTCATCGTCTCCTCAAGAACTATGGGATATGGTAAAAACTAAAGTTAAACATTTTACTCGCAAATTCGGTCGACAGCACGTTGATTGGAGGAAACAACAGTTGGTGGCGCTCCAACGTAAACGTCAACGATTACTTAGGGGCAAAATTCCCTCCTCACTCTTGGCTATACACCTACCACGCGTTGAACAGCAAATTCAGATACTACAAGAGGAGGTTACTTCGATTGCCATTTTGAAAGCAGAGAGAACCTGGCGGGAAAAGGGCGAGACTGATGCCGGGTACCTTAAGAAATCTGTGGCGACACGTCAACTACAACGTTCAATTCCTCTTCTAGTGGATCCTTCTACAGACTCGGTTTGCTCTTCTCGTTCGCAAATGTTGGAGGTCACCGAACGTTTTTATGGGGATTTATACTCAGCTGACGATATCTGTCCTACCTCGTTGGACAAAATGGTTACCAATATTCCTCCTTCTTGTCGGCTTTCTGAAGACGACGCAGACATGATGACGCATCCATTCGAGTTGTCTGAGATCCTTGATCAAGTGAAACGCTCACCGAAAGTCAGTAGTCCTGGTACAGATGGCCTGTCGTACGTTTTTTTTAATCTGATCTTTAAACATCCGAAGTATACCGAGTTGATCTTACGTGTCTTTAACGATGCTCTGTCTTGTAGTCTTTTCCCTAGCTCTTGGCTTGAAACATGCGTCTGTCTTCTTCCCAAAAAAGGTGATCTTACACTCCTTAAGAATTGGCGACCAATTACGTTGATCAACTGCGATGCCAAAATCTTCACACGCTTACTCAACTCTCGTCTTGTTTCTGTGGCCTCTTCTCTCATCTCGCCCTGGCAGAGTGGGTTTATGAAAGGCCGTTTTATTGCAGATAATGGAGCTTTGGCGCAGATTACTCTCGAACAAGCTTCTCTACGGCAGTCTAAAGAGATTGGTTTGCTATGTGACCAAGAAAAAGCCTACGACCGAGTACATCCGGACTATCTTCGTGCCGTTTTGGTTCGTTTTGGCCTCCCTGCTCAATTTGTTTCTGTTATTGATGGTCTTTTCTATGGTACATCCATGCGTGTAAATGTTAACGGATACCTTACCCTTCCCGTTTCCCTTGGTCGTGGTTTACGTCAAGGTGACCCCATCAGTCCACTTTTGTTCAACTTGGCCATGGAACCTCTTGTGAAAGCGATCAGTCAGTCCTCTGACATTAAGGGCTTCAGTGCTCCGCCTCTGTCACTTTCATCCATCAGTGCTCCTATATTCGGCCCTTCTGGTCTCCAGCCCATAAAAGTTCTGGCTTATGCCGATGACTTACTGATATACTTGCAAGACCAGTCCGATCTTGACGAAGTTCAGCGTTTGATTCAGTGTTACAACCAAGCGTCCAATGCAAAGATGAATTTTGAAAAAACAGTCGCTTTTTCCGTGTCTGGTCTACCTCATCCTCACTGGCTACCTGCTCTTGCTTCACATGGCATTACAAAATGGCATGACCGGCGATCTCCTGAACCTCTAACTTACCTTGGGTACCCTTTGGCACAGTCAACTGGCCAACGCCAATTTTACCAAGACCAATTGATTGCGAAGGTGTCTCGCGCGTGTGACATTCATAAACAACGTAATCTCTCGGTCCGTGGTCGTGCAACTGTACTCAATACATTGATCCTGTCGACTCTCTGGCATGTACTTCGCGTCTCATGGGTTAGTCAACATACTCTTGGAATCCTTCGTAAACTCTGCCGTGAGTTCCTTATGTTTCGCATTTTCCCTTCGGTATCCTTTGATGTGCTTCAGTTGCCTTTGACAATAGGCGGTCTCGGTATTCTGGATCCGACATCCCAACAAATGGCTCTCCAGTTTCGTTGGCTTACTCCATTGCTACAGCATAGCTATCCTCGGTCTATTGTGTCTCGTTGGATTGCTGCTCACATTGCAAGTATATCGCCTATCGCGCTCCCTGATCACCGGCTGCCTTTTCTTTTTGCTCCAGTTCGTCGAGGTCTTCTGCATCCGTCTCGACCTGGTATCTGTCCTATTCTGTTTAAAGCCTTTGACGCTATGTTTGATCCAGCTACAGTTTCCAATGAAATGAATGCACCTTTTGATCAACAAGGTCCCATCCCTCTGCATTATGTTCTAGATTTACCGTTGTCTGCTGTGGTGCTATGGCCTCCTGAGATACCTATACGCCAGCAGCGTTCTTTTGACAACCTTTTGGTCCAAGATGCCTTTGTCTTTGATGAGGAGATTTCTTGTGTCCGAAATAAAACGTCCAGTTCGATTAGACATCCCATTACCATTGGTCGAAATCGCATTCTTAAGCTTCTTCGTTGGATCAGCACTGGTACTGTCTCTTTGGCTCCATTCCTTGGTCGTTATTGTCTTCCTCTTCCCTCCGGGGCCCCTTTGGCTTTTGATGAAGCCGCTCGGTTTGATGCATTTTGCAATTCCCTCCTCTCCTGTTACTTAGATGTTCGTACACGGGTTATCTCTCCGAAAACCTATCGTGCAGTCCGTTACAGTCGGCTTATGGCATCCTTTTCTGAATCTTCTCCGGTTCACCTTCGCTCTGCAATTTTTTGGAAATCTTTCTGGCGTCAGCCCGTTCCTCTTGCAATACGCAATCCTTGGTATAGATTGCTTCAGAACAAATTTCCTTGTGCTGAACTTTTGCATAAAGTGGTTCCTGCGTTGTGTCCTCCCCACTGTCGTCTTTGTGGCACTAATACTATGATCGAAGACCCGGAACACTTTTTAATACTTTGTCCACGAAAATTACTGGTCTGGGTACAAGTATGGGACAGGTTTTTTAGACGGACCCCCTTCTCCTATCAAAAAGTTGCCCAGGCAGTTTTTGATTTGCATTTCCCACAGCAACGATTATCTATGGTAAATAATGGCAGCATCATTGGTTGCACCATTCTT
This sequence comes from Rhizopus arrhizus, assembly GCA_024220505.1. Taxonomy (NCBI): domain Eukaryota; kingdom Fungi; phylum Mucoromycota; class Mucoromycetes; order Mucorales; family Rhizopodaceae; genus Rhizopus; species Rhizopus arrhizus. The sequence continues at coordinate 1,249,742 of JAKZZE010000011.1, forward strand.
GCGATCTGGAAAGCTCACTGGCGCTTCATTTTCGATAGTGCTCCTTTTGACCCCGGACAGGTTTTCCAAACCATCCTTGCTACTGTTGGCCCTCTTCGGGCTAACATCCGCCGCTCTCCTTTGTAAAATTTATTACACTGCGAGTCTTTTTGATTTTATTATTCGCCGTTTATCAAAAGCTCACCCCTATCTCATACGTGACTTTTTCTTTATTTAATAATAAACCTTCGGCCTAAAAGCCCCTACAAAAAAAAAAAAAAAACTCCCATTCTCCACTTTTCACCAGTCATTATACATGTTTTTCTGGATTTCCATCTTCATTTCTGTCCACTTGGAAACGAATCGTGTTGCTCTCTTCTCATCTTTTAACAACAAATCAAGCAGTAAAATAAACAGATTTAATAGCAATTATAGTTGTCGTAAGCAAATTTCTTACCATAAAAAAAGGCTTCATATTCAGTTTAACCGTTAAGCTTCATTTTTGTTTTAATAACAAACCTAATCAATAAAAATGTTAATTGGTGTCTTTATAAAGTCTATGTTGTGTTAAAAAATAATGGTCCTGGTAGTAATCTTCCAGTTTAAAGGATGATGATTGAGTGCAGCCATATTAAGGTGTCTGCTATTTGCAATGTGTTTGGGGATTTAACTAATGTATTGTTGTGCTATTGGGTATGAAAATAGCGTGAGAAAAGCATATACGAACAATTAAAGTCCTATTACTTTGGTCTCTCTGGAAATACTTAAGTAGATGAAACAAATATATTCTTTCACAAATTACAATTATTGACTATCAACAAGATGCTGCATGTGTTCAATTTAGTGCAAAAAAGAGCATTTTTAACGAGAAAAGAAAAAAGAAAAGAAAGGACAAATAGCATTGATACTGATGAATCAATTTATATAATCACTGAAAACGTAGATATTGTAAGTTGCTTGACTTTTTAAAGAGACATAATTCAAATATTCCTTTTTAATAATAGTTTATGTTTGAATCCTTTTCTGACACAACTCTTAATTATGCTTTTACTTGGCAGAATAACTACCTTTCTAGTTGTTCATGCCTTGATCAAGTTAGATATACAAGCATAATTTTTTTTTTCAAAAGTGAAAAAATATCTTACGCAGCTACAAAAGTTAATTTTTCTAACAGTTTCAATGAAGAAACAGTTTGTCTAGGTAACCGCAACAGTCTGAAATCAAAATAAGATCATAGAAATGCTGCTTCTAGATTAGTAAGCAAGTCTTATTTCTTTTAAAAAGTACAAGAACAATTTGTAGATGTTAAATGACAGAAAGCTTAAATCGAATATACATATGATAATGCCATCTCACCCAACCAGGTCCAAATAGACAGAGCTAAATAAATATCCTTCAAAGATATATAATTTAGCTTCTATGTGGATGCTGAAAAATGGGAGGAAGGGTATTTAAAGACATCCACTTTTTGGAATGACTGTAATTCATCTATAACATTGGACCCCATGTGAAATCAGGTCTCTTCTGCTTTGGCTCCTTCCTGTAAAATTATCAACGCAACGTTGTTTAATAATCGAAAAACTAATTCTTTAGCAATGCTCACTTGTTACCCTGCTGCTAAAAGTAAAACTGTAAAAAAATAAATAAATAATAAAAAAAATTAATAATGAACTTCTTAATAGGTATCATTTGGTTTTTCATGTCTTGATGCTCATCATCTATCTTCAAACTAATTTTGAAATTCCTTCGTAAGTCAATTTCGGGCATGTGAAATCCTAATTGTCCAGTGTAAAGCTTTTATCTCTGTGTGAAATAAAATTACAAGTTTCGCATGTTTAATGCCCACGAATTAGATAAAACTTTTGTTCATTCATTTAGACACATAACTTGTGTTAATAATCGTATAAGAAATTATCTTTACTTTCATGTATTATTTAAAGCTCCATTAATATATAACAGAAAATAGAGATACATACCTTGTATGAATTCACTTGTGATACTAACAAAAGACACTAATTTTTTTTTTAAAAAAAATAGATATTTACTGATTTTGTCCTGTATATCAATAAGGGAAAATGTGAACAAAGCTAGATATTGGGTAAAATAAAAAAGATCTAAAAGTATCACTTCTGTTTCTGTTTTTTAAAGAAAATTATCCTCCATTGTCATGTTTCTGGTTTTAAGAAGTATGTGCTACTCTCTAGAATTATGCTTTTTGGGCTATGGCTATGATTGCAATGTAGATGAACACCCTTTTCGTAAGACCATTTCTTTTATGTCGAAATGCATTTGAATACCATTAACCAACAATTCAAAGAAACAGCATATTCATGCTTTGTGATTTGGCTAGGAGAATGAAAACAGGAAAACATTGTTGATATTGACAGTATGCGAGGATGACTTACAAAGCTGAACATGCGCAAAAACCATTGCCCAGTTTTACGAAGCAGTTGATTTCAAAGGTTATTTGTTGGCATCATGTCATCTTCTAGCATATTAGGAATTCTTACACGAATAAACTACCTGGAGCGGGTCATCTGTATATCAGAACTAGCTCAAAGACTAAAAGGTATATCCTTCTTAACACAAATATTGGTTAAAATACCATAGTCTATTCAACATTCTGCATTAATCTCTTGGATTAATTATATGTAATCTATCCTCTTCTTTACTTGGTAATATCCTTACAAAATCAACACAAATAAAAACGAATTCACAATTAATAAAATACACTTTTATTTAATTTCACAATGAACAAGGTAGAAGACAACCCAGTAAGCACTTTTTTATACTTTAGAACCGATATAAACATCATTATGAATTTTTCTTTCTTTTTTCCTCATGCTGATCTTTGTGTTTACTTGAAAGAAATTGTCTAATGATTCATTTAGATGTTGTTATTTTTAATTGCATTTACATATTGAATATTAAAACAGTATAAATTATCACCAAAAGCACTATCTTTAAGCTTAACATCAAATATATCTCATTGAATATACTTTGATACGCTTCATTATACATGTATGCTTGCATCTTTCTCTTTTGCTTAAAAAAATATACTTATAAAGCTACGCAACTGTTAATTATATTAAAAGGCTCTTGGCAGTTTATACTCTAATAAATAGAGTAATAAATTGAAAATGTCGTTGAATATGGTCTTTTATAGATTGCACAACTATCATTTATTCTTTTATCGAAATAGCATTTCTGTTTGATTCTTATCATGTACGTGATGTTACAATTTTCAGGTTCACCATACAGGACATAAACCATAGATGTTGTTTAGCAGTCATTTGTATGGAATTTTAAATAGGCCTAGAAACAGTTTCCCTCCTTATAGGCATACACATACACCCATATCAGAAGCAGATTTTCAAAAGGTCTCCAAATCGGAAAAATCAGTTGCTAGATCATGGAATATGAAGCTGAGTATTATTTTAATTGTTAAACAAATGTCCCTCTCTTATTGATCTCAGCGACTTTCTGTTAATTAATAAATCTGTCATTTCCTTTTCTTATGCTTAATTTCGATGTATATTATATTAATAAAATATTCATGCGATTTCTGCATGATCATACTTGCAATAGGGAGAGTTTGTTTTGTAAAGATACTGCATTCAGTATTTACATTCTCAATGTTTCAGACAAGCTCAGTCCAAATAACTGCAGAGTCTTCATAATTATATTAATGTAAGAACACGATGGGTATATGTCTGTGACCATAATATGGATCTAAAATGTTTTAATCAAAAGTATCTTTTATTTAAACATCTTTAATCTTTAATAGCTGAGACTACAATTTCTACATTCATTTCCTTTATAGCAAGGGACGTAACGCCAATGGATGTCCATAGAGGAGCTCTCTCACCAATATACTTTTTGAACAAAGCAGCGATTATACTGAGGACACGATCAGAAGTTTCAGAAAAGTTAACATGATATGAAGTAACACTGTAAACATCTTTCCAGGAAGCACCTACAGTACTCAATACATGCTCGACGTTTTTAAAAGCTTGTTCAATTTCTTCTTCCAATGATTTGTATTGAAACGAATATCCATTTGTCAAATCACCCCAACCGCCTTGACCTGAAATATCAATTCTATTTCCATTCTTCAAAACCTGATGGTAATTAAAATCTTCCAGTATCTTCTTGTAGCTATCAGGAGAATTAATAACTGGAGCCATCTCTGCTTTTTTTTGCGTGTATGTTTTTTTCTTTCAGATTAAAAAACAAGGCTTTCCTTTATAGTTGTTTTTTAGGTTCAGAAGCTTCGTCTTTTTATGTGTCATCAAAAGCCTTGGCTAAGCATATAGATTTAATGAGTCAAACAACACTTTTGATAAAACGATGGCTTTCAGATACAAATTTAACCAAGATAGCTTACTCTCATATACCATTAAACAAGAAATATCTTTTAATACATATTCGATTTCTCACCCAAAAAAGAATTCTCATTTTGAATGAACAACTATAGTAAGATCAAACCTTTTGATTATTAATGAATTGATTATTAATCAAAGTTTATATCGCTAATTAAATAACTATGAATATAACTGATATAACTAGAAAATAACAACTAAAAACTTCTAAGAAAAACCAAAAGCTTGGAAAAACGTCAATTCGATTTCAAAATTAAAGCACCGAAAGCCACATTGTACATAAACAGAACCTGTTTTTTCCTATCTTTTTTACGTAATTTTAAGTCTTATTATACAAGTCGTCTACAAATTTGTGAAGCTTAAGAATTTTTATAAGAAAATGATAAGCTATTAGTTTTAAGCTGCTAATACAGTTCTTTTTCCTTTGCATAAATCATACTCCGATGTAATGCCGTTCAAGATTGTCTGACACATTTTTAATCCACGTAGTTTTCTTGTGCAATGATATGCATCCAGATACCAGAAAAAACAACATAAATACTTTCAAATCATACGATACTTAGCAATAACTGTCGTAGGTTGTATTTCATCAATTAAAAAGCAAATACTAGAAAATCGCGTAAGATTTAGAAATAAAAAATACTTTTATTGAATATCAAAACTTGCTAGCCAAAAGATGAATGCCACATATTCTATATACTTTTCTATGACCTAAAATTATTCCAATACCGAGAAACTTTTGGCTTCATATACAGACATAAATAACAGATTGTTACGTTTATTAAGGCTTTGAATATCATTGCAGTTTGCTCTTTTAATAGTGTGCAAAAAAACTAAAATACATAATTATAAGTAGTATTAACATTAAATGATTCAATAAACTCGTGCATAAGCCCATGGTTTTTTCTTGTTTCAATTCTAGAGAATAAACAATATACTGGGTTTCAATGTAATGTCCTTTTGTCCGATAAGTTTCTATTTATGAATAAATTATTACGCGTCCCTGTGAATCCTTTATAGAAAGAAGATTGATAGAAGAATATTTAGCCGATTTAGTTCATTCTAATCTTATAAAAAACATATATACTTTAAGGTTACATAAAATTTCCTTCGATCTATTTTATGGTGCTACTAATCAGAAATAGACCTCAATGTATTGCCCTCTATTATTCACAAGCTATGCTCTTTTATTTTTATTTCCCAAGATAGATCCAGAAGATATTTGAATTGTCTATTAGTTAACAATCAATGCAAAAAATACACTTTTTTTTTTTTTTTTTTTTTTTACGAACGAAGATTGAGAGAAGGAGGGTAATCCATATTTCACATTCTACTGGCTATCTAACCACTTTCAATGGTAAATTAAGCATCACAGATTAACAAAATGCCAGCAATTATTGGGAATCATTGCTTTTAGTCATATTAAAATCAATATTATGCGACTAAAAAGACAATAGGTCAATAGAAGAAAAACAAATGCCGCGCTGAAAACAGTGCATCATTCTGACTCGTTGCTACCTTATTGTTATGATGTCTTCACAGATACAGATAAACACCCGAAACCCTCTGCTAAACCAAAAAAACCTCTAAACAACCAAAACAGGTGAAAGGATTTAAATAACTTGTGAATTTAAGATGTTTGGCGAGTATATTTTAAAATCATATGGATTTCAGAACACATAGAAGGATTCTCTAAAGTATAGCACAAGACATAGCGTATGTATTCTTTAAATTAACCATTAGAGTCATAGTCTACTTGAACCATTAATTTACTATGAAAATGCACGGAGGAATTGGGCAACCCCTTCTCAGCCAACACAGACCAATAAAACATTTAGCTTCTTTAACCATGTATTTTGTTTATGGACTTACCAAATAAATACCAAAATATATTCTTATCTTGAATGAATTCCAGTACTTTTCTTTTTTGAAGCTCCTTACTCAATTGATCGATCAATACTTCTACCTCAACCTCTAATATGCCACTAAACTTATTCACAGCACCAAAACTCAAAATAACAGCAGCTATAGACTGCAAGTAAGATGAAGAAAGTTAAAAATAACAATTAGTATAACATCTCATAATCTGCTTTCCTATTTTTTTTCTGTTGACGATCATTTTGGAACAAAAAAAAAAAAAACCTTTGAATAAAAAAAAGCATCTTTAGTTTATCGATCTTTAAATGACATAATCAATTTTCTTTTTATCTATTGTATTTAAAATAAATATTGATAGAGAGAAAGTAGTAAGTCCTTGAGGAGGTGTTACTGTTTGCTTTAACAAACATACCATAAGTCAAGAAAGGATCACTAATCGTGAGCCATACTTGGCTTCCCACGCAAATCTTCAACATAAAATACATTTCATTATCTGGCTTAAAGAAGCTTTTCATCAAAATAAACACATTAAATATATTTTGCGAAAAAAGGGATTTCTTTAGCCTTTCTTTTCTTTTAAATCTTTCCAAGACAAATAAAGAACAAGAAGAAAGAAAGCCCTAGCAGATACTAAAACAAAGACGTTTTCTCTGGTTCTACTGATATTGGTGTTGCTGAGATCGACTTTTTATATATAAAAGAGTTATACAGAAAACTCTGGAGGCAATTGCTAAAGTATTTATATTATTTTAAAAAATTGGCAAAACCAAGCGAAAGTTTGAAATGGTTGCGTAAACAAATAAGTAATTTTGAGCAACAATTTATATTTATCTTTATTCATTATATACTGTTAGATCAATTCTTATTCGATAAAACCTTATTTAGAGTGAGGATATATCAGCATAAGGAATACTAATATTGTGCTTTCCTGTTTATCAAAAGATTCTAACTATATATTCCTTTGTGGCTTTTCATTTGGAGCTGGTATCGAGGGTTTGATTATATCAAGAGAATCACAATGTCACCATTTGTTTGAATTAAAAAAACTTGCTACGAGGTAATAACGGTTAAGATAACACGAGAATATTGAGCGACCTAAACATTGAATTATATCAACATTGGGCGAAGCATCTTTAAGGACCTTTGTATATTGTAAGTTGATATGATGAGGATACATAGGCCACTAATCTATTATTTACATGTACTTTTTTCTCTATATAAGCAAATTAATTTGAAGAATAATGAAAAGCATGATATATCCCATGCATTAAATGCTTGTTCTATTGCAGCTTAGAACTTTTGTAACTCTTTAGATTATACATTCGTATTTGTCACTCAGAAACATGCACAATTCAATTAAGTGCAGCCATCAACAAAATGCAAGTTCCATAAAAGTTAAAAAATACATATTTTATTTACAATAAGCAACAGTTCAATTATTGGGATCATTTTAGAGTAAAATACATTCGATTGGGACGAGCTGAGAACGACAACCGAATCCCTTTAGTAACTGGTCGGTTAGTATTGGATATTTCAGAACAAAACATATTTGCCAAGTTTTCGAGTTTCTTATTCAAATTCATAATGTCCATAATCTTCATTTCTTCATCTTCATTATCAAACGATCCAGGCGTACTCGTCAAACTTGATTTCACTTGTCTATCGTGGCACTTTATAGTATTGATAAAACTTCTTCAGGGATGATTGATCAGCTCAGCACATCCAGAGCAATTTGACAAAAAATTGTGATGTGGCCATGATACTCGAGATTTGGTCTTCGAAACCTTAGTCGGCCAGAGTAAAAATGGTGTAAGATTGGCATCAGTGATCATCTGTAAGTGACATGGAAGATCTAAAGAGAATGTATGTTTATATGAAATTGAATTGAGCTCTGAATTGCCGCAACTGATGAAGCGAGTCATATGGATTGATCATTCTAGTTTCTTTATTCTTTGCTAGCAAATTTGCTTTTTAATTGATGTTGCATCCAGAAAAAAAGTTGTCATTTTGGCAATGTTGTGATCAAGATCGAAATTGACAAGAGTGTCATCCACACTTGAAACTGTGATAATGTCAACCTGTAATGAAGGCGTTGCGAGAATATTCCAACTACAAGCTTCTTCCTACCTTGATCTGTCCTTAGCGTAATCTAAATATCTGGGTGCTTACTTTCTGAAGGTGATAACGATCAAAAAGTTCACATGCCCTCAGTTTCCATCTGCACTTTTACCCCTTGAAAAAAACCCTGTTGTTCTCTTATCTCCTTTTAGCAACAAACCAAATAGTAGAGTTAACAGGTTTAATATCAATTACAATCATCGTGGGTAAGCTTTTTACCATGAAAAGGTAGTTCATCTTCAGTTTGACTGCGAAGCTTTATTTTTGTTTTGACAGCAAAGCGTAGTCAATAAACAGGCTAATTAATTTCTTTATGAAACCTATAGCGGGTTAAAAAACATGCCGCTAGTAGTAACCTTCCAGTAAAGAATATAATGATCGATTACAACCAAATCAAGGTATCCGCTTTTCGCAAAGTGTTTGGTGGATCAATCAGTATATTATCGTGTCATTGGCATATCGAGAGAGCATAGAAAAAGTACATAAAATCAAGTATCAAAGTTGTTGATTCTATAATGGAGATTGTATAAGCATATGCTTGACCAAAACCATTTTAAATGCTATGATTATGTTTTTAGTTTTGATTCTTTTAAGGCTGAATTCCAGGAAAGAGCTTTTTGTTTTTTCAGTTGTTGCCATGAACAAAAGAGAGTTATGGGTTCATTCTTGGAGAAAAGATATACCATTATTATAAATGGCTATACTGAGTCATATCATAATCAGTTAAAGTCGCATTACTTTGGTCACAGTAGAAATACTCATGTATATAGGATAATCTGTATTATTCTACAAATTGTATTATTGAATATCAACAAGATGATGTATGTATTCGATTTAGTGTAAAAAAGAATGCTTTTATCAAGAGAAGAAAGGGCAGATAGTATTGATGATGGTAAATCGATTATATAGTCACTGAAAATGTAGATAATGTAAGTTGTTTGATTTTTTATGTGACATTTAAGTATTCCTTTGAAGTAACCTTTTAGATGTGCATCATTTTCTCAGTTATACTTACCAGAATAAACATCTCTGACTATTCACACCCTGATAAAGTTGGACTATACAAGCATATACTTTGTTTCAAGTGTAAATAGATTCGTTATATTGCTAGAAAATTTCTCTGACAGTCTCAATGAATGAGGGATAGAAACCTTAAATGGAATATATATGATCATGCCATCTCACTCAGCCTGGCCCAAGTAGACAAAATTAAATAAATATTTTGCGGTGGAAAAACTGTACGAAGCAAGTCTCTTGAAACAATCATGAAAACAAAGTGTTCATTGGACGATTGCCTTTTTAGTGCATGCGTCCAATAAGAAATAAGGGGAGGGGAAAGAAAAGTGAAGCATGATGTGTTGAGTTTATTTCTATTTTCTCTCTCTTTTTTTTTTTTTTTCTTATATTAAGAATATGAGTTCTTTTTGGTGGGGGCAAAGCGCATTTGACGAATTAGTTGAAAAAGCTACTTCTGAACTATTACCAGCAGGTCAAGTAGACTTGGCACTTCACTTGGAAATAAGTGACCAAATTAGAAGTAAAAAGATTACTCCTAAAGAAGCCATTCGTTCATTCAAACAAAGACTATCTCATAAAAACCCAAATGTCGTTTTGGCTACTTTATCGGTAGAAAAATACCAAGCACAAAAAGATAATTTCTTATTATTTTTATAGCTAGTAGATACTTGTGTAAAAAATAGTGGAAGTGGATTCGTAAAAGAAGTGGCTACACGAGATTTTATGGAAGAAATAACGCATATTTTAAAGGTAAAAAAAAGAAACAACTAAAATAGTCACCTATTAAACAGCATAACATTTAGACGGGAAGTAATCAGGACGTGAAGAATAAAGTACTTTACTTGGTTCAAGTTTGGGGTATCGCAGCTAAAAATAATCTTTCATTGGCTTATATCACTGGAATATACACTCTTTTGCAAGTCGAAGGTTACTCGTTTCCCCCTGTTACAGAGAAAATTGACTCTACTTTATTAGAAACTGCGATAGTAAAGCTCATTATTTTCCTTACTAAACTTTATCTAATTGTATTTTGCTTAGGCGCCAGAATGGACTGATTCTGATGTTTGTGAGCGTTGCAGAACACCCTTTACTTTAACAAATAGAAAGGTAAATTGAGTGAAATTATAAAAGAATAAGCGCTAATAAACAATGAAAACAATAGCATCATTGCAGAAACTGTGGTGGCACGTTTTGTCAACAATGTTCATCTAAAAATGTTCCTTTACCTCATCTGGGTATTAATGATACGGTACGCGTATGTGATGGTTGCTATATTAAAGTGAAGTTAGCTAAGGTAGCTGATAAAGATACCATCTCCCAATTATTGGGTAATGCCGTCTCTACCTCAACTTCTTCTTCCTTAGTTCCAACATATGCACCCTCCACAAGTCAAAAGACAGCAGATACGGCCAAGGATGAGGATCAGTTTGAATTAGATTTAAAAAAGGCAATTGAAATATCCTTGAAGGAAACTCAGCAAAAGTCTGTTGGTTATACTCCTGCTGCGGTAAAACCAAAAGAGAAAGAACAACCTCAAGAAGAAGATCAAGAAGATGCGGACCTTGCAGCAGCCATCGCAGCTTCACTTGCGGATATGAAAGTATCAACTTTGCCAACATCGATTAAGACTCAAGATAAGAATGAGTTGTCATTGACAGACATGGAGAATATTCAATTGTTTTCAACTTTAATGCAGCGTGTTCGATCTGCTGGTGGGGATGTCTCCGGTGACCAGCAGATTAACCAACTTTACACTCAAATTGGCTCTCTTCAGCCTAAATTAGTACATACTTTGAATGAAACTTGCAGAAAGCATGGTAAGGAAATGAGATAGCAAACATAAAAGTCTTTTTTTAAAAAAATTCTTATATAGAAACATTTGTTCAGTTACATCATAAATTAAATGAAGCTGTTAAGGCTTATGATCGCTTACTGCAACAAAGATTATCAAGCACCAGTAGAAGTGGTAGTTATGATTATTCACAAAACTATCATCCTCCTGTCAATCAATATTATCCTCCACCAACGCCCTCTGTCACATCACAAACTGCTTATGCTTCCCCTCTTAATAATGCTGCTCCTACTGCTATCACTAGCGCTATTGCTACTGCTCCTGTTACTACTCCTACCGCAAGCGCCATATATCCCGAGTTAAACTCAATATCTACTGCACGACCAGTACAATATCCTACTGCCACTGCTACTACTCCAGCTGCAACCACAGCCATTCCACAGCCATCACACTATACTTCACCGCCTCCTAATTATCCCATGCAACCATACTATCCACCTCCTACTCCTGCTCAAACAAAAATACAGTATCCTTCTATTCAGCAACCACATCAAACACAACCACAGCAATACAATCAACAAATAGAGCCTACTAGTTACTATAGCCAGCATGCTCAGCAGCAGCAGCAGCAACAGCAGCAACAGCAGCAACATCAACAACAACAGCCAACAGTTGATGAAGCACCACTTATTGAACTTTAAGCGCGAGAGTGTGAAAGGAGATTTATTATTGCTATTATTAAATAAATGCTACTTTTTATTATTAATCTGACTTCCTTCTCTTGCCTTTTGCCTCTGTTCTCTTTCTTTTTTTGACAGACAGCATGATTGAACGGGCGATCCAAACTGTACACCAGACAACCACACAAAAAGTACCCAAGGTCACCCACTGTCTATCCTGTACTCTACCAACCGGGACAAACAAGTTCAAGGGATCCTGCTGAGAAATATGAATGGGAATAAATCGTGGGTATTCTTCTGTCTTTGGTAGTAGTGGATGATCTAGAACAGGCCAGGGAGCTCTGCCACAGGTCCAGCCTGCATAAGGCGGTTGAATCGTCACGGATTGATAAATTTTATCGGATGCAGGTCGTTGGTATCGGTTATGTATTGGTAATTCGACAACAGGTGACGAGCTGGTTTGTCGAAGAAAGACAAGACTTCCTTGTGGTTCCTTGACCTTTTCTAGTGGTAATTCGAGATCGTGTTCACCAAAGACTGTTGCTTTTCCAATGCTGGATTCCAGGTCTTGCAGTTGGTAAGGATCCACGAAAACACTCGCCGGTAGTTCATACACAAGGTCAAGTTGACAGTCTTCACTGGGCTTTTCGTCTTTGTCAAATTCAATATATGTAATTATTTTTGGGTGAAAACTATTTGCTGATGTCAAGTTGGAGCGGATTTTAACCATTTTATTATGAAGAGAAAAGAAAAAAGAGTGGAGAATGATTTGACTTTATTTTCAAGAGTTGTGCCCCGACTTTTTTTTTTTTTTTTTTTTTTTTTTTTTGCTTGCTTTGTTTTTTATATAAATGTCTGCTATACTTGGAACTGTTGCTAAATGGGCTATTCCCGTTGGTCTTGCTGTTGGTGGTGCACAAGCTGCCATGTATGATGGTATGTGACTTAACAATCTCTCACTTGTCTAAAATAAAAATTCATAATCTACATGTTTTGCAGTCCAGGGTGGTTATCGAGCTGTCATTTTTGATCGTATTCAAGGTGTCAAGCCTGTTGCTGTTGGAGAAGGCACTCATTTTTTAGTACCATGGCTTCAGCGTGCTGTCTTATTTGACGTTCGTACTCGACCTCGAAACATTTCTACCACCACTGGTTCCAAAGACATGCAAATGGTCTCTTTGACACTTCGTGTCTTGCACCGTCCTGAAATTAAAAACTTGTCATCAATCTACCAAAACTTGGGTCTTGATTACGATGAAAGAGTATTACCTTCCATTGGTAATGAAGTTTTGAAATCGATCGTTGCACAGTTTGATGCTTCTGAATTAATCACCCAACGTGAAGTGGTCTCTGCAAAAATTCGTGAGGAATTATATAAACGTGCAAGAGATTTCAACTTGGCTTTGGAAGACGTTTCTATTGTAAGATACAATTTGAATTTTTATACATAAAAGAAACTAAAAAACTGCTTATTTAGACACACATGACCTTTGGTAGAGAATTTACTAATGCAGTTGAACAAAAACAAATTGCTCAACAAGAAGCTGAACGTGCTAAATTCATTGTCGAACGTGCAGAACAGGAAAAGCAAGCAGCTATTATTCGTGCCGAAGGTGACTCAGAGGCTGCTGAAATGATTTCTACAGCATTAGCAAACGCAGGCGATGGATTCATTGCTTTCCGTAGAATTGAAGCTAGTAAAGAAATTGCTCAAACACTTTCTAAAGCCTCCAATGTCACCTATTTGCCTAGCAACGGCAATGGTAACAATGTGCTTCTTGGTGTTAAAGCATAAAAATCTGTGCAAAATGAATCCGAGAGACCAAAAAAAAAAGATATTTATTTAATTTGAAAAAAGAAGGTTTCTCTTATGACAATGACATCTTTTTGTTTCATTTCACAATAATAAAGTAATTTTTGTGCAACTGTAAATGTCAAATATGTCATACTAAAAAAGTGAAATCCCCACATATACACGCATATACCTACAGTCGTTCTCAATTTAAATAGCTTTGTTAAATTCTATGTTTTTTTTCTTCCTTTCTCCCTTATGTTTCAATTATTTATTTTGTTAACTTCAATTGTCTGCATACAATCGCTTGGTGCACAAAAAACTGAGCCAATTGTTTGTGATTGTGGATTTATTGATGAAAACAATCAAGTATGGAGTAACGTTTGGTATGCTGATTATAGCAAGTACAAGTCTATAGCGCACAACGATCAATATTACCAAATCATGGACTATACTCTTCATGCAAAAGGCAAGAATTCATTTGATCGAGTCTTTTCTGCAAACAATATAAAGTTAAGTGCACAAGGCATGTCACTGGCAGTTAAAAAAATTACCGATAACAAGTATACTTCTGCTTCCATTGGTACAAGAAGGTTGAAAAAACTATTTACTATTATACTCTTATTAAACAAGACACCTTAGGTCTGATTTCTTGTATGGTACGTTTCGTGCACGCATAAAGACAAGTGAAATACCTGGTACAGTAGCTGCCTTCTATTATTATCGTAACGTGACAAGCGAAATCGATGTAGAGACATTGAGTCGATTGAGAAACCCTTGGCAAACATATTTTGCTATTCAACCACAAATTTATAATCAAGATGGATCTGCTTCTCCTCTAACACATACAAAGCATGATTTGACATTTGATCCAACACAGGTAAATTGAAATTGATTTTTATTCTAATTTTCTAATACGTTATAGGAATATCATGAATATCGATTTGATTGGACACCAGGACTAGTCAAGTTTTTCGTTGACGGTCTTCATGCTGGTGACTTGACAACAAATGTTCCTAATACTCCGGGCCGTATTATGATTAACCATTGGACTGATGGTAATCCTAACTTTAGTGGTGGTCCACCCGATAAAGATTCGGATATGATCATATCGCACTTGAATATGTTCTTTAACTCTTCCGAATCATTGTCACCTCCTTCTTGTCAGCAAATGAAGACACCATGCAGTGTACAAGGTATGCCTTGAAATATTGTATTACATAATTATCTCTATTCATCTGATCTCCATATAGATATTATGAGTAACAATCTTTTGCCTGGTATAGAAACATCTTTTGCTGACTCATTAATATACAACCGATATAACTGTTTATCATGCCTTATCTCTTTTATTTTGTTAATCCTACTTTTATAACAATAAAATCTTTTTATAAAAAATAAGAGAGGACACACAAGATGTTTTACAGATGATGACTGACATCATAACCTATAAAGATGTACATATTTAGGAGCTCACGTTTTCTTTTTATTTACTTTTTAAACACAATTTATTTACAAAGAGATGGTCATTCAAAACACAAGTGAAAGTTCAATTGAAGAAGATAAAAAAGATGTGCACATTTCTTTATCTCATCACAATACTGTTAGACAAAAGTTGAAAAATTACCTTTTTGGAAACATCCATGCTGAAGATGATCCGAGGACATTACCTAATTGGCGAAAGACGATCATCATTTTCATTGTTGCTTTGAGCTCCATCAGTGGGTCGATGGGAAGCATGATTTACATGCCAGGTTTACCTGTTATCGCCAAGGATTTTCAAGCGTCGGACGCAGCCCTTAACGGGACAATCTCTGTTTACATTGTATTTTCTGGCATTGCAGTAACTCCTTTTTAAATCATTGACAGAGAGAAATACTAAAGTTTCTTTAACAGCCACTTTTTTGGGCCAGTATGAGTGACGTTCATGGCCGAAAATCCATGTTTGTCACCAGTACTTTGGTTAATATTGTTGCTTCCATCCTTTGCGGCCTTTCAAAAAATATTGCAATGCTCACTGTCTTCCGGTCTCTTCAGGCATGTGGTGCAAGCTCGGGTCAATCACTTGGTGCAGGCGTGGTTGCAGATATAATCCAGGTTTCTGAACGAGGGAAAGCTTATGGTTTCTTCAGTATGGGTCCTCTGGTTGGGCCCGTAGTTGGCCCTACGATCGGCGGCTTTCTTTGTCAGTATCTCGGCTGGCAATCGTCTTTTTATTTTTTGGCTATCCTCAATGCTATGCTGATCATATTGATGATTGCTTTCATGCCTGAAACGCTACGAAAAAAAAAGATTGATCCGAAAGAATGCAAAAAATCCAGTCAGGCACTCATGCCTCTTCTTTGCATGTTTTTCGATCCAAATGTTATGCTCATCACACTTTGCAACACAGTGATTTATGCTTGTCTTTATTTTCTTGTAAATTTCTTCCATCTTTTTATATTATACTCAATTAGAGAACCAATCTTACTTTTCTTTTAAACTAGAATCCAACAATTACAGAAACATTCGAAGCTCTATACAAGTACAGTGCATCACAAGTTGGATTATGCTATCTTGTATTCGGTATCGGCCTCATGATTGGCTCCGTTCTCAGCGGTTACTTTACTGACTACGTTTATAAAATGCTTGGAGCAAAAAGAAAAGTGTTCTATCCCGAGATGCGTCTGATGGCTTCACTGCCTGCGTTTCTACTGATACCAGCAGGATACCTCATCTATGCCTGGACGACACAAAATCATGTTCCTGTCTATGCTCCTCTAATTGGTCTCTTTGTGTATGCCATAGGTCAATCATGCGCATTCACATCTACCTCAGTCTACCTCGTTGACTCTCAACCCGGTCGATCTGCTAGTGCTGTTGCCATCAATAATTGTGTTCGATCTATTGTGGCAGCCATTGGAACAATTTTTTCAAGCCAAAGTGTGAAAGCAGTAGGTACAGGTGTCCTGTTTAGTATCCTGGCAGGTATCAATATTGTCAACCTGGTAACAGTCTTAATAATCTTGAACTATGGTAAAAAATGGAGGGATCGAAAGGAAAAGAAGGAAGTAATTGATGAAGAGAATCGGCAAAAAGATAGATTGGAAGAACTTATTTTTACTGAATAGAGGGAGAATATAATCTAGTATAAAATACACCACATCGATTTTATTAATAATTTCGGGTAGGATATAATGTAATTCTTATACTTGTGTTTCTTTTGTTGTATGTCATATCCCAACATACTTTAAATATGATTCATATTCAATTTATAATAAATCAGAGTAGTGAATGCTTTACAAAGATTTATTACAGTCTTTTCTCCATCATTCGGTCATAACTAATTCCACTCCTTTAACTCAATACAAGTTATTTTAATATAGCTCCTGAAGCAATGACATATAAAAGAAAATAAATTAGCTTAAGAAATATATTTAAACAGTTCACTTGAATAACCAGGAACAGGTCTTCATACTAAAGTTTATTCATGCTAGCTCTACAGCTACAATTAATTAAAGTATCTTGAAAAGGATATAAATATCAGATACAATAATATTGAATAAAAAGATAACTTTTTAAGTCTTGTTGAATTTTATAGTCTTTTTTTATTCTTACGAGATAACGCACCCAATAAACCAATATGATAAGCCAGCCACAAGTAAAAGGTCATTCCACGTCCATCAACTGTCTTGTCTAGAAAAAATGAATAAATTATTGAAATAGAGGAAAATTTTATATCTGCTTACTGCCTTAGCAGGCTTCCAGTTGATCCAATTCGACGCTCGTTGTCTCAACTGCAGTTGTCCACCTTCTATGTTCTTGAGCCTTCCACCAACCTTCTCCGTGCGTGTACCAATTCAGAGATGACTGTGCATCCCTATCTCGCTCGCAGATTTCTACGCCTTGTTCGGGAAAACAAAATCATCCTTTCTGCATTCCTGGTTCGTCCTTTCACTCCAGTTTATATGACATCTCTAGTTCCTTACCCGTTTACACCAGATCAGTCCAATGCGATAGACGCCATGCCTTTTCTTAAGGCTCTCAACTTGATCTCTTCTGGCTCTGTTGGGATTTTTTCTTCAAAGATATATCGAAATCGCTGCATCGCTGGTGTTAATCCTCCAACCCAAAAATGCCCTCTTCCTCTCAAGAAATGGACTTTACTTTGGAAACTCCCTCTTATCCCTGCCTGTCACAATTTCTGGTATCGACCTCTATATTGAAAGCTCCCGCATCGCTCTCTACTCAACTATCTGATCCCTGCTAACTTTCCGTCCGTTACTTTTTCTACCTTAACTTGGCACTGACACCTTTGAACATTTTATTTATCAATGCCTCAAGAAATGGTAAGTCTGGCAGAGGACTTGGGACGATTATTTTGATCTCGTTGTGGCTAGGCCAACACAAGTAGAAAACTCTTTGTCTACTTTAGTGTTTCCTCCCGAAATTTGTTGTCCTCTTCCTGTCTCTTTGGTCATCATTATTGGTTACACTTTAATTCCCATAGGAGTGCTCACTGGAACTCGATCTTTAACAAGCAGCCTTTCCCTCCTTCCTCTCGCTTTCAAAGCGCACACAAACTTATCCGTCAATCATTTCGTAAAAATCTTCTGCAAGCTGGCGTCGCTTACAGATCTTTTCCTTTATTTTCTCTCGATTAAACGTCCTGTAATATATCTCATCGCTTCACTGCAAAATATACAATTTAAACAACTCTATCAACAACAAAAAAAAATTGAAAACCCAAAAACAATTTATCATATTAATAAACTTGAGCTTTGTCTCCATATAAAAAAAATATATCTGCTTACTGTATCGCATGACAGTTATTTTCTTTGTTATAAAATCAAACCTTTTATTTTGTTGTCGCTTTTCTTTTATTCTTTGTTTAGTTCAGTTGTTTAAAGTATTAATCAAACAATTAGAAAAAGTAAGTTTTATTCTACATATGGATAGTAAACATTATTAACTAAATATATTTATCAATGAAGCTGTTATTTTATTTTCTAAATAACCCAATCAGAACCTGTCGTATCCCATCATACTTTAAACATGATTCATATTCAATTTATAAGAAACCAGAGTAGAGTATCAGGTGAAGACCGAGCCATCCTTGCTTCTTTATACTGCATCAAGATCAACGACAAGCGCTTGCCCGACACCCCTAAAGCTGTGATTGACGCTTATGAAAAGAACTTTGAAGACCAATCTGCCAACATGTCGTTTGTGTGATAAGAAAAAAAATGGGGGAGTGGATGAATTATTAAATTGGTTTTTTTTAGGTGCGAAAATGGTCTCGTTATTCCAAAAGCAACGAAGCTGATGGATGGCATTGGTATGGTTTCCATTGACCAAAATGAACGTGTGCCTATCGAATCATCTGGGTAAGGTTATCCATGTTATTTGGGAAAGTTAGATGCAAATTCTTTTTTTTTTCAATGGTAGACTCGAAGATGGATTGCACACCGGCGAAGACACGCTCAAGCTCTTGGAGTACATATCCATCTGTCTACAAGGCGAAAACGCCTTTTACCAGCAAGTCTCTTATGCGACCTTTGTAAAGCGACACCTATTTGACATTCAATTTGTTGGATACAAATTGACGCTACTCACTACATTCATTGGCGAAGACAATCTGTGAACGTACCTCTGGCAAGGGACAGCAACCATTCCATCCAGATGGGAAGAACAAGTGTACTGGATCCAAGCATTTGAATTGATCGTGAATTTGATGGTAATAATTACTTATTTTTTAAAAAAAAAAAGACAGGGCGCTGACTTACTCTTGCATTTAGGTTTGCTCAATACTCAAGACCGTGTCATGCAACAGCTCATCGCTGAGCACAATGGGTTGATCTCTGTCGTCAGGGAAGACACCATGCACAACTATTGTCTCCGATATGCCTTTGCCCTACCATGTCAACAAGCCAACGGCCGCTAGCCCTCAATCTTGAAGTTGTTGTAGAACAGCGTCTGTTCATAACAGATATTGAATAATCACAACTAAAAGAAGTATGTTAAAATTGATAAAAGGTAATAATTTAAATCTTTATTAAATAAAATATATTCTTCTTCTTTTTATATAAAACTATCACTATTAGATTCATTCTATAAAGTAAACATGAAAAATAAATAAATCATGACCTTTACTATTCATCATTTCTGTAAATGGATAATAATGGATCAGGTATCTAGTCAACTTTGATCTGACTGGAGGCATTTCATATAAATATATCTTTCCTCTCAGATCGGTTAAAGAACAATAAAGATCTATAAAAGCAACGAATTAAAAATTTTCATAATCGATTCAGTGATCATTCCTCAATCAAATACGTCAATTATTGGTTCTACGTTCATAACTACCAGCCAACTGATAGAAGAATATAAATAGTAGACTTTGTAATGATTACTTTTAACAATTAAGAATGTCTTAAATAAATTTTAGTCTCAAAGAGTATTCTTTGGTTTTATCGTTATTAATTAGTTTACCAGAACATAACAGAAGTTTGCCTTCCCACCTTCATCCATTTTTTTTATCTTGCCACTTTGACCCTCTTGAAGATATGATATATCTCCATCGCCATAGCGTTTTTTTTTTCGCGTTGGAAATAACCCCCTTTGCAATCTTTTTACGTTTGATATGTAATTTTGACCTTTTGAGAGACTATAGCTTCATCTTCCCTAAAGCAAAAGCGACCCAAATTGGAGCGCAGCGCACTCCTTTATGCCAGCTCATCTTGGATATGAAGGAAAAACTCGAGGAAACTGAGGTGATCCATGGTTCCCTGAGCATTTTTTATTGCACGAGGCAGCACAAAAAAGAAAAAAAGGAATTGTCGTTGTGCATATTCAAATTATCGTCTTTGCTGTGAGATAAAAAAAATCCTCTAGGACACTGACGGTAAGCAGGGCGCCCTGAATCTGATGGGCCAGCATTCGAAGTTTCCAAATTATTACCTAATCATGGATAACGCGCCTATCCATAAGGCCATGGCCATCGATGAGCTCATCATCATCCGCGGGTACCGATGTATCTACCTCCCTCAATACTCACCTCAGCTCAGCCCAATTGAGCAATTTTGGTCTGCTATGAAGAGCAAGGTCAGACGCCACGAATTGAAAAGCTAGGAGAAGCTGTCTGAACGCATCAATGAGGCATGTAATGATCTCCCCAAAGATCACCTCTATAATTTTATCAACTATTTCTCATCTCGCGTTGTCGAATGCCTCAATGAAGTGCCAATATAGCTTAGATATAAAGTTTGTCTTTGGTCGGCGAAGGGACGCGACATTTGACTTATTTTTTGGGGCACTCCTGGTTTGGCACTTTGGCTGGGTGTTGAGGACATTGTGAAATGAAAGGGCGACGCTAGTATGCTCATGCGTGCTAATAAAAAAAAATAACGACCTATCTCCTCCCCACTCGCTGGCGATCAATCACAATACACCTCTACCTATCCAGAGTACGAGGTCAGGGCATGTTGCTACAACAAAAAATGTCTGTCCAAGTGGTCTCCTTTTTTTTTACCTATTGCCATGCGTGACATGTTCAACCTGGTTATTAAGGTTCAAGTAGATTAAAGCTACTGTGTAGGTTTTAATTAAACCTAATGTACTCATCAGTTATTGACGTTAACGAGATGCAACCACTAGGTCATTTTTGTATCGAGGTTGTGGCATTTGAAAAAGTACTTTTGGATAGCTTTAATCCTGTGAATACTTGTCTTAAGTGCTTCATCACGTCGTCCAAGACGACTGAAGAATTCGCATCAATGCACTCAAGAATAATTTTTTTTGTGCTCCTTATTGAGAATGGGTGGATGACCCGTCTTTCTCAGTTTCTCAAAGATACTATCAGAATCCCTCTCATACTATTCATCCCAATTTTGTGCTGTACGAACGTGAATCTCAAAACATTTTGCAGCAGCAGCCGCGCTCAGACACTTCTCAAACAACAGCTTGAAGAATCTCACTTTGTCCTGATCAGAATGGCGTGTATAATTTCGTTTCATTGATGTTTCCTTCATAACGACATCACTACCAGGCTTCACTTCCTTTTTCACCTGCACTATCTCTATAATTTCCTCGTCCACCAGGGGCAGTTGAGCTAAATATTGTGTATGAAAGCTCAATGTTTCAAGACGAAACTGCTCCTCATCAACAATATAATCCATTGGTTCATATCTGCCATACTCTTCGACGGCAGAACCTTCCCCATTTTTATACAAGCATTCAATACTCACTATTATTATGCGGTTTTTGGTATAATTGTGGAAAAGAATAAAAGGAAGGCGACCAATTGGTCTACTCTTATATGTTGTTACTTTATTGGATGTCTTGTAGGTTAGTGCTTTAATTGGATAAAGCTTGCTTGTAGAGCTTGATCGTAAGGTCAAGATTGCCTCGTAAGTTATTGTTTTATGTAGAATTTAAGCGGATGCCTGTTAAGTAGTGACCATTTGATCTTATATGTAAGATCAATGCGATGTTTCTTGATAAAAGTTAAGATAAAAAAAAAAAAAAAAAAAAAGAGAGAGAGAGAACAGGGACTTTCTCGTTAAAGTTTGTTATTTATTGAGTAAAAATATATGATTGATTCAAACTGAAAAACAATTTCTTCGCAAAAAGATGGGTTATGTATTGTGAGACTGGAGTTTGTAAGGTTATTATAGTGTTAAATAGATTTGATTCAACAAACTTGATATAAGATCAAAGGTTTAGGTAGGATTTGGTTCCAAAAAGAGTAATGATTTGAATATGAGTTGTTTACTTTAAGTGATCACCACATCTTATAAGTAGATCAAACTGTTTTAAGTAAAGTAAAAATAAAAAGATAAAATAAAAAGGATTACAATGAAGTGCATATTCTTCAAGGGACTTCTTGTTCTTGTGAAAATAAATAAAGATTTACTTCAAAGGATATTTATTTATATGTAAATAAAGGTAAAAAGATAAGAGTATTCAAGTAAAGTAAAGTTTAGATTGCTGTTAAAATGTCGAGGTATTTATATGTTTTTTGAGTTTTCTAATTATCTGTTGTTTTTGGTTTTTAGTATTGTGGAAAATTTTTGTATGAATCTATAGCCATCTGAATTCAAACAATTGTCTGTATTTATTCAATTCTTGTGGTATTGTAATAGGTTGTTTTCTATTTAGGTCTTGTGTATTTATAGAGAGTTTAAAGTAGTTTTGAATATAAAGTAAAGTTATATTTGAGTATTTTCTTGATAGGAGTGACCACCAGATCTTGTTAGTAGATCAAACTTGTTTGTAATAAGGTAACTTGAAGAGAGTTTTTAATAGGGTTACAATGAAGATATTTGGCTTCAAGGGACTTGACTTATTCTTGATATTTAGTAAAATAATAATAATAAAAGAGATTTGCTTTGAATGATATTTATTTAAGAATAATCAAAAAGTAAAGTATGTCAGAAGTAAATAAGATAACTGTTTTTATAGTTTTTATGAATTTTATAATATGCTTTAAATTTAAAGCATTGTAATTTTTGTTCCTTCAATGGCTTGTAAGAGTTAACGGTTTTGAAATAGAGTAAAGTTGATGAAGATGGATAAAAAAATAAGAGTTGGGTAGAGTATTGATATTAGGTTCGCTTGTAAGTGACCACCAGATCTTGTTAAGTAGATCAAACTTGTTTGTAATAAAATAACTTGATAAGAGTTTTAAGAGTGTTTACAATGAAGATAATTGACTTCAAGGGACTTGTCTTGCTTGTGTTTTAAGAGTGTTATACCAAAAGATTCAGGGATAAAGATACTTGATTTATTGGATAAAATATATTTAAGATAAGTATTAAGAGAAGTGAAGATAAGTGAGGTAAAATAAAAATAAAAACTTGTCTATTTTATAGACAAAGAGAAATAAAGTTTCATTTTGATATAAAGTTTGATTTCGATATAAGGTTTGATTTTGAAATAAAGTTCAAAAAAAGAATAAGGTTCAAAATTAAAAATTCACAAACCACAGCCATTGCTGGTGTTAATGTTGTAATCTTTGTTACAATATATATAATTTTTTTTTTTTTTCTTTTTTCGACTTTTTTTCATTTTTTTAGCATTTCTTATTTTTGCGGCTATTACTATTTCTTTGACAATGGTTGTTAAAATAATGTAATAGTTCGCGATCACGGAGTTTGAGTAATTGAGATAGATAAAATATAAGCGCATTTACTTGGAATAAAGGTAATTCTTGACTAAGTAGAATTGATTTCGGTTCTTGTAAGAGTGACCACCAGATCTTGTTAAGCAGATCAGACTTGAATTTGATAGAGTAAAAAAATAAAAGTAAAAGAATAAAATAAAAAGGGATTACAATGAAGATATATTGGCTTCAAGGGACTTGTTCGTGCTCGATATGAATAATTCAGAGGTTTATATAAAAAGGGAACTTGATATTTATTTGATAAAATATATGAGGGAAGTTAAGTAAGTCAAAAGTAAAGTTGAAAAAGGGGAGTATTTTATATCTTTTCATGTTTTTGGTTTTTCTCACGTTTTCTATTTTTTTTGTTAACATTTGCTGTTGTAAAAGTAAATCAATAAAAGCTAATTTCTGGCTAAACCTCTTTTGGAAGTAGTGTAAGGATAACCGGACGTTGATGGCAACAAAGCTACAATAATTTAAGTTATTTTAACAATCCATGTCGCAGTTGGTTTGCGTTTCATCCAAAAAGCGATCATTCTCACAGTACCATCCAAAATTTTATAGATGTTGTAACAAAGATTACAACATTAACACCAGCAATGGCTGCGGCTTGTGATTTTTTAATTTTGAACCTTATCCTTTTTTTGAACTTTATTTCAAAATCAAACTTTATATCGAAATCAAACCTTATATCGAAATCAAACCTTATATCAAAATGAAACTTTATTTTTCCTTGTCTATAAAATAGACAAGTTTTTATTTTTATTTTACTTCACTTCTCTTGGCTTATATATTTTAACTTTACTTATCTTAAATATATTTTATCCAATAAATCAAGTATCTTTATCCCTGAATCTTTTGGTATAACACTCTTAAAACACAAGCAAGACAAGTCCCTTGAAGTCAATTATCTTCATTGTAAACACTCTTAAAACTCTTATCAAGTTATTTTATTACAAACAAGTTTGATCTACTTAACAAGATCTGGTGGTCACTTACAAGCGAACCTAATATCAATACTCTACCCAACTCTTATTTTTTTATCCATCTTCATCAACTTTACTCTATTTCAAAACCGTTAACTCTTACAAGCCATTGAAGCAACAAAAAATTACAATGTTGTGAGATTGGAGTTTGTAAGGTTTTTATAGTGTTAAATAGGTTTGATTTAAGAGAGTCTTGATATAAGATCAAAGGTTTAGGTAGGATTTGATTCCAAAAAGAGTAATGATTTGAATATAAGTTCGCTTGTAATAAGTGACCACCAGATCTTGTTAGGTAGATCAAACTGTTGTGAATAAAATAAAGTAAAAAGATAAAAAAAGGGATTACAATGAAGTGTATTTGCTTCAAGGGACTTCTTGTTCTTGATATTAGATAAAATAAAAGAAAAACAAAAGAGATTTACTTTGTATGATATTTATTAAAATAATCAAAAAGTAAAGTAAATAAGTGAAGTAAAACAAAAGTTAAAAGTGAAGTAAGTAAGTAAGTAAGTTAAAAGTATAAGAAATATTGAAGTTATTTATATGTTTTTGGCTTTTCTGATTATATGCTGTTTTTGATGATTTTGTAGATATTCTGTATTTTTTGTATTTTTCTGGATTTATCTGTATTCATACGTATTCATACGTATTTGTTTGTATTTTCCTGGATTTGAATTAGTTGGAGAGAGAAAAGTCAAATGCTGCTGTTATTTTATAGGGTTGGCTTGTAGGTTTGTGTTTTAATAGAGTAAAATTTGCTTGTAAAGCTTGATTGTAAGGTTAAGATTGCCTTGTAAGTTGTTGTTTAATATAGAATTTAAGCAGATGCTTGTTAAGTAGTGACCACCAGATCTTATATGTAAGATCAATACGATGTTTCTTGATAAAATAATATAAAAAGTAAAGTAAAATAAGAGATCAGGAACTTTTATGAGTAAGTTAGCCTGCTTTATTGAGTTAAGTATATATAAAAATATAAAAGAACTTGACTAATTTTTCTTTCTTGACTGAATGGTTGGGGATATATATATAATAATAATAATTTTTTTTTTTTTTTTTTGACTTTTTTCATTTTTTTTTTTTTTGACCTTTTTCACTTTTTGACTTTTTTCATTTTTTGACTTTTTTCACTTTTCGACTTCTTTCACTTTTGCTTCGTGTTGTGAGATTGTTAGGCTTTCGGGTTTAAGTAGGTTTGATATAAGTTTTTGAGACAAAGTTTTGATAATTGAATAAGGTATCGGACAAAGTAATATCCAAAAAGAGTAGATAATTTGAGTTGTAAGTTCGCTTGAGTAGAGTGACCACCAGATCTTGTTAAGTAGATCAGTCTGAATTGAATAAAAGTAAAATAAAAAGATGAAAGATAAAAGATAAAATAAAAAAGAGATTACAATGAAGTATATGATTCAAGGGATTATTATTTCTTCCTATTTATAAAATAAAAGAAGTATTTTGTTTCAAAGGAGATTTATTTGGATAAGATAACATAATAATAATAATAATAATTCTTGATAAATTGTTGATATTTATATGTTTTTGGTTTTCTTGATTTTGTGATGTTTTTAGATTTTTGTGTTTTCCTTTGAATTGTGAATTTAGTTGAGTTATTCAATTTCATTGAGTTTATCAAAAATATTGAGGACATTGTAATTTTTTGTTGCTTCAATGGCTTGTAAGAGTTAACGGTTTTGAAATAAAGTAAAGTTGATGAAAATGGATAAAAAAAATAAGAGTTGGGTAGAGTATTGATATTAGGTTTGCTTGTAAGTGACCACCAGATCTTGTTAAGTAGATCAAACTTGTTTGTAATAAAGTAACTTGATAAGAGTATTAAAAGGTTTTACAATGAAGATAATTGGCTTCAAGGGACTTGTCTTGCTTGTGTTTTAAGAGTGTTATACCAAAAGATTCAGGGATAAAGATACTTGATTTATTGGATAAAATATATTTAAGATAAGTAAAGTTAAAATATATAAGTCAAGAGAAGTGAAGATAAGTCAAGAGTAAGTGAAGTAAAATAAAAATAAAAGCTTGTCTATTTTATAGACAAAAGAAAATAAAGTTTGATTTTTGAAGTAAGCTTTTCTTTTTGAAATAAGCTTTACTTTTTGAAATAAGGTTTGATTTTTGAAATAAGGTTTGATTTTTGAAATAAGCTTCAATTTTTGAAATAAAGTTCAAAAATTGAACAAGGTTCAATATGGGGTACTCACTAGGCGCAATCGTCATAGCTTGCTTCGTCACAACATGAACTTAGTTCAGGTCCGAACTTTCTTCGTCAAGTGGTACAGTTTGATTGAAAAAATTTCTATTTTCGTCACAGTGTAACCTCTTTACTGCCTACTGTAACTTGTTAGTACTTGGGATTTGGATTGTGTTAAAGTGTTGTAGATTTGTTTAATTTGAAGTTTGAAGCCTTGAATGACTTGAGTTTGTTTAACTTGATTGAACGTTTAACAGTTCTTTTGATATAGTAATTTGGTTTTAAGTAATGACCACCAGATCTTTATAGATCAATAAGGTTAGGAGTAAGATTGTTTAATAAAAGATAAAAATAAAAGGGATCTTTCTTGATTCGTGATAATTCAGGTATCAGATCAGAAAGAATAAGTAAAAATAAAAAGAAAAGAAAAGGTGTTTGTGACCCAATAAGAAACAATTGCTTTTAAGCGCAAGAAGATTTTGTTTATTGAATGTCTGTTATTTGGTTAAAAATATTCATCTTATTTATATAAAAAAAGGCGTGGCTTATTGTTGGTTACAATCTATGTCGAACGACATCAATGTCGCTGGACATTGTAATTTTTTTGTTGCTTCAATGGCTTGTAAGAGTTAACGGTTTTGAAATAGAGTAAAGTTGACGAAAGTGAATAAAAAAAATAAGAGTTGGGTAAAGTATTGGTATTAAATTCGTTTGTAAGTGACCACCAGATCTTGTTAAGTAGATCAAACTTGCTTGTAATAAGGTAACTTGATAAGAGTTTTAAGAATGTTTACAATGAAGATAATTGACTTCAAGGGACTTGTCTTGCTTGTATTTTAAGAGTATTATACCAAAAGATTCAGGGATAAAGATACTTGATTTATTGGATAAAATATATTTAAGATAAGTAAAGTTAAAATATATATGTCAAGAGAAGTGAAGTAAAATAAAAATAAAAACTTGTCTATTTTATAGACAAAGAAAAATAAAGTTTCATTTTGATATAAGGTTTGATTTCGATATAAGGTTTGATTTCAATATAAGGTTTGATTTCGATATAAAGTTTGATTTTGAAATAAAGTTCAAAAAAAGAATAAGGTTCAAAATTAAAAATCACAAACCGCAGCCATTGCTGGTGTTTATGTTGTAATCTTCGTTACAACATCAAAATTTGTTCTTGTGATCATCATTGTTCTCCGGATCCAAAACTTCATCATTTGTGCTACACTACTTTGGTCACACTGCAAAAGTTTGCTGCATTGTGTTACAATGTCTTCATCATTCTCGATACAGTGTACACAGCAACAAAAACATTCGGTTCAAATATTATCCGTCAACGCAGCGGAAAAATATTAAATCAGCGCTTCTACAAAGCACACTGAGAGATTTCCCCAACGGGGAATCGAACCCCGGCCATGTCGGTGAAAGCGACAGATCCTAGCCACTGGACCATTGAGGACATATATTAAGGAGAATACGCTACTGAAGCAGGAGACGTTTCCGGCAAAATACTTTTAGACAAACTACGGCCAGTTTCTACTGAGTCTTCATCTCTACTCATTTCACCATTAGATTAACGCATATCCAATATATTAAAAGCATAAAAAGTAAAAAGTAAAATAAAATAAAAAAAAGAGAAAAAGTAAAAAAGAAAAAAAAAAGAGAAAAAGTAAAAAAGAAAAAAAAAAAGAGAAAAAGTAAAAAAAAAGAAAAAGTAAAAAAAAAGGAAAAAGAAAAAAAAAATAACAAACAAAAATATATTTTATTCCTACTCTAGACCACTCGGCCTTATTCCTTCTCCGCCCAGTCTTCGACTGCTGGCTCCCTTTTGTATAGCATCAAAAAAAAAAAAAAAAAAAAAAAAAAAAAAAACTCATCTTATATCCCTTTGGATATTAATTCTACTACTAACCCCCTTTGTCATAGCTATTACTATCTCTCTTAATACTATCTGTATTCAAGCTACAATAGCTCTTAAATCACTGTTTCAATCTATCAAACAGACATATACTCGTTACAACGTACTACCACCGCTGCCTAATCCTTTGGCCCTCCCCACATCAACCAAATCGCAAAATCAAACTCCTGGCTCACTACGCGACCACTACTAGAAAACAAAATCAAGCTCCTATTCATGCAGCTCACACCTCCTTTTTTTCAGTCTATACTGTTTTTTTTATTCATATCCCATATTAATCTAAATATTCACTCCAAGGCGAGACAATATGCCCATACTGGCCACGTCTCCATAGCCTTCAATAAACAAAAATCTTTTACCTGAGGACATATATTCTGTGTTGATATGATTTAAATATAATTGTAAATTTATATTTTTGTGGCAAAACCTTTTTTTGGTATTTATAAGGTCATTTACGAAAGGCATTGATAAACTGTCTTTTTTTTGGTGAGGCTATTTGAGCTTTTGGTTGTCTTCCTGGTTGCACTTGGTTCCTGTCCATTTCAGTTGTTTTGTTTACAAAAATAAAAATGGAGATTCTTGTTGTATATGTTATAGGTAGACATAATAAAATAATAAATTATGCTATAAACCAAACATCTCCAATACTAGCATAGTTAAACCATAAAGATCTGACGATGAATTATATCTGTTGTAAACATAGTTATTTTCTATATGATATCAGTTGTATTAAAATAAATAACGATACACAAAAGATTAAACTATGATTGAACAATTCCACACTTTTCCAAATTTAGAACAATAAGATCAATATCTGTCATCCTAGAGAGTCTAATCAATTGTCAACCCCAAAAGTAATTAGATCAAAGTTAATTGACTGGTTATTATTTCTATTGTTCAATTTCAGATGCATATATTAGAACATCGACAAGCTTTAGCTTAATCATTGGTTCTTCAGCACGACATCGTGACCGAGTCTATATCTTTTATATCTACGCTCACAAAGAATATAAATAGATGCCAACTTTTTATCCATAAAGCGGGGCCTTTTCGCAATATAAAGAAATCTGCAATAAAGAAGGATTTTAATTTTATATTGCTGCTATTGTTTTTTTGTTTAATTTTTTATTTAATCTTGCGATTAAAACAATATCATAAAGAGTAATAAATGTCTTGCATGTATAATACCAACCTGTTATAGTATTAAGTCTTTGCATAATCTCTTTTATGATCCAATGTATTTAGTTGCATTGAGACTATGTATGTCAGAATAGAATATTGTTTTTCTTGCATAGTAACTTTATCGATCTAAACGAATGATTGAGAAATATTCTCATCAATAATCCGATTGGTGCCTTAAGGACTCCTGTTGTCTCCATTATTAGGTTTCAATCTTGTTGTAGAACAGCGTCTGATCATAACGGATATTGAATAATCACAACTAAAAGAAGTATATTAAAATTGATAAAAGATAATAATTTAAATCTTTATTAAGTAAAATATAATCTTGTTTAGGAAAGGGGTGTTGTATAATGGTAATAGTTATTAAGAAAAATGTAGAAACAAAGATCAAGAAACAGTGTGAGTACTTTTTGAGACTGATCTTTATTTCAGTTTAAGTTAAAGTAAAAATTATTCTAATTGAAGGTAGGTATTTATATCTTATTGAGTGAGTGGCTTGATATCTTCTATTGTAAGCGTTCTTCTAATATTCAGGTACTTTAGCAAGTGTCATCTATAATTATGATTATGAAAACTTTTCATTTGTTCTTTTATATGTCTGTCATAGATTATCTTTTATTCTGGGAATTCCTCACTGATTTGAATAACGTTATTTTACGCGTTATTTCAATTATGTGAAAGATTAGCAATATTCCTGATATTGGATTTGTGTTATCTCGTAAGAATAAAAAGACTATAAAATTCAACGAGACTTAAAAAGTTATATTTTTATTTAATATTGAGATATTTGCAGATAAAAGTGAGAAAAAAGAAAGGAAATAGTACTTGAAAACTAGTGAATGAGTCTCTATGTAACCTCTTTATTAGATTTCAAGACGAGAGAGAGAACCCATTTAATCAAACTACGCCTTTATATAGGAAATGAAATTATTCAGGGACCGAAGTGAGCTCAAGGTCAATTTTAGTATTGAGCTTGAACAATATAAATATTGTATATGAGCTTTAAGGAATATGTAATAAGTAATATTATGTATTCAGTACTTGTTACTTCTTATATAAGATCTGAGTAATCTCATACGAATAATAAGTATTTAATGATGTAAATACGACAAATATTATTGTATCTGGTATTTATATCCTTTTCATGAAGATTCAATTAAATCCTTTTCAAGATACTTTAATTAATTATAGCTGTAGATCTAGCATGAATAAATTTTAGTATGAAGACCTGTTCCTGGTTATGCAAGTGGACTGTTTATAATTATTTAAGTAGATCTATTTTTCATTTATGTCTCGTTGCATCAGGAGCTATATTAAAACAACTTGTATTGAGTTAAAGGAGTGGAATTAGTTATGACCGAATAATAGAGAAAAGACTGTAATAAATCTTTGTAAAGCATTCACTACTCTGATTTATTATAAATTAAGTATGAATCATTTTTAAGGTATGTTGGGATACGACAAGAAAGCTTAGATATGCAACTTTTGTACGAAAAGAATAAAATGAAGAGAATTATTATATTGATAAGAAAAAAAAAATACATTACCGTCAATGTAAGAAAGTAACAGCATCGCCTTGGTAAAAAAAAAAAAAAAAAAAAAAAAAAAGCCTTCTTTTTTTAAAAGAAAATCAGAACCATTCTCAAAAAAAAAAAAAAAAAAAAAAAAATTAATGAAACAAATTAGTAAATCAAGCATAGATTGATCAATAATAAAACAGAAATTTATTATATAATTTGAAATTATTTTAATTAAATGAAAAGAGGTCTGCTTGTTACATAAGTCAATACAAAGCCAGTAAATAGTCTTTGATATAAAGATGGTCAGAAAATTTACATATTCCTTAGCTTGGGGATAGACTTTTTTTGAGCTGACTATTCAGTAAACTTATACCAAACTAGTAGAAGATACACAGCCGTATAAACAAGTTATGTAGAGGCAATGTTCATTTGTCTTTGTTTAACAAATATACAAAACATACGAAGATAGAAAAAATGGATAGATAATAGTAGATCGGTATATATCTCTGATTCATTTCTGTTATTTCTATTCTATTTTATTTCTAGTTTGATTTTTAAACCATGAAAATGAAGATGGGATAAAACTGGAGGATATATCACTGGGTACTTGTAAGTGCTAGCGGGGTCCCTTAACTATTAGAATCATTTCCTGATGGAAAAAACGGCAAGTTTATCGGTATTATTTACTTTAATCTTCCAAATTGTCCATTAACTCAACAGACAAGAAGCATGTTTTACATAAAACTTTTCAAACCTCTTTCATCAAACCTTCAAACCATAATAAGCAAATGCTTGATCCCAGAGTTTATTGGTATTATAATAATAAACAAATAAAAAAAAGTGTATCTTTTTTTGCGCTGATTGTTAACTAATAGACAATTCAAATATCTGCTGGATCTACCTTGGTAAATAAAAATAAAAACATAACGTGTGGATAATAGAGGTTAATGCTTTGCGATCTATCGTTGATCAGTAGGGCCACAAAAAGGGTCGAAAAATGTTTTATGTAAACCTCAACATATGTGTGCTTTCTATAGAATTAGATTGACTTAAATCGGCTAAATATTCTTCTATCAACCTTCTTTCTATAAAGGATTCACAGGGACGCGTAATAATTTATTCATAAATAGAAACTTATCGGACAAAAGGACATTACATTAAAACCCAGTATATTGTTTATTCTCTAGAATTGAATCAAGAAAAAATCATGGGCTTATGCACGAGTTTATTGAATCATTTAGTATTAATACTACTTATAATTGTGTATTTTAGTTTTTTTGCACACTATTAAAAGAGCAAACTGCAATGATATTCAAAGCCTTAATAAACGTAACAATCTGTTATTTATGTCTGTATATGAAGCCAAAAGTTTCTCGGTATTGGAATAATTTTAGATCATAGAAAAATATATAGAATATGTGGTATTCATCTTTTGGCCAGCAAGTTTTGATATTCAGTAAAAGTATTTTTTATTTCTAAATCTTACGCGATTTTCTAGTATTTGCTTTTTAATTGATGAAATACAACCTACGACAGTTATTGCTAAGTATCGTATGATTTGAAAGTATTTATGTTGTTTTTTCTGGTATCTGGATGCATATCATTGCACAAGAAAACTACGTGGATTAAAAATGTGTCAGACAATCTTGAACGGCATTACATCGGAGTATGATTTATGCAAAGGAAAAAGAACTGTATTAGCAGCTTAAAACTAATAGCTTATCATTTTCTTATAAAAATTCTTAAGCTTCACAAATTTGTAGACGACTTGTATAATAAGACTTAAAATTACGTAAAAAAGATAGGAAAAAACAGGTTCTGTTTATGTACAATGTGGATTTCGGTGCTTTAATTTTGAAATCGAATTGACGTTTTTCCAAGCTTTTGGTTTTTCTTAGAAGTTTTTAGTTGTTATTTTCTAGTCATATCAGTTATATTCATAGTTATTTAATTAGCGATATAAACTATGATTAATAATCAATTTATTAATAATCAAAAGGTTTGATCTTACTATAGTTGTTCATTCAAAATGAGAATTCTTTTTTGGGTGAGAAATCGAATATGTATTAAAAGATATTTCTTGTTTAATGGTATATGAGAGTAAGCTATCTTGGTTAAATTTGTATCTGAAAGCCATCGTTTTATCAAAAGTGTTGTTTGACTCATTAAATCTATACGCTTAGCCAAGGCTTTTGATGACACATAAAAAGACGAAGCTTCTGAACCTAAAAAACAACTATAAAAGAAAGCCTTGTTTTTTAATTTGAAAGAAAAAAACATACACGCAAAAAAAAAAGCAGAAATGGCTCCAGTTATTAATTCTCCTGATAGCTACAAGAAGATACTGGAAGATTTTAATTACCATCAGGTTTTGAAGAATGGAAATAGAATTGATATTTCAGGTCAAGGCGGTTGGGGTGATTTGACAAATGGATATTCGTTTCAATACAAATCATTGGAAGAAGAAATTGAACAAGCTTTTAAAAACGTCGAGCATGTATTGAGTACTGTAGGTGCTTCCTGGAAAGATGTTTATAGTGTTACTTCATATCATGCTAACTTTTCTGAAACTTCTGATCGTGTCCTCAGTATAATCGCTGCTTTGTTCAAAAAATATATTGGTGAGAGAGCTTCTCTATGGACATCCATTGGCGTTATGTCCCTTGCTATAAAGGAAATGAATGTAGAAATTGTAGTCTCAGCTATTAAAGATTAAAGATGTTTAAATAAAAGATACTTTTGATCAAAACATTTTAGATCCATATTATGGTCACAGACATATACCCATCGTGTTTTTACATTAATATAATTATGAAGACTCTGCAGTTATTTGGACTGAGCTTGTCTGAAACATTGAGAATATAAGTACCGAATGCAGTATATTTACAAAACATACTCTCCCTATTGCAAGTATGAATATGCAGAAATGGCATGAATATTTTATTAATATAATATACACTGAAATTAAGCATGAGAAAAGGAAAGGTTAGATTTATTAATTAACAGAAAGTCGCTGAGATCAATAAGAAAGAGACATTTGTTTAACAATTAAAATAATACTCAGCTTCATATTCCATGATCTAGCAACTGATTTTTCCGATTTGGAGACCTTTTGAAAATCTGCTTCTGATATGGGTGTATGTGTATGCCTATAAGGAGGGAAACTGTTTCTAGGCCTATTTAAAATTCCATACAAATGACTGCTAAACAACATCTATGGTTTATGTCCTGTATGGTGAACCTGAAAATTGTAACATCACGTACATGATAAGAAGCAAACAGAAATGCTATTTCGATAAAAGAATAAATGATAGTTGTGCAATCTATAAAAGACCATATTCAACGACATCTTCAATTTATTACTCTATTTATTAGAGTATAAACTGTCAAGAGTCTTTTAATATAATTAACAGTTGCATAGCTTTATAAGTATATTTTTCTAAGCAAAAGAGAAAGATGCAAGAATACATGTATAATGAAGCGTATCAAAGTATATTCAATGAGATATATTTGATGTTAAGCTTAAAGATAGTGCTTTTGATGATAATTTATATTATTTCAATACTCAATATGTACATACAATTAAAAATAACAACATCTAAATGAATCATTAGACAATTTCTTTCAAGTAAACACAAAGATCAGCATGAGGAAAAAAGAAAGAAAAATTCATAATGATGTTTATATCGGTTCTAAAGTATAAAAAAGTGCTTACTGGGTTGTCTTCTACCTTGTTCATTGTGAAATTAAATAAAAGTGTATTTTATTAATTGTGAATTCGTTTTTATTTGTGTTGATTTTGTAAGGATATTACCAAGTAAAGAAGAGGATAGATTACATATAATTAATCCAAGAGATTAATGCAGAATGTTGAATAGACTATTGTATTTTAACCAATATTTGTGTTAAGAAGGATATACCTTTTAGTCCTTGAGCTAGTTCTGATATACTGATGACCCACTTCAGGTAGTTTATTCGTGTAAGGATTCCTAATATGCTAGAAGATGACATGATACCAACAAATAGCCTTTGAAATCAACTGCTTCATAAAACTGGACAATGTTTTTTGCGCGTGCTTAGCTCTGTAATTCATCCTCGCATACTGTCAATAGCAATAATATTTTCCTGTTCTCATTCTCCTAACCAAATCACAAAGCATGAATATGCTGTTTCTTTAAATTACTGGTTAATGGTATTCAAATGTATTTCGACATAAAAGAAATGGTCTTACGAAAAGGATGTTCATCTACATTGCAATCATAGTCACAGCCGAAGCAGTACAATTCTAGAGAGTAGTTCATGCTTCTCAAAGACAGAAAACATTACTTTATATCGATAATATACTTGGCTGTCTCCATATGAGCTATCAACTCTTCCAATTTATATGATCCTTATATCTAAAGGTTTTGTAAATTGTCCTCAGCTTAATCTAAAGTTATATTTCACATCCTTGACTTCATGTAATTTTTCTAATCGAATATACTGACAAAATGTATTTTTATATCGGAATAGAATTGGTATACATTAAACTATTTATATAGTATATGCTCTTCTTGAGCTCAGAGCTTATAGCGGTTTAAATAAGAACAGTTAACAAAAGAGACTCTATTATTTTAATGCTATTGAATTGAGCAGCAAAGTGAATATATAATCACACATACAATATAACTTTTTTATGAGTAACATTTTCATAAATAACATGAGTGGTAGCCACTTAAGGAATTTATCCAACTATCAATAGTAGAATAACATCTAAAGGGGTAACCTATGAAACAAAGCTTTAATCAACATCCAATATTTATAATGCAAGCTATTAACTTAATCGATGCTCATCCATTTCATGGAGTACTTTTTTTTTTAAAACCACAATAGTGCTACAGAACTTAAATAGTTATATGATTATGTATTATTCATTACTTTCTTTGTAGATTATTCTGTGATGGTTTTTAAGGCTTATTCAATGCACCTCACATTATCATACTAAAGATAATTCTTTATTTTTAGCATTGATCACAATAAATAGTTAAATGCTCACAAGTTTTGGACACAGCGTACTTCAATTAGCTGACTTTTTTATGATGAGCTTGTATGTTAATAGCAGAAGCCTGAGTATAAGCAATTTCACTTTTTAAACCATCCATCAAAATGGGATATTGTATTGCATTTTCATAGTTTTTTTTTTTTTTTTTTTTTTTTTTTTTTTTCGCAAATTAGTCAAATGTTGACTTTTTACATGAGGTCATCAGGGTCTAATCTACCTGAGGATTCTGTCTGCTGTAGCCTACAATTCTTTAGTTGCTGGATTTTAGAAGCTAAATCCAATAATTTTTAAGATCGTTAAAATCTTTACATTCAACAATTTATGTTGATATGTATCATACCTCTATCTCTTTGGCTCCTTCTGCTTTTGCTTTTTTTGTTTTTAACAACAGATTGCTTTTTTTTTCTCGACCCGTCCGCTATAATGATAAAAAGTTATACATTACGTTTATACATATATTTTTGCTACATATGTAAGTACCTATATTCGCAAAACCACTTGGATATGTTCTCTTTCAGCGTAACTTGTATCATAACAGGTTTTTCCCTTTACAATATAAAATGAATGTCTTTTCTAGAAGAAAAAAAGACCGGAATACACCGACTGCTAAAAAGACTGTATAGCGTACATTTGCTCATAGTGTATTGTATCATTTTAAATCACTTCAAAATTTGGTTGTAGAATAATACAATTTTCATGTGCTTCTCAAATTCATCAATGCTGCTTTGAGTTTCAGAAGGCAACAAAATAAATACATGTTTTCATTGGAAATATTTAAAGTCAGTCACTTCCTACTCCCAATAGAATGGATCTGTTTAAGTATCTGAGGTATTTTTAAAAATAAATTTTTATTTTCCTAATTTGGACTATAAAAGTTTTCTATCTAACCATCTATGGACTTCTAAATTGGGTAGAAACGGTTTCTGGGAGCTTTGAAGTAAAAGGGGATATTGAGCGCTTTTCAAATGAACTACTTTAAACTATCAAAGCTCTGGGTGCATGACATATTTCAAAAAAGTGAAAACAAGCTGAAGAGCTACAAAAGGTCTAGTTATCGAAAAAAAGGGCTTTAAATCATCAATGCACAACTGCGTAGAGTAAAAAATTCAGTAAACAGATCAACCCAGTCCCCAAGCATTTTTTTTTCCAATTTTTTTTTATATATTAAAGGAGTTGTGTGTATACGTTGCGAGTGTATTTATTTGTGTATAGAATTTTACATATATAATATTATACATATTATATTTTAGATGAAGATTACAGCTTATTCAGCATCACATATTGTATTATTATTATTACTACTACTACTTCTACCATCACCATCTACACAAGATGACTCTTGTTTTTCTCTAAGTGGTTCAACAACCTGTGCAGCATTTCAAGACTATTATATTAGCCTCACCGGACTATCAACAAAATACCCTTTTCTTAAAAATGTGACAGATATCAAAACGTTTGATGCCGGCCTGCAATCTTTTGTTACTTCACCACAACTTTATCTGACACCTCTAGGCTGTACGGATAAGGCCTCGGTTGCTAGTACGATACCCTATGCACGCTACTCAAAAACGTTTCTGTGTGCTACTTTGATACAAGATTCCAGTTATTCACTTCCTTGTAACTATAATAATAGCTTATCACCACCACCTTTATGCCAGCAAACATGTTTTGATTATATGGCTAGTATCGAGAGCCTGACAAATAATACAGACACATGTCCCAATTTGGTGCAGCAGCGTGTTTATATGGCTGTTCTTAATTCGACTTGTCAGTATTGGCCTGGATTGAACGGAACTTATAACTGTGTGATTGGTATAGCAAATGAACCTAATAACTGTGGTAAGGCTCCTCTCTCTCTCTTTTTTTTGTTATTATTTAATAGTTGACAATAATTTGTAGGGTTTGAAAGTGAATCAGATGCTTGTGATTATTGCAAGATCAACGGAACAGATTCATGTTGTGTTTCAGTAAGTTGTAAAAATTTGTCAGTGGGAGGAATTGTTGGAATTGTGCTTGGTTGTCTTGTGTTTCTTGGAATGGTTGGAGGAGTTGCTTATTTCTTTTATTACAAAAAACGACAAAGAATCAATATTATCAAGCAGCAGTTTAATGATAGTTCCAGTGTGTTTGGTTATGATTCATTATTGGCAGCCTCATCACAGCGAATACTTTTACCCAATCAACAACAAGCATTTGTTAATCATGACAACACTAAACCTTCACCTTTAACTATCCAGCCGCAACCAATAGAAGAGTTTTATGAAGTGAAACATCCCTATCCACCACAGATGGGAGACGAACTGGGGTTACATATTGGCGATATTGTGTGTGTGGCCATGAAGTTTGATGATGGTTGGGCACTTGGATTTAATGTGACCACAGGATTAAAAGGCGTTTTCCCAATTGTATGTGTCGCGCCTGTGCCGGAAGAATTATTGGAGCAATTACTTTTACAGCAAAATGAATCGAGTACGAAGATATTAGTAGAGGATAACATAAAAAGATCCACGAGTATTGCTTCTCGAAATGCATTACCAATAACAGAGTTAACTCAACACAACAACATACCAAGAAGAACAGCAAGTATGATGCGATCTTATGATTATAAAGAAAGTGATTCACCTACTTCACCTACTTTAAATACACCTTTCTTTGACCCTCATAATCCATTACCTCAATCAACTTCCTCTAATCAAGAAGCATTTGAAATGCAAGGAAAAAAATAAAAAAAAAAAACATACAATTTTGGTTGGCCTCTTTTTTGTGTTTTAAAGTCCCTTCATTCTCCTTTTTTCTAGTTCGGTGTTTTTTTTTTTTCTTCTTCTCTTCTTTCTTATTTGAAAAATATCCTGACATACACACATACTCTTTTACTTGTATATACTTTTTAACCAATATAGTACATAAACACATAACAAACTATGTATGAATCTGAATCTTCCATTTCATTTATTGAAGAAGAAGAATCAATAAACAACCATTCTAGCAAATTCTGGACACAACCACACGAACCAAGTGAAAGTGGTGATAATAAAAATCTACTTCAACCACAAGGTAAATAAGAATATAAGAATATTCCTTTTTATCTTATGTTTGTCGTAGAAAAAGAAGAACAACATGGCCCTTTGGCAGTTGCTCAGTCACCTACCATAAACAACAACAGCAACCACCAGCCGACAAAGTTATTACTTGTCTCTTTAATTGAATCTCTCTGTCAAGTATATGGTGACACACCAGAGATGAAACGACAAGTTTTTTTTAAGTTATGCCAACGACTCAGTCAGGCAGGTATCATTCATTATGAATTTATGGATGAATTAGCCACACTTCGCTCTTCGTATCATCGAGCATTCAACCAGCTATTTTATCAAACTACAGAGATTGTGAAAAGAGGAAGTCCAAAGTTGATTACCACACCCGATTCATTATTGAGCATTCAACAGTCTCGTTATCGAAATGACTTTATTGAAGAATCCATGATTGGTCGCGGAGGTTTTGCGAGTGCTTGGCGAGCACGGAACAAGTTGGATGATATTATTTATGCGGTTAAAAAGATTCGATTGTTTGGCAGAGATGATGAAAAATATGAGCATATCTTTAGAGAGATAAAAAGTTTAGCCCGATTAGAACATCGTAACGTGGTAAGATATTATTCGTCCTGGTTAGAATATGCCTCTGTACTTGAAAAGGAAGATTTGGATGGTGAAGATTATGATTATACATTTGAAGAAGATATTTATGCTGTGGATGATTCAGATCGAATTGATGGATTCATACTTTATATTCAAATGCAATTGTGTCCAAGTGAGTAAATATGGCTCAATTTGACATATGTTGTGTAACAACTTTAAACAGGCACTTTGCATGAATGTATTACTTCAAGGAATCAAAAGGAAAATAGAAAAGATGAAGATGATTTCAGAAAGAACAACATTCAACTGTTTTCTCAAATACTGCAAGGTGCTGCTTATATTCATCAACAAGGTTTAATTCATCGTGATTTAAAACCAAGTAATATTTTTATATCTTATGATGCTGATTTAACTGTACCAAAGATTGGTGACTTTGGTTTGGCTGCAAGTATTGTAGAACAAGAAGAAGCAGAAGAGGAAGAAGAAGAAGCCTATAGTTTTCCCAAGATTACTTTATTGGATGAACTCTCTTCTTCACCGACCAATACTAATCATTTAGATTTATTTACTACTGCTGCGGCAAATTCAAATGTGACTTTTAATAGTGCTTCTACAAAAAGTAACAAGGCAACTACTGTGACTGACAGTTGTTCGTCATCCAAGCGACTTTCACCTAAAGAAAAGAAGAGGAATAGAACGATTGGTGTTGGAACACGAACGGTAAATGATGATAGCAATAATACAAGGTATTGACTTTATAATAGTATGCTGCACCTGAACAGTTGGCTGGAACCACTTATGATGAAAAAGCAGACATTTATTCACTTGGTATCATCCTGTTTGAGCTCTTTTATCCATTTTCTACAGCCATGGAGCGATCAAATGTGCTAAATGATCTAAAGATGAAAGGAGAAATGCCAGAAGGATTTGAAGAAAGATATCCAACTGAATCAAAATGGATACGACAAATGATGCACCCAGATCCTTCTCAACGACCTAGTGCTTCAGAACTATGTCAAGTATTCCAATTTTATGATGATACCCCAGACGCTAAATATTTAAAAATGAAGCAAGAAAAAGAGGATTTGGAACGCCGGCTACATGAACTTGAAGCACAATTAAACAACATGAAATTCAAAGAGGAATCCGTTAAACTAGAAGAAATATCGCACGTTTTTTCAAAGATATTAAAAGATAGTAATTAAAATAAGAAATGATCTATATTCAACAAAATAGACTGGTTTATTCTCTAGGATATTTTGTTGTATTTAAATTAACTTGACTTCGTTTCTAAGCAACCGATTTTTTTTTAGTTGTTTAATGTATTCTATTGATTGCATGCGTTTTATTTTGTGAGTTGTTTCAAAACAAATAGTTGACAGAATGTTTGTTGATCAAGTCCTCTATTGCTGTTATTCTTTAAGCACTTTTTTAAATAATTCGTCACGCTGACACCTTTAAAACGAAACAGGTGACTGTGATAGTTCTTTGTTCTTAGCGTTTCAAGAAATGCAGGAGACTTGACGTCATTTGACTTGCCAACTTATTTCCTTGTCATTTGTATAAAAAAAGAGTTCACCTGCTCTACAAGTCATCTTTATGGAAAGAAAAGAAATCAATGCACAATAACAAATAATTTAACATCCGACAATCCATTGGCTACCTATTTTTTTTATTTATGTGCCTGATATAATATTTACAAAACATGAGTTATTCGAATGGGTTCGTCTTTCCATCCTGTGGTCTTTTCTCTTTCCTTGTCTCTCTTCTGTGTTGCATGGATGTTTCAATATTTCTTCTTAATATACACATTTTATTATAAAACCGATTAAGAGATGACGATCTTCTAAGGCGAGTGCCAGTTCTTGCTGATATTGGAATGGAATAAACTGATTCTGTACTTTCTTTAAATTCCTGATCTTGAATTAAAACATATCCTGTCATTATAAATAAATAAAAAAGAAAGAAAAAAAAAAAAGTATGCTTTTTATATCAAAGATAATCGGAGTTTATTGTACAGTATTTGGAGCAGCAAAAGAGAAAAAGTTTATGATCACCTCTTTCTCTTTCGTTGTTCTGGGATAAGAATTTCGTCATTGTCAATCAATGTCAAATCGTCTTTTGTTGCTCCTAGAATCGGACTAAACGTTTCGGATTCTACCTCGTTCATCTAATAAAAACGCATTTAATAATGTCCTTTTTCATCATCATCAACTATACCTCTTCTTCTACTTTAGCTTCTAATTCTGTAATAGGTTCTCTTCTTGTCTTTTCAAACGCTTCTTTTAATCTCCTATGGCCTTCTTGCATAGTCTAAAAGAGAAAATGTTTTGTATTATATCTTTTTTATTAGTCCTCTTTACCTTTATTTTATATCTCAATCTATTGTTTTCATCTTGTAAACTATGAAGAGCACCACGCATATCAGATATAAATTCATCTTGATTGCCAGCATCTACACTAATAGCAACCATTTGACTGGGTTTCTTTGATGCCAAAACGGGTATAGATATTTTAGCGTATTTTTTAAATAAGGTTTTTGCACGAAGCTTAATATTGTAAGGATCATTTTTAAATTCCCTTTGGGTAATCAATTTAAGCAGTTTGCCCATATTTGTTTCCTGTTTTATGCATAAGATTATATATTATTCCCTCTACTATTATCCTCTTTACCTTTACTAGTTCAAACGTTACTTGCTCAAATTGTTCAATTTCTCCCATAATAACATCTGCATCATGAGAATACTATACTATTCATAAGCATACAATTACCATCTCTTTTTCCTTTTTTACCTCTTCACCACGGAAAATACTTCGACGTAGCTTCTTTCTCAACTCTAAAAACTTTTCAAATAAAGGATTCTTCATGGTTGGTGCATGTTCATCCACTTCCATCGGTACATTCCTCTCTTTTTCTTCTTCTTTTTCTTCTTCTTTTGTCTTTTGATCTTTTTCTTTTAAATCTTGATGCAGCTGTCGAATATATTCTTGCTGCTTTTGCTTACTCTTTTCTAGTAGTGATATCCTCTCTAACAATTTGGATTTTGTATCTTCTTGTTCATTAATATGTGAACGTAACTGTTTAATTTCAGTAGACAGTAAATCTTGTCTATCAACTATCTTTTTTTTTTTCTTGATTCATGAGTGCAAATTTACATCGCATACACCGTTTTAACATTTACCTTTTTAAGAAAATCTAGAAGTAAAGTATCAATATCATTTTATCCATTTCTCTTACTTGTAATTTACCTTCATTTTCGCCATTAATGTCTAATTCATTAATTTGAGATTCTGCAACGTTATTCTTTACAAGCTTTTTAAGTCAACTGTTAAAATATAACGATCCTATTCTTACTTGTTTTTCCAATATTTCTAAATAGGATTGTTCTATCAGCTTTATCTTGTTTTCTGTTTCCATGGTTACTTTTTGTCTTATTTCTGTTTCCATGGTTGCATTACGTGCTTCCGCTTCAATCCACTTAATATATATGTTAGTCATATTTTTGTACATCTTTTCCTTCTTACTTTATTCCTTAAATCTTCTAGTTGTGTAATCAAATTGTCTACAAAAGGATCCTCTTCTTCTTCTTCTTCCTCTTCTTCATTATTGCTTCTTTCTATTACTGCAGT
Organism: Rhizopus arrhizus; assembly: GCA_024220505.1. Lineage (NCBI taxonomy): Eukaryota > Fungi > Mucoromycota > Mucoromycetes > Mucorales > Rhizopodaceae > Rhizopus > Rhizopus arrhizus. The sequence continues at coordinate 1,293,639 of JAKZZE010000011.1, forward strand.
TTCCTCTTCATCTTCGTCCTCATTGCCATCGTCTTTCATCAAATCATCAACACCGTGATATACTCTCTTTGGCTGTTTATATGCTGTCCTTGGTCGTTTGTTTGCTACAGAAAATAAGTAATTGTATCTTCTTTTTCATTATTATCTTTATACCAGAACTTGAGATAGATTCAGGCTCTAATCTTGGATGTGCTCTACGCCAGGTAGCTACATCTTTTGCTACTGCTGCAAACTTCATTACGTGGCTATTTTCATCAAATCCTGTATCAAATGGATTCACATTGACAACCATCACTGCCTTTCCATCTCCTTCAAACGAACTTTTGAATAACTCAGTCAATTTACTGTGTCGATAGGGTACCATCATTGTTTTCTTTTTATCCATCGTAAGTCTTGTTATTGTTTATCGTTATGCCTTTCTTACCTTTCCTGTGGCCATTCTTAATTGATTGAGTCGAAGTGTTTCCATGCATTGTCCAAGGACCATAAGCGATTTATTGATATTGCCCGCCTCTTTCAGTCTTTGTCCTATAACAAAAGATTAGAGTACTTGTTTCTTTTTATTATCGTTGTCATCATTACCAAAATTCAAAGTGTTTCTATACCTTTCTGAGCCAGCTAAATCAACAATTGAAAATTTAGATACAGTAGCATAGATCGGATCCTACACAATGGATATTGAGTTCTCTTTTCTTTTTTAACCTATTCTGTTCTTTTCAAACCTCAATGACATAATCATTTTCATCAATAGGCACTCTGACGATGCGGATAGTAAATATACTATGACTTCGACTACTCGTATGATTTGTGATTGTAGAGTATTCTGCACGATTTCGCTGTCCTTCCAACAAAATCGTATATGCTTCCTCAATACTTTTTACCCGAACTTCCTTTAAACCAGCAATGTACTTGTGTCCACTACTGTATTCATATTTGAGAGGAAGCGCCTGCCGTTTTGAAAACTGATCAGGTCGAATCAGAAGGTCATAAATTCTTTCAGTGTAAATCTCTGCAAAAGACAGCCAGATGCCGTATTCAAAGTTTTCTTCAATTGGTATCGCAGTTTTGTCTCTATGATCCCAAACTTCTGTCTATTCAATGTTACTATTGCAAACAAGAGTGTAGAGTTCACATGAAAAACTTACTGCCATAGGATGGTGATGAAATATATCTCTATTTTCGTCTGCATCATGAACATAAGTCTGCACCAGGCTATGCATGCAAGGTTTTACTTTTGAGTCGCTCATATATCCATCGATACTGTTGAATATCACATCCAATGTCCGGGGCAGCAGTCCAGGTTGTTTTCGTGTGCCTGTGATCGAGTAAGTCTTGCCAGAATTAGTAACACCATAAGCAAAGATCAACGCGTTCTCTCCTCGCAAGACGTCTTGAATGAGCGGTAGTGTTGTCTTGTTGAAAAATTCTTGTTGATTGGCGGATTCTGTAAAGATGCGTGTGAATTTATATCTCTCAGGTGCTCGATTTCTTGTACGATAGGCATTAGAATCCTGAATGTTTGAGCATGCATTTAATGAGAAAAGTAATAGTTGGTCTTATTGTTTTATACCTCTGGAGGTGTCATGGAGATTTCTAAATCGTTGACGATTTGAAGATAAGGCTCTTCTATAATTGATTCATAGTGAGGTGGTTTAGGTCGAATGCGTAAGTAAGCCTTTACAGGTTCTTTATCTGGGTGATAAGTTAAAAAGTCATTACTGACTGCTGCCGTATATCGAATAGGAGTACTACGATGAGGTGTTCGTTGTGGTGTGGTTGGCTCTCGCGTTGGTGTTCTTAACAACATATTGCTGCTAAAAAACATGTAAAAAAAGTTCGTATTTATATGTGTGTGACGTAAAAGTGTGTTGAGTGGTGTGCACTTAGCACTGACAGAAAAAAGATAGATGTTTATTTTTTTTTTCTTTTTTTTTTCGCTTTTAAAAATATAATGGTTTACAACGACTGGTCTGATGATGATACAATGACAACCAAAGGAAGAGATAAATTTCGACATGAAAGAAGCTATGACGATTATGATAGAAGAAAGCGTAGTCGTCGAAGTCCAACCCCTCCTGAAGGTAGAACTTGTCGTCCTTTTTTATCTTTATTATTTATCTCTTTTTCTATTCTTTTTTTTTTCTCTTTTTTTATTATTATAAATTACTCTTTCTTTACTGAATGAATCATGAAAAGAACGTCGACGCAAGAGAAGACCATCACCTAGACGTGGAAGAGATATGGAAATAGACCAAGACGCCGCTTTTGGCGCTTTTCCCATGATGGGTAAATAAATAAGGAGATATGCTTGTTTGTATACAAAATAATTTTAAACTATTAATAGACATGATGAATCCTCAAATGATGGGAACAACTGCTTGGACAAGGTAAATGAGCATTTTATCCAACTCGGGTTTAAATAACACGCAAACAGATTTCCTGTGGATCCAAATCAATTGGATTATCTTGTACCTTATAAACAATTCTCTGAATACCATCGAAGAACTGCCGGTAGGCGTATTGATGATGAAGATATTCAAAAGAGATATGCTCATTATAAGGAAAAGTTTGCTTCTCGTCAGCTTTCTCAATTCTTCTCAGCCAATAAGGATAAGCAGTGGTTCTTGGAAAAATACCATCCAGTACAATCGCGTGCTCGTTATGAAGATATGATTCAACGTCGAAAACGATACTTGAAAGATTTCTTGATGAGTCTGGAAAATGGTGAATTAGACGACATTCGGTTGGATAAGACAACAGAAGATGTTGTGGAAGCGAAAAAGGAAGAGGAAGATGAAAACGAAGAATACGAACCTAGATTGGTGATCAAGACCGTTCCACCTACTATCGCTAGGGAAAAGATTTTAGAGGTAACATTTTGTTCATTTGTAGCTCAATAGGATGGGATATAACATTTTCCTATAGATGTACAGCAAAGTGGATGGATTTGATTATCTTTCTCTTTCTGAGCCTCAACCTAACAGAAAGTTTCAACGTATTGGTTGGATTTGCTTTAAACCAGGCACAGACATCAAGCATGTATTTAATCAACTGGATAATCAAAAGGTGGATGATTTTGTTTTTCATTTGGCCTTGAACCGTAAAAGTAATCTTCAGAACCGTACACCTCGTGTTGCACCTGAAATCACTCAGTCCGTTGATCGCTTAACGAAAGACCTCGAGCAGATTAGAGAGCTTGCATTAGCGCTTGAGGCGATGCTTTCGGATGATCTGGAAGAAAGTGGTATGAAGGCGGTCGAGAATCGTGCTAAAAAAGTAATTGCGGATCATGAAGAGGAGAGTGAGACGTTCAAGTTGAAAAAGCGATTGGATATGTTGATTACTTATTTGCGTCGCGTTCACATGTATTGTTATTATTGTGCAATGGAATGCGATTCTCTAGAAGAGTTAAACAGAAAATGTTGCGAGCCTCACTGTCGTTCTACTGTTGAAGAAAACAATAATGATTCCAAGCAAGGAGCAAGGAATGAAAAAGGAGGTAAAACAAAGAATCATGAATTTTCCTTTTTAACCCATGCTCAATCTTTTCTTGTGTAGCCATGATTTGGGCTAAAAACCTGGACCAGAAAATATCAATGAAAATACATACACCCGATGAACGTGAACTTAAAAAGTTGGGAGGAAAAGTAGCACAAGCGTAAGTAGATGCTCTTTTTACGTATATGCATTTTTTAAACTTTTTATGTATTGTTTTATAGTGAAGTTGATGAATTCGTGCAAGAACATGTATTAAAAGAACATGAATCAAAATTCAAATGTCAAGTAGGTGAATGTTCCAAGGCATTCAAAGGATATGATTATGTAGAGAAACACATATTGACAAAACATCCTGATGAGATTGAACGTAAAAGAGCAGAGGTCGACTATTTCAACAACTATGTCTGTGATCCAAACCATCTACTTCCCAGTCAACAAACCATGCCAAACATGGCACAACCTCCTCCTTTTATCATGCGCCCTCCTGCTATCTCTTGGGAACAGATTCCTCGTTTAGGTATTGACATGTCATGGAATTCTAGAAGACCTAGACCAGATGAGAGTCTTCCAAAAGATCCTCGTCAAGTAAAATCTTATGTTGATTTGGATGCACCTGCTGAAGGTGATTCAAACATTTCTTTTTATTAAGTAAACATCCCTCATCATTCCCTACTTTTTTTATTGAAAATAAATGTACATCTCTTTGTATACAATACTAAAATTCTTTTATGTTATTAATGTTCTATTTTTTATAGTGTCAGTGGTTTATAAATCACATTTATAATATCAAAAGACTTACAGAGTTTCTATTATTGATAAATAAGCTATCTATTTTATCATCAGGTTCATTAGGTAGTATCTCCCTCGCACTCTGCAGCTCACGCAACGAAGATGTTTTCTTGTTTGGATTTCTCATAAACAATGAATCTTCTAAAGAAATCTTCGCGCGTGTAGGTCTAATATTCTCTAGTTGCGGGCTCTGTTGGCGCTTTTCACCTACGCGTGGAGAACCAGGTGGTTCAGCAGGGGGCTCGTCGATCTTGGTAGGTCCTTTTATATCTTCAATAGATTCTGTTGAAGGCATGGTGACTATGTCCTTTTCGTAAATATTCTGAGGTATTATTGACTCGCTCATATGATGATTAAAGTAAGGGTATCCGCACTAAATATAATTTTTTAGTTCACTAAATCATCATTATTGAGATTTTACCTCTCTCATGAGTGATCTTTTCTTGGCGTCTTGTACAAGATCTCCCCAATATTCACTTCTTGATAATGAGTTTGCATGACCCAAGACGTATAAAGAGCATTTGGCTCTTGTTAACCCTACGTTCATACGACGCATATCAGCCAAGAAGCCAATACCGCGTCCTAAAAGAAAGTAATGAGTTATAATTCCTTGGAGGAGATTTTATTATTATTATTATACCTGATCCAGCTCTAACACAAGAAAAAATAATAATCTCTTTCTCTTGTCCTTGAAAACCGTCCACAGTATTGAAATCAATAGCATCCACAATGCCATCACCAAATCGTTTTTGGAATCGAGCTTTCAGTTGGCCAACTTGCTGTTTATAGGGCGTAATGACACCAATTTTGGATGCAAACTAATTTGATATTTTAATATCTAATATACAATAGCAAAAAAGATGGGCAATTTTTTTTAATACCTTCATAGTAGGTAATTTAGTAAGAAGTAGATCCACTAAAGAAACAGCGGCATCTGCCTCTGCTACGTTGAAGATAGATTTTCCTCGTCCCATCTTTTCCTGTCCATCGCGAACGTCATAAAAGCAGTAAGGAGGGAATTCAGGTAATGCATGCCAAACAGCAGATGAAATTTTATCCATTTCAGATCCATCTTGTAACCGAGATTGATAAAAGAGCCTACTTGGTAAATCACTAATCTCTGGATGCATACGATACTGTATGCTATAATGTGTTTTTAGTCATATATATAACATATAATCTATTTGCTATTACTTTAATAGATTGACTTCTTTTCCAATTGTTTTCTCTAGTCTCATAAACAGACTTTGCTGATAATCATACTTGGTTGCTAGAGTAGACATGACAGTCGGCGGCAACTGATTAGGATCACCAACAAGAATACATCTTTGAGTATCAAACTTCAAAGGTATTAAGGAACTAATCTCAACCGATTGAGAGGCTTCATCTACAATTACAGTTTCAAACGACGCTCCCATCGCTGTCATCATATCATGCCCACTTCCACTTAATGTAGCACAGACAACATCGGCATTGGTAAATACCTTTTGACGTGCACGTATACGAGAAATCTCCATCTCTTGTCCATAATTTTTTTGATCTTGATGAGCATCCCTAAGTGCAATTCTTGCCTTAGCTAATTTTTGTGCCAATGCCTTTCGCTTTCCGCGAAGAATAGACATTTGAACTATATCGCTCCCTGCCTGCGTAATCTCCCGATCCACTTCATCCATTCCAATCTGAATGTTTCGAATGTCATTGTGAATACCATCTAGACGACTTCCAATCTTTGTAATCGTATCATCGCTCCCCACATTGGCATCCATTTCGGCCTCAATCAGACGATCTAGGATACGGTCCTTGACACTTGCATTGACCGAATCCGATACACCAATACGAACTACATTTGGTTTCCTTAGACCGTGGGAGGTCATTACTCCTTCTTTCAAACGTTTTGTAATTTCATCCACAGCAGCATTACTTGGTGCACACACAAGAAGTTTACTACCACCATACGGTTGCCCAGGTGTTGATTTGTGGCGTTGATCCAATAATGAAACAATTAAGGCTAAAATAGTTTTTGTTTTACCAGTACCTGGAGGTCTATATAGTCGCTAAATTAAGTTCCTGTTATTCTATTCTGCTTTTTCTCTTTTTACCCTTGAATTAAAGAGAACCCCTTTCTCTTCTGAATAGCAGCTGCAATGGCTTCAGCTTGTGGTTCATTGACATTATAATTCTTACAATACTGTTGAATAATAAGTGCACTAGGTTTTGCTATTGTGGTAGGAGCAGGGTTAAGAATTTCAGGACCAAGTTCATAATGCTCTAAAGCTTCTAACGCTGCATATTCACGCATGGCCGTTGTAAGGCTTTTTTTTAATTAGGTATTTGTTATTGTTGCTATTTTCTATTTTCTTTTCTTTTTTTTCTTTTTTTTCTTTTTTTTACCTCATAATGCGAAGAATACTCCATGATGTCTTTGGTGAAATGGAGTTTAGGACACCTATACGATTTGGAGTAAAATAACATCGAATAGTCACTTCTCCCATATTTTTTGTTTGGTTGATGGAAGCCACCTTGCCCAAAAAAGCTCTCTCCCTCCAAGGCTTTGTGACCTCACCTTCCTCGGTCAGGCTTGATGGATCATTGAAAAAGACAGAACCAAAGTGGTTAGAAATACAGACAAGATCATCCACAGATACATAGTTAGTGACCAAACTCATTGGCCAATTAAACATGATATCCACAAAATCATTCGTATGACGACGTCCCGCCACAATACACTGCTCCAATACATCAGATTGTGACAGACTTTCCTTTGCACGTTGAATCTGACTCCAGATTTCAGTAACCAGTAAGGGTTCAAATGTATTTTTATAATCTTGAAACGTTTGGAATTTAGTCGGTATGCACTTGTAAATTGTTTCATCCATAGCTGGAGGCATGTCTCTGCTTAAACTAATGTCCCAGGAAAGGATAGCTTTGAAGAGGCGATCGATGTTGGGTATAATTTTCTGTCTTCGGTTCTTAAGTCGCTGTTCCTTTTGTTGTATATATTTTTTTGTAATGTTTGTATCGACTAATTTGATAGTACGCTTGGGTTTGGTATTGAATAAAGCCTTGACGGTTTCAGTATTTGCTGCACGGTCATCCATATCATTAACCAAATCCTGAAGACCTCCTTCTTCGTCATCATCTGAAGACTCTGAAGATGAATTGTCTTGAGCATAGCCTTTGTGAACTACGCTAGCTGCAGAGGGTGATTTAACTGTAGCCATCAAACGCTGTTCCGCCCGAAATTCATCTTTCAAGCTTTTTACTTTTGAGAATCCCATAGGTGGAGGTTTCAGTTTGCGGCCAGTAGAAGTCACAGCGTAAGTCTGTTGCTGCGTTTCAGGAACATATACACGGTTTTGATATCGTTTGGGCGCTTCAGTCACTGTTTTTTCTTTGAATACCTCCTTTTGTGTAGTAATGCTTGAGGTATCTAGATCCATAGGTTCAACGCTTGGTGTCTCATTTACTGACTCAATCTCATCGTCGAACCAGCTCTCGTCAATCTGTAACATGTCGATATCACCACATTCGTTTTCAAATTCATCCTTTAATATTTCTTGCTCCTTATTCTGGGCAATATAAGTAGTACTTTGTAATCGAGGAGGAGTAGTTGTCACCATATTAGCAAAGCTTTCATCCAACGAAAATGGCGTTATTCTTTCAGGTATTGTCCTCTCGGAGGCTGTAATTTTGGTATGATCCGCTCGATTGGGAGTAGTAATCGATTGCCATTCAACTTCTTCATCATCGCTATCGTTGAAGAAAATAAAATTGTCAGGCTCATGAGCTCTGAGTGCCAAAGAGAGTTTTTCTTTCTCTGCAATGGTCAATTTGCTAACATTAACCCCTGTCGAGGCCGTCATTAGTCGATCATAAGCTTCAACAGATATCTTCATGTCTTTTAATTTTAGCGTATCCAACATATTAACGATCAAAGGAAGTAGTCGGGAAATCACATCCTGCCTAGTGACATAAACCCAATGTGATAAAGAACCCACTGAGGTACAAATAAAAGAATATGAAAGTGTATCTGGCAAGACTACTTTTTTGAACAACAAGTGTGCTTCCATCATCTGCCTAGCTATATCAAGCACAGGTATCACAATATCTACCACTTCTCGAGGCTTATAGAATTCAGACCATTTCAAACAAGCTTCAAGTATAAGCTGATTTACTTTCCAGCAGCTATCCCAAAATACACGAAACTGCCCACTCTCATCTTCCTCTGTTCCTTTCCCTAAGAGGCTTTCCAGGTATCCTTTAGATGTCAGCGATTCTATATACAATTTTAAGACCAATGTAAAGCTTGGGAGAGATCTAAATATGTCTATATTGCTGGTCAACAAGGCCATATACTCTTGAATGATGAAGTTGATGGCTTCAGTGACTTTTGAGGGGTTTAACATAAAAAATTCGTAAAAAGGATCTACGCTATAACTTTTGTTGGGTACAAAATGGATAGTTCGATCCCGAAGTTCTGGATACTGTGAGCACCAGAGATGAAGGATAGGTTTAATCATTTCAGTGTCAGTTATCATCTTCTTTTTTGTATTCCAATCCATGTGTTGTACTTTTGGTAGCAGTTGGATGACAAAGGAGCGAACATCAGATAATTTGCGAGTTACATAGGCAACTTCTGTTGGAAATGGGCTCTTTTGTGCTTGCTTTTCGAGGTCTGGCAAATCGACAGTTGCTATATTTGCATACGCTTTCAAAAAAACATTAATGAATAAAGTCGATGGTGGTGACTCTTCGAAATTGGTAGTCAAAGCATTCCAAATATTATCATAATGCGTGTTTTTAGCCAAAGAACCAACATTTTCTCCTTCCTCTATTATGGACGGAAAAACATGGCGGAAGGCATTCATCACAGAAGTAGTGTACTTGTCTGCCAAGTCGCCCAACAGATTAACAGCAACGTTTGGCATATTCTGAACAATGGCTGGTAAGGTAGAAGCATCAATTTTAGCAAATGAGATAATCTGTGGTATATATTGATCCAATTTGGGTAAGTTGTCATCTAGCAAGCATTGATCAACAATTTGTAAACCTAATTCTGCACAATACGCCCGGCTCATCACGCCCCATATCTCCATTTGAAAATAACCAAAAGTTGTATCTAGCATCCTCTCTGTCATCTGTGCCTCGACAGAGGATCGCCGCAAAGATGACCAGTAAGGATACATCCACTCAAGGATACTTTTGATTTTGGCCATTAGTTTATCCTCTGGATATCGCGTACCGTCCTTTTGTAAAATCTTGCCAATATTTCCATCTCGCGCAATCTTCATTACTGACTGAAAGGCAGCATGCTCACAGATTTGTTTAATGATATTACAATAAAGCGTAGCATCGGTCTCAATGGTGCCCCAGAATCTGGATTGGAGTTTCAGTAGCATGGCGGTCATTGCCTTTAGAATGTCCACCAGTCTTTCAGAAGAAGATGTAAGTTGAGTCTGGATTATTACTGGCATAGAGATTCTAGCGTCCAGAAGACATTGATGTAGTCTATCAGAGGACATGGCAGTTGCGGCCAGTCGCAGTGTCTTCCAGAATTCACCCTTATCCTGTGTGACCTCAAACGGACAGTAATCAGTAGAGTGGGTTGGAGTAGTAAGTGACTGCAGCATGGCAATCACAAGTCCTGCAATCTGCGGAAAGTCTGTGTCTGGTAGCTTATAATCGTCCGTACCTATGAACTTCTCTAGCAGTTTTCTTGCCCAGAATCGCACCACACGGTGATGATGTAAGTTCAATTGAAAGACATGTACGGCCGTGTCGGTGTCTAATGTAGGGAAAAGTCCTGATCGGTGGATCTGATCAAACATCTTGCAAAACAGTTGATCGCATTCAGTATCTTTTAAAAATGCTGGGGAATAAACAATTTCGATTAAAGCGCATATTACTTGATCCGTCATGCTGAACTTCGATTCAAGTTGTTTTAAAGTATATTTAATTCTCGTTAGATCAAATCGATTTAAAATCTGAAAAAAACCGATCGACTGTGGATCCAGGAAATAGACTTTCATATCTAACAAGAAATAAAAATCAATACTCTCCTTTCTCTTTTAATTTCAGTAAATAAAAACCTTTTTCTGACAAGCATTTTTGAGATTTGGTATGCCTTTGCGCAGTAACTGCAAGACTTGAGTTGCTGATTCAATTTATGTTTATATTGGACGATCGGCTGGTGATCAGGTAATGAGAATAGCCAGAGAGATTCACAAGCTATAGGTAGCATAGCTTCACTGCACCACCAATGGTTTACTGTGTTGGATAAGAAGTATTCTAAAACTTCGTTGAAAAAATTGGTTTCTAAGTCAACATCCTCTCTATGTTGGATTCTTTTTTCAAATAAATTAGTCAAATGTTGAAAACGTGGGTTGTCCGCTCTGTTATTCATGGAAATGCTGATGAATTAAGTAACAAAGCTTGCTTGCTTTTTTTTAAGGGATGTCAAAAAATACCAAAAAAAGAAAGAGGACAATGACATAAAAATACACCAAGCTCAGAAAAAATAGCAGTGACTTTACTGCACATCGCATGAAGCTTTTTTATTTTTTTTATTTTACACATCAATGGTCTTTTTTTACAAGGCTTTTCTCTGCTTTTTTTTTTTTTTTTTTTTTTTTAATATAAATAAATGTACTAATCTGATTATTTAGTTATGACCTTTCTGAAGCTCAGGCTTTAATTCGAGCATATGCGTATTAGGATCATCACTAGCACTGTGTCTAGCAACCTTTTTTAGCAGGGCCGTCACTATTTCTCTGTTGCGAGGATTTTTCTTTATACGTTTACGGAAGCTCATAAGGAATTCCTTGGTGGTCATTCTTCTGCCACGCAAGGTCTCAATCACTTCTTGTTCCGTAATAAGGTCATCATCTGCAGGGGTTGAGGACTTTCTCTGCTTCTGATCTGGAGCACCGGCAGATGGGATATCTTCTAGCTTTCGCTTCCTATTCTGGTCTACAGCAATAGGCGAAGCAGCGCGGTGAGGTGGGGAATGACTATTTTGACGAGGTGTTGGAGATGTAGGTTTATATGTGGGAGATACAGGGTTAGGTGAGCCTTCTTTCTTTTTGTTAGCAAACAGAGGTGATTCGGGTCGGCCTATAGGTCTAGGGATATTTTCTTTTTTAACTTTAGCAGCATGTGCCTTCTTGGGCATAAAGAGTTTGGAAGATGTATTAGCAGCACTTGATTTTTTCTTGGGTAGCGTAGGCGTACTCTTATTTTTACTCTCTTCATCTGATTTCTTTTCTTCGTCATCAGAGGCTACTTCATCAGCGCTTGAAGCATACGGATCTTCGTCATCGTCACTTTCATAAGCACGATTCTTTTCGAGATCACGTACCAACTTGCGCATTTGCTAACCATATTTATAGTATTTAAAGATGGTTTTATATAAAAGAAATCTGATCTCCTTACCTTTCCTTCTGAAGATAATTTGATTTCATTTTCAAGATCCTCAAGATCATAATCATCCCCTCCGTTCATCTTAAAACCTTTTATTTCTTTTTTGACACGTTCCTATAAAAAATTAGGTGAATTATTTATACTAATCTATCTTTTGTATCTTTCTTTTTTTCATACTTTGCTATCTTTTACTTCATCATCTTCTGCTTCATGATCCCCAGTTCCTTCTTCATCATCTTGGAAATCATCATCAAAGTCCAAGTCATCAATGTCAGAATCCTATTTTTTATAAAACAGAAGTTTAGAACACAATCTGATTTTCTATCCTCATTTTTGTTTTCTTACATGCTTAGTAGGTGCCTCATCGTCAGATTTATTCCCACTATTAATATATTAAAAGCATGCTTTTTAACTATCAATCTTGTTTCTTTTTTTTTTACCTCTTTTCTCCATTATCAACAACTTTGAATTTGTGGCGAGGTGCAGCATCTTCTACATTACTTTCTTGTTCACGACGATTCAACATCATCCATCGTTGGCTTTCTTGTTTTTGTTGCTTTTTTAACTAGTTTAAAAAAGTGTCTGTTAAAAGCATTCCTTTTGTAATACCATGTAAACAATTTTCTTACTTGTTCTTCAGCTTCTTCTATAGATAACGTCTTAAAATTACGCTTAGGTTGAAACTTGTACCAACGGTCAACTGGAACTACTTTAAATCCATTTTCCTAATTATCTCTACGTTAAATGAATGGATGATCTAATGTAGAAATGTCTTACGGCCAAAACAAAGAGCATATAGTCAGATCTTTGTCCACCTTCAAGAGTACCCGTATAATTATTTTGCCCTTCAATATCTTCCAATATCCAAGGTCTTTGTTCTTGTTCTTTCAACTCTCTTGTGTCTTCCTTTGCTAAGTAGATTTGCTTTGTTCTCTTTTTAAATAACATTTGTTTATTACGAGTAGCGCCTCCCATGGGAGCAATCAAAGAGGTATCAGCACCTGTCTTGGGCCCATGGGTAGGTGGTGGCTGAACTTCAGTGAGCCCAGTGGCCGCATTCTTTAACTGAGCAGGTGGCTTACCGCCATTTTGCTGCTGCTGTTGTTGTTGCTGTTGTAATTGCTGAATATATTGTCTATAAGGGATTCGATCAGGTTCTTTACGATGTAATTTGACAGGTGGTGTAAACGCTTTAAAATCTACTTTTTTGTTGGTTTTAAAATCCATCAAATGATGTTGGCCATGCTTTGCACTAGAGACTAATTGAAATTCGTCAAATGCTGGCTCTGACTGAAAGGATTGCGTTTGTTGAAATTGTGGATTCTGCATCATTCTTTGCTGTGGAGGCATAGGTCGTCCATTCATAAGACGAGGTCTAGGAGTCGCAGTACGTGCTCTGCTTTTGTCATATTTAGATGTATTATAGATGGACATTTTTTTTATTGTAAGGGAAAAAGGAAAAAGAATAAAAAAAGGAAAAATAATTTTTTTATTTAAAAAACTCGATGACGTATCCAAGGTTGAAATAGCACGTCCTTATTTCAAATCTTAAATTTTGCTCCTCACAACATTGTAAAAAGCATAGTTGCGAGTATGTTTATTAGAATACATGTAATTTACTAGGATCATTTTTGTTAATTACTGCATTTTTACTTTTGTTTTCCATAACTGCCAATTAAACTTTAGATTTTCTTATTTGCTTGATTTCATATTGACTTGCCAACTTTACTATTTGTATTTGTTAGACATTTATCGCAAAGCTTTTATATAAAGACTAACATTTGATAGTCTCAAAGTAAAGATGAAAATCAATTTCAAATATAGGCGAATAGCTATTTATGAACAATATCTACTTCCCCTTTAAAGACTTAAACAGTATTATGTTTTTTTATGGCTAATAACTTTAATGGTTATTAAAACTCATCGAAGAGTATAAGGATTAAGAGCGATGCAAGTATATGAAGCAGCAGCTTGCCACGAAAATACAAGAGATATTAACATAGAGGATTATAAGCTGATAGTATGTTTTCTCTATCTAGCATTTTTCTACAAATTCTTTTGATCTGGAATTTTCGTATTTATTTTGTAAGCTCAAGCGATGGCAAACAGTATGAAATATAAATTTTCGCATAGTCTTTACTTATTGTTTTCCTCTTTCTTTCATAGCTTTAAAAGATCACTTGTGTACTTTTTTTATTTGTATCAATAAAGCAAGAGCTTACTTTCAAATCTTACCTTACAAATTTTATTTTTGAACATTAATAAAGTTACAATGCTTCCACTCTCAATTGGTCGGATTTTGGAAGCTTGTTTGGACAGACTTTTGAGAACCAGTTGACGACTTTCTGGATTGAATTGATCAGGATCAAAACTTAATGGTAGACTCCGAAATGATTTTTTATCACAAAGATAGAAGAGAAGACACCTTTGATGACAAACAAAACAAAGTGAGCCACTATGAGACTCCTTTATTCCCCTTAAAAAAAAAAAAAAAAAAAAAAAAAAAAAAAAAAAAAAAAACTTAGGAAGACGTCAAAAAGGATAATTATTTTGAGTCGTAGTTAGGCGAGGAATCTGGTGTTAATGTGGTTGGAGTGAGCCCCCAACAAAAGAAACTGAATATAACATATACACAGGCAAGGATCGACATGTATTTTTTTCTTAAAACAGAAAAGTATGACCATAAGCACAAAGTAATTATACAGTGGTCGTAACCGTGGTCATCACCGTGGTCATCACCGTGGTCATCACCGTGGTCATCACCGTGGTCGTAACCGTGGTCGTAACCGTGGTCATCACCGTGGTCATCACCGTGGTCATCACCGTGGTCATCACCGTGGTCATCACCGTGGTCATCACCGTGGTCATCACCGTGGTCATCACCGTGGTCATCACCGTGGTCATCACCGTGGTCATCACCGTGGTCATCACCGTGGTCATCACCGTGGTCGTAACCGTGGTCGTAACCGTGGTCAATACCATGGTCATCACCGTGGTCATTATCGTGGTTATATAGTGGTTACACGGTAGTTATGACTGTTTTTGTTGTTGCCAAAACGAAAATTTACGAGCATTTTCATGCTTTTTCATTTTCATAAAAAGATCATGGTTTTCATCAGTCGCAACCACGCACTCTGCATATATTACCAACTTAAGTTCAACCAAGAAAACGTTACCAAAGCTCTAGAAAAGTTTCAGCCATTATGCGATGAATATGAAGTGTGCTACTTGAATGATCCTACAGTTCCTGTACTTGCATCCAAAGCGCAAATTTCAAACCGTTTGCTTTCTCTTCAAACGTACAACTCTTGTGAAAGTGTATGTAGCAATACCCACAAGAACATAACAAGCACTCTAACACAAAGGGCTTAAGTCAAGCTATTCGATGCTTGCAATTCTCATTCATTTTTGACATTTTTGCCCTTTATTTCCGTTGAAATAAAAATTATTATGTCGTATTTGACATAATCATAATACACTGTACTTTCCGACCTGATATTCTTACTATCTCTTGTAGTTTTCAGTTTTGATTGTATCACATATCCATCCAATCTACTACTTACTATGAGCTCTCTCTCTCTCTCTGATTTTTACTCTAATAAACGAGAACAAGAGACTCACTTTTTTTTTCTTTATATACTCATTCATTGTATCGTTAAATCTCACAGATCAGATTACATTGTGAGTAAAGAAAAAATGCAGTTTATAGTATTATAAAAAAGAATTCAAAGATTCAAGAGGGTATCGTTTATTTACAATGATCTTTGGACAGACCTCTTTCTGCAATCGAATTTGCTTATGACGTCTTCATCAAGCAGTAAATTTTCTCTATTGAAAATCTCCATCTCAGGTTTGACAGGAAGTCTGTCAACTACGATCTTCTCAACACTCTCGTATTCTCTAAAATATAGATTGATGAGATATTGCCTAATCTGATGCTTATAGACTGTTTACCTTAAGAACTCCTTCAAGTCCTCGACGTTTGTTGACAGACCGGCGTAGTCTAAGGTAACCAGAATTACTTTGGACTCAGAAACTTTGAAGAACTCCAACATATCTAAAAAGCAGGACATCATATTAATTCAACTCATCTTTAACATGCATGTGTATTACCTTTGGTGGAGCCATCTGCTCCTTCGAAGCCTACTTGGCCAGCATCTCGTTTGTGCAAAGGATCGTTGGCTGATGAGCATTCTGAAACGAAAACTTTTTGTATCAAAGATCGACTCTTCAACTTGTCAATCATTGTTCTCAATAACCTCGCTCTCTTTTCTGTGTCTTTCTCTCCTGGTGATTTTCGGGCATACCCGATAATCTTAAAGCCATTTTTTTTTGTTCTTGAATGAATTCTTTGAACTTATTGTCATATTGGACGATGTTTTGCAAGACATTGTCTACAAATTAACTGTCAGTAAGGATGTCGGAACAGACCACTTTTACGTTACCTTGGTATTTGTTATCTAGTACATAGAGGTTCCAATATCTCACATATGAGCCATTAATGTTTTTGATTCTTTTGTGTACGGATTTGTTTGATGACAAAAACTTTAGATCGTTCTTTCCGCAGAAAGAGCTAAAGCTGTTGAGTGTTTTATTATTGAAGTATGTTGAATACTTCAATATTTCTGCGAAAATGTCTGATAATGACATTGCTTTCAAGGTGTAAGCTTCACTGATGAGACCAGGTTCAACAGAATATATTTCGTTCATAAACTTCAAGACTTGAGCTTTCGTTTCTAAATATTGTACTGTAAATTAGTGAAATCATCAAAATTGAAGACTGAAAATCATACCTAGCTTTGCTATAGTGTTGCTCAAACTTATTTCTCCTGATGTTTCTTCAGTCAAGTACTCCTTAAATACAAAAGAGTTTCCGTACAGCCTGGGTTTCAGTACAAGCACAGGAACTGTTGGATCATTCAAGTAGCACACTTCGTGTTCATCGCATAATGGCTGAAACTTTTCTAGAGCTTTGATAACGTTTTCTTGGTTGAACTTAAGTTGGTAATATATGCAGAGTGCGTGGTTGCGACTGATGAAAACCATGATCTTTTTATGAAAATGAAAAAGCATGAAAATGCTCGTAAATTTTCGTTTTGACAACAACAAAACAGTCATAACCACCGTGTAACCACTATATAACCACGATAATGACTACGGTGATGACCATCGTGTAACCACTATACAGCCACTATGTAACCATTGTGTAACCACGGTGATGACCACGGTGATGACCACGGTTACGACCACGGTTACGACCACGGTTACGACCACAGTTACGACCACGGTGATGACCACGGTGATGACCACAGTTACGACCACGGTGATGGCCACGGTTACGACCACGGTGATGACCACGGTGATGACCACAGTTACGACCACGGTGATGACCACGGTGATGACCACAGTTACGACCACGGTGATGGCCACGGTTACGACCACGGTGATGACCACGGTGATGACCACAGTTACGACCACGGTGATGACCACGGTGATGACCACGGTTACGACCACAGTTACGACCATAGTGTTGACCATGGTATTGACCACGGTGATGACCACGGTTACGACCACAGTTACGACCACAGTTACGACCATAGTGTTGACCATGGTATTGACCACGGTGATGACCACGGTGATGACCACAGTTACGACCACGGTGATGACCACGGTTACGACCACGGTGATGACCACGGTTACGACCACGGTTACGACCACAGTTACGACCACGGTGATGACCACGGTGATGACCACGGTGATGACCACGGTGATGACCACGGTGATGACCACGGTGATGACCACGGTGATGACCACGGTGATGACCACGGTGATGACCACGGTGATGACCACGGTGATGACCACGGTGATGACCACAGTTACGACCACAGTTACGACCATAGTGTTGACCATGGTATTGACCACGGTGATGACCACGGTGATGACCACAGTTACGACCACGGTGATGACCACGGTGATGACCACGGTTACGACCACGGTTACGACCACGGTGATGACCATGGTATTGACCACGGTGATGACCACGGTGATGACCACGGTGATGACCACGGTTACGACCACGGTTACGATCACAGTTACGACCACGGTGATGACCACGGTGATGACCACGGTGATGACCACGGTTACGACCACAGTTACGACCACAGTTACGACCATAGTGTTGACCATGGTATTGACCACGGTGATGACCACGGTGATGACCACGGTTACGACCACTGTATAATTACTTTGTGCTTATGGTCATACTTTTCTGTTTTAAGAAAAAAATACATGTCGATCCTTGCCTGTGTATATGTTATATTCAGTTTCTTTTGTTGGGGGCTCACTCCAACCACATTAACACCAGATTCCTCGCCTAACTACGACTCAAAATAATTATCCTTTTTGACGTCTTCCTAAGTTTTTTTTTTTTTTTTTTAAGGGGAATAAAGGAGTCTCATACTGGCTCACTTTGTTTTGTTTGTCATCAAAGGTGTCTTCTCTTCTATCTTTGTGATAAAAAATCATTTCGGAGTCTACCATTAAGTTTTGATCCTGATCAATTCAATCCAGAAAGTCGTCAACTGGTTCTCAAAAGTCTGCCCAAACAAGCTTCCAAAATCCGACCAATTGAGTTCAAAAAGCAGACCAAACTTTTCAGCAAAGCGACCAATTGAGAGTGGAAGCATTGTACTATTAAACTCCCATGTGCCTTATCCTTTTTGAACTAGACTACCTACATCACGGTGAACTTCCTCCTGAAACTCCCCCTCTTGGTACCAAACTGATAACTTGGTTATACAACTCTTACTCTAGTATTTTGTGATATAGCTTTCCCCTTCATCTTCCTTTCTTTCTCTTTTTTACCCTTTTGACCATCAAAAGGTTTTTTCGTACAATTTTCAACTTTCTAGACCTGACCCGGGCAATTCAATACGCAAGTATTATGTGCTCATTTGGGTTGTTTTATAAATTTATTTATAAATAAAAATTCATTAATCGTACTATTAAACCCCACGTCTATATAAAAAGTCAATTGTAAAAATACAGTGAATACAAGTAGTAAAAATTGAGCTAGTTGTACTACGATTCTGCTGTACCCTAACAATTATTGCTTTTGATCTTGATTGGTAAATTTTTTTAACTTGCTGTAATAATAGTGCAAGTCAATTATGATTTTATATTCATCAATTGTTATTGGTATATTTTTGATCAATGTCATGTCAGGTTACATTTGTATGAAAAGAATAGAAGATGGATACAAGCATATTATTCACAGTGTATCAGCGAAAAGTTTGACTGATTGAATGTCCTTGTAAAATTTATTAATAGATATGCTATTCAAATCACTGTAGTTCTCTTATTTATACCCGTTAATCCAAAAAAAGTCTCATTATTTCTCTTTCATCGTTTCGAACCAATATAGCAAGTATAGATTTTTTTCTGAAACAACTGCAAGTGTAATATTATATATCAAAGTAACCTCTCTTGCTTTCATATAAACAAAGACATCAATATCAATGCACAGTTACATATACCAATATACGAATAAACATCAATATTGTGCTATTGATGATTGAACGACATGATATAAAAATGAATCTCAGTAGATTGACAAGCATTGCAGTGCATTGCTTGCAAAAATGCCATGTAGTTTGTGAAGGACAGTTTTTTCGGCTTTGATTTAACAAATTCCCTCCTTTTTTGGTAATTGTTTTTCTTCTTTTTCACCCGAGAAAACAAACATTATGTTTTGATAGAGAAAGATAAAAATAAAGTATAGTTTATTTAAAGAATAAAGAAAAGGGTATCTATTAAAGATTAGTACTTTTTTATTTTGTATTAAAACATCACATACAGAATGATATAACAACAATAATAAGCCTGTATTATTAACCCCGTTCTTATTTTTAGGTCTTTTCTGGTAATGGATGAATACGCTTTTCTTGATGATATAATACTGGTTTGGTTAGTGAAGGCCATTTGTTTAGATAGGTTGGTGAAGGACGAGTAATCTCAGACTTAAAATTTCAATTAAATAAAAAATAGATAAAATAGTATGAGTTTTACCTTTTCTTTCAAAACAGTCTCTTCATCTTGAGATACATGAATAAAGTGTGTTCCTTGACCTTTAGGTACACGCTGAGCAACACCGTTCGCATCTAGTACTACTTCATAAACAGTCTCCTATTTCACATTCAGTCAACAGGTTTATAACGAAATGAATAAAGTACCTTTTCAAAAAAAGAATCATTAGACATACAGCAACCCATAGTTTATTATTATTAAAGAAAGAGAAAAGAAAAAAGAAAACAAAACAAAACAGTGTCGTTTCATCTTAGGCAAATCCGGAATCACATTGTTTTGAACAAGTGTAACATCTTCTTTTTGGCGTTATAAACCATCCAATAACTCCATGTCTTCATTTTCACTACTCCACTCATCTACATCAAACTAGAAAATATCAGTAAACGCTTACAAACATTCTTGTTCTGTCATTAAAGTCCTTTTTTTTTTTTTTTTTTTCCCAAAATCTAAACTTGAAGGCGGTTTCCAAGCTAATAAATCTCCCGCATTAGATCTACTGTAGACCTGCTGATGTGTTTCCCGACTTTCAACACACGTCACTCTTCCATAAGCACTTTTTAACCTTTTCAATAATGTGTCCTCTATAAGGTGATAAACCAGGACTGGTCTATCATCGCTAGGCACATAAAGTAAAAGCGGCGAAACATCCAGATTTGGTATTATAGACTATAAATATAGTAATCGGTGGATTTGAGCTGGCTCAATTGGCAGGTTTGCGAATTGCATTGTTTGTCGTACTCAGTGTGATACAAGCTCTTCAAGTTATGATTTACTTTCCTTATAAATATAATAATAGAAAGTATCTTTTTTTTACTCATAATTTTGCCTGCCAAGTTATATATAATTCAATTTCATAGCAAGGAACGGTATGTATTACAATTTAGATTCTCTTTTTATTAACTGTAGGAATGGAATTTTTCGCAACAGCTTTTCAATGTTTGATCCCTTCAAATACTTCAATTTCAATATATTTAAGTTTACAGTAGGTAAAGAGTTTCAATTTGCTTCATAGCCATATTTTATTGATATACTTGTCTTCGATAGCAATATGGTGCCTCTTAATACGTTCTCCAATTGTATTGCTTCATATGTAGTTGCTTTACTAATAACTAAAGCAGCATTGCATGTGGTTACTTTGAATAATATAAGTAACAAGTATTATAAACATATAATTAGGAGCTTCTTGAATTTGGGGAAAGAAAATATAGATGGAGTTTGCAAGAAAAAAATAACAGTAGCAAAAAAAAAGTTTTATAAATTACTGGTTATTATTTAAACTTATCTCCAAGACATCGAATCAAATAAATAAATTCTCAAAAATAAAAGATCTTAACTTCTCATGGATAATACATCCATTGAAGCCTCCAGTAGTATCAATAAAATAGTTGAAGATAGAGACCATGAATGTTTTCTTTTTTTTATCAGATTTGAATATATCTCAGAGAGGTACATTGTGATATTTGGATTTATTTAAAAGAATGCTACTTTTCAAAATTAAATTTGATAAATAAAGTATGCCTATTTTATTTTTAAAAAAAAAAAATTCATGGAGATATAAAATCTCAAATTTTGTAGATCACTTTTATAAAATAACATTTAGAGCCTAATATTAGCATACAATTATGTTCTTTATCTTATGTATAACTGAACCTGTATGGAAAAAAAAAGACAATGAAATAAGGTGTGTAAAATACCATTTTATAAGAATCAGAATTTGTACTGTTGTGCGTTTTTTCTGCAAGTTGGCAAATAAAGTAATTTGTCTAATTCATTTCATAAATGAATTAACTTCTGATTGACTAACAAACCAGCTTATTTCATCTACCATCCTTGTCGCCATTGTTTCAGGGTCTGATGAGAACGTTCGGCATTTTTCATAAAACTTGTTGATCAGTTTGAACATTTTATCTAGAATTCTCTCCTAAATATAGAGTTCCATTTACTTGCTATGTCTAATAGGATATTTTCTTAAATGTCATTGATGTGATATTTGTATGCATTATATTAAGCTATAGCAAGTATAACTTCAGCAGCACTCTTTGTAACAGGTTCGATTTGAACCGAGCCGATGATGATGGCTCAATACCTTTCGCGCTTATAATCAATTGTCAGTTCAATTTCTTGAGTATGTCTGGGAAGTTTGCGTAGAAGTCATGCATTTGTTGTCAAATATACCAGGAGGTATTTTACATTGCTACGGTGCCCATACTGGATTGTGATTGTATTCAGTAACCTAAATGAAAAGCCGCGATTTAATAACATGCATCATTTACTCCACCGTTACTTTTCTATCTTCCACTGCTATTTTCTCTTCCAGTATTTTCAACATCGCTGAGATTTGCTATAATGATCTCGATATACTTAAAAGTACAGTATATGTTCTTTTTAACAAGTACCAGCTATTAGTCGATTTGCACTTAAGTGATATAAATTGAGATCAACAGATTTCTCCTTTTCACGATGCTTTCTTTTTGTGAGTATTCTACTTGTCTGTCTTCCCCAAGGTTCCTTTCCCCCCTCTTAAGCCCTGTACTTGATAGTACAGATCATACTACCAGCAGATGTAGCTTTAGAACGCTTTAGATTAAATTTGTATAGAAAAGATGCTTTCTAGTCATTTCCATAAGCACTAAATTCCTTTCTAATTCCTTTATTCAGTATTTTACAGCAAGAGCGTCCATCTTCTTATTAGCTTTTCATTATTAATATGCAAAATAATATACCTGAGCTTCTTGGCATTTTATCAAGCTTTTTAAAGCCTCTAGATTAAAAGGATTGTCTTTTTATTTCCAAATTATTACATGATTTTTCTTCTATAAAATATTTCCTTTCCTGTTCTCATAATAGAACACATCAGCCATTATTTCAGGGATATGGTCAGAAATCAATATATGCTGATGTGAAACAGTTAGAGATCAAGTAATAAAGGACAACAAGAATAATAATGGCTTGGATCCAATAGTCTGAGCGAAAAATAAAAACATCTATAATATCTAATGGATTAGAAGGATAGCAGGCAAGTGCTTTATAAAAGGTTATGGTTGCTTAGTAAACCATCATCACCCAAAAGGGCTCTAGCGATTATGTATTCTGATGTACGAGAGATCATTTCAGTTTTATTTCGACATAAATGAGAATCAGACACCCATTTTCTTGACCAAATGAATATTTTTCTTCAAGCTACCATGAGAGACAGCTGAAAGTGAAAAATAAAAAAATTAGTGGTAGCCAGAAAACCAACAGGGATAAGAGTTGAATGTATATTTGATGAGCATTGTGTTTCAACTTGTTTTAAACATGATTCATATTCAAATTTTAAAATCAGAGCAGTAAATACTTCACAAAGATTAAAATTCTTTTCTCTATCATTCTATCACAATCAATTCTATTGCTTTAACTCAGTAACGTTATTTTAATATAGCTCCTGGAACTACAACGCATAAATGAAAAATAAAACCAAATCGAGAAAAAAATATAAATAATCCACTTGCATGACCAGGAATAGACTTTTGTGTTAAGCTTTACTTGTGCTTGATCTACAACCACAGTTATTAAGCTTACTAAAAAAACTTAAATCTTTATATTAGTGTGTATATTGCGGAAACAAAAACAAGGCTTATCCTTTTCCCTCAATCACTTTTGATCAGCTAGGTACATGCTAAACTAAGATGAAAAAGAAAGAAAGAGAAAATAAGGGGAGGAGGAAAAGGAAAAGGTAAGAAGGAACACATCTGTATCCTAACAGATTGGAAGTGAGTAACTATGCTTTCCTTCTCGATCAATTTCCGTATGTCTATTCTAAAGTCGAATAGAAATGTTTTTGTCACCAGCATACAACATATTTCGTACATCATCTTATACATTAGACACAACCTGAGTTTATTTCTTGTGTTTAGAGAAATAGCCATGTTTATAATACTTTTAATTTTTTTGGAGCAAACACTTTTAATTTTACACGTTTCGATCTTTTAGGCTGGGTATTTGAATCAAATTTTATTTTGATCTCTAGGAATCAGTTGAATCTTTAAGAACCAAAGACATAAAATCTCGTTCATCAGTACAACCCCATTACTGTTTAACTATTTGTTAGATCCTATGGTGCTTCTGGGCTTCAACTGTATATTTCTCAGAATCTGTACTTTATCCTTTCTTCGTGTCATCTGGCTAATAAAGCCAGATGACAGAATTTCTTTAGCTCTCTTTAATAATGAATGGTTTCAGCATAGAGCTATAATAACATGCGTTTTATGATAGGTAAATACTCATGAAGTTGAGAAGCCTATTAAAGAACAGCAAAAGCCGCTATCCTTACCTTTGGGAATGAAATCATATCCCGCCTTCATCTCCATAAAAATTCTTCTTAAAAAGTGGATATATTATCGACAAAGCCCTCGGCAAACAAAGCTAATATAAAAAGAGAGAGAGAGAGAAAGTTTAACCTCTTTTTTGTGAAATATTCATGTTGTAAAACATGTTCAAGTTTCCTTTGCTGTATATGAATGCACAGGAAGTAATAAGAGTTTATAAAAGAAACACGATTTAATAAAAAATTTCATGTGTAACAAATAAAATATATTCTAGGGGCCTGTTGCTGCTTTTCTCTTTTCTTTCTTATTCTATTTCATGTCCACAAGGCGATCTCGCATTCCTTCTGTAGCCCCTACACGTACAGAGTCATACACGCTTGATTCTACTACAAACACAGGTAGTAGACAGCGTCAGACAAAGAGAGATGAAGTAAAAAGGATAAAGGTATCTTGCAGCGAATATTAAAGACTATCTTAGGCTATTCGAAAGAAACTTGAGCAAGAACTTTCAAAGAAAAAGACGGGGTCCAAAAGAGTCCGACAGACCCGAAAGATCGCTGGTACCGTTTCTGCCCTTCGACCTTCTCAAGCCTTGACCGTCAAGGAAAACATGCTGGTGATCGAAGCTGCTCAACTGTTGGCAGCCAAAAGAAGTGATTGTGTGTTGGTCGTAGATGATGAAGAACATCTAAGTGGTATCTTTACTGCAAAGGATTTAGCTTATCGGGTTGTAGCTGAATGCTTGGATGCTAGGTAAAAAAAAAAAAAAAAAAAAAAAAAAAAAAAAAAAAAAAGCAAGAGTGAGACATAGATTCATATTGGTTGATAGAAATACAACAGTAGCCAAAATCATGACAAAAGGACCGATGTGCGTCACTTCAGACACTTCAGCTACAGATGCTCTTAACTTGATGGTTTCCCGCGGTTTCCGACACTTGGTAAGGAAAAAGAAAGGGTTTCCCTTTTTCTCACCTCGTGTTCTATAGCCAGTATGTAATGAAGAAGGGGATATTTTTGGTTTATTGGATATCACCAAATGTTTATATGAAGCACTAGATAAAATGGAAAGAGCCTTTGGTTCATCACGTAAATTATATGACGCCCTTGAAGGTGTCGAAAAAGAATGGAACAATAGCCCGATTCAACTTGTTCAATACATGGAAGCATTACGTGATAAGATGGAATGTCCCGATTTAAATTCGGTCCTGGATGGACAGGCACCAGCTGAGGTGAGTGTCAAGACCAACGTACGTGAGGTGGCACGTATGATGAAGGACTATCATACGACTGCGGTCTTGGTGACAGATCGAGAAGGTCTAGCGGGTATATTTACCACAAAGGATGTCGTGTTGCGTGTGATTGCTGCCGGTTTGAATCCAGAGAATTGTTCAGTGGTGCGTGTGATGACACCCCACCCGGATACCGCTCCTCCTGACATGTCCATCATGGACGCCCTAAAAAAGATGCACGGTAAGGAAAGAGATGAGTGGGAGGGAGTGAATGCTAATAGGCTACGGTAGATGGTCATTATTTAAACCTTCCAGTGGTTGATAACGGAGACGTGTTGGGTATCGTTGATGTTTTGAAGCTAACTTATGTCACACTTGAGCAAATCAACAGTATCCAAGGCAGCGATGGTGAGGGCCCGATGTGGTCCAGATTCTGGGACAGTTTTGGTGCTGCTGATCACAATGATACAGAATCTCAACTATCTGAATCTCAACTGCTCTCTGTTTATGGCACCAACCATCAGCGTATCATCTCACCTGAGCCCTCTGCATCCTTTTCTCAACTTCAAAACTTTGCAGAAATCACGCCCAATGAATCAGCCAGTATGGTAGCTAACAATGATGAATCCTCTTTTTCTGATCATCAAAGCCATCATTTGTCGCATCATCCAAAAGAACAAGAGGAAAATCACACCTTTTCATTCAAGTTCACAACTACACAGGGTAAAACGCACCGAATTGTATGTGCTATAGATAATTACAGTTCTCTTTTGGCCTCCGTTCACCAAAAGGTCCTCGCAGAGCACTTGAGTTATTTGGGTGTTGAGCAAGATGATCAGCCGGTAGAGTCTTGGCTTAGCCTGTCTTATTTGGATGATGAAAATGATCATGTCTTGATGACTTCGGATGCAGATGTGGAGGATGCAGTCAGATTGGCACGCAAGATGGGCCAAGATCGTGTCAAGTTGTTCATTCATGATGCTTCTGCTCCACTACCTCCTGTCACCCCTGTGCCTACTGAACTGGAACCCGAACAGCCTGTCATAGTAGAACAAGTAGTTAAAAAGCCTGTTGAAGAACAAGCTGAAAGCGAAAATGAAGATGAGGAAGACGAAGAAGATGCTAAAAAGAATAAAAAGAAACGTAGTTTAAAAAAGAAGGATACAAACGAAGAAGACTTCAAGAGTAAAGATGTGTTGGGTATACCACAAGAATTAGTTTTACCTGCTGCCATCACTTTCTTGGGTGTTGTCATCTTTGGTGTATTTGTTCTTTCTAGAGTAGGAGGCTCAAGCCGTCGATAATAGAAAACCCCCACATTATATACTGTATATCACTTTTAGATTCCAACCCATTTTACCTCTCAAAACTAAGAATAAAATGTACATCATTTTTTTTATTTTTATATTTTACTTGTCAAAGGTATATACCATTTTGACATCATCAGAACCGACCTTGTTTACATTTATATGATTTATATCTTTATTACAAAAGGTTTTTTTTTAATGATAGTTTCCATAGCCTGGTTGCTGCTGCTGTTGTTGCTGAGGAGGATATCCTTGTAACGTATTGGGAGAATATCCTCCTGGATTACCTGCCACATTACCATAATAAGGATATCCTTGTTGCTGTTGAGGTGGATATGTTGTTGGGGGTTGAGCATAATAATCATAACCAGCTGTGGTATTGTTATTAGTTGTAGTAGTAGTAGTAGTAGTAGGTGGGTAATAAGAAGACTGTTGTTGGGCATAAGATTGTGCGGGATAATTATTGTTGAAGGTTGGTTGAAGAGAGACATGACTCATTGTATTTGTCAATTCATTCACGCCATATGCCTGACTGTTATTAGCTATAGCAGGTGTTTGTTGTTGATAATAATAAGCGTCTTGTTGATAATTGCTATTGTCATAAGTATCTGCTGCATCAAAAGAGGATGTGAAAGTAAAGGATTTATCACGAATAATACATTCAATCTTGATTTCAGTCAAGCCAAAATACATTTTAATTGTCATATTGACTTTATCACCAGGTCTAACACCATCTAAATGAGGCATACGAATAGGAAAATGTCCTACTTTTCGTACAAGTGGATGTGATGTCAAACGAGGTGGTGATCCTTCACCATCAAAAGCAAATAAATCTATAGAAATAAACTTTAAAAAGCAAATATAAATCTAGTGTATTTTACTTACCAGAATCAGTATCATTTGGATAACTGATAACAAAGTTCTTTGAAATACATTCATCCACTTTAATACTTTGTCCTTTTTGAACATATACACTAAATCGTTGACGACAATAACGTTTACCGTCAATTCCCATCACAGAATATTCAGGAGGATCTAGATCATCTTGGAAGAGCATACGGGTCTCTACACCATATGTTCTTCTAGACACACGCTCAGTCACCACCTGGGGACTTAATCCAAAATAAACAGCACCTCGAA
The DNA here is from genome assembly GCA_024220505.1 of Rhizopus arrhizus. Taxonomy (NCBI): domain Eukaryota; kingdom Fungi; phylum Mucoromycota; class Mucoromycetes; order Mucorales; family Rhizopodaceae; genus Rhizopus; species Rhizopus arrhizus. The sequence goes on from JAKZZE010000011.1 coordinate 1,321,413, forward strand.
CAACAGCCAATTCACCGCGAGGAGGAACACCGATCATGCCCACTTCATTAGCAAATTCTTCTTCCACACGACGGAAAAGGTAATTGGATTGACCAAATCCACCTACTAAAAATATAGCTTCCAAACCGGGAGATTGAACCAACTGACCACGAATGAGATCAAGCACTTGACGGATCACTGGTTCAAATACATAGTCTCTTAATTCTTCAGCAGGTAAACAAAGAGATCCGTTGTCTAAACCAATATCAGGGTCTGAGAGGTCTCCTAAACCCATGGAGGCTGGTAAATCAAGGAAATGATCCTCTACACCGTCAAAGTCGGGTTTGATCAGGTTGATGAATGTATCCATGATGAGCTCCATAGCAGAGTCATTAATTGTGTGATAGTGAGAGAATTTACGTTTTAGATATTCACGCATTCTTAAATCTAAAAAGCCTGAACCACAAGAACCACCATGTCCATTCGTCACTTCCTTCAATGTACGTCTATCATATAAAAACAGATGAATATGACATAAAGCAATCTTTTCCTTATTACTTTTCTCCTGGTGGTTCATGAATTTCAAAAACAATCAAATCTACTGTTCCACCACCAGCATCACAAATCATGAATCGTTGACCGTGTCTTAAGTTGAATTGTTCCGACTTTTTCTCACAATACAAAGCAGCCGCTTCAGGTTCTGAAATCAACATTAAACGATCTGGATGATCACTGCTGCTAATCAATCCAGCACGTATAGCAGCTTCACGCATAATAGCCTTAGCTCGGTCACTCCACATAGCAGGTACAGTCAAGCACTATCAATCGATCTGTTATTTTTTCAGCAAGAATATCAAAAAAAAGACTTACATAACGAAATCGAGTTTGATCATAATTTCCAGCAAAACCCTTCAAAAGTTCAGTACAAACATGTAAATGAAAGGCGCGTAAATAATCAGCAATGACATCAGTGATATTCAATCCATTGCCAAGATCTGTTTGTTGCAGGTGTTCGTCAAGGTATAGTTTGAATTTAGAAAGTAACATTAAATCCGCATTATTTGGTTTCATGGCTTGTCTTCTGGCTCCATGTCCCCAATCCACAAGTTGTGTTGATCCTTTACGATAAAGTGAAAGTGTAGGTGTCTACTTGATAGTTAGTATACTAACACAGCAAGTCTTTTTCTTTTTTTCACGTACTTTGGGATAAACTTGATTGTTTTGTTTAGGCCTACAAACATATTTAGTGAGACAAACAAAATGTTGTCAAATATTCATTTTTTTTTTTTTACCACTTGACAATGTCAATCACTTCTTCATTTTGTGCAAATGCATAGCAACAGCCAGAGTAGGTTGTACCTGTTTATATAAATAAGTAATAAGCCTATTTATTATTATTTTTCATTTTACCAAAGTCAATGCCTACAATGACAGGATAGTCAGCATAGTTAAATCCTGAGTTCATTTAAAAAAAGAATTTCTCTTGTTGATTATTGAAAAAAAAAAAAAAAAAAAAAAAAAAGAGGAAGGAAAGAAAGAGAGAAAAAGACTAAGGTTGATAAAAATAGACTTGTTTGTACTCCGATGCTAAATGGGTGTTTATAAATAAACAAAAAAAAAAAAAAACTTTTTCAAGACGCAGGTGTTTCTGAATAAAGAGAACACTGGTATATGATTTTATTTGTAATTATTATATGCATGCTCTTTTTTGAAATCTGTCAAGTCTCTTTTTTTTTATTGTAAGAAATCTTTTTCAGCTAGTTTTATTTTCGCAAGAACACATTCATTCTTGTATAAAGAGAGAAAAAGCGCATAATAGTTAAAGCTTGGCACATTTTATATGTCAAATAATCTTTATATCATTCGCTTGGTTTCTCATCATTTCTTTTTTATGGTAGAATCACTTTGTTAAATACGAATGCAGTGGTTATGATCTCCATTTAACAGAAAAGAAAACAGGGACTGAATTATTCAAAGTGCTTAAGATTATTACTGATTTGGCATAATGTAGATATCTTTCATGTGCCAAGAAATTATGTTTTATTATCACAACGAAACAAAGAACTTTAAATAGATACAGAATACATTCGTTTTAGAATACAAAGAAAAGCTCATTTTAATTACTTTATATCAGGTTTTCCACAAAATTCCTGGAATAAAGAGAAACAAAAGAAGATAGCCGAACCATACATGTTTGAAAAAAAAAGTCTTTCTTGACATTTTGCATTTCACTGTATTTCTACATTGAAAGACTTGTGAGTTATCATACAACTATTTGAAATTACATAATATGTCGTCATTTGCCTTCTTCTCTTCAGCGCAAAAAGAACATGTTTTATTATTCAGAGCTCAACGAAATACAGGCGGCCGATTTATTTTATTTCGCTGTAATCTCAACACCAACCAATCGATTGCTTCTTCAACTCCAATCCTATTTGAAACCAAGTGAATATAAAAACCAACACATCATATTCTATTACCCTTCCAATGCGCTCACAGACAACACTCTTGAATCACGCGCGCCTAGTTTAACTGCAATCTTGTTAAATACCTCTTTGATTTCTTCTACTCTTAATGCCCCATGAACATCTTGCTTATTTGCCAACATCAAAACAGGCACACCTTCAACGGCATCATTTGTAATCATTTTTTCTATAGTTGTGTATGAGCATCCCATCATAAGGTATTGACCATGCTCTATTACCAAATGTATCTCGACATTCGTCTAGTCTTTTAGGATCGGTCGAGTCGACTACAAAAACAATAGCATGACATTCTGAATAATAGCGTTCCCAAATAGGTTGTAATTCGCTCTGTCCTCCAAGATCCCAAAAGTTGATTCTTGAAGACTTTATATCCACTCGACCAACTTTTTAAATAGTGTCAATATTGAAAAATAACATTCTATTCTAGTTGGGCTTACTATTTAAACCAACAGTAGGTGCGATTTTGTCTGGCTGTAGACCTGCTACTCCCATATAAATAGACTTTATGCGTTCTAATAAAGTCTTTCAACATGTATCAATACAAGTGAGCTTTTTTTTTTTTTAATAACATGGAATAATACCGTTTTCCCTGCATTGTCAAGTCCAATGATTAAAACATAAAACTCTTCCTTTCTAGTGAGATAATTATAAAAACCATTAAGTAATGTATACATGTTTATTTAAAAAAAAAAAAGGAAAAAGGACATAAATTTCGGACATTCTAAAGATTTAGGAGTGTAGTAACAACCACTGTTCTGGGTCTTCTACACCAACCAACTGCTTCACACATTCCAACACCACTGCCAGCTCTTGTGAAAATATTCTTGCATTGGCTGTAAATGCACAATAGTTGGGAAAGGTGGCATTGTCCAGTTGCTGAGAGCGAGAGGATATTCCTTGTGTCATCTGTTTGACAAATCGCATCCTTGTCTCAACCGGTGAGACTAAAAAGGGAGGCAGAGTGACCTTGGAAGCCATCGTGGCCGAAAGAAGTTTCATCAAGCTCAAGATGGATGATAGCTATAGGTTGATATCAGTTTGATGTACACATCTTGTTTTCTTTTTGCTTACATATTCCGTACGTCCATCACGAATCGCACTCACAAGATTTCTCTGCCATGATCGATCAATGGATCGAGTAGCATAAGCCATGCCCATCAAGAGATCAGCCATGTTATCAATCTTTTCGACCAAGACTGTATAGGTCGCAAGAGGAAACTTACCACGTAAGGGAGGCTCGAATTTAGAAAGTTGAAGGTGGCTTCGTTCATCTTCAATCTGTCGACGAATGTTTAAACATAACTTTCGAAAAGCCTTCTTTAATCTTGGTGTGGGCTCTGTCTCTTTATCATAATTAATAATGATATCCCTGACAAGGATACCATACAGTCTACTGAGATCTTGAAGTGTGACCGAAATTCGTTTACGTAGTTCAACACGACCCGTGACAGGTTTAGGAATCATGGATAGGATAGCTGCTGCTGCAACACCGATGATGACGAGTAACATGCGCTATTTCATTATTGAGTAAGTAAAAAAAGAAAAGAAAAAAAAAATAGACATGTCTATGACATGTATGTCATATTATATATCTACCTTGCCTGCAACCACTTCAGCTGAATCATATACAGCTGCTCCACTCATCTTGTATTGATATTCATAACATATTACCAGAACGGTAGTGATTTGGGCCATCATCACTCCTGGTGTAAGTATTCTTTTGGTAAAGAATAAAAATAAAGTGGCATCATGACAAAGAAGGTCAAGACAGAGAGTCCATAAGGATTACCTCGAGTGATTTCCCAAACGATGATACCCAGGACACCACCCAAGATAGTACCAATGATCCTAAGCACCGTTCTATTATAGATACATAAAAAGTAAGGAAAAGAATAGAAGAGATTAGAAAGAAGAAAAAAAAGAGAGAGCAAGAGTTGACTGTACCCGAAAAAAAAGACACCGGTCATAGGAGACATCCACATCATCAAGGTCACCGTAGCCCACTGTCCTCGCCAGGCAAAGAACCAAGCTGCACTCTGAGGTAAGAACGCAGGCAGGGTCAGCAAGACAAATCCAGCAGCGGTCTTGAAAGCAAAGGTGGTCTCGACCGTCTGACACCACTGAATGACCTTGTAGAGCCGGTTAAAAAAGTGTTCAGAAAAGGTCTCGGGTGGATTGACGTCCGGATCACGATGATAAAACAGCTTGAACTCTGGATCCTCGCGCTCGAGCGAGTCTGGCACGGTCATTGTACGAGACAAGGCCAAGTCGGCCGGATCCTGTACATCATTCGAAGTCAGGCCACCCATGTTGGCATCCTCACGCTGTCGTCGAAGAAAGTACTTGCGAAGTCCCAGATGAGGAAACCAGAGCCGTCGACTGGGTCGTGTGGATTCCAGTCGCTCGACCAGCGCGATCCATTCTCGCAGGTGCTGAGTATGTTCTATCAGGTTGAATTGAAAGTGATGCACCGCTTGTAACGTCGGATCAAACAGTTCGGCAAACATCCGCTTGGCATCCGTCAGTTTCGATAACGATCGCGCCTCGGTCTCAAAGCGTTCGACTGCTTCATCCAGACGCGCGATCCATTCTGACCGGGCCATCGGCGTCGGCTGCTTTGTGGTAGAAAAGAAGAGGCGAGGAAAGGGCCAGAGGAGGGTGCTGGTGAGCGTCCGGGGTCGACTGCCTCCTAAAATCATTAAGCGTCGGTTGCAATCGTCCAGGATCTCCACACAAAGATCGGTTAGGTCTTGACCTGCTTTGTTCATCTCACACAAGAGCTCTGTGTGGTCCCTTTTGCTGGCGAGTAAGCTAAGGCCGATGCCGTGAAGAGGAGGTCGGAGCTGCTTGACGAGTCGTGTGATTAGACTGATGTCCTTTTGTGACATGCGGCTCCATAAAATCTCTCGCTGTACTTCGCGCTTACTGTCAATCAGGCTCAACACACTTCCCTGCAGGCGAGCATGAAGACTAGGCAAGGTCACATTGGCTGGTGTTGTCGCTGGATTCAAAAAGGCTTGAGCGTGCTCTTGAAAGAAGGCATTGTATTCCTTGAGTGATCGATTGAGGATGCCTATGTATTTCGTCATACTATCATCAGGCCAGATCAATAAGTCAACTGCGAGTGCAATAGCAGTGGCTGCTGCAATAGGTTTTAAAAATGTATACTACAAAAACAGTGAGTGAGTCTATTCTTATGCCAAACCTTTTCTTTTCTTTTCTTTTCTTTTCTTTTCTTTTTCTTTTCCTTTTCTTTTTTTCTTTAGGCTCACTTACAATAATAGTAGGTTGAAATCCAGCAACAACAGATGCTTGAGAGATAGAAAACTATGAACAAAAAAAATAAAATAAAATCAGTAATTTTGTTTTCAGAAAGAATAAAAGAGTGTGTCATTTTACTGCAAGAATAATACTACCAAAAATACTAGCAAGGAATGCTATTGAATTCTTTTTAGATCATAAAATACAAATACTTTTTTTTTTTCTTTTTTTTTCTCTCTCTTTTTCTTTTCATTATTTTCATTACCTTGTTGACTCTTGGTACGAAGATAGACGAGGGCAAAGACACCGATTAACATGAAAATAGCAAGGATGGCACTGGATGAAGGTTGAACAGGTATTGGATTGGCTGGATCACGAGCAAGATTGGCGAGATACATGGCTAATATTTCTTAGTCAACAGTTTATAGATAAAAAAAAAAGAAAAACTTTACCCAAGAAACTCCATGCTGACCCAACAAGGGAAATGAATAGACTTTGTATAGCCATCTGTATGACTTTATGAGCTTAACCATTTCACATTTTCTTTTCTTTTTTTATTATTATTCTTTCTTCTTCTTTTTACCTCTATGGCAACACCTACAAAAGAAGAAGAAACAAGTTTCTAGTTTAATACAAAGACTCGATTCGTATCAAATGAAGTGTGTACCTATGGGTCTAAATGGGAATCCAAGTACGGTTCCAATTGGTACCAGAACAACACCCTGACCAAATTCATTTCTTAGTCTATCATCAAATACGAAAATCAACGAGATCAAGACCGCAATACATCCTTTTAAAAGTGGACGCAACAGTGGCAAGAGTGGAACGATGGATCCAAGACGGTTTTTGGGTGCCTCGGGTATCATGGCATGTGTACTATCAGGCTCCCGTTTGATACTATTGGATCTTTCAAGTGTACGCTGATCATCCTCTGTTTGCACAGATCTTCTTGATGTCTGTTGAGATAATTCAACGTCATCCATTTTAAATAAGCAAAACAAAAACAAAAAAAAAAGAAAGCAGAAAATTAATTTTTTGATGTAAACATTGAAACTCTACTGTGACACATACTTTTATTACACCATTTTTCTTGCTGATCCAATAGGAAAGCAAGGATTTACTGCAACGCTGATTGGCCAAATGCACTTGATTTTTTTTTTTTTTTTTTTTTTTTTTTTTTTTTTGCTCTTGACGACTTGATAAAAACGAGTCAATTTGAAAGGGGGGGGATAAAGTCCAATTATTTAAAAAAGATTCAAATGGATCTACAAACGAGCCTTGACTTGCTTTTGTTCCAACTTGATCCATTCCTTTACGTTCTTTCTCAAGATTTTACCGCTTGCATTTTTAGGCACGGCATCAATGAATCGAACACCTCCACGAAGCTTCTTGTGGTTTGCTACATGTTGAGCCACATAATCCTCAATCAAACGGGCTGTCTTTTGACTTTGTTCAATACCGGCTTGAACTACAACATAGGCACGAGGTAATTCGGTCGCTTGGTTTTCGTCATAGACACCGACGACGCAACAGTCACTGATGATGTCCATGTCCATCAAGATGCCTTCTAATTCAGCAGGTGCTACTTGGAACCCCTTGTACTTGATGAGTTCCTTGATACGATCGACCACATAGAATTCACCGGTCGCACTGTCGAATTTACCAATGTCTCCTGTACGCATCCAGCCGTCCGAGGTAAACGTCTCTGCGTTGGCCTTGGGGTTGTTGAGGTAACCTTTCATGATGGACGGACCACGGAATAAGAGTTCACCTTCTTGATCGTCTCCTAATTCTGATGAGGGTCAAAGTGAGCAAACGATGCGACTCTCTTTTTTATGTATCCTCCTGTCATCTACCTTCTCCTTGTTCATTCACAATTTTACACTCTGTATTGGGGACCAAGACACCGATGGATCCTTTTGAAAAAATGAGATCGACTAGAGACAACCCATCCGTCTATCCTTTTTTTTTACCTGGAGCAGTGTGTTCTGGGGTTTGGATGACGACCGCCGAAGTGGTTTCTGTCATGCCATAGCTAGAGAAAACAAGGTCAGTTTGATCCATTTTGATAGCGCTGTCCTTACCCTTGTCTCACGTCAAGAGGAATACGCTTGTGAAGGGATTGAATGTGTTCTTTGCTGAGGGGAGCAGCACCACAGACAAGATTACGAATCGAGCCAAGATCGTATCGGGTCACCACAGGCGACTTGGCCAACAAGACAGCGACCGGAGGCACCACAGCGGCCGTGGTCACCTTGTACTTTTCAATCAATTGACACATCAATTCGAGATCAAAACGGCCCATCACCACCACAGGGGCCACCATATAATAAGCCGTCAGCACCAGCGTGTTCAGACCGTAGATGTGGAAAAAGGGCAAGAAGCCCAAGAGACACTGTCTTTCGTTCAGGTCAATGCCTGCTGAAAGAAAGAAGAGACTTTGAGCGATAAAGTTCTTGTGGGACAGCATGACACCCTTCGCAAGACCTGTCGTGCCGCTCGAGTAGCAGATAAAGGCCACGTCTTCACTTCGGTCTCTGGTTCGGCGCTGAATGGGCCGTGTGCCTTGGATGGCTGAGAACGGACGGCAGTCCTGGACCGGTTGATCTCCAAATAAAAAGACCCTGCTACGTGGCTTGCCGATCTTGTCCCAGATTTTCAAGAGCACAGGCAAGAGGGCTGGAACGGTGACAAGAGCAGTGGCCTGGGATGTGATGATTTGGTGTTCAAATTCATTTTCCGTATAAGCAGGATTCCTTTTCAACATCAGTTTCTACGTTCTTTTTTACATGTTTTCTCTTACCCAGGTGAAATGATACAATCGGCTGCCAAAAGTGAAAGATAGAGAACGATGTGATTGTATTGATTGGGCGCAAAGACAGCAACCGTCTCACCTTCCTTTAATCCGACATTCTCTTTCCATCCGGAAGCCAAAAGACTTGAATCATGTTTGACTTGATTCCATGAGAGTCCTTGACCGGTCTCACCATGGATCACCACAGGTTCATTTAAATCTTTGTTTTGATGAAAATCATTGGGAGTAGTCACAAAGGTATAAATGTCAGTTTTGGGAATAGTGACAGGTGGGAGTGATGATTTATAGATGACCATTGGGACAATAGAGTGAAAAAGTAAGAAAAAAAGAAAAAAAAAAAAAAAGAAGCAGCAAACCAAAAAGCTTATATAAAAAAATAAAAAATAAAAAAAGTAGGGGGGAAAATACTTTAGTCATTCGGGAAAATAGATCTGCTTCCTTCAGATACACACTGACAAGCAAAGCGGGAATACGTTTTATTTACATCTAATCGAAATAAACCAATTCATGAATGATTAACGATTATGTAATATCCGCACAAGTCGATTCATTCTTGAACAAAAACATATCAACACAATTTACCATTTTCCTCTTCTGAGTGCCAATGAAACCGATTTAGTTAATAATACTTACCTAATCATGAATGCCAACCGCAAACACACCACGACCTATTTCCGCGCGCCAATGATCTTCGACCTTGATTACTGATCAACCTTTTCTCCTTCTTAGCCGTTCTGTGGCATTGAATATAAAAGAAGAGATTTATTTTATTCTTCTCGATCAAATTGTAGCACACGATCAGTGTATGTGACACTGTATTACGAATTGAATTAGGGTTATCTATTAGCACTCACAGGTAAATTTTTGATTGACTTTTTTTTTAGCTTGGCTTTAAAATCTGACACTTTACCCCGGATGGGTTTTTAATTAAACCCAAAAATGGTCCACATGTTTATACTGACAGGTACGGTATCTTGTCGATTTTATTTATAAATACAACTCTTTTTTAATGAAGATCTATTACGATGACTTGTAGGACATGTTTACAAAATACGGATGTAAACCATCATCCCTGGTCAATTCAGAAGCAGTCGCCAAAAGATCACCCTGAACGACAGCCACAGCCGTCTCGGCCTCGGTCTGGCCCACCTTTGGTTCCAAACGACCGACCCTGTTCATACCTTGGGCGACATGATCTCAGAGATCACTGGGGGCACGAATAAAGACCGCATCCAAGGGCTCCTCAAGAAGATCAAGACGAAGGGCTGTCTTGAACATTTCCTTTTCAGAACCAAATGGATTGCGGCCGACAGCGACGTCCAGCAGACGCTGTTCCTCCCCTTTTTGGCACCGTGCGCTTCCTTGGCGAGTGAGATCATGTCTGCACCCCAGGTGAAGAACAAAGGGATCGTAGAGGGGGGTTCGAGCAGTCCACACCCGTTCGGCAACCAGTCGATTCTCCATCGGGAATGATCAGGGCATTGATCCGGTCTTTTTCTGTCCGTGCGGCAATCGCTTGCTTGAGGGATCTTGTTCAACATGTGGATGTGTTTAATACAGCTTGTAAAGCTGTCATGATTTAGTCACAAACGCAGGATGGTGTTTTACCAAGAACACCCACAACGATTTGAGGGAGTGTCTTATCTAAGGAAAGAGGAAAAGAGAAAGAGGTGGCTTTTATATGGTTTTTTTTTTCTTGCTGATAAAAACAAACTTTCCAGTGAAATGAATGCGATAAGGACAGTGGGAAACGATCGGTTTCTGCAAATCTTGAATCTGTCAAATAGGAAAATGTTCATTTTACCAATCAGAAGAAAGGATCTGACAATCAGCAGAATCTAAAACGCTTTCATGTCATTCGTATTTTCTATCACAATATGAATACGTGGCCCAAGGTGACATTTAAAATGAATTCTGACTTGTATCACTTACCAAGTAATAAAGTGTTGTTAAAAAGGCTCGTAATCATAAAAGAGTGTGAAAATGAGGAAGCAGAGGCTGAGTCTAGGATGTACACTACAGAAAGATCTCCACAAACAAACCCTGTCATAAAATGCACACGATGTTTAAAAGGAAATTGTTTGTTATTTCTTCTATTAGACAGAAATGAGCCAACCAATAAACTATGCTATGTAAAGGGCACACCATCTTTTATGTTGAATATCGACAAGAACATGCTTCATTTTTCTATAAAAAATCTTTTTACACGGTGTTTTTCATTTTATTGCATTTGTTCCTCTTTGGCATCATGTTTCGGTTTACTTCAATAAGCTGTTGAAAGCTTATAGAGACTTTGAAGATTCAGTGGACGATGCCTCTCATCTCGATTCACTTTACTGACCTCGTCGTATCTTATGAACCGTACCCAAATGTGATGGCTGCTTGTTGACTGTATTGAATCACAAGACGATCGCTCTTCACAGTACTTGATCTACTGCATGTCCCTTTTTTTTCTTTAGAGAGGCCGTGTGGATGGTATTCTTTATGCAGTCGTATGTCTATTTCAACATCTCTTTTCTCTCCAACCGTCTTTTGTGTATCCCTACTGTTTTCATCAACCCCACATCTCCAAAAAAAAAAAAAAAAAAAAACCAGACCGTGAAACCTCTCTTGAGACCCCAAAGCTCAATACGATCCTCTGGAATGATGCGATCCAATTAAAATAGTAGCAAAAATAAAAAGGTACAAAAGAAGAGCGTTTTTTAATTCAATGTAATAAAATAAAATTATTCAACTTTGAAATCCTTTGATTTTCCAATGTTGAGCATCTTGTCTGCATTTCCCAAGGAACTCCTTCTGCGATCAAAGTCAGTATGACCCATTTCCTTTTCCAATTTCTTGGCGCGTTCAGCAGGTGATAACTTTGTGTCCGTCTCCTCCTCTTTTGCTTCAAAAAAGGCATTACGATCGGCCGTGATGTGAGATGTGTCTGGAGACTGGTTGTTGGAGGAGGATCCATATTCGGACACGTTTGAAGAAAGTGATCTTGGTGTCTCGGTGTTCATCTCTGCCTCTGTTCGATCAGGACGGTTTGCTTCATTTGGCCTGTGATGAAAGTTGCCAGAGGAGGATGTGTGGATGTCTTGAGGTGTAGCTGTTGTTGGGGGTTGAAAGGACATTGTGAATAAAAAGTCTAAAAAGTTGAAAGAGAAAAAGGCATTGTATTTATATGACTCTTGATCTTCGTCACACTGACATGAACTTGTCCAATCAAAGTAAGTGCATAAACCACAGAATGAGCACTGTATGACGTCTTTTCGACACAGACGTCATAGTTACTATGCCATCCACTAGTCCAGTTCAAAGAAGCTGGTCATTTCTTACAAGAACACTAAAGAAGTATGAGCTGTGGGTAAAGTAGGTAGTGTTGTCCTCTTTAGAAATCATGATATAATTGATACATAATCAGTCACATTCATTTTGTATTCTCTAATCATCCAAGCTTTTCTTATCTTCTTCCGCTTTAAATCATTTATTATAAAAATTTAATTGTATTCATGTTTCTTTATTGTTTTTGATATGAGCTCTTGCCTTGACAAAACAAACAGTGTGTGCTCTAGTTGCGGATCCTCTTTTAAAATACTACAAACGTGTCATCCTTTCTTTTCTCCTTCTCTCTCTTTGATTGCCGCTTTCTAATGAATCCAATAAGCATTTTTTTTTTATCACTGATTACTCTAATAGATCGATATGCAGTGATTCATTGCCCAAGGTATCAAACACAGTCGATATATTCACACGATTCTTCAGCAGGGATTGTGCTGCTTTATTGAACATGAGAGAGGTCAAGGTGATATCATTCACTCCTGCTAAACCAAGAGGTAAAGGCGATGTGTTAAAGTGAGAAAGTACATCGGGTGTATAAGTGCCACTGCCACGTGTAGCCAAGATGCTAATCATCTTTTTCCTTGTTCCAAACAAACTTGCTGTTCCCATCAGCCCTCGAAGGTGTTCAGGACTGCATCCTTCCTTGACATTCTTACACTGTACAATCACATGATGACACAGCCACTGTCCTCTTAAATCGACTCCTCCATCACTTTTACCTCCGACATGAACCAGTTGCATTTTTGCAGTGGATTCAAGTGCATGTAAAGTTTGCAATTCAAATAGTGTGCCACGGTAGTGGTTGGATGTTGTTTCCTTGGCTTGTTTTAAAAAAACATCAAGACGTAATGGCGTAGTAGAATACAATCGTTGAAAGCACAGCATTGAAAACAGAGAAAAAAAAAATTTTTTTTTTCTGGTACCTGCATTTTTCAAACTGTCAAATCACATGCATTCATTATTCCCGAGAGAAAAAGAGAGAGCAGTAATTGTGGTTCCGCGCCTTCTGGGATTTCACAGGGAAAATAAAAAAAGAGAATCTATTTTCTTTTTTTCTTTCTTTCTTTTGTATTTATTAATAATGAAAGAAGTGATTGTGGGAGCTAATTTTCCTAGGGACTCTGAAGGAAAAGTATATCATATGAGTGTGAGATTAGGAGAAGTAGCCAATCGTATATTGACTGTGGGTGATCATGTACGAGCGAGAAGGATAGCTAAATATTTAGATTCAGAAGAAGAATCAGGACATCCTTTATTTGAACAATCCAGTCAAAGAGGATTTTTGACAATCACTGGCCGATACAAAGGTGTTCCTGTTTCTATCATTGCCATGTAAGTCCAAATGGTATTTATTTTGATCAAGCTCACCCCAAAAGTATAGTGGCATGGGTAACTGTATGATGGATTTCTTTATTCGAGAGACCCGAGCCAGTGTCAAGGGCACAATGGCCATCATCCGATTTGGTTCTTGCGGTTCACTTTCTCCTGATGCCCCAGCAGGTGCTGTCATTATTCCCAAGGCGGGTTACTGTATTCGTCGAAATCTCGATTACTTTTCTGAAGCTCCTCTTTACCCTCAACTCAAAGACAAGCCTTATCTCTTCTCGGGTACTTTCTCTGCTGACCGCGAGATCACTCGTCTTTTGACGACTGAAATCGAAAGCGCCTTGAGTCCTATCGAAAAAGAACAAGGTCTCCTGGTCGGTCCTGTCCTCAGCAGTGGTCTCAATGCAGATGGCTGTTCGTTTTATTCCTCTCAAGGCAGGACGGATACGAACTTTTGGGATGATAACGAAGGTGTGCTGCAAGAGATCGTGAGCATTTACCCTGAAACACATTCAATTGAAATGGAGACCTCCATGCTATTCCATCTGGCCAACTGCGCTCACCAACCTATTCGCGCAGCAGGTTGTATGCAGGTCTTTGCGGATCGTATCGGCAATAACTTTATTCGTCCAGAAATCGTTGCTGCTTTGGAACCTGTGGTAGGTAAAGCTTGTTTGGATGCTCTGATTCAAATTGAAGTGGAGGATGAAATGGATGCTGCTGGAACTGTGTGGGAACCCCTTTTTGAAAAAAGTGGATAAATCATAAGATTGTAACTATATTTTTATACCTCAGCCTTTGTCAATATAAAATATCCTTTTCTGGTAATCTATGCCGTCATGGGAAATGTATTTGTTTAATTTTTTTTTTTCTGCCTTTTTCATTCGTTTAATAATAATTGCGTGACAAGGTTTTATCCTAATTAATGACTTGTCTTAAATTAGCGTATTCTTTATGAACAGGTTAAAGTATTTGTATGTCAACAAGTATGATTTCACTCCCTTTGTATCATTCGCTTTCTTTTTAATTCACACTTTGAGCTCTATTTCGAAATTATTTTCTATAAAGAATTTTTTTTTCTGTGCTTTCTTTTAATTCCGGAAATAACGGACAAACGGCTTATTCCTATTAATTAATAAATTCACTGGAATCGTAAAGTAAATACTAGAGGAAAAAAAAAAAAAACTTGATTGAAAATCAAGAAGGATGAGTTGAAGGCTTGATGATTGTTCAGTCTATAATTTATATGTGAAATAGAGAGAGAGAGAGTGATGGATGACATAAGAACAAAAAGGTAAAATAATAGTTCCGTCAGTGGATGAAAGTTGATGCGAATGAGAAAAAAAAAAAAAAAAAAAAAAAAAAAGTGTTATACACTGTCACTTTCTTCAACCGTAAAAAGTAAACAATTGTTCATCCTCTTTTAACAAGTCAATTATGCCTCTTAGGCTTTGTACAAGGGACGTGAGAAAATAAAGAGAGAATAATATCCTTTTCGGGAAATAAATGAATCGTCTGTGTTCCAACTGAATGTCAATTAAACAAATCATTGTCTGAAACTATAAAAGGCTGTTTCTGTCATTGAACCATCTTTTTTTCTTCTTCTTATTTAATTGGGTTAGAAATGAAAGAAGAAAAAGAGGGCTCGATTGTAGAAAGACATCAGAAATCAAATCCTGATTTTCATGAAACATCAACTGAACACTATCCTGAACCGACAGCTGAAGATTGGAAGAATTTGCCCGAAGTGTCAGATTCGATTCCTAAAGCAGCCTTTTTAGTTATTTTAATTGAATTTTGTGAACGATTCACGTATTATGGACTCAGTGGACCCTTTCAAAATTACATTCAAAATCCTGCTCCTGCATCATGTAAGTCATGTACTGTCCAGTCACTGTCTAACGCTTCTCAGACCCTGCTCAATTACCCGGTGCCATGGGCCGAGGACAACAAACGGCCACCGCCTTGACCACTTTCTTTCAATTCTGGTGCTATATCACACCTGTCTTGGGTGCCATCATTGCTGATCAATTCTGGGGAAAATACAAGACGATCCTTGTCTTTTCATGCATTTACTTTGTCGGCCTGCTGATCCTCACCTTGACCTCGCTACCTCAAGCCATTGTCTCCAACGCGGCCTTTCCAGGTTACATTGTGGCCATCATCATCATCGGTCTGGCCACAGGAGGCATCAAATCCAACGTGTCTCCTCTCGTGGCCGAGCAGTACCGAAGCAAGTCAGCCTATGTCAAGACGACCCAGAACGGCAAGCGAGTGATCGTGACCCCTCAGGCGACCTATCAAAAAATTTTTAATTTTTTTTATTGGGGCATCAACATTGGCTCACTTTCAGCGATCGCCACCACCGAATTGGAAAAAAACGTGGGTTTCTGGCCCGCCTTTCTCTTGCCGACCCTGATGTTTATCCCATGCATCATCGTGGTCGTGTTGGGACGTAAACAGTATGTTCAGAACCCACCCCGAGGGTCGGTCTTTATCGAGGCCGGACGCTTGTTCTGGTTCAGTTTCAAGGTCAAGGGTGGTCTTGAGGCCTGTAAGCCCTCACGACTCGTGCGCGAGAACCCCGAGTTTGCAGAAAGGGCCACATGGGACGATGTGTTTGTGGACGAGTTGCGTCGTGCCCTGAAGGCCTGTGTGATCTTTTGCTGGTACCCGATCTACTGGCTTTGTTATTCACAAATGACCAACAATTTGGTCTCCATGGCCGGTACGATGTTGACTGGCAGTGTGCCGAATGATATCATGCAAAACATTGACCCTATTGCGCTGATCATCATCATTCCCATCATGGATTCCTTCATCTATCCAGGCCTTCGTCGTATCGGTCTTCCCATGCGACCGATCGCTCGTATCACCCTTGGCTTCTTCTTTGCTTCTGCTGCTATGGGCTATACCGCCGGCATTCAATCCATGGTCTACAAGGCCCCACCTTATTATGATCATCCCAACGGCCGTCAAAACTGGATCTCGGCTGCTTATTTGATCCCTTCCTATGTCTTGATCGCCATCTCTGAAATCTTTGCTTCAATCACCGGTATGGAATATGCCTTCAAAAAAGCCCCACAATCCATGAAATCCATCGTGATGGCCCTCTTCTTGATCACAAACTGTTTTGCTTCCATCCTTGCTTTCGCTCTCGTCTCTGTCACAGTAGATCCTAAACTCGAATGGATGTATACTGGTATTAGTGCCGCCATGTTTTTTTGTACAATCATGTTTTATATCTGTCATCACAAGGCAGATGATGTAGATGTAGAAGAAGATGCGATTACGCGTGATAATCATACCGGATTGAAAACAGATGAAGAAGTCATTGTAGAATATGAAGCAGAAAAGAACCATTAGAAATTGTGAATAAAATCTTTTTTTTTTATATAATCTTTTTTATGAGTGGGTATGCACAACTTAGTGTTTCAAGTCATTTAGTTTTCTAACAATCAGTTCATAAGTAAGAATGGTTAAGGCAGAAGAAGGTACGGTTCGAACAAGGTTTGTAGATAGACCTTTGTAGAACCCACAGAGACCTTCTTCTTTGGATATAACCTTGATCGCGTGAAGGATGCCTTGATATTTGTATGGCCTTCTTGTCTGGTTTTGTAGTCGAGTTCGAATCACTTCATGTGGATATGTCGCAAGACTGGCAGCCATTTTTGATAGAGAAGAAGCTAATAAAATAGAAGTTGATCCTGATGAAGAGGATGAATGCTTTTGCTCAACATCTACATAGTTGTAAATAACACACCACTACTTTGCTTGTCTAGTCTGAAACTTACGAAAGGCGATCTTTAATTTTTCATATAAAGGAAACTGTACAGCGACATGGCTTATGCCAATCAGTGACGATCCCAGTCCTTTATAAAATCCTCTAAATCCTTCTTCTCTAGCAATTGTTGCAAATGCATGGAGTGTGTTGTTATATCTATAAGTTGTACGTTCATTTTGTGTCTATCCAAGAGGATTAAATGACGTATTTAACTCAACACACTTTACCATAAATCGTGTCTTTATGACCCATAGAGGGTTTGTAAGCGATGTTGAAAGTGCGCCTGCTGACATGGCTGATACAATATGCAATAACCATCCTTTCTCACTGTCTATTTTATTCTATGTTTTTTAGTAAAAAAAAAAGAAAGCATCTTCCATTCATACAACAACTTGCCTATTTCTTTTCCCCATTTTCCTTTACAATAATCATAAGCAGTGAAATAGATAGCCCAAGTGGGCAAATAACCCAAGATGGTTGGACTTAACCCTCTATAGAGTCCCCTGATACCTTCTTCATACCATATTCTTGATAAAGTGCCCACGGTGCCTTTATACATCTTTTCTCCCGGTAAAACAACACCTTGGTTCTGAAGCCTTGTCTTGGCTACATCTAAGGGACAGGTGACTATCGAAGAAACAATACCGGCGCCTGCACCTGCAATAGAATGTTTTATGTTTTCATGACTTTGACTTTGTAAAAATTAGTTGAGAAGAATGAAGAAAAGAAATGGCTTACGCGAATTCTTTCCACCAATCGTGTATTTTAATCATTAATGAGCGGTTTATTCTACTTCTATATTTTTTAAAGATAAAAAAAAAATGAAAAAAGAAAAGAAGGTCTCACTGAAAAAAGAGGGAAAAAAAAAAAAAAAAAAAAAAAAAAAAAAAAAAAAAAAAAGTATATTTTTCTCTTAGCTTTTTTTGGGAAAAATAAAATGGAGAAAGGCGCATGATATTGGCTTACTGATTTCCATCCAATCAGATTTCCTTATTTGTAATTTCTTGTACGAAATGAGTTACTGCGTTGTCAAGCAGAATATAGAATGAAAGCAAAGCTAAAACAATGCCAAGTTATCAATTACACCCATACATTCGAAATCATTCTCGTATCACAGAATCATCTTTTACTACATTTTTCGCATTGTGTCGTAAGTTTACCTATTTCAAATAGACAATCTTTATAATGAATGATGAATCAGCAGAAATCACCCAGGATCCATCATTGTGTTTTTAAACTTTTCCCCTCAACTCATATTGAATTCAATACTAGAATTATCACTGTTACATTCAATTTTATTGCCAAAGCATCCTATTAACAGCTACAACGACAGGAGTCATGAATGAATTTCTCGTATCACAGAAAACAGCGAATGCTGGTGCCATTTCACCTTTGTAGTAGGTTGTTGCGAGTTCGGTGTCTAACTGAAAACAAAACAATCGGATTACCTCGTGCCCATGTTTCGATTCGTGCTGGCACCGAACAAAGCCAAAAAAAAAAAAAAAAAAAAAAAAAAAAAAAAAGGTCCCTTTTGGTTGAGGAGTATGTGGTTCAGCATGTGTGGCACACAACATATGCATGCTTATAATCGCGTTTCAATCATTCTACCCAAAAGTCTAAAAATTAACACTGGAAAAGTCTCAAAGAATAGATCAAGCCAAAGCTCGCTATAAAATAATAGGATAAAAGCCTTGAATATTCTAGTTGATATATCATTGCTTATTATCGATAGAAAAAAACTGCATTTTTAATTACAACACATGTCATACTTTGGTATAAAAAAAGCTATAAGCCGAAATGGCTTCCGGCATGCTTGCAGTTAGTAAGCAGCTAAAATAACCCAGCCAATCAACTTTACAGGATAATTCTTACTCCTCATTGGGCAGCATCCGGAAAATCTATATTTCCTGACTGATTACCAGGAAAAACTATATCCTATTACGCACTAAACATGTGTCTCAGGAACACACATCTCAATGTTAACGTCATGTATATAAATCCTGCTGTTTTTTTTTTAAAAAAATCTTTTCCTTGTTTCTCTTTCTCTCTCTCTTTTGTCTGTGCTACTCTTTGATGAACGACATTGAATTATCTCAACAAAGAGTACCAAATGCTGCACAGGCAGACGGCGAAAATCAGTCAAGATTTAAACGATCGAACAATAGAAACAGACAGAACATACAAAGCAACACACACAACACAGTACCTGAGACACCCAAAAACCGTCTTGGATCCATCGTTCCACTCTTGCCACTGTTGCGTCCACTTTTAAAAGGATGTATTGCTGTCTTGATCTCGTTGATTTTCGTATTTGATGATAGACTAAGAAATGAATTTGGTCAGGGCGTCATTCTGGTACCAATTGGAACCATACTTGGATTCCCATTTAGACCCATAGGTACACACTTCATTTGATACGAATCGAGTCTTTGTATTAAACTAGAACCTTGTTTCTTCTTCTTTTGTAGGTGTTGCCATAGAGGTAAAAAAAAGAGAAGAAAGAATAATAATAATAAAAAGAAAAGAAAATGTGAAATGGTTAAGCTCATAAAATCACACAGATGGCTATACAAAGTCTATTCATTTCCCTTGTTGGGTCAGCATGGAGTTTCTTGGGTAAAGTTTTTCTTTTTTTATCTATAAACTGTTGACTAAGAAATATTAGCCATGTATCTCGCCAATCTTGCTCGTGATCCAGCCAATCCAATACCTGTTCAACCTTCATCCAGTGCCATCCTTGCTATTTTCATGTTAATCGGTATCTTTGCCCTCGTCTATCTTCGTACAAAGAGTCAACAAGGTAATGAGAATAATGAAAAGAAAGAAAAAGAAAAAAAGAAAAGAGAAAAAAAAAAGGTATTTGTATTTTATGATCTAAAAAGAATTCAATAGCATTCCTTGCTAGTATTTTTGGTAGTATTATTCTTGCAGTAAAATGACACACTCTTTTATTCTTTCTGAAAACAAAATTACTGATTTTTTTTTATTTTTTTGTTTATAGTTTTCTATCTCTCAAGCATCTGTTGTTGCTGGATTTCAACCTACTATTATTGTAAGTGAGCCTAAAGAAAGAAAGAAAAAGAAAAAGAAAAGAAAAGGTTTGGCATAAGAATAGACTCACTCACTGTTTTTGTAGTATACATTTTTAAAACCTATTGCAGCAGCCACTGCCATTGCACTCGCAGTTGACTTATTGATCTGGCCTGATGATAGTATGACGAAATACATAGGCATCCTCAATCGATCACTCAAGGAATACAATGCCTTCTTTCAAGAGCACGCTCAAGCCTTTTTGAATCCAGCGACAACACCAGCCAATGTGACCTTGCCTAGTCTTCATGCTCGCCTGCAGGGAAGTGTGTTGAGCCTGATTGACAGTAAGCGCGAAGTACAGCGAGAGATTTTATGGAGCCGCATGTCACAAAAGGACATCAGTCTAGTCACACGACTCGTCAAGCAGCTCCGACCTCCTCTTCACGGCATCGGCCTTAGCTTACTCGCCAACAAAAGGGACCACACAGAGCTTCTGTTTGAGATGAACAAAGCAGGTCAAGACCTAACCGATCTTTGTGTGGAGATCCTGGACGATTGCAATCGACGCTTGATGATTTTAGGAGGCAGTCGACCCCGGACGCTCACCAGCACCCTCCTCTGGCCCTTTCCTCGCCTCTTCTTTTCTACCACAAAGCAGCCGACGCCGATGGCCCGGTCAGAATGGATCGCGCGTCTGGATGAAGCAGTCGAACGCTTTGAGACCGAGGCGCGATCGTTATCGAAACTGACGGATGCCAAGCGGATGTTTGCCGAACTGTTTGATCCGACGTTACAAGCGGTGCATCACTTTCAATTCAACCTGATAGAACATACCCAGCACCTGCGAGAGTGGATCGCGCTGGTCGAGCGACTGGAATCCACACGACCCAGTCGACGGCTTTGGTTTCCTCATCTGGGACTTCGCAAGTACTTTCTTCGACGACAGCGTGAGGATGCCAACATGGGTGGCCTGACTTCGAATGATGTACAGGATCCGGCCGACTTGGCCTTGTCTCGTACAATGACCGTGCCAGACTCGCTCGAGCGCGAGGATCCAGAGTTCAAGCTGTTTTATCATCGTGATCCGGACGTCAATCCACCCGAGACCTTTTCTGAACACTTTTTTAATCGGCTCTACAAGATCATTCAGTGGTGTCAGACGGTCGAGACCACCTTTGCTTTCAAGACCGCTGCTGGATTTGTCTTGCTGACCCTGCCTGCGTTCTTACCTCAGAGTGCAGCTTGGTTCTTTGCCTGGCGAGGACAGTGGGCTACGGTGACCTTGATGATGTGGATGTCTCCTATGACTGGTGTCTTTTTTTTCGGGTACAGTCATCTCTTGCTCTCTCTTTTTTTTTTTTTTCTTTCTTTCTAATCTCTTCTTTTCTTTCTAATCTCTTCTATTCTTTTCCTTACTTTTTATGTATCTATAATAGAACGGTGCTTAGGATCATTGGTACTATCTTGGGTGGTGTCCTGGGTATCATCGTTTGGGAAATCACTCGAGGTAACCCTTATGGACTCTCTGTCTTGACCTTCTTTGTCATGATGCCACTTTATTTTTATTCTTTACCAAAAGAATACTTACACCAGGAGTGATGATGACCCAAACCACTACCATTCTGGTAATATGTTATGAATATCAATACAAGATGAGCGGAGCATCTGTATATGATTCAGCTGAAGTGGTTGCAGGCAAGGTAGATACATAATATGACATACATGTCATAGACATGCCTTTTTTCTTTTTTCTTTTCTTTTTTACTTACTCAATAATGAAATAGCGCATGTTACTCGTCATCATCGGTGTTGCAGCAGCAGCTATCCTATCCATGATTCCTAAACCTGTCACGGGTCGTGTTGAACTACGTAAACGAATCTCGGTCACACTTCAAGATCTCAGTAGACTGTATGGTATCCTTGTCAGGGATATCATTATTAATTATGATAAAGAGACAGAGCCCACGCCAAGATTAAAGAAGGCTTTTCGAAAGTTATGTTTGAACATTCGTCGACAGATTGAAGATGAACGAAGCCATCTTCAACTCTCTAAATTCGAGCCTCCCTTGCGTGGTAAGTTTCCTCTTGCGACCTATACAGTCTTGGTCGAAAAGATTGATAACATGGCTGATCTCTTGATGGGCATGGCTTATGCTACTCGATCCATTGATCGATCATGGCAGAGAAATCTTGTGAGTGCGATTCGTGATGGACGTACGGAATATGTAAGCAAAAAAAAGAAAACAAGATGTGTACATCAAACTGATATCAACCTATAGCTATCATCCATCTTGAGCTTGATGAAACTTCTTTCGGCCACGATGGCTTCCAAGGTCACTCTGCCTCCCTTTTTAGTCTCACCGGATGAGACAAGGATACGATTTGTCAAGCAGCTGACACAAGAAATATCCTCTTGCCCTCAGCAATTGGACAATGCCACCTTCCCCAACTATTGTGCATTTACAGTCAATGCAGGAATATTTTCACAAGAGCTGGCAGTGGTGTTGGAATGTGTGAAGCAGTTGGTTGGGGTAGAAGACCCAGAACAGTGGTTATTGCTTCATTCTTAGAAAAAACAAAATAGATATTCAAACTTTACATATCCTTTTTCTTTCATTGTTTTAATAAACTAGTATCATTCACTTTCTTTTTACTGTTTCTACCCTTTTTGGAACGGTACTGGTGCCTGAAATCAATCACAAAATGTGGCTGCAAACTCAGATTTTCTATATAATTGGCTAACCCCACCCTGACATTTTACTTTTTTTGATCTACTTTTTTTTTTCATAAAATTTTTTTATGGTTTTATACCTTCACTCAGACTCTAATACACAGTATCCTTACATTAATATTAACATTTGCTTGTAAAAAGAAAAAAAAAGAAAAGGATGAGTGCTGTATTTGAGTTTGACGATCTACCTTCCCACAAGCCAGAGATCCCAGAAGAAGAAGACGATACAGCCAAAGCAAGAGATTTGCCTTTAGACGAAAAGTTATATGAAGTACCACTGGATGAAAGCTTTATATCTTCTTCACTCACAACCACTAATGTGTCCATTTCACAAAGAAAAGTGACACTAGACGATTTCGAGATCTTGAAGTTATTAGGCCGTGGGGCGTAAAGTACACACCAAAAGCAAAAAAGTAGCCATGTATAACATACGTTATTAGATACGGTAAAGTGATGATGTGTAGACACAAGGAATCCAATCAATTGTATGCCATGAAAGTATTGAAAAAGGCCTCTCTTTTTCTTCACGCCAAGAACGCTGAGCATACAAAGGCAGAAAGGCAGATATTGGAAGAAGTGCGACATCCGTTTATCGTCCAATTATTTTATGCTTTTCAAACAAATGATAGACTTTATTTAATATTACAATATGCTACAGGTGGTGAATTGTTCACACATATGGCTGCAGGTAAGCAAAAAAAAAAAAAAAAAAAAAAAAAAAAAAAAATTCACTGAAACATGCATTCTAGAACGTATGTTTTCAGAAGACGTTGCACGCTTTTACTTGGCAGAATTATTATTGGCACTTGAGCATTTACACGCTCTGGGTATCGTTTATAGAGATTTGAAGCCTGAGAACTGTTTGTTGGACGAAGCGGGACATGTATTGTTGACTGATTTTGGCTTGTCTAAAGTTTCTATTGAAGGAAGTAGAACAAATACTGTTTGTGGTACAGCTGAATACATGGCGCCAGGTAGAAAGAGAATTAATTGTGTTTCTATGCTACAATATTAATCTGCTTTTTTTTTATCAGAGATTTTATTAAAAGTAAATTATGATAAAAGTGTTGATTTATGGACTTTTGGTATTTTAATGTATGAAATGCTGACTGGCGATGTAAGCTTAAATGGTTGTGTAAGGTTTCATGCTTTACTAATCTTGTTTTTAGACCCCTTTTCGATCTAGTAATAAGAAAAAGACACTGGATGCGATACTTAAAAAGAAATTGCAGATCCCGTATTATATTTCAGCTGATGCTAAAGACTTGTTGATACGAGTAAGGAAGAAAAAGGAATGGTAACAAGTGCTGATTTATCCATGTAGCTTTTAAGAAAGAATCCAAATGTAAGGCTGGGTAGTGAAAAGGACGGTATTGAAAAGATCAAATCACATCGTTTCTTTCGTAAAATCAATTGGAAAGAATTAGCTCAGCGAACTTGTACACCACCCATTCGACCCATTGTAGTAAAGAAGATAAAGAAAAAATAATTTAAACTACTATCTGACCGAGATTTTTCATAGACGGATCCTGCTTTAGCAGAAAACTTTGATGATCAATTCACAAAGGAAATCATAAAGGAGTCACCTATCGATGGTCCCAATTTAGATGAAAAAATGAAGGATTATTTCTTAAATTTCAGTTATGTAAATCAATCTCACTATTTAATGAATAAAAACAAATGTAATTGACGCTTGCTTTCATTCTGATTACTCCATGATCGCATCCGGTGTTCGTTTTTCTACGAAGCTACTTGATCTTTAAATGAAATTTATGTATAAATAGAAAAGGCATGATTTTTATTATAGAGTTATGAGCTCTTCAATGTATTTATGCCACGAACTATTCATTTTCAATTTACTGGTAACTTTCAAAATCTACAGTTTTCTAAGCAAGAACATTTGCTTTATCCAAACCCAAAAGAGGGTGTGACTGCGAACTCGACCTTCCTCTTTTGTACAAATATTCAAGGGGACCTGCTGTCTTTTTTTTTCTGTCATAAAAAATTTTCAACATGGCTCATATCATCAGACGAGGCTTACTTGGCCGTCTCTTACCTGTAGCAACTCAATGCCGATCTTTACCTGCTACTCAACGTTTTGCTTCTTCAGCAGCTACTACTACTAGATTCTTTAAACCCAACAACAACAACACAGCAGATGACATTCTTCAATTCCGAGAGAAGCCTGAGTCATTATCCTATTTTACAGGCAACTACAAATACAATGATTTATTGATTGAATTGAACACACTTTACAAACAGTTTGAAGATTGGAAACCTGTCGTGAACGATGCCAGCTTACCCTCCGACTTTATTCAACAAGAAAGCAGTGAGAAAGTGTATGCCTGGAAGTTGAGAGACAAGATGTCTGAACTCTTGAGTATTCCCTTGACAACTTCTCAATGGCGCAAGATCACTATCCACTTGAACGCCTTGGCCTCTTTGCCTAAACCCTTGCCTGCACCTGTCGCCCACATCTTGGCTCCCTATGAACGACACCATATCGCACAAAACAAGGAGATCAAGGTCCGTTCCTTGGACGAATACGGTCGTGCCTATGCTGTCGGACGCAGAAAGGAATCCAGCGCTCGATGCTACCTTGTTGAAGGTGAAGGCAAGATCTTGGTCAATGGTGTTGAATTGGACAGTTATTTCCAAAGACCTGTGGATCGTGATGAGGTTACTTTACCCTTGGAAGTCACTGAGACCAAAGACAAATTCAATGCCTGGGTTGTTGTTACAGGTGGTGGAAGCACAGGTCAAGCACAAGCTATCAAGTTGGGTCTCGGTAGAGCTTTGTTGGTTCATGATGCTGAATTAAAGCAAACTTTACGTAAAGGTAAGCATGCGAGAAATAGGATAGATAAATTGTCTGTGAACTCAAACATTATTCGATAGCTGGCTGTATTACTCGTGATCCTAGAGTGGTTGAACGTAAGAAGGAAGGTCAAAGAAAGGCTCGTGCCAAGTACACTTGGGTCAAGCGTTAAATTCGTTTCATTATTTTGTTTATATTGTAATATTTTCTTAGAATAATAAGAACTTGTTTGTATTATGAGTGTCTAGAAAACAACATGGCTTTTTTTATATATATTTGTGCACTACTATTGTCTGATATTCATTCCTTTTCTTTTCATTTTTATAAGTGATTCGAAACACCTTTCATAGTACAATTTGAATATGCCAATCATATTTTTTACTATATTTTATTCAGTCATAAAATCCCTTTCATGTAGGGGCTTTTCTCTTCATCAATAGCCTTTAAAAACTAATTACATCATTAGTCAAAAGGAAGAGGACGAAAAATACTTGTATTTTTTGAGACAGCTGCTGCTGCGATTGCACTAGGCACCGGTATACCACAGCATTCGGGATACTCTTGTTCGTTTTCTGTTTCTTGATTATCAGTGTTATGTACATGACCGCAGTGACTATCAAGTTCAGCACTCATTACTTGACCTCCGTCAAAAGATATCAAGCTTCCAAACATAAAGTGTTGCATGATGGGTAATTTTGCCAACACCTCTGCTTTATACATCTTGATCATGCCTTGATTCACTTTAGCCCATGTTTTACATGCTGAAATATCATCCAGCATGGGTGAATGCCACCGTAATGATGCAGTGGTTTTGACGCTATTGATGAAATGAATACATGCAAGATACATGTACGATTGATGGAACTGATCAACAACATCTTTATCGTGTATCGATTTAGGTTTAATATATTTATGGTCTAGTAAAGGTTGTTTAGTTATCATCCTCACCACACCTTCTTTTACCTAAAAGTTGAGAAGAACCAAAAAGGAAAGGAAGAAAATGGTAGTCATCAAGGCCCCAAACACCATGTGAGCCAGCTGGCTCTAACCAGTACTCAAATTGAAGATGTCTCATCACCCTGATGTATCTAATATCCCCCTTCACTGTCAATTGTCTTATTGTGCAGCATAATCCCTAATTCCAACTTACTTTACGAATATACGCAATACAACCACTGTGTCATCCTTTTGTTCAAGAACTTTTAATTTTTCAAGACAAAGCCTAACTTAATCATTTAGAGGGTTTTTATAAATCAATCGTCTGATTACGTACAACCACGCCATGAAATTTGCTTCGTGTCCTGTTCCGTAATCGATTCTGGCTTTATTACCAAAGCTTTCACACAAGTAGGTTGATACCTCTGGAATGGCCTCCTCAGGAACTAGATCCTTAAGTAAATCTCCAGCAGACTATCGAAAAAGAAAAGTGATTAACTGAGAATGCTATACAACAGTTGAATAAAGCGTGACGTGTACGTTGGAAAGCCGATCATAAAATAGACGAAAAGCAGGATTGCCAAACCTAGATTTAGAATTTTCAACAGGAGGAATCTCTTGAATCCAACTGATGAGTAAATCAAGCATGTTTAGAATTCGTTCAGCATTCTATATAAAACAATGTATTCAGTTTTTCAGGCTCAAAAGTGTGCGCAATCAAGGTTTACTTTTGATAGTTCTAGTTCGGTTTCAATTTTTAAATTTTTAACGGCTTCATTCAATCTTTCAATATAGCGAATGTATTCTTCATATGCATTGGATTTTAGGAATTCTTCAAGATGAGCCTTTGTTCCAATTCTCTTGACAGGTACTGAAAAAGTCATTATATCGAAAGAAAAGCTCAGTTTCATCCTTCTCCGCTTACAGCATTTTAAGAATGAATTAGCGCATCCAATGTGTTCCCAATAAAATTTCCAAAAATTTGCATACTTTATTTTGATGCCATGGTCCAAATTTATTCAAAAATACTATTGGGTGCGGGGTATATATATAACTGCTTGTCCAGACAAGTTGAACCATAATGCATAAAAAAATTCTGTGGGATCAAGGGTAGAAAAGAAGCGAGAAAGAAACCATGCTAACGGTTAGCAACGAGAAATTTAAAGCACTAGAGAAAGCCAAAGAGGAAAAGGACACTGATGTCTGTTGCAATTTATCCATTTCATAGAGAGTGGAATATACAACCGGTCAGCGACTGAATCAAGTCAAAACAGACAGAGTGAATCGTGAGGAACATATATAGAAAAGACTCAAGAGGAGTGACAAGATGTTATTTATGGAAAAAGGCATATTGCAGTCTAAGAGTTCTTAGTCCTAAGATAGATGAATAGCATATGGCTTTCTATCAGAAAGACGCCATCTTATGCAATAAATTTGCACTTTTGGGGCCATAAGATAAAGTCGATAGAAAACATGGACGAAGAAAGGAGATTAGTTTGGAACATTGTGATTACTGTCGCAAGTTCTGCAGAAAAAAATTGAATTTTGATATAAAAAATTCACAAAAGACACCAGCTTCCTAAAGCTGTTTTGACTAGTTTTAACCAGTGGTGGTGTTAGTCATATTTTTAAGTGGAAGGAGAGAAAGAGGGTCAGATGATGGAAAAAATGAATGAAACAAGAACTCTGCTTGCAAAATTTGTTTTCGTTCTCACATGGATGGTAGTCGATGTCGAATGATTTTGGTTATTGACTGAAGCACCCTACGTGCTGCATAGACGACAGTCTTGGTTATCCTTGGGCGCTTGAATTTGAAAGCTAGATAACCCGTCGATGACTCAATCCGTACTCCCCCTGTGCTCAGACCATTTTAAATTGATCAGCAAAAAGGGACATCATCATCGGTATAAATAAATGAGTGAGCAACATCGCTTCTATTGAGAAAAGGTCATTCATGATTTGATATCATTGCAGTAGCCCAGACAGGCTAGTAATGTAAGTTAAACAAAGGAAAAAAAAAAGGAGAGCTGATTCCGTATGACTTTTGTACAAGGCATGAAACGATTGGAGATAGTATTTTCACAAAACATCATCCAAACAATTTGCGACAAGGGCTAATGACCGAGATGTTATCATCAACTGTAAATTATACCAAACAAGCTGGTAATCAACCATATCATCGGTAGAATTTAAATCAAGAAAGGCTAGGGCTGGTTTACTATACTTTATTAGTAAGATGCTATATTCAAAACTTGTTCTCGTACAAATACCAAGTCCAAATAGTTTTATTAGATTGTGCTTTGTGGACTACGATTAAAATCTTGATCATTTTGCAATAGTTGTATTGTTGTGGAATGCTACATTTCTTTCTTCAAAGGGCAGTTGTTTGAATGCACGGACAAATATCCGAGGTGGATTATACGCATTATTTAAACTTCTTTTATTGTAATAATAAAAAGGCACAAAATAAAACCTGCCTTGGTAACTATCGAGTTCTATTAGAGGGAGACATCACTGTTTGTTTTCAGTATAAAGTATGCTCATCTTAAACATGGCCTGGGGGATAAGGATCAGTTGACTGATTGAAAAGTATACACTGACATCAACATTTCTACAGGCACGTCAATATCTTGTTGATTTCATCATTCTGTAAGATGAAGATTGCTCACGTAAAAAGAGGATAATAGCCTGATCAAATGAGCTTAACTTGGTTACAAAATACTTGCTTTTCAAATAAAAGAGATAAATCGATAAGCTCAGTAAATTTCCTCACATGATTCTTTGCTGTGTTTTTGGGTTGAGATCAGTATGGATATCATGTTTTGTATAATTGTTTCCTTTGGGCGCACAAGAAAGAGCACCTGTGCTTATCATCTTAAAAGAGCAAGATATGAAGCCTTTGAGAATTTATGTTGCAACATTTAAAGCCCCGTTGTACGTCCATGTTCATTTTGTTAAAATGAAACATTTGTTTCAAATCATTTTTAGATAGAAAGATGCAAGCAAACACCTTCTACAAGACAAAAACTGCCTTTAAACATTCCATTTGTTTAATCTGATGTATTGCTATCCACTTGAACTCATCATTGTTCTCCTTACTATAATAATCCCTTCTATACTAACATGACCAACTGATTTTACTCAACTTGAACAGCCCTTATCTTTTTCTTTCATTCCTTTCATCTTTGAATTGACCTGCAAACAGCATACAGAGATATAATAAAAAGATCAAAGGTCGTTATCAGTTCCTCTTTTACCAATAAGCCTTTCTTTATCGCTTTTTATTTACAAATGTTACACTGAAGAGGCAAAAACACATTTATTTTATAAATACCTCTCCATCCTTTTATTTATCTCGCCATTATTTGCATCCATCTTTTCTTAATTATTTCAAAGTTTTGAGTATTTAAATCACTCAGCAGGAATATTCATCACAAAAAAGAGTTTTTTACCGTCTTCTTTAGTATCATTCAATCTTTTTTAAGCATACTCAAGGGGATTCGTCACCTAAAAAGGAATACCTTACAAATAAGGTAATGCTGGCTTAAAGCCTTATTTCCATTTTCTTATGGCGGGCTTGTAATTATCCAAAAACAGAGAAATTATAGTGAGTGAGTGGCCTGAAACTCGTCTTTTGGTTTTCTCATTTGAAACTCAATTAATTAGTCATTGTGAAGCTTGGCAACTAGTTTCAAGGAAAAAAGATTGAAAACAGGAATGATTTTTAATGTTATTTTATTATTGAAAGCGTGGTCATGGATACGCATCTACTTCAGTAAGTAAGCAACAAAAGATCGACACATATCAAGATTCAGCTATCAACTTTTAATTTGTACAACCTGAAAACTTTATCTGGAAAATCTTTTTTTGAAATATAGTGAGAGAAGAAAAAAATTTGATTGGTCATTGATTTTCCTTCTCCTTTCTTTTACAGCTTGTATTCTGCAATACAACAGAGGGGAGAAAGAGGGCATTGGCTGGTGGAAAGTTTTTTTTTTTAATTAATTTTTTTTTTTCTTTCCTTTTCTTTCAGATTGATGTCCTTTACACCCATTCATTCTAGACGTAGCTTGATAGCTGCTATCACCATCACCCTTTTACTTTTCCTTTCTTTTGCTTTTAATATTTATTCACAAGAAAAGACATGCAATATATTACCAGTCTCAATCTCACTCACAACCTCTTCTCAGCCCAACCTGATTGATTTCAACACTCAATCCAGTACTGAAAAGATTCTTGTCTTGACACCACTGAAGGATGCAGCAGTCTATCTCGATCGATACTTTGAACTCTTGGACCGCACCACGTATCCTAACCAACTGATCTCGATCGCCTTCCTTGTCTCTGACTCAAGCGATGGCACACTCGAAGTCCTTCAATCACACGCTCGTCGTCTTCAAAGTCGGTGGACCCACCGATTTGAATCCATCCGCATCTTTCAAAAGGACTTTGATTTTGATTTACCGAGCGATAAACGACACCGATATGAGATGCAACCCTTACGTCGCAGTATCATGGCTCGATCTCGAAATTGGTTGCTTTCGGCAAGTCTAAGAGCCGATGTCAACTGGGTCGCCTGGGTAGATGTGGATGTGGTAGAATACCCGGCAACGATCTTTGAGGATCTGATGCGGGCTGATGTGGATGTGATTGTACCCAATTGTTTGCTGAAAAGACCCGATAATGCATTCTGGGCTTATGATAAGAATAACTGGCAAGAGACAGATAGGTCGAGAGAGATACAGAAGGGACTGGATGAAGAATTCGTATTGTTGGAAGGATATTATGAATTCCCTACGTATCGTTATCTGGCAAGTAGTATTCTTTTTAACTCTTGTAAACATACTCATGTGTTCTATAGATGGTAGATATGCCAACAGAGGTCAGTCCAGATTATAAAGTACCCTTGGACGGTGTAGGAGCTACATTTACATTTGTGAAAGCACATGTACATCGAGAAGGTGCACTCTTTCCTGCATTTACTTATCAACATCAAGTAGAAACAGAAGGATTCGCTAAAATGGCCAAATCGATGGGATTTGGTGTTTATGGTTTACCTGGTTATCTTATTTATCACATACAAAATGACTAAAATTAAATAATAATTGTACTTTAAATCATACCCCCCTTTTTTTACAGCTAATAAACAAACACTGCATCTTTTTTTTTTTTTCTTTATTCTCCTTATTTCCCACACGCAAACAAAAGCATAAAGAATATAATCTTGCATAAATAACAAGTTTTTTTTTTTTTTTTTTTATTATTATTCTTTTCAACCATGACTTACACTGAAATTGAAAGAATTCCTACTATCGTTCAATCATTAAGGACCACGTTTAACTCAGGTAAATACTTTTATCAGCCATTCAATCTGACCCGATACTTTAGGACTTTCAAAAAGCATCGAATTCAGAAAAGAACAACTAATAAAGCTCAAACAATTCCTTAAGGAAAATGAACAAGCTCTGATTGATGTTATCTATAAGGATCTTCGTAAACATTCATTAGAGATCATTGCATCTGAAATAGCACCTGTTTTGGGTGACATTGATTTTATGCTCAAGGCAAGCCCTTTGCTGTAGCACACAAACCCATTCTGATCGATTGAATAGAATCTTGATACACTGTGTCAACCGATATCTGTCAAAGCCCACTATAAAATGAATATGATGGACAAAAACACAGTAAGAAAGGAACCTAAAGGTGTTGTGTTGATCATCGGTCCTTGGAATTATCCGGTAAGTTTCTCCTCGTTTCTTTCCATTCACTCAACAAAACACAGCTTCAATTGTTATTGTTGCCTTTGGTGGGTGCCATTGCTGCTGGTAACTGTGTGGTCATGAAGGTTAAATAGAAATTCAGTCAGTGTGTACATGTGTTAAATTGAATGATTGTAGCCTTCTGAAGTCTCTTTTCATACTTCTCAATTTATCGCAGATAATTTGCTAAACTATTTAGATCGCCAAGCGTACAGTATTGTGACAGGCGCGGTGGACGAAACAGAGCGATTGTTGGGTAAGTACCGGTTGGACGAATGTTTGAAATGACCAACCGTATTCTAGTCCAAAGGTTCGATCACATCTTTTATACTGGCAGTGGCCATGTGGGTCAATTGGTCATGGCAGCCGCTTCCAAACATCTTACGCCAGTCACTTTGGAACTCGGTGGAAAATCGTAGGTAGAGAGCCCCTTATTTCTTCTTTCCCTAAACCTCTGCTTCTTAGCCCTGCCCTGGTCGCATCCGATACCCATCTCTCGACTGCAGCCAATCGAATCCTGTGGGGCAAATTCTTTAATGCGGGACAGGTAAGCTTGTGGCTTCAACAGGATGTTACTCATGTCTTCACAGACCTGTGTCGCTCCAGACTATGTCCTGGTGCTCAAAGCTGACATGGACCTGTTTGTAGACACCTGTCGTCAAATCCTCTATGAACGATACGGGGATGATCCTCAGCAGTCTGATTCTTATCCACGCCTCATCAACGAACGTCGTTTTGAAACCATCCAAAGAGCTCTAGATCAGCTGGACCCTAAAAAGGTGCTCATAGGTGGAAAGAGCGATCGAAAGGACCTTTATGTGGCCCCTACCTTGGTGGGTCCCCTGGAGTCGAATGATGTACTCTTTATGGATCAAGAAATATTTGGCCCTGTCTTGCCGATCGTACCGGTAGAGGATGTGAACGAAGCGATCGAAATCATCAATTCAAAGTATATAAAAAAATCTTCTTGGACTGTGTATTAACGCTTTAAAACAGAGCATCTCCTCTGGTGATTTACTTGTTTAGTGATGACCCATCTATTCGAAACAAAGGTAAATTGAAAAACATAAAAGTAGATGCTGACGCCAGCATAAAGTCTCACAGAACACAACCTCTGGTGCCATCTTGGTCAATGATACACTGATGCATGCTCAAGAAACTTCTTTGCCTTTTGGTGGCGTTGGAGCAAGTGGTATGGGTGCCTATCACGGTCCCAAATCATTTGATACCTTTTCTTATGAACGTTCCATCATGATTAAGTCCATTGGACTCGAAATGGTCATGAAGGCTCGTTATCCTCCTTATAATGATGATAAGCAAGCCTTGTTTTCTTTACTTACCGTAGGATTACCTGATGCTGTAACAGATAAGTTCAAGACGTTCTTTCATGCCTTGGGCTCAGCTTATCGTGTGCTGTTTACGAAAGAAAGCAAATAGTTTCTCTTTATATTCTATCTTCAATAAAGTTTTAATTAAAAATCGGATGATGGGTCTTAAACAGTATATTTGATATGGAAAAAATTTTGAGCCGGATGACTCACTTTATGACAGAGAGGAATTTAATGAATAGGGGCCAGATGGATCCAAAGGAAGAGAGATTGTGGTGCGCTGGGTATAAATCCTACTCCTTTTCAAAGGCAGATCCTTTGTTGGAGAAACTAAGATCGTTCATCAGTAGTCATTTCTATTCTTTATCACAGTCGAACAAAGACTAAAGAAAACAGTAGGTCTTGGTCGATAGCTCATAAATTCTGTATTTAGATGGCTTATTCGGGAATGAGATCAAGTGAATACGATAGCTATTTATCTTTGTGAAACTCGTCTCGTGCTATAATAATGAATAGGATGACAAGTTAAACTACTGAGGGTATTTGTAATCTATTGACAATCACTTTCACCGTCAAAAATTATTTTTATTCTTTATTTGTTTAGCTGTATTGTTTCGATAATAGATGTATCCTAAAGAGGTTTCAGATGGTTTCAACCTCAAGAAAGTAACCACATGAAATTAAACCACATTAAAATCAACGATGGGGATGCAGTAAGATTACTGCCCTGCGAAACATCCTTGCAGTTTTTGGTTAGGCTGTATTCAAATCTTTTTTTTTCTATTGGAACACGACTCAAATTCACAATTCATCAGATTTTCTAGAGTGGAAAAAAAAAAAAAAAAAAAAAAAAAGATTTGTGCATGGTCTGCAAAGATTTTGTAAGTGGTGAGATTCCTAAATGAATGATATCATAAGCCCCCTCTTACTACCCCCCAGCTCATGACAGTGGTTGCTCAACATTTTTTGCTAAGCTTCAAAAAAGACGATCACACGGATTGGTCTATAAGAGAATGGCTATTAATATACTTTTATAGATTAAATGATGTTCCTTTATTAATATACACGAGCATCCCAATTGGATTCAGTACTTTATAAAAAGCATAATCGGCCATCTTAATTTGGTAAAAATAATACTCACTGGCATTAAACTCCGAAAATAATTAGGAAAGAGAAAGGTGAGAAAAAATATTTTTTTTTTTTTTACTTCCTTGGCTTTTTTTTTTTCTTGTGCACAAATAAAAAAAACTCCCTTTCTTATATTGGTTGTTTGTAAAGAAAAAAGAAATTTCTTATTCTTTTTTTTTTTATTTATCTTTTGATTAGTTTCGTCATTAACACACAAAAGCCCAGAATAGCCAAGACTTACTTACCCAACACACAATGTATTCTCAACATCCTCACCATCCACTTCGACCTCAACAGCAGCAACAACAGCAGCAGCAAACACATTATCCATTAGATACAAACTATAATCCTCCATTATATACAAACAATGGAATTGTACGACATACCGGCTTACCACCACCGCCTCCTCCTCATTATATTATACCACCTGAGCCCACACCGAATGCTTCAGAAACCAACACACTCCCTTTATCCATACCCGAATTAGCAGATTTTGCGTCCATGATGGTTTACTTGATGTGGCATGCAAGACGGCCTTCTGTGATGGCCTTGCACGATTTATCCAAAATGATCACTAGCACACAACAACAAACGGGAGATCATCAACTAGGGCACTCGAAAGAGACAGCGACCATTGCGAATCGTACCAGTGCTGCATTCAAAAAATTTTGTAAGCAGGTAAATTGTAATAAAAAAGAGTGAGAGGCCCTTGAATAGGGTACTGATATTCTCATGTAGGTGCTGACAGCGACACAACTTTCAGAATCAGTGATTTTATTAGCTTTGAAATATATTGCCATGTTACTACAATACAATCCTAGTATACAAGGAGCAGAAGGATCAGAGTATAGACTGTTTACAGTAGCGCTCATGTTGGGTATATATATAAAAAAAAGCGAGATGGGACAGGACATGCTCAGTGTATATTAAGCCTGTTGAACATAGGAAATAAGTTTCTTGATGATAATACATTTACAAATAAGACATGGTCTGAAGTGACAGGAATGAAAGTGAGGGATTTGAATGTGATGGAATTGGAATTCTTGGATGTACTCGGTTTCAAATTATTTGTTAAAAACGATGAATTTGAACGATGGAAAGCAGCCTTACTGTTATTTAGAAATCAACTTTTGAATGCAGATGGTCATTTATTAGAGGAGGCGTTCAAGGGCATTGTCAATGTACAACAACAACAAAATCAGCAACAGCAATACCAGCTTATGCTCATGCTATCCAAGGCTCAGTTACCTCATTTTCCTACTCAACCACTCAATAGACCCTTGACTCGTGTGCCCTTACGTATACCTGTACAACCCGTTTGGAGACAAAATGTGATACCAACGCCTACTACAGCAGCAACAGCCACCACACCATCCACCGAATATTATCATCCTTATATCAATACCGCAACACCAGCGACTACGGTGAGTAGTAACGGCAGTAATACATATCAATCACAATTATCGCAACAACAACAGCAGCAGCAGCAGCAGCCGATGAGGCCTGTGGTTGCCTATAACAACAATGCGAATTATTATGCAGCCACACCGCCAAGTATGGATGGTTACTATGGTAACAATAGACCACAACCCATACAAACAACACAGCCATCCATACGACCCAATAGATACTATACTGAGCCACTGAATGATTATACATCCACAGACATGTATTCAAGGCCAACGACAGCAACATCCACCCATGATCCTAATACTTATCATTCACAGGTAATTTATTAGGGCGTACATGAATCTCTTTTAACTTTTTCAACAGACCTATATGCCACCTCCTCAAACAGCGTACAACAATACCAATAGACCCTACAGGAGACCCAACAACACGACGAGTGGCCCTGTGCCGGAAGACCCACTAACAGCAATGGAATCTTATCAGAACCATTTAAAATAAATTGATTTTGAATGGGATTCTCACTCGTCTATCATACTGACAAAAGACACACTTTACATGGAAAGAAAAAAAAAGTTTTATTATTATTATTATTATTATTTTACTTTTGCGTTGAAAGAGGTTCTGCAGCTTTAAAGAAATTCAAAAGAGAATACTCTTGTAAAATCTCTTGCTACATTTTGGACAAAAAAAAAATAGGGAAAATGAAACTTTTTTTTTCAAAGAACCTACTCCCCTTATTGCTAACTCTGTACGGTTTTATTTTTCATGCAATATACTTTTTTTTTTTTAAAAAAAATCCATTCTGCTTTTCTGGATGCAGGGGAAAGTAAAGCCCCTTTATTTCTACTTGAACTACTGCCACCGGTCGTCTAAAGTAAAACATCATGACTCGACTTGTTGACGAGTATTTCAATGGCCTTTTGCTGCTGCTGCTGCTGCTGTTGCTGCTGCTCTCTCTCTCTCTGATACTTGTAGGATATTGTGAAAGTCAAGTGAGGCACAACAAAGAAATCAGCCTAAAGGTTCCTTTCAAGAAAAAAAAAAACATGAATTCATCACTTATAAACAATGCCCACTGGAAATAGGGATTCCAAGGCGAGCCGTCAAGGGGGAGACGAACGTCAAGCAGGAACTAGCACGAACGATTACCGATCGATTCTTGTAAGCTGGATTGATTTCAATGACCCACCACGCACTCGTTTTCCCCCTTCTTATTCACACCCGATCGTTCATCCTGTTGGAACACTTTTTTTCTTTTCATCATCCTTTAAACCCCTCCGTTTCGACCTAGTCCCGCTTCTTTGCAAGTCAAATAACAGTGGTACATAAACAGCTATAGTCACTGACCTGGTCAGCTCTGGTTTCTTTAGCTGCCAAGTGGATGAAAAAGTGTAAACCCAATCCGATTCACCTTTCTACTGTTTCATCCAATGAATCTCTTGAATTCAGATCCCCCTCTTTCATACTTCATTTCCTCTCGAAAGCCATCTGTCGGACGTTTCCATCCCTCGTCTCTCTCTCTTTTGTCAGAGCTGTGAAAGTTCAGTGAAGAGAATGAGGCTCCATGATTTTATTAAACAGCCGATCGGTCCGACAGGATGAGGGCATTGATCTGATGGGGACATTGCTCAACCAAGGATCTCAGCCGGTCAATAAGCATGGCCAACGGCCAGTGACGCGGGAACTCCTGCAGGTCTCGATCATGCGAGACGGTAGTCAACGTGGCAGACACGGGCATGCCCCCTCCTGCTTTAGCACGCTCCACTTTTGCATCGGTCCCTTTCGTTGTATTCCATCGTCTGTGGATGAGCAGCAACATGGGTCCATGACCCATCACATCCTCTGACAGACAGAAAGCCAGATGAGGTTCAAACCGGTCATGAACCCACGTCTGTTCGACACGTTCCTCGATCGAACGGCCACATGCGTCAGGCAAATGTCCTACGGCTGCGTGGAGAGCATAGCGACCTAAAAGTGTCAGCCAGAAAAAGTTGGCGTGGTACACAGTGACCCTCGGATGCATCTGTTTTCTTTCCTATCAAAGCATCCCACTTGGCGTATTCTCATCTCTTTTTTCTCGTCTGTCATCCTTGACCTGTTCATGATCATCCGATTCATTTGCTGTCTTTCAAGAGAGCCAACCTTAGGTTAACATCCCAGTCTGGCATCTGGCTTTGACTCTCGTTTCACACAGGTTGGCTGCTGTACGCCCTAAAAAACAAGTTTACAGGTCAACTTTATTTGAATTGCAGCATAACACAATCGATTCCATGTGTCTTTTCTCTCCTTCTGATCATCATTCGAAAGGGGGGGGGGGATCATTTGATTCATGAAAACAGGCTATCCTGTTTATCGATAACTGCATGTTAAAATAACATACAAACCTAGCATCCTTGACTATCCACCTTCTCATCTACCTTTTTCGATCCATGCATGATCTCTCAATGTCGTTCTCCCTATGCGTGCATAGTCACAACGCATCATCTGAATTCAGTGAGCCATCCAATTTTCACTGTTAAAATCCGAATGGATGTATAACGTATTTTTTGTATTATCTCGGTTTGTTTAGATGGTCTGATGAGATTCACATTGTAGGTTAATCAGAAACCTTTCATCATCTCAAGAAAATAGCAAACAACTCTATCTGATAATTCTTGTTGGTAGCAAGTTTTTTTTTTTTTTGTAGGGTAAAGTTTATTGAAGAATAAACTAAACAAATTTATAGTCTGAAAGCTGTCAAGATGGCAGATACCACCTAAGGAAACTCCAGACTGGAAGATTTTAATCGACCTCTGATTGCAATTTGGATAAATGTTTGAAAACATTAGCAAGGACAGCTGAAAAGTCAAATGGTGTTTCGGAAAAAACGAAAGCCCAGTGGGCGGACCATAACGACAGGATGGCGCAGGCGATTAACTGGAATGAAGAGTGGGATCTGTGCGCGTAATTGGTCTTTGGCAGTTGCAGTGAAAAAATGGCGAGTTTGACGGCACGCTGACTGAATGGTTGATCGAAGTATACATCCCAAATGTATTCCCATAGTGGATGTTTATAATGGCATGTTAACACAAAGTGGAGAGGATCTTCAACGGCAGATGAACAAAGAGGACAAAGAGGATCAGTGAATGATGTAGGAAGCAGACGATGCAGATTTTGCCGACAGGAGAGTTTGTTGTAGATAATTCGATACCAAACATCTTTGGATTTAAGAGGAACATCACCTTTCCAAAAGCGGGACCATTGCTTTGCGCTGATAGGCGGATCAAATATCGGTGATGGAACACACGGTGATAGTGCTTTCCGAAGATCTGAAGTACGAAATCTGGAGGAGAAAAGATCGGGTGGAAGGAGACCATTCAAAATAGGACTAAAATCAACAGTACCCAAGGTTGAAGGTGATGATGATGGGAGAGTAGGCGAGCAGTGGGACAAAAAGAATTGCTCGAGCCGTATTTTATGTTCGTCCAAAGATTTGAAGAACCTCGTGATATGAATACGAGAGGTATGCAGATCCCGTCGTTGTTTTCGATGAAAAAGTCCATCAAATGAATAAGCTTCGGATACCTGAATCTTGGGCCAAATGAGGAACAGATAAACGAGCGAAAGCTGGATCCAGTTCGGATGGAGGCTGAGGCTCAGTTGAGTGTGGTGCCATAAATGTGTATATCGAGGCCAACGGTAGCTCGAGGCAAGAAGCAGGAGAAAGGTTGACGTCTTGATATGAGCGTTGAAATGAATCCATTGTACGAAAGAAATTAGTAAAAACGTTCAGGTTATTATTCTGACCTAAAGGTCCCTTGTGACAATATGGGAATAGCAGTGGAAGCAGAGGATCGACCGCGTGAAAATGATGTTGAAGTGAATATGAGAGATACTGCACCTCCAAGGAGACAGAGTCAGATTGATGTGAAAGGAGTAATGGACAAAGCCATTTCCACTGTAATACGAGTTGTTGTTTGTTTGGATCAAGCAATTTCAGGCCTCCGCATTGTCAGTCCGTGAGCAAAAGATCGTATTTGAACTTAGGGAATGCTTTTTGTGTCACAAACTAGTAAGCAAGTGAAGAGAACCGTTGAAGAGCAGCTTTGGGAACACTAAGAAGCCGAAGTACATGCCATAATTTAGAATAGATCAAGGTATTCATAACAGTGACCCGACCGCGAAAGGACAGAGTACGTTGACTATGAATGTTGCATTCATGTTGAATTTTTAGCCAAAGAGCCGAAATGAATCCATCTCTTTGTGTGAGAGAAGAGCAGACTGCAAAACCAAGATATCTAAGTGCAGAAGGTGAGTTCTTGTCATGCCACGAGGAAATTTGAATCTCCTGCAAGAATGTTTGCCATGGGGGATGAGGATGACCTGAGAGTGAGAAGGCTTCAGTTTTTCCAAGGTTGAGCTTCGCGTTTGAAGCCTGAGCATAAACTTCGTAGAGTTGGCGGAGACGGACAAAGTCTGATAGTTTGCTGAGAAAGGCTGCCACATCATCTGCGTATGCCAGAATCTTAATAGGAGAAGGAGGAACTATGTGCAGATCAGCAGGATTAGCGGCTTGACGGAACTGAA
Organism: Rhizopus arrhizus; assembly: GCA_024220505.1. Lineage (NCBI taxonomy): Eukaryota > Fungi > Mucoromycota > Mucoromycetes > Mucorales > Rhizopodaceae > Rhizopus > Rhizopus arrhizus. Next base: position 1,362,100 of record JAKZZE010000011.1, read on the forward strand.
AACCTTGTAACTCGTTATCTGATTCAATCGATCGCAAGAACGGGTCAAAAGCTATGTTGAACAGAAGCGGAGATAGGGGATCACCTTGACGCAGACTTCGTGATTGTTGGAGTGATGAAGAAAAGAAGTCATTCATGTTAATTTGAATTTGGGTTTCAAAAAACAATTTGTCGATGATCTGAACTATCGTGGAAGGAAAACCAAATTTCAAAAGAACTTGTTTGAGATATTCTGGATTGACTCGATCGTAGGCCTTCTCTTGGTCCAGTAAAAGCCCTACTTCTGTAGATTGTCGTTGTTTAGCTTCTGTTTTGACTAACTGCATCAAAAGACCGTTATCGCCAATAAATCTTCCGGGCATGAAACCTTTCTGAACTCTATGTATGATCTTGGAGCAAGAGAGACGCATTCGACCTGTTAATAGGCAAGTGAAGATTTTGACATCCGTATTAATCAGGGAAATGGGGCGCCAATTACTGAGAAGGTTTAGGTTGCCTTTTTTTGGGAGAAGAACGGTAGAGGTAATGGTCCAACTAGCAGGGAAGATGGCAGATTCCAAGGCTTGATTGTACACATCAAGGACCAGAGACTGCAAGGGTTCAAAGCGAAACAAAAATGAAAGAGCTTCATAAGGGAGACCATCGGAACCAGGGCTGCTTGAATGAGGACTACGGGTGGATGTCTGAAGAATATCATCAAAACTAAAAGGAGCCATAAGAAGATCCGCCATTTGTGGGACAAGACGGTTTTGTTCCGGAATGTGGTTCAATAATACCTCAGTATGCGACAAAGAAACTGGGTCACACGTGTAGAGATTCTTGTAGAATTCTTTTGCAATGTTTTCCATCTCGGATGGATTAGAGGTAGCTTCAGATTCTGGTGTAGCCTTTAAACTGGGAATATAGCGAGAAGAAGCACGCGTCGAAATGGTTTTCTTGAGGTACCCTGCCGATGTTTCCCCATTTTCACGCCAATGACGTCCTGCACGCAGTATGTTATTGGCCGTGACTTCCTGTTGTACTATTTGCATGGGTTCTGTTTGGCCTTCTGCGTTAATGGGTCGGTATTTGTCAAGGATGCCTTTGATCAATGCTTGTGGCTCCATTGCATGGCGTTTCAGTGGCCTAGGAACCCCTTCAGTTATCAGAGCATTGGCCACCTCATTACTCATCCACTTTTGCTCAACATAGTAGCGGGCAACAGCTGGAACAAGGTAAGGGCGTAAGAACCGGAGAGTCGTGATACAACGAACTTGATTTAGTGCATAACCAAGATCGACACGGTCTTGTCCAGTAAGATTGTTGTATTTGGCATCAGCAACGTGCTGGGCATCACAAGGATTGAAAGAGGCAATTATCTCAACTTTGCAATCTTCAAGGGTCTGAACTAATATAAGCTTGAACTCCTTATGAACCAATAAGCCAATGATCCCACTAGCGGGGAAGCTGATGTCAAGGATACGACTCGTGTCAATACCTAGTTTACGAAACCTTTGGCGGATTTCACTTTGATTCAATCGTCGAGAGCGGTGAACATAGACATAGTCATAGCCAGATGAGATAAAGGGTGTGGGCGCGTTAAAAGCACATGCAGTAGCCTGACGCTTACGTTCTGAAGTAAGCACTCCATATTCAGGCTTAGCAGGGCGCTTAGCAACTGTAATCCAAGCTGCTGGGTTGGATGAGGTGGCAGTAGTGGATGAGTCAACAGTGATAGATGATTCAACCGTGGCAGGTTTGGCAGTAGCATGCTTGCTGGCTTCAGTACCCGGAGCATTTAGAGCAAGGATGTCAATCACTGGTTGCTTAGCAGTTGCCTTAAAAGGCTTAGCTGGTTGGCTTAAGGGACGCGCATTCAAAGATGTCAGCTGCTTTACTACAGCTCTCATATTGTCCAGTTCAGCCTTCAACTGATTGTTGGCTGCTTCCAAAGTGTCGAATTTTGTAACTAGGTGTTGAACCTGGTCACTTAGCGTTTTGACCATGTTGCATAGTCCGGCGAGGGTGTTATTTAGTTCTTGGTTAATGTTATTGTCCATTTTGTTTCCAAAATATAGGTTTTGAAAAAGCGGATAACTTGTGTGATAATTGTGAGCCGTCTCCCAAATTCAAATATAATATTTTCCTCAAGTAGGCGGTGTGAATAATGTTGTTTCTTATAACTGATTGCTTTGCTTTCAAACACAAAATTTTGCTTGGATTCATAATTTAGTGTAACGTTTGAAAACGCGAAAGAGTGTGTTGGTAGGAAGTCGTTGGCAGACTAGAGCAAAAAAAAAAGGTTAAAACAGTCATAAAATAAAGATCAATTGAAACGGTTTGGACAAGTTGAATACATTTAATAAAAAAAATTGAACAATGATAAAGATCATGTTGAAAACAGTCAACGATCAGAATACATTGTTTGAGGAGGATGACATTAAAAACCATACAGTTATTCATGGCCCATCCTTTCATGAGGGTTCACAGCTAGTTTACAAAAAAAAAAAAAAAAAAAAAATTGATTGTCATCAAAGGCTCTCTTTTGTTTTCAAAGATCTTTACAATTGATGATGGGTAGTATTCCTGCTGTGAAAAGACGCGTAAAACAAAAAGAAAAAAGAAAGATTGAGTGGGGGATAGGATTTTATAGTGTATGTACAAATCTAAGAGTTTTGATATTCTAATCCTAATCTTTCAATTGCCTCATAAAACCTGGTTGTCAACTGTATCCTTGCTTCTTCTCTTGTCAGCTCACCCTGTTCCCAGCGTGTGATGATGTCATGATAATCAATGGGTTTTCCAAACACCAAGACGATGGGCTTGTTCAAGTAAATGGTTGGGTCATAGAGAGGTTTTGTGAGCTCCATGCCTTGATGCCAAATGGGTATCACGATCGGTTCATGTTCCATGTCCATCACCATACGACCGATGCCCCACTTGAATCGAATCATCTTTTGAGCCTGATTCACTTTGGCTTCCGGATACATGTGAACCCAAGCACCTTGATTCAAGATGTGAATCGCGTAATCTACACCCGGTTGATAGATACCTCCTCCTCGGATCGTCGGTATCGCCTGTCCAAAAGCGAAAAAATAAGATCGAAACCTAATCAGATCAGTAAAGACAAGTGACGGGGGGATTAAGAGGCTTACAGTGAAGTATAGCAAATGTCGGCTGCACCCAATACCCATCGCATCTTTTCAGGTGTAAATAATGTTTGGATAGGAAGCACACCCCAAAGACAGGGATCATCCAACGTACTCTTATGATTCGATACTGTCTCTCGTTATCCTTCTCTTCTAAAGACCTCTTCTTTATTCTTTACCTGTAATCACACCTCTTGTACGTTCAGGGTCATCAAGAATGGCCATAAAAGAATCTAATCCATATACCCTTGTTTGATTGCTCATCAAAAACCCTTTTGCCAAAAGTCCTGTCATACCCATCACACACCTACTTGCCATATTCCAAAGGAACCCATCCTTGACGGGATGAGGCACGGTGAATCGTTCGGCAATCTGAGCAGGTATGGTTTCCCACAAGAACGGTGGGGGTACATAGGGTATCGTGGGTGCTTGGTAGTTTTGGTTCTTTTGATAGTAATACGCTCCTCCACCTACAGCTGCAAAAAGACTCGTCCAACGCAAGAATGGTCGTCGTGTCATGGCATGCTCACAAAAAAAAAAAAAAAAATACGGTCCTTTGGCTGGTTGATGTCATTCTTCTATTTTTGGCAGTCGACAGTCCCCTCGCTTGATGAGCACACTCGGTGGATCGGATGCCGTCTGAGTGACAAAGGGTGGGGTTGGGACATGTATAGACATTGTACACAGTCGGGTTGGATACTGAAAGAAGGATTCCTTGTTTGGGGTTCATGCAGAATCTCATGGCAAAGAGAACTGTCTGAGCTCCTTGCTTTTTTTGGCATCCTCCGCAAGATTGCTTGTCCATCTGCAGCCATTTCTCTCTCTCTCTCTCTCTCTGTCTTGTATGAATACAAACCTGCTCCTTAACGCCATCCAGTGTCCTTTCGGGACTCTGCGCGATCTCACTGGACATCATCCGGTTTGTCATCTTCAGGACATGAAACAAGCAAGCTCCAAAAAAGGAGGTCAAGCTGCTCACTGCACACTTCTACCCTTTTCGATCCATCATCTGTCAAGAACCCCCCTTTTTTTTTACCTCCTTCAAAAATGACACGGAGCTGTCAACCTGATATTTCCGGTATCCGTCCAGATACAAAGGATCGTCTGTTGACCTTCCAACCTATCAAGATCTCTTGAATCATCACCGACTGGAATCGAATCTGTCGTCAGTCTAAACCAGGCCAGTTTAACCGGCCTATCGATCTCTCGTCATCTTTTTCCAAGTCACCACCAATCCCCTTCTTTCCGTCCCCTTAGCCGTCTGGTCTTGCACTTGTTTATACAAAAAAGGTAAATTAGCATGATATTCAATAGGAGATTCAAAAAGGATCCCTCCATCGAAAAAAAGAATTCGACAAGAAGTCGATGGAAGCCGAAGATGCGCGAAATCAAAAGAGCGACTCTGCTGAGATCGAATGGACAGTCAAAGAGGCTAGCGCGTCTTGGAAGCCGTTTTGGTCATCATGAACGGGTGATAAAGGATGTCCACAAGACCTTTTCCTCATGTCTGTGCCCTTAAAAGATGACCTGTTTCTTTTGGCTCCTGTGGGGGTCCCATAAAAGGGTGGGGGGGAGTGGGCACGTTCAAGAATGAAGCGGGTAGCATGGAGTTCTTTATCTGAGGATCCTATCCGGCCAGTTCAAAAGAATTGCAAACACATCCAAGACCAGTGATTGAATACATGAGTCTTTTTCGTCATCCTAGCGATCCGCAGATGCTTGAGAAAAGAAGAAAAGGAGATGATGTCCTCACGCAAACGTAACGATTGAGCTTCACTCGCCTTGACTGGCCTGCCGAAAAGAAGGCAGTGGATTGAAGCAGGGTGATTGTGTAAGAAAAAGATCAGCTTGCGTTCCAACATAGGGAGTAGGCGCACACAAGCGAGGCGACTCGGTTCATCGATTGTAACTCACAATGGATAAAAAGTTTTAGAAACACATAAAACCGTGAAACCATCCGATCCTCTGATTCAATCCAGCACGTCCCCTCGCTCATTTTTTTGGATGCGCCGGCCAAAAAAGACAGGATGGACTAGTGAAAGCAAAGTTTTTTCTGTTCCATGTCAAAAGACATGGACAACAAGGATGTGTGATTTATTTCATTTGTAGTTTCTTGCAGACTTGCAATTAAAAAAAGATTTTCACTTTTTTGAAGCACATCATTTTGATTTCAATCTTAGCAGATCCAAAGAGATCAAGCGCTACAGTATACAATGAAAATAAACCTTAAATACTTGTTTTCACTGATCTTCTTTTTGGCTTGATAAAAGAAAGGCAAAGAGGGAGAGGATGATCAAATTGCGACAGTTCAATAATGAAAGGTACATGAAATCAGTACATACCAAAGGCGATCTTTTTGTTATTTTATTGTTTTATAAACGAGGCAAGGATGATCAACATGTACAAAGAATGAATCAAATAATGAATAAAAAGGGGACAAAAGAAGATGATCCGAATCCCTTTCAAGAACAAAGCGTTCCATTCTTTGAACCAGCCACTGAAGTTCACCTTAAGACATGAGAGAACCAGATGAGGCCCGAGGATGTCCTTTCAAAGATGAACCAAGAGTCTTTACAATCTGCTTTGGAATCAAACCCTTCTTCATCCTTTTTCTAGAACCCTTTTTCGTGTATTTGTAACACAGAATAAATAGGAGAAGCAAAATTCTGTAATTTTATTGAAGGGAGGTTGAATTAAGAAGAAATTTTAGCCAAACTTGGCAAGTATTTATTCAAAAAAAAAAGATTTCAAGGAGTTGCATGAAGCAGACAAACAAACCAAAAAAAAAAAAAAAAAAAAAAAAAGAAAAAAAAAAGAAAAAAAAAGAAAAATTGGTTTGAATTAGAAAAGTATAGGGCAGAAAGTAAAAAAAAAAGTTTATTGTAATTTATTTATTTTTACTGTATTTTCAAATGTGTTGGTGAGCATGAGATGAAACATAAACGTAAAGTGTATCATATTTGCTTAATAATAAATAAATAATAAACATGGTATATGGAATGAATATGGGGTATTTGAATAGGTAGAAAGAAGGTCAATGTATTCATATATAAAAAAAAGTTCAATTGTTTTAGGAGTCAAAAGGGAGAATGAGGTAAAGAGGTTAATAACCCGAATGATAATGAAAACTGTTTTCCATCACTGGATTTATTGTTAACCAATCCGAAGCATTCTGCTGTTCTTTCAAGACGGGATCACAGCCCATCAGATCATGACTGTTCACGGCACAAAACTGATTTCGTTGAACGTATGGACTGTATTCGGCTGTTGGATAAGAAGATCGAGGGAGGGGTAGATCGATGATGTGATAAGTTTGTTCGGTCGTCAGAGACGGATTGACAGAAGGGAGTGATTTGGGTAATTGAGGCAAGAGATAACCTTCAGAGAAAGGAGGGTTGAATGTCTGCGGCGTGTTTGTCTGACACATCTCCATCAACATCTTCACCCCTCGTACTCTTTCTTCTGAAGGAAAATAGATTCTTTTCGCAGGCTTCTGATGGATCCGAAGATGTCTTCGCAAGTTGGACACGACCGAAAACCGACTATTGCATCCTGGACTGTTGAAGGGCGTGAGTAGGTTGGGATGGAATGGGATGTTAATTACCTTGAACACCCAAAGGGTTTTTCACCCGTGTGTGTGTACTTGTGTGTCTTGAGTGCACTTGGCCTCGCAAATACCTTACAGCAGTGTTCACACTCGTACTGTTTCTTGTTTGTCTTCTTTCCTCCTTCTTTGCTAATATCTCCAATTGACACTTGATCACTAAAAGTACTACTACTAGAAGCACTACTTAAAGATGTACGTGGTGTACAAGGCTTGCTTAGAATGTTTATGTCAAAGTTGTTATATTGTAATTGGCTATGCATGTTTCCAAAAGGGGGGAAGAGAGAAAGAAAGAGAGAGAGAGAGAAAAAGAAAAGGGGAAAAAAATGGTTGTTTCAATTTAAACATTTTTTTTTTTTTTTTTTTTACAAGTCAGAAAAATAAACTTTCTGTACAACTGTATTGATTGTATAATGAAATTCAAAAGATAGAGCTTCAGGAGTGAACAAAAAAAAAAAAAAAAAGAGAGAAAATCTATAAAATAATAAAATTAAATCATAAAAGTAATCTGCCCTTATTTAAATTTTACTTGTTTGTTATGAACTTGTATCCTCACTATTTTTTTTTTTTTTTAATTTTGTTTAAAATCTGAGCTTGATCGAACGTTATCGAGATCTCCCCCCAAAAAAAAGAAACAAACAATGGCCTCTCTCCCTTTTTTCTATGCAACTACCATTTTAGTAAAAAGACGCTATTTTTCGGACTTTGACTTGATTGTTAACCTAAGCAACATAAATGAATTTAGAAAAAACCATGCTTTGTTGACCCTGACAAAAATAGGTTGATATAAATTGTTTACTGTAAAACACGGAGTCTTCCCCTCTCTTTCTCTCTTTTTCTTACTTTACCTCATTTAGCAAATCCGTCTATGTGTTTCGTCATTTCACTCCCCCTTTTTTTACGACAAAAAGAAAAAAATTGTAAATCGTTTCTTATCGATAATTGAAGACATGTGTGTTTCAAAATGGGTTCATACGAGTAAAATAAGGAAATTATTCCTTCTTTTTTCCCCTTTTCATTTTTTTTTATCCAATTTTAAAATGCATTTTTTTTTTGTTGGACAAATCCTGTTTAACGTTTTTATTCTTTTTCCATGTTCACTCTTGTGTTACTTGGTATTCCAAAGAATAGGAAAAAAGTGGAGAAGAGTTTTTGATAGTTGACAAGTATTCAATGCTCCCAATATCGGTATTCATGCAATCCTATCCTTTTCCCTCTCTTTTTTTTTATATTCAACGCCAATAAGAAACAGCGCTGACTTTATATGCAACAGAAATCAGGCCACTTTTTTTTTTTTTTTTTTTTTTAATTCAACAATCTGTGTTTCAATAGAATTAAATCTTTTTATTTCACCTTTGCTTGTTCTCTTCCTGACCAGCCACTGTCACACCTACTTGCTATATTTAGATAAATCAACAGCGCATTGACTTGTCTTTTTTTAAATCTGGAAAAGAAATCGATTGTTTCATTCTGAATGTATTGTGTGAGGTGTCTTAATAAAGATGGGTTCCACTACATGAGATGAATCAAATAAAGTTTACGTGATGGAATCGTTTTCTGTTTAGAATAACACTCTTTTGATTCATAAAAGGGGAATAGAAAACAGTCAGAGTGATCAATAGCCTTGATGGATCGAAAAAAAGGCGATGGATGAGGATGATCCTCCATCTCATTTCACAGTTCAGTGAACGGTATGAAATTACGTCATCTTTTTTGTTTCTCTAGTGTGAATTTCAAAGGTAAAACAAAAAAAAGGGATCTTTTAATTACTTGAGGTATAGATGGAAATAGAATATACAAATATAATTAAACCACACCACTCAACTCTTTTTCTAATTCATCTACTTCCATGTCACGAATAGGTCGATGATGGACAGCACTTTCAGCAACACCGCTGACACCCGAATCCTTATCGTTTGCTTCTTGAGTGGCTCGAGCCTGGGCTGCTGACAACGCCTCACGATCTTGTGCAGACATACTAATCACAGTCAGCAAACGATTCAGTCAGTCGTCATCTTACCTTTCTCTTCTTCTCAAGTTTGCACCCGTGTTGACAGGAAGGGAAGGTTGTTTAGAGGCCTTGTAAGACATGACTTCTTGTGCAATCATACGGCTCATGTCCTCAATAGCGTCTACGACTTCAAATGAGAAATCAAACGTTTGGTTATGTGTTGGCTATCAAAAGTTAAAATCAGTCCTCATTCGTCCTTCTATCTTTCTTACCTCATCATCTTCATCATGATAAGCACTCAGGTAAGGATGAGCCAGGGCTTCTTCTACCGTGATACGCTTGGATGGATCGAATTCCAAGAGCTTGTTCAAAAGATCGATCGCCATCGGATTAGCTAACCACTGTCAATACGATCCACATCTTTACTAGGACAATTTACCTCTGGGATATAAGTTCTCAAAGGGAATCCGAGGCATCCTAGGTAAACTACGAATATAGACCTGGGCTCGTTCACTTCCCACCCGACGCAAGGTTTCTTCATCTGGCGTACCCAAGATACCCAGGATCTGATTCAGTTGATCGACATCTACTCCCATCTTTTGTTAAACTCTTGTTTCCCCTTTTCTTTTCTTTCTTACAATCTCTTCCTTTGAACAACGGTCTTCCACCCAACATTTCAGCAAAGATACAACCAACAGACCACATGTCAACTAGAAAACGTTTGAGCCCCTCCCTCCTTTCCTCTTCTCTCTCACCTACTTACTCGCTTTTGTATAACTCTGGAAACTAAGCATGATCTCTGGCGCTCTGTACCATCGCGTGGCTACATATTCCGTCATGAATCCCGCGTTATAATCCGCATTATCAGAGTATCCACGAGCCAAACCAAAGTCACAGATCTACGCGTTTCATTAGCATCCATCCATCGATAGACATTCGCTTACTTTTAATTCACAATCAGCATTCACAAGCAAATTACCTAAACAGCCCCTATCAGTCTCTTTTTTTTTTGTTTTTTCTTTTTGCTTACCTGGTTTTAAATCTCTGTGCAAGACCTGAGGTGAAGAGTGAATAGTGTGAAAAATAAAAGAGAGAGAGAGGGGGGTCGACTTACGTTGGCACTGTGAATGTATTTCAAGCCTCTGCAGATTTGATATACAAAATATTGAAAGTGAGCATCTGTCAAGGGTTGACCGGATCGAATGATTTGATGAAGATCGGCTTCCATCAGCTCTTGGACGAGATAACTAGATTGTGTTTGAGCAAAGCAAGAGACGCGTGGTTGACGACTTACATTTCATTAAAGTCTTGAAGGTTGACAATGTCCATATCAAGCACAGAAGTAATCTAATAAGAACAATCTCAGTCAGTGCAAACCACCGACATCTCCCTTACGTTCTCATGGCCATTAAAGAATTTCAGCAGCTTGACTTCACGTAATGCCCTCTTGGCAAGAATCGTCTTTTCGAAAATACGACAAACCTAACCAATAGGATGAACGGGTGAAAAATAAAAATAGCCGTACCTTTTTGATGGCCACTTGTTCACCTGTCGAACTGTCTTTGGCAGCACTAGTGTGATATTAGACTCTGAAATAAAAACGGTGGCATGATTACCAAACGACACCATAGGCACCTTGACCCATCTCACGAATGAACTGATACTTTTTATCCACCACAAACTGTTGATTCAACACTGGGAAAGCTTGATAGCCTGTCATCTTGTTTTCTTTTTTAGATTAGAAAGAAAAAAAGAAGAGAGGAAAAAAAAAAAATCGAGTACTTTAAAGTACCGAAAAGATGAGGTAAAACGGAACAGACATAATCTGTTTTCTTTTTTTTTTATGAATTTGTATTCAACCTCTCTCTCTCTTTTGAGTTGGTGGACCCCATTCGGATCGACTTGATCATCGATTGATCTTTTATAAGTGACTGTGTGGTACACGTATCGATTTGTTTCTCATAAAAGAGAAATCAATCCCCCCTTTGGCTCAAGGGAGTGTCGGATGAGACGGTGTGGATCTCAGTCTACCGATCGCAGCCAGCGTCTGGTGTCAGACACAAGGCATGCCACGGAAGTGAAGCCAACCGAAGAAGGAGCGTTGGATCAAGAAAGATGAATGAGGAGATCAAGCTTCATGATCATCGAGAGGAAATTTAAAGTGAGAGCCACTGTCAGATGCCACAGTTAAAAACAAGGACCTTGCGTACGACGGTTCTGTCTTGGACAGCGCTCTTTTCAAGCGGCGTCAGTGTGAATGACACCCAAGAGATTCCTCTCTTTTTGATCTCCTTTTCTCTTTTCATCCTCTACGTGCCTCTCCCTCACACCCTTCTTTCCTCCTTGGTCTCACGCGTCCGTTGGCATCGAACATGCCATCCGCGTGTCACCAAAGTCGGTGGCCGATTTCACTGTGGATACCTCTCACTGGCTGACATGGTGGGAGAAACCCAGGGTAGGTTCAGGGTCCAACCGATGCCTTTCTTGTTTTTTATGAATTTGTGATACGAAAAGGAGCCCTTGTTCATTTTATCTCGGATGGTTTATCAGAAAAGAAAGAGTCTATGATCTCAACGGTCGCAACCTCCTCAACAGGTAAGTGCGTTTTTTTCTGCTCACAGACGGATTCGACCCAAAGGAAGAACGTCGACAGCCAGACGGCGATCGAGAGGATCAGGAAAAGACGCGAGAATCACAACCAGATCGCAGGAGAGTGTGTGACTGTCGACGATCGTACCCAACGCAGCTCAGCAAGGACAAAGACCGAATAAGGGCAACGTGTTGAAACTCGCCTTGAGTTCTATCCAAGTGATTCAAGCGAACGTTCACTGACCTCTCTTTTAGGAATGACAAGCAGAAAACAAGCAACTCAAACAAAATTTAGGCCACACCCCATCCCTCCCACTCCCCGCTTTCGTCTCGCACCTTTGACCGCTTTTACCAGCCCACAGACTGTCTGAAGATAAATAATTTATTTCTTTGTCATCATCAACCCTCTCTTGGTTGAACTTCTTTCTCTCTTTTGTAAAACCTGGTTGGACACGATCGGCGTACTCTGTGATCCTACCACGGTCGTCATCTCACTTTCCTTTTCGACCGGCTCCTCTTCCAGCTTTTTGGAGGTGGTGATGCTCAGATGCGAGGCCGATCTGGACTCGAGTGTGGGTCGTGTGGGTTGTTTGGTACTCTGGAGCTCGTTCAGACGGAGCAGACGCAGACGATAGAGTATCTGGTCAATAGCGAGCTCAATCTGTAAATGATTCTTGATGATCGACATCTCTATTCTCCTCCATCAGTCTTTTTTTTATCTTTATTTTTACAAGAGACTTACTCGGCCAAGTCGCACGTTCACCACGTACGATCGCGTCCTCGATCGATTTCTCGGTAGGATTCGAAAGAACCCGGAGGAAATCAGAATAGCCGACTTCGGGTACGATGGTGATATCGCCAGAATATTTTTGGGAAATGATGGATTGGATCTTGTTGAAAAAGGAGGGTATCACGCCTATTTCGGTTAGCTAAAGAAAGATGAGTGGTCTGTTTGCTTTGAACGATCGAGTTACTTGTGTGCATCGGTGTTGGATCTCTGTCTTGGCCAGATGCATACAGAAATTCGTCGCTTGTCTGAGGGTGGAGGGTGTGTTGGACTTTTGCAGGAATGGGATGACGTGCGGGTTCACTTGACAGACAATAAAATGATTCACGTTGAACAGTTCTGATAATTTATTCATCGGCAGGTCACTATCTTCATCGTCAGTCTCTCTTCACAGGATCATCTCTCCCTTACTTTTCTACTGAACCATCGATATAGAGTTGATGCGTAGCTATAGAATCCGTCAGTCCTTCCGTCGTGTTCATCTTCATTTACCACTCGGATTCCAAGGTACTACTCTTCCATTCTTGTCTTTAGCATAAATAGGTGTCGATCCATACACTATAGGTACAGCACAAGATGCAGCACTAGGAAATAACAGAATTAATCCCCCACGATTCTCTCGAAAACTGACTTACACTGCAGACCAAATTAACTAAGAATGAGGTTAACAATCAAGATGGACAGGATGATCAACATAGGCTTACCACATCAGGAGCAGTTAAATAATTCAACAATCGAGGCATGTCATACAGAGTAGATGAACTGACGGTGATATTCAATATCCAACGTGTACGATTAAATGCTTCCTATAGCCTATCGTTTTATTTTCTGACAAACATCGGATGAAAAGAGGGAGTTTACCTGAAATGTGTAATCACCAATATTTTCACGTATGGCTTCTTGTAAAATGTTCACATCAAACACTTGTCCTTGAGTCAACAACCTGTGAAGTCGAGTCAGGGGTGAATCAGGTTGTCCCTTTCTTTCGAAATATTCCTAGGTGAACGATAAGTCAAACGTTCGATGGATCCCGTACGCTTACATGACGGTAGAGACAAGGATCAAACGTGTTGGGTAACTCATCTTCAGTTTTCGTACAGACAAAAGAAGCCATGATACTACCACTGGACGCACCAGATATGATACGAGGTAATAAATTATGTTCATAAAGACACTTGATGACTCCTATATGATTCAAACCCAACGTGCCTCCGCCACTCAGCAGCAGCGCCGTCCGTCCAAAGCTCTGACGGATGTTCATAAAGAAATCATGTTTTGTCTTTAGATCCAATCCTTCTGCGACATCCGCAGGTTCATCACATATCCAATTGAGTTGCTTGACGACTTCTTCAATATAATCTGACGTCAACTTCTTTGTTCCCACTCTTGCATACGAATAAAGCTATGACTGGGTTAGGATCAAGCAAGCAAGGAGGCATCTTACTTTTGTGTTGCCCATGTCACCCAGATTTCTGGCTAGACTTGTTCTCAAGGCAAATATCATGGCTGCTTGTCCTTTGTTTAATTTCCTAATCTCTCTCAACTGGTCTAATCTTGCCTTGATGAGTTCCCAATCATAATCAGGAGAATCCATCTTTTCTTTCCACTCATTCAACCCTATTCACCATCATCAGTCGTCTAAAAGCTCCCTTTTGGTTCTTTCACCTTCCAACTCGTCCAGTTCACTCGCTGCCTCACTCCAATCTTCAAAACTAGTGGCTGTCTTTAAAAGATGTTCAAAATACGTTTTCTTGTTACTGTTCACAAGTTTATTGTATAGTTTCTAATAGCGCATGATTAACGGGTTGACTCTATCGATCCATTCCACTTACAGAAGCACAAATAGGCAAAGAAGTCAAATTGGTTTCTATACAACTAGGTGGTTCCATGTTTTCAGTGAAAAGAAAGAAAAAAAAAAAAAAAGTGATGGTGGATTCTGTTTTATTGACACGTGAAAGCAAAGGTCATGTGAATCTACTCCTAGGATCCCAAGCGTACCAGACCAGGTACACAGATAGACAGGTGCTCTCTCTTCTTTTGATCTACATCCAATTGTACCCTTGAGTCAAGAAAGAATATTAAGTTCATTTTGAGAGGAGATAGAAAGCACACACATAGAATGGAACAGGTTGATATAATTTACTTTTTTTAATTTCTGCTAGAGTTGATCATCAGGTTCAAATAGGGGGTTGTTTATTAAAAAAAAGATTTCAATCCAGAGTTCATCTTTATTGTCCCCCTTTTCACTGGCTGAATAAAGTGAATAAATTATTCCCAGTTTTTAATTACCTTTTTTAAAAAAAGAGAGCCCATGGAATCATTCTCTCGGACAATTCATTCGATAGTCAAGCAAGTGATGATGTGAACAGGGGCACATCCAATCCTTTTTTTTTTTTTTTTTTTTTTTTTTTTGTTAAAAAGCTTACAAGAATTATCACCTTGTTCAGTATGGCAATTCGTCTGTGGGTGATAAAAATGGAGGATGTTCTATTGTCTCTTCCAATTCCATGTGGTTTGGCCCTAGGGTCTATTTTACTGACTTTATTGTCAATCCTACCTGTGATGATCAAGGCATCTTTAGGAATAAACCATCGAATTCGATCTTCAAATCGATCGCTGGCTGTGTCTTTTTTTATCCTTACAGTCATCGACAAACTCGTAAGATTGAATGGAGGATGAAAATAGATGTTTATTTTTATAGGATTGACATCAACACGGATACATGATTTTATCAATCATTCGATTTATACCAGCGGCAAGTGTGAGGTATCTGCAGATAATAAAAGTTGTGAGATCATACTTGAAAGCCCAATGAGTGAGTCTCATGAAAGAGTTCATTGAATCAAGCGATGCTTTTATGTAAAAGATGGAATCATTCAAGGGGTAAAGTGAACTTGGTGTCAATTGCGTCATTGAGCTCAATAACATCCTCTTTCTTCCTAGTGTCACCCTGTTAAGAATCACAGTACAAATAATAGAAACAAAGACGCATACACAAGTACAATCGCATCCTCTCGTCCATCCCGTGTTATCATCATGATTCTAATGCCAGTACAACTATTAATATCACTCAACTTACTGCTCCTGCCAGTGAGTCATATGTAGTATGTGATTTGTAGGAACAAGAAATTGACAAACTTGGGATACAAATGAAAAAGAACTCGAGTTTATTGTTACAGCTCAAAAGCTTGAACAAAAAAAAGTTGTAACACTTGTATGAGACACCATTTTAATTTTAAATAAAGATGATCTCTATCTTGGTGCCAAATTCAATTTTAACAAGATTTCAGCCTTTTTATTTATCCAAAAAATGCTGTAGAATGCCTTGTAGAAATCACTCAATAATAACAAGTTCACTGCCACTAGCGCAGGAAAGTTGAAGTCATCTGATTCTATAACCCTATTGTATGCATCTCAAAAGATGCGTCGTCAATCTCACTGTGCTATCTACTCTTTTTCACTGCACACCAATAGATTCAAATTCACCAGTTCTACAAGTTCTTTATTATTTCTGGTTGCTTGGACTTGTTTGAAGAGGTTGCTTACTGATGTCTGATGGCCATTCATGCCAGGTTCAGACTGACAGCTTCGTATAAATCGATTTGATACTGTTTCTAAACTTACATTTCGTCAAGAATAAGCATTTTATATAATAAAAGTAGATTGATGCAAGACATGTTCACTGAAGAAAAAAAAAAAAGTGAAATGCCAAGACTGACACAAAAAAAAAAAAATGATAAACGTAAAAATAGGCTGTTGTCTTTGTATTCTCTGTGTAACCGAGGCGGCCCATGACCTCTTTATTGTAGTGCCTCTGCTCTTTTTTAATAGTAAATTTGTATACCATTCTTTTGTTCTTGTGCGTCTGATGATTTACATTTCACCTGTTTTTATTTGCGTAAAGCAATTTGTCCAGTGTGAATTTGGTATCACTTTGTTTGAAGCGAACCAAGCCACATGTTTATTCATTTACAAAAAAGGGGGAGGATATAATACAGTGTGATCAGCGAGTGGATGGATAAGCGGGTGGAGGTTGCTGGACGTTGGTGATTTCAAGTGTTGGATAAGCTGGAGGACTGGGTCCCATGTCCAGCACGATATCCCTTGTAGATGTATCATAAGCAGGTAGATTTTCATGTGCTAATTCAGTGACTGTATCAATTTGAGAAACATCAATGACAAAATTAATGTTATACGTTGTCAGTGGTAGACTCAATGCCATATCAGATGCCATGTCTGATTCTTTTGGTCTTCTAAAAGTCCATTTGATTTGTTTTGTTACATCTTGTGAATTGATTTCTTTTAAAAGAGTTTGCAAGGATTCATAATACTATCTTTTTTATTAGTTTTTCTTCTTTTTTTTTTTTACAAGAAAACTTACTCGACCCAGTCGAATGTAATATGTATTTCGTCTACGTGTGGTGATGAAGGCAATCATAGCTGGAGCCAATAATATAATAAGTGGATACCAAACAGATAAATCCGTAGCACGAGCCACAATGGATATAGCTGCTGCCAAGGCAACCAAAAGGATAGCAATCAAAAATAACCAAGTGTCTATCCAAATTTGAGGATATTGTGCTGATACATGTTGGTCAATGGCTGTTAGTCTCGTCATAAATAATTCTTCTGTCAACTATTTATACCTCACATGCATCAATGTCAATAACAATTGTATTTATTTTTATATATATTTACATATTCTCTTAAACGGCCGTATTCTACATAATCTCCGTGATATAATTTACTTTTGCCCCAACGTTTAACAATCAGTGGAAAAGAAGCTAGAACCATCTTCCAAACAAAAAAAAAGAAAAAAAAAAAAAAAAGGAGAAAAAAGGGTCTTGTTTTTTTTCGGCTCATCTGAGATTATTAATATTTTTCAAGACAAAAATTATTTTACTTTATTTGGAATTCAATGATGAAAAAAGTTCAAAACATGGTCTTACTTTTGGATGATTGTCATCCAATCCCATTTTACCAGTTTCATACTATTTTCGTTTATTTTATGATAAAAAGTGGGATCTTGAGGACGGGAACGCGTAAGAAACGACATTTTTACGGTATCTTACGAACTTAAATGTCCGCTTGAACATTTTCCTTAGAGCCTAATGGATCTATAAAGTTTTCATAACCCACGTCTCCGAATGAATTCTATTTCATCTTTTCAACCCATTCAACTTGTGGGCTTCCAATAATCAAATTTCTTCAGCAGGTGATGTTGATTGTACAATGTTGTATTCATAAAAGAATGTAAAATTCGTTAAAAGTTGGCTAGAGAAAGTCATCTTTAAAAAAAAACTTTGAAAAGCCTTAATATCAACCTATTTTGTCTCTCTTTAATTATTCTCATTTGTGAAATCAATTCTAATAAAAAAAAAATTATACTCTTGAAAACAAAGAGCTGACATGTTCATGTGGCATAAGCATTACAATAGAAAAAAAAAAAATGAATGCAGTAATTCGATTGAGTATAATTTACTTTTTTTTTATATATAATTAAGGAATTAATGTCTATAAGGTGAATGATGAGGATAAGGTGAACTTGTTTGTGAAGATGATTGATGAGATGATTTCACTAAATAATGATCCATGTAATATTCAAGCATTTCTGATGCTAACTCTATAAATGAATGGGTATATATTTGCTATATAAACACACAAGTGACTTTCTTTTCTTTACCATGTACTTCACTTGCATTAATATCTTCTAATGTTTCATGCCAATTATCACTTAATTTATCTGTTGAAGAGAAATGGGTTGCTAATAATAAGGCTGCTGCTGCAACAGTATTTGGTTTATAAAGTACACATAAGGGTGATCCAAGACTATTTATATTTGTAAATACGGATATGAATCAAGTTGATTCTATTTGTACCATTGATATAATAACATCCATGCTTTACGTATTGCTGAAGAAGATACCGTGGATTTTTCTGTTTAAACAATCAACATCATTATTCAAATAAGCCATTTTTAATCTATACCCTTCAATTGTGTTTCCAGCTCACACAAACTTGTATGTGCTTGCTGTACCGATAAATCAAAACATAAGGTTTCTAATAGTATCACTTCATAGTGTAATAACGTTTCTTTCCATTTTATAAAGTCCTATATACTGTACTGTTGATATAAACAACCTATTGTACATCACCCAATCACGTACCTTTGAACCCTCTTCCAAACTCAACTTGTCATTTTTTTGTGCTTTCTGTGCACATACAATCACAATATCTTTTATACGTCGTGTACATTCCTCTACTTTGGTTGCCACAAATAAACTAGTAGCTGCTATATCCTATAGACACATATTGAATACGGCAATCGTTTTGCATAAATATTGTTTTTGTACATAGACATGGTATCGCTTGACAGATTGGCGCATAAAGAATCGATGAAAAAATGTAATGGCTGTGACGACAACAAGTTGAGGACTATGTATAATGAGTTTAATACAGCAAAAAGTTTGACGTGATCTACTTTACAGGTTTAATTTGGCACCAACGGCCAATAGGTAATGACAACCTTTGACTCTATCCAGTTGTTCTTGTTCAAAAGGCACACCGTCTAATATACTAGGTGTATCATATAAATCCTCTTTTGTAAATGACCACTATCATAAGTAATGAGAAACAACATGTGTTTATAACTATATCTTTTACCTGATCTTTTATTGTCATGATAATAAAATGAAAAGAAAAATGCGTTACAATAAAAAAAAAAAACTTCCGTTCAACGTCACTTGGTTACACGGTGTAAAATTCCAATGATAAAAATTTCCCTTGATTGTCTCTGTTGTTTAGTATATCCTAAGCTACTATATAAAGTGTCTCTTTTGATATGTTTTCAATCTTTTTCAGGGGATGCCAAGGGGATGCCAAGGGGAAACAGAAGCTGCACTGACAGTCCTTCCGCCCCTTAGTCTGCAGATTTCGTGACAAGTGTGCTGGGCTCAAAAAGAGTACGGACCAAAACAAAAAGCATTTTTCTTGTACGCAGTCACTTTTTACTTTTTTCTTCATTTACAACAAATTACAACAATGAGTGACAAAGAGAATCAAACAACGGTTGAATTACCAAGACGAGAACGCGTACATAAGACAAAGATAATAACGGAAAAACAGTGCTGACAAATGACTTTATTTAGAACCCAACTACTTTAAAAGAAAATGCCATTGCAACAAATAACAATAGTAATAAAAAGGCAAGTGACAAAGTGAATTGTATGTTACTCACAACTAACACATTTACAACAGGGGAATGAAAGCCCTACTGAACAAACAAAGTCCACCTTTGATACTTTGAATTTTAAAGTAAGTTTTTTTTTTTATGCCTAGATTAATTTGACAACAAAATAACTCTCTACAAAGCCTCTTGATGATACCCAACTTGTACAAAAACACAAAAAATCAAGTTTTACAGTCAACACATCAACTGAACAAAAAAGAAATGAAGACACGAAAGAAACAGAGCTCGAGTTGAATATTCAACCACTCAAGGTACAACATCGACAGAATAAGGAAGATAGACCCATCTCAAGCAAAGAAAGACAAGAGGTGGAAGCGTTGAAAGATGAGCTGTTTAAATTAGAAAATGAAAACAAGGGACATCAAGAATTTATAGCCTTGTTGGGTATGCAGATTGAAAGTTTACGTAGAGAATTGAATGCAGACAGTCGAAGTGTGCAAGAAATTGAAAAGCAAATTGAGAGTTTATCAGAGGAATTGAACGAATACGAAGAATATGATAAAGAATTGACGAGCACTCTGGAAAATAAGAATGAACAGGGAATTGAATTTATGTTGAATATTAAAAAGAAGGATGAGATCATTAGTGATCTATTGAATCAATTGTCTGAAACAAAATTTAAAATATCTGAAATACAAACAGAATAAACTTTGCTGTGTGACATAGAAAAGCTTTTAATCTATTTTTTTTTAACCATTGGGATGAATGGGATGTAGTGATGAGAAATCAAAGGGATTTTGAAAAAATGAATTATACTTGAAGTTTATTTGTTTCTTCTGTACATGATTAAAAGAAAATATATATATATTTACAATTACAAAGATTTACTCTTCCTTGGCAATTAAAACAGCTCTATAACGCGTCTTGCTGGCATCACAACGCTCGATAGCCTTATGTAACCCATCCAAATTAAAATCGTATTCTTCAATCTGTGGCTTGATATTATGACGTCCAGCAAATTCAAGCATGAGCTCGATCGCATATCTTCCACCCACAATAGAGCCTTTGAATGACTTTTGACCACCAAGGATCTCGAGAGGATTCTTGAACTCGACAGAGCTATCGGGAAGACCGAGCAAGATGAATTGACCGTTACGCTTCAAAAGGGACATGTAGAGATCCCAATCCAGATTGGCAGAGACAGTGTCCAAGATGAGGTCGTATTTAGAGAGCTTTTCAATAGAGTCAGCAGTGAACTCTCTCGAGTTTAAAAAGTCGTGTGCACCAAAGCCAAGTGCTTCTTCTTTCTTATCAGGAGAACCAGAGATGGCAGTGACATGACAACCCCATGCACGAGCAAATTGAAGAGCCAAGTGACCTAATCCACCGATACCGACAACGGCAACACGATCTGTGGGTCGGATACCAGAGGTATACAGAGCATTAAAGACAGTAATACCAGCACACATCAAGGGACCAGCATGCTTGGGTTCCAAATGATCAGGAATCTTGTAGACAAAGCTATATGACAGTAAGTATATATATCCTATTTGCTTTAAAAAAAAAAAGAAAGAGAACTTTACCGACTGTCAGCGATTTGATGAGAGGCGAATCCATTTGAGTTTCCTTCAGGAAACATCTTTCTACTATCACAATTGGTATCTACACCCGAATTACAAGAGGGACAGCTCAAACAGGATTCCTTCAAATAGGAACTACCAACCACATCACCCACTTGAATCTTTTTGACATCTGATCCGATCTGAACAACACGGCCCACGGCTTCATGACCAAGGACAAGACCCTCTTGGCCCATGAAGCCACAGTCTGTGTGACAGACACCACTAGCGAGGATCTTGATCAGCACTTCATTGTTGGCAAGTGTGGGTGTTTCGATCGTGGTTTGCTTGAATACACCACGAGTGGCAGTACTGGGGAATTGAATGATTTGAGAGGTCATTGAGTGAAATAGATAAGATTAAAACAATATAAAAATGTGGGGGATCAATGAAACGGCTGGTTTATATAGTTTTTTTTTTACTTTTATTTTTTTTTATTTATGTTATTAATCAAATTAAATATTGATCCGGACTTTTGGGAGAATAAATTAACCTGGACAATTATAAATACAAGCGGTATTTAAATGGATTGGCATCCGATGATACCATTGGGCCATTGACATACGTGTAGTATGAAAAATAACGTTTTCCACAATATCTTTTATTCTGCTTCAACACAATAGCCTTTATTCTGCTTCAACACAATATCTTTTATTTTGCTTCAACACAATATCTTCATTTCAAACAAAACAGATAAGACATCTCGTTTCCCACACAATAAAAGCTTAACTCAACTCGCAATGAGGCGCAAGTTTGATTTATAATACAAAAAAAAAAAAAAAAAAACAAAACTCACAGCAAGTTACACCGACAGACGTTCGTTTTATCCGCGGTGTTTACAATCAAAGCAATACAAATTATTTTCTGTAAAATACAATACAAATGGACCAATTAGATGTATCCAGTATAACTTTGGAAAAGCAAAGGTTTTAAAAACCATATATAGAAAGTCTTACGTATACATTTCCGGAAATAGATTGCACAAATTTAAAAAATCTTTGCACACATAAAAAAATCCAGATTGCTCGAATGAAATTTTTAGACTGCATACTAACTGAAATCGCTTTGCATGTCTAAAAAATAAAGACTGCATAGCCTCTGAAATTTTTATTGCACAACTATGCAATCTTTTACAAAGGTTCTTTATTTAAACAAGCTTGTAGTTTTGAATCTGAATAACAACAGAACCCTTGAAGGTCCTCCGAAAAGACATTGTTACAAGCATCAGTTACTCTTGTAGTTAGAATTTCCTCCTCAATAGTTTTTCTCTTTTCATCTTACTTTTGACTACAGATCAAAACTGCTCAATCAGATTAAGCTCTGGGGAGTATAGTGGAAGATATACGCATCCATATCCTCGACTTACACTTAGCTTCGCAATCTGATCTGAATTGTGTATAGAAGCATTATCTATGATAAGATGATGTCCTTTGAATTGTTCATGACGGTCCAAGATAAGAATAAAAAGATGTTTGATGGTAATGCCCAATGCTTTTAAAAGCAAAGCTGATAAAGAGAAGAGTCAACTTGAAACGAGATAAAAAAAATCAGTCTTATATGATGGTCATGCACTTGCTTCTCTAATTCAGGTCCCATCCTTCCTACTTCAGAGCAAATTCTTTCAACATCATTTGTCAGAATGAAGACAAGACGATCTAATCTTCTATTCTTGATTCTTTTCAAATAAACTGATTTTAATTGATTATGCCAGTTTTCGATGTAATCATTGGCGCGTATATTTCGATGCTCTTCAATTACATATGCTGCAGACCATTTTTTGTAACCTTCTAAAGTAATCCATCTATCCAAGTACTCGACAAACTTTGCTTGGACTGAAGTCCACTTTTCTCTAAACCGACTTACTTTTTCAACTACGTTGTCGTATTTTCCTTATTAAATACATAAATGTCGTGTAAAATGACTCAAGATCTCCATGTTATATAATTTAAAACTGCTTCTATATAATACTATGCATTATATAGTCATCAATACACACTAACAACTTTAGTCATTTGACTTGTTCAACTCTGGTTTTAAAATTGTCAATTTTATAAAATAAGACGTAGTTTGTATTTAATGGGCTCTCTCTCCTGTCTTCACTTAATAAAGAGCTTGAAGAGTCTCATTGATTAACAAGTTTCCCTTTTTACTTTATTTTAACTTTTAATCGACTACAAACTACACGCCAATATCACATATCTATTAAATTCCAACCGTTCATAATGCTTTAAACTGTATATTTTCTGTAGCCTCTAAGCACAATAAGTATGTCGGTATCTCAAAAAGCACACAAAAGCAATGATTCGAGAATTGGAAGAGAAGTACGATGTTAGAGAATTAGCTGATTTGGATGATATTGAGAGGTTCGAAGTTGGGAAGCTTAGGCCGATTAACAAAATAATTAATTTATACATTTATTGTTGTTTGTCAACAAACGTTAATTGCTTCTACAACTTCAGCTTGCGAAAAAAGACGCTGGAGAAGCAAGAAAGATGGCAATTAATCTGATGTTTGACGAAGAAGGAGATAAAGAAAAGACTGCCAATCTGTTATAAATATGTAAAATACCTTCTCAGTCAAGATATGTTGTTGAATTATTACTAATCATTTGCTTTTTTTTCTAAGTTTGAATGAACATGGCTCGTCTCTCTCTAATCATTACAATGAGGATATTTTCACTAAGAAATTTGTTACCCCATTACTCTCACTGTTCCTTGAGGAAAGTAAGTACATAAAGCTCTTTGGGTAAGCATCTCTTGTTAAGAGCCAAGGCAAGTAAAACAGTGTTTTCTAAATGATGTACTCTCTTTATCTTCTTTTTTTAAACAACCACTTGTTAATTGGATGATGAAGCCAGATACTAGAATACTCTTAATCAGAAATATGCCAAGTCGTTCTGATGATGAGGTTGTTTTACTCTAAAGATACTCACTCTACTCAAAGCTTTGTAGTGTTTATATAATATGCCACATTAACATAATTTTCTGCTCAATATACCACGTTTTTTTCATTTTCTACATACAAAAAAAAAGATTCACTCTCTGTATCCTTTCAGATAGAGTTGATATATTACTACCATCACAATCACTATTTCCGGTGCCGGACTGATTATCCGAGAAGGTAGTACATGTCTTTTCTCGTGTTTTAAATCTTCTATAAGTCGTTCAGCTTGCATGTTATGTTTAGACTGCTTGCTCTATGTCTTATATTACTATAATAAGAGGTTACTTTTAATAATTCCCATAAGTGGGAAAATGTACACGTAAAATTTTCTATATATGGTTTTTAAAACCTTTGCTTTTCCAAAGCTACACTGGATTCATCCAATTGGCCCATTTATATTACATTTTACAAGCAGATCCTTTAAAGTAATGGTATAACGTAGTCTCTGACGAAAGAAAGAAGAAAGACAAGGAAAGACTCAATTAGTAATCAAAGGTGAATAAAGAATATGACAGAAAATAATCTGTATTGCTTTGATTGTAAACACCGCGGATAAAACGAACGTCTGTCGGTGTAACTTGCTGTGAGTTTTGTTTTTTTTTTTTTTTTTTTGTATTATAAATCAAACTTGCGCCTCATTGCGAGTTGAGTTAAGCTTTTATTGTGTGGGAAACGAGATGTCTTATCTGTTTTGTTTGAAATGAAGATATTGTGTTGAAGCAAAATAAAAGATATTGTGTTGAAGCAGAATAAAGGCTATTGTGTTGAAGCAGAATAAAAGATATTGTGGAAAACGTTATTTTTCATACTACACGTATGTCAATGGCCCAATGGTATCATCGGATGCCAATCCATTTAAATACCGCTTGTATTTATAATTGTCCAGGTTAATTTATTCTCCCAAAAGTCCGGATCAATATTTAATTTGATTAATAACATAAATAAAAAAAAATAAAAGTAAAAAAAAAACTATATAAACCAGCCGTTTCATTGATCCCCCACATTTTTATATTGTTTTAATCTTATCTATTTCACTCAATGACCTCTCAAATCATTCAATTCCCCAGTACTGCCACTCGTGGTGTATTCAAGCAAACCACGATCGAAACACCCACACTTGCCAACAATGAAGTGCTGATCAAGATCCTCGCTAGTGGTGTCTGTCACACAGACTGTGGCTTCAT
Organism: Rhizopus arrhizus; assembly: GCA_024220505.1. Taxonomy (NCBI): domain Eukaryota; kingdom Fungi; phylum Mucoromycota; class Mucoromycetes; order Mucorales; family Rhizopodaceae; genus Rhizopus; species Rhizopus arrhizus. Next base: position 1,387,093 of record JAKZZE010000011.1, read on the forward strand.
GGGCCAAGAGGGTCTTGTCCTTGGTCATGAAGCCGTGGGCCGTGTTGTTCAGATCGGATCAGATGTCAAAAAGATTCAAGTGGGTGATGTGGTTGGTAGTTCCTATTTGAAGGAATCCTGTTTGAGCTGTCCCTCTTGTAATTCGGGTGTAGATACCAATTGTGATAGTAGAAAGATGTTTCCTGAAGGAAACTCAAATGGATTCGCCTCTCATCAAATCGCTGACAGTCGGTAAAGTTCTCTTTCTTTTTTTTTTTAAAGCAAATAGGATATATATACTTACTGTCATATAGCTTTGTCTACAAGATTCCTGATCATTTGGAACCCAAGCATGCTGGTCCCTTGATGTGTGCTGGTATTACTGTCTTTAATGCTCTGTATACCTCTGGTATCCGACCCACAGATCGTGTTGCCGTTGTCGGTATCGGTGGATTAGGTCACTTGGCTCTTCAATTTGCTCGTGCATGGGGTTGTCATGTCACTGCCATCTCTGGTTCTCCTGATAAGAAAGAAGAAGCACTTGGCTTTGGTGCACACGACTTTTTAAACTCGAGAGAGTTCACTGCTGACTCTATTGAAAAGCTCTCTAAATACGACCTCATCTTGGACACTGTCTCTGCCAATCTGGATTGGGATCTCTACATGTCCCTTTTGAAGCGTAACGGTCAATTCATCTTGCTCGGTCTTCCCGATAGCTCTGTCGAGTTCAAGAATCCTCTCGAGATCCTTGGTGGTCAAAAGTCATTCAAAGGCTCTATTGTGGGTGGAAGATATGCGATCGAGCTCATGCTTGAATTCGCTGGACGTCATAATATCAAGCCACAGATTGAAGAATACGATTTTAATTTGGATGGGTTACATAAGGCTATCGAGCGTTGTGATGCCAGCAAGACGCGTTATAGAGCTGTTTTAATTGCCAAGGAAGAGTAAATCTTTGTAATTGTAAATATATATATATTTTCTTTTAATCATGTACAGAAGAAACAAATAAACTTCAAGTATAATTCATTTTTTCAAAATCCCTTTGATTTCTCATCACTACATCCCATTCATCCCAATGGTTAAAAAAAAATAGATTAAAAGCTTTTCTATGTCACACAGCAAAGTTTATTCTGTTTGTATTTCAGATATTTTAAATTTTGTTTCAGACAATTGATTCAATAGATCACTAATGATCTCATCCTTCTTTTTAATATTCAACATAAATTCAATTCATGGTTCTTTCGCCTAATTTTTCTAAGCAACCTGATAAAGGTAGACCTTCTATTAGCTCCGTTCGATCGACTATCAGCAATCCTACTACTCCACGATACGTTTAACCTTATGTGATACACCTTTCCTACATCCACTTAAAATACTTGCGTATGCGGATGACTTGCTTGTTTTCTTGAGCAATGCCCACTGTCTTGCTGCAGTCCAATCCTTGATCCTATGCTACAATCAGGCATCCAACGCAAAAATGAACTACAATAAAGCCATTACTTTTTCGGCTCCGGATGTTCCGCATCTTCATTGGTTGCCTATCTTAGCTTTTCATGGAATTGCTGAGTGGCATGGTTGACGTTCTGATGAACCACTTACCTATCTAGGCTATCCTCTAATCCATTTGACCACGCACCAACCTTTTTTTTTCAGTCGCATTTGATTGCTAAGATTAAACGGACATGTGATCTACACAAACAAAGGAATTTATCTATTCGTGGTCGAGCAACCGTTTTAGATACATTGATACCATTGACTTTCTGGCATGTCATGCACGTCACCTGGATCAGTCAAGCTAGCCATACAAAATAATAATAGAAATAGAAACAAACTCGGTGTTGATATAAACATTCATTTCACTGAAAGATACAAAATAAAAGAAATAAATCAATCGAGGAATGCTTTTCGATACAATTTTACAAGGCAATCCGATACCAATTATTATAGAGACAGTTGTAACCAACGCCAAAAGATGTAAAATAAAAGAAAATAAAGTAGATAATATATTGGCTTTAAAGATGTTTTTATTTATTTAAAATAAACCTATACGCACCTAATAATTGTTGTTCAAAATATCATCAACCTTCTTGACCTTAGCATAAACGAATTGAATACCGGCAAGGAAGGCTTCCTTGATTTGCTTGGCCTTGATGATCTTACCATCGTACGGTTGATCGAATGCGTTGACGGCTTCATCGACAACAATACACTTGAAACCTCTATGAGTGCCAGAGTAAACAGTCGAGTTGACACAGTTATGGATCATCATGCCCACAACAATAAGGGTATCAATGCCCTTGCTTTTGAGGTACTCCTTCAAACCAGTGCCTACGAAGCCGCTCACCTCGTGCTTGATAAAGATCTTTTCATTCGCTAATGGCTTGACGCTCTCATGGATCTCTACACCGGATGTTCCCGGTTCAAAGAAATTTAGCTTCTTGCGTTGCTCTTCTGTAGCATGATGGACAACATGAACAATCTCCTTGTTTTCCCTTCTAAACTTTTCCATCAGCTGAGCAATGGCTTGAGCGGTTTCTACTGGACTGTCAGTAGGAAATCTTCCACCAGGAAAGTAATCGTTTTGAACGTCGACGATAATAAGAGCTTCCTTCATTTTATTTATTGTTTTTTTTTAAAATAAAAAAAAAAAAAAAAAAAACTTCATGCGCTCTGATAAAGAGGGTTTAAAAAACCCTTGCTTTATTGTCACTCAATTCCAGGCAGGTTTGTTGCTGCGATTTATGTAAAATACCATATTTTTTATGTAAGATCTGTACATTTAAAAAAAGTCTCGAAGTCGAGGTTTATTAAGTAGTCTAAATGGATAGGAGACTTCAAGTAGAAAGAAAGAATAAAGTAGATAGTTATTCTAGATAAAAAATTAATATTTATGCATATAAAAATGTTAGGATATTTATAGATTTTCTATATAATAGCCTCAGTAGTTGCGTATTAGTCAAGCAGTACTTATTCCATTTAATATGAAGTGGTTGCCGTAGCAACGACTCGACCTGAATCTGTATTGGAGAATGAATTGAGGTTCGCAATACGTTTCACATAGAGTAGCCACATCTTCAAGCGGTGGGTTTTGATATTACATTAGGCGGCTTTTTTCAGTCAAAGGGCGGTTTCTATTTTCAAGAACGGCACAAATGAACAGTAGATAGACGAAATACATAGTTAACATGTTTCTTTATAGATAGTTTAATTGACTCAATTTACAACTACTTGCCAAATTATTAAGAATCAATAAAAAAACTAATACGTAATGGCTATGAAATAATAGAATATGTAGGCAAGTCTCCTCTTCAACGATGACTTAGATACTAGAACCAGGATTCTTCAAACTATGATTAATGATTTACGTGAATACTCATTTAGAAGCAGAGTTCATGTATCCGCATCTTATTATGCATGTTCTCCTTTTACTGAAAGAGATTTAAAAAACAATGATGATATACTTCATAGACCAGATAAAATAATAGAGAGCACACAAAGTAAAATAAAAACAGAGAAAAAAAATATGCAAATTCCAAAAGACCGCTACTAACATTTTATTTGATTAACCACAGACATACCCAAGTATTTGAAATCAGTAATCATGATGTATGTTTGATATCAATCGACTTTGCCGAGTTAACAACAAGAACACATGATATAAAACAATTGATGAGAATAACCCCACCATCAAAAGAATTGTCATAGAAACATTTGTTGTTGCTAAAGAACTCTTTTTGATTCTGATGGTTTAACATAAAATGCTGAGTTACTTGAAAAGTTTAATAGTAGAAAAAAAAAAACCCCTCCCATTACAAAAGATCAAGATAACATAAATGGTGTGTAGATCTCTTTTTTAATTATATATGCTAACTTTTAAATAAAATCATACTTTAAAAATTAGCATGATCTATGGTTGATTAACCAACAAATTGAAGGTGTTGGCTGTAACAGATTTCAACAGCGCTGTTGAACAACACTTTTATAACCAATAGCCACTTGAAATATAAAATGAATGATTTCAATAAAAACTCACTCTACTTGCAAGATTTAGTATATAGTCATCGTCTATCATCAAAAGACAGTGATATGAAAAGAAAAAGAAAAATTATGCGTGTCTCCGTATCTGGCTAAGTTTGAGTAATCAAAAATCATTGATATTCCACACATCCTCATACGATCGTCTTACATGTACGGACGAGCCGTAGGGATCTAAAGTGGGATCTGGGATATTTAGCATATAGGTGAAGGTTTGATATCATGTCTGATCACATAAAAGTAAATTCTAATCATTCATTATAAAATACACAGAAACATTGACTTTTTGTATGGATATGTGTGTGTGTGTGTGTGATTGAATTTATTTTGTCGAGTAAAAAGAGAATTTAAACAACAGTACCAGAGGCAGAGGCAATACGAGGCCACAAATCAGCACATTCCTTGGCAACGGGACCAGTGATGGCAGAACCCTTCATTTCACCCTTGGGGTTAACAATGACACCAGCGTTATCTTCAAAGTAGAGGAAAACACCGTCTCTACGACGCCAGGCCTTGCGTTGACGGACAACAACGGCGGCCAAGACCTTCTTTCTTAATTCAGGCTTACCCTTCTTGACGGTAGCAACAACCATGTCACCACAACCAGCAGCAGGAAGTCTGTTCAAACGACCCTTGATGTTACGGACAGCGATCACGTACAAGTTCTTGGCACCAGAGTTATCGGCACAGTTCATGACAGCACCTACAGGGAGACCAAGGGTCATACGGTACTTTGTTCCGGAAACACTAACTGTGATCATATTAGTTGAATTATTTCACTGTCTCTGTTTATTTCTCATAGTCCATCAACAATGATTGAATGTAAAAGTGAAGAGTGATGATTCATACTGTCGTGATGCATTACTCATTTTTCTAATTCTGTAGAGTATCCTTTCCCCCTTTTTTTCCCCTCCATCCTTTATTGTCTTTTTTTTTTTCTCATTTCTTTTTGTATGTGTTTGTTGTTTGTGTCTGTTGGATGGATGGATGGATGGATGGATGGATAGAGATGATGTAGGGTCATTTGATGTGATATTCAACTTGTTCAATCATCCAGTCTTTTATCACGGATCCATCGCTCTCTTCACTTTTTCTCCAAAGATTGATGATGTCTATAAAATGTTGGGTTGTCTTACCTTTAGGCATTGCTCAGTGATGGATTGAGAGAGGAAGGGGAAACTGGAAACTTGGTCTTTCCCCTTCATGCTTTTCTCCACACATTTCCCTTTTGAACGAAATGAAACGCCGACACTTCGACCAAGATAAAGGTCCGGTAGAAATTTCTATTTTTGGCAAGTAGACAGAAATGAATGGTAATGCAGCAAGAAGGGTGACATTGTGACATAAATATTGGAAAAGAGGATAGATCACCACATAAAGAATAGATTTGTTAAATCAATCAAACTTTTCTCCTTTTTGAAAAGAGATGATCTTTTGTAAAACAATGAATCCGTGCTAAAATTGAATTGGAAGATTGAATTGTTTTAAATGATTCCAATTGCTACAAGACGGTTGAGTTTATATGTAATTCACAGTAACACGGATAGATTGCTTTTTATTGAATTCAGGATTAGAAAGCTTGAATGGTTACTATTGAATTTATGATTTCAAATGAGAGTTTATAAAGTCAGCTATACACATCAATAAATGTATGATTTGCTTGCTTTCCTTTGAAACTGATGTCAGACTGGAATGGATCCTTTTCAATCTCCACATAACTTCTCCCTCTCTTTTTACTTTTTTGAGGCTTGGAATATATGGGTGGGCTGCAGTAAAATGACGTTATGATCGAGAACATGATGCGGTGATACGAAAGACTTGATATTAAATTAATTAAACTCACCGCAATTTCTGTTGGTGTAAGAACTTGTAAAGGTCAAGAAAAAAAGAAGAGGGCGAGAGAGCGATTGTGATAGCTCAGTGGAGACAAAAGAAAGAAACGCGTCCTTTTCTTCTGCACAAGTTGTACAAATATTATATTTAATAAAATAAACTGCATCAGCCAAATTATGGGAAAAAATAATAATATTTGATTTCATGTATGAGGAATTATTGATTAATTAAAACCTTTTTTTCATTTATAGCAATCGTCTTCCTCTCTCACCCCTTGTATTTATTAAAAAAGAGTCTATTTTTTTTTTTTTAATTGTGGCTCAAAAAAAAAAGGATCTACGCTTAATTAAAAAAAAGTTAGAAAAGGCTGAAACGCCAAGAGGTTTATAATAAAAAAATAGCAATTCATCTTTTTTAATAAAATAGTTTGATACTAAAAGAGAGAGAGATAATCTCTATGGAAAAAAGGGATCGACGCCCTCACTCACTGACTGGGTGTGTAACGGAGCCCAGACCTAAACCTGTCTCACAAACTATTTAAAACAAGATTGTCACCCCTTCTTTTTCTTTCTTTCACTCTTTTTAAACAATGATACCCATTTCTCCTCCCGTCACACCCAAAACAAGATATGATCCACTGGATGCAGACATTGAACCTATCCTGTTGGATCGTGTCAGACACCGCAGAAAATCAAGACCTCATCGGTCACTTCCAGTCACCACACCACGCCCATTCACTCTCAATGTCTATTCAAAGAGAAAACAAGACACGATCGATTCCAAAACGAGCTCAATTCATCCCACACTTGCATCTCACTGGGCGCCGGATCTGGATGCATTCGAACGATACCCGTCTGTCCGTGCGATCTGGAAAGGTAAGCCAATTCCCCTTTTTTTTTCTTTCTCCCTCTCATCCAATGACTTAGGCACACCATTAGACATACGTCATCTTCCTTCCTTTGATTTACTCCATCCGGGTGAAGTCCACATCGCATCCACCTTGCGCTTACCACCCGAACAATACCTCAGATGCAAACACTCACTTTTGGTCCATGCCCAACAGTTTAATCAATCCAACTTGCCATTTCGAAAATCAGACGCTCAAAAATGTGTACGCATCGATGTCAACAAGACAAGTGCCCTTTGGACTGTGTTTTATCAATTAGGTTGGTTTAAACCACGATCTTAGTCTATCTGTATATTTGTATCATATGTGAATAATAATAATAAAAAAAAAAACACGCTTTATGGATTATTTCCGTTATTATTTTGTTGCTGCTGCTGTTGAAAATGCAGTAGGCTGTTTCTTTGCTGAGCCGCACTCGCTGCAGCCGCGGCTTGTTGTTTTTGATATTGTAGACTCATCTGAAACTGTTGCAAACTCGCTGCCGTCATTCGATTACCATTCCTCAACACGTTTTGCTGTTGCTGTTGTTGTTGCTGTTGCTGCTGCTGCTGCTGTTGTTGCTGTTGATTACGTAAAAGGGCCAGTGGTATCTGGGCTCCTTGTCGACCTCGTAATTGCTGTAGATTCTGTTGAGCTATCAGATGCTGCAAAATCTGGGTCTGTTGAGGGTTCGGTGGCATCTTTTGCTGCTGTTGTGTGGGTGAATTGGACATGGTGCGTTGCTGCTGCTGCAAGAGTTGATGTTCATGCAAAATTTGCTGCTGACTTAATTGGATACGACGGAATTGTGTTTGCAACTCTTCTTGTGTTATCTTGCCTTGGGCGGCAAATTGGGCTATCTGGTTCCGTTGGACGATCAGCTGGGCCATTTGTTGCTGATGTTGAGGGTTCAATTGAGCAAGAATTTGTTGTAAGGTGACATCTATAGAGACATGAGTTAAAAAAAAAGAGAGAGAAAATGCGATTGTTTTCAACACATACTTGGTTGAGTAGGTGTAGCATTTTGCTGCATAGGTGTTGCTATTGGATTGGCCGTTGCGGTTGCAACAGTAGGTGTGCTCTAATAAGATAAAATTCAGTAAGATACGATAGCCTGCATAAATTACTAATTACCCTTTGCTGTAAAGGTGACTGCTGGCTCAATTGTGCCTGTTGCTGTGTTTGTGCTTGCACCTGTGCCTGCTGTTGTGCCTGTACTTGGGCTTGTAAGGCTGCTTTTTGAAAGACAGCCGCTTGCTGCTGCTGCTGCTGCTGTTGTTGTTGTTGTCTGGCAGAGTTACTAAGCTGTGCAACCAGCTGCTGTGCAGTAGCCATCGGTATCACACCCGTTTGAACCAATTGCTGTATACGTTGTAAAGATACTTGTAAATTGCCTGTACTCAATGCTTGTGCCAGCACAGATTGTTGAAGATGATTTAGGCTTAATTTATTGGCTGGTGCATTGGCATTAGGTAATCCCATATGAGCAGCTGAAGAAGGTGATTGAGATGCTCTGTTGGGTAAAGCCATTGAAGGCATGCCCAGCTGAGATTGCTGTTGAAAGGCCGCTAGATGCTGAGCAGACATTGGAGTTTGTGCAGGAGTTTGTTGCTGATGAACAGGTAATGCAAGAGAAGGTTGTGGTGGTTGACGTGGTAATGAGGCGGTTGGCTGTAAAGGGGTTTGAATCTGAGACATGGTGGGTGTACTAAGATGTGATTGGGAAGGTGTAGAGTGGGCAGTGGACGGTTGTGGTGGCTGTGGTGGTTGTGCCAGAGCTTGTTGTTGTTGTTGCTGAGCAGCTTGTTGCTGCTGTTGCTGCGCAGCTTGTTGTTGTGCTTGTAACTGAGCTTGCGCTTGTGCGTGTACTTGATTGATAACATGGTTGATTTGGGGTTGTGGTTGCTGAGGCTGCTGAGGAGCCTGAGGAGCCTGAGGAGGTGGAGGAGGTTGTGGCTGCGATGGTTGCTGTTGTTGTTGTGCTTGCTGTTGTTGTGCTTGCTGTTGTTGTGCTTGCTGCTGTTGTGCTTGCTGCTGTTGTGCAAAGATAGCACGTTGGTGTGGTGTCAGCATGGCTATCTTGGCTTGAAGAGCACGGTTTTGTTGTGCCTGCAACTGCTGCAATTGAAGAGCAGTAGGCGGCGTCATGCGTGCAGTGGGTGAAGAAGGTATCACGTTGGCTGTTGTATGGTCAGAAACCAATGTGTTGAATTGGCCATAGGTAGACTTGACTTGTGTGACATAGGTTTCCATAAGATGTTCAGGTCCCAAATTAAATTTGATGTTACCACCATTCAAACTTGTGTCATAAGCAGTACCCCAACGAAAGACGCCATCGTAATGTCCATTTAAGAGATAAATATTAATAAGGGTATATACTTTTTGATCGCCTTCTGTTCGTTCAAATCGTAAAGTTCGAACACACTTCCTTCCGTCAGGTAACGTAATAGGTTCCAGCAGTGATTTGCGTCCTTTGCCCTTTTTGAGATCAATAGAAGGTAGTGGTTCTGCATTGGCTTTTTGTTTTTTGGCTCTCCAATCTTGAAGATAGGAAATTTTACTAAAGCTAGGCTCGAAAGGAAACGGCCTCTTTGCTCTCTATAAAAAAAATTAATCATTTACATTGACAAATCAATCGTGCTAATTGTACATTGTCTTTTAATGTCATGAGTCTCATATGTTCAGCTTGCTTTGCCAACTTTTGTTCACGTTCAACCGAATTCCACTTTAATTTCTTTTTCGTCTTTTTAGGTGTTGATGCGTATTCCATTGCATTATAAAATCGGGTGACTTGGATCGACGGATCCAAACAAAGTGGTTCCTCTGTCGCAATCTAAAGCAGCATGAGTTTGTGAGACAATGAGTCGATGAGAACTTACAAGAATCTGTGCTTCAACTTCTAAAGCAATCTCTTCAGTCCAAGGAAGTCCCCAATCCTCACTTAATAAGGCCACATCTGTCCAAATACTCTCCGCTGTAGGCTTCATGACAATTCGTTTAATTTCCGTGGCTTCCAATCGATGATCATGAATCTCGACAATAAGGCAACCTAGGATTGTGTTTAAGCATTGGTATTTTACCGAGCTGTCTCTATTTACCGCTATAGTATCGACATGATGCTTCGTTAAATACATCCATTAAATCGCCTGGCAATCGTTTTTCTTTAATACACGCTAAAAAGTCCTACAAGACATATATCCTGTTAGTCTTTCGTCTCAGCCTCATCGGATCTTTACTTTAAATTGACTCTTGTATGAAAAGAAACCATCCTACATAATAAAAGAATGTTAGCAATCAGATGTTGTTGCAAAGAATATCGCATATATAAACCTCATGCTCGAATTTAAAGTAAGTTGAATATAAATGTAAACAAAGTGAAGGTGGATCATGAGCATGTCTCTTTAATAATTCTATGTTGCATCGTCAGTCATTTTGCTGCTTTCTTTTTTTTAAGATTTACCTTCTTCTCTTGGTGAACATAGAGTTGACTAAATAAAAAGTGTTGGTGGATTTCATTGTACAACATGTCCTTTTACCTTTGCTTGCTTTACTGTGTTGGAAGCCTGCTGTGAATGAAGTTCGGCTAATTGGGTTATTGAGCTTTGGTCTGCTACAATAGAAGCCATGGTATGGAAAGAGAGATAAATTAGAAAAAAAGAGAGAAAGGACAGGACAAGGGAAATAATTGATAGAGAGCGAGTCACGTGACCTGAATCAAATCTCACATCAGCTTGTGGACGTGATTCAATTAACCGATGCGAATAGTCGAGAGTAAATAAGATGTTTTGGTCTTGCTTATTTTGATCGTACTATATTAATGGGCAAATAAAAGATTCTTGACAGCAGAATGTTCATCTCACGGTTACAAAGATCTGCAATCCAGTTTGGGCAGCCGATTTGTTATCGCAGACTGAGAGAGATCAGGTATTGTGAGTTTGGCCTTTTTATGATGGAAACGATCAGGAAGAGAGATAAGATCCTTTCCTCTGTCTAATTCAGTCATGTACTTTATAGAAAGCTAAATAAATCGATCTATCCTATTCTTCAAAAGATCCTTGGCAGACAATAGTGATCAGGGTGCGTTAAGTGAATTGCTCATCTAGATCTATTTGCTGTAAACGATAGAGAGGCAGTTTAAATCTCAACAAGTTTTTTTATTAAAAAACACATTTCCTGCTCCTTGGTTCTATTACAGCTAGGAATAACTTAGGTAGCTGTTTTCTTGCTTTACAAATGTGATATGTTATTGTTAGGATGATTTTACTAGATCTGATCATGATATTTTGTATCATATAGACAGTATTATTCATATCATCCTTCACTGATCCTTTTATTCTCACACCTTTTTTTATAAATTATTTCACGTCCTCTTTACACAATTACTAAAATTGTCATGTCGTAATTCTGCTTCCCTCAAAAGGACAACGCGACTTAGCATAACATGAATACTTTCTCTTTCTGTGTGTTCCTTGCTTCATACAGCCCCTAGACGTGTGATACCTTTTATTGATTTTGTTAGTCTTGAATAATAATAAAAAAATATTTATTTACAAAAAGAAATAAGAAATAAGAGTTTTTCCAGAGTGGCAATCGTATGTGTAGAGGCGAAGGGATATGAGTGTATAGGATAGATGTTGATCACAGCCTGTCCATGGTAATGACGGGCTTGGATAACAACTATCACAAAAAAAAAAAAAATAGCTTTTAATTTTTTTTTTGTATAGCTTTGACATAGAATGAATTCGACGATTTGCTATTGAAACAAGTTTTACAAATCATACTTGTTGATCATCAGGAATCTGTGCGTCATCTATTACAATCATCAAATCTTTTGTGTGGTTAGCTTACCATCCACTCTCTCATTCTCTTCTGTATATTTTATTTGTATGTACAATTACTTCACCCTTTGTCCCACCTCATTGTTCATTTTATCTGGGCCTTTGTTTGCGTCATCAATAAATATTCTTGGAGTAGAACAATCCATTTATTTACTGTACATGTGTTGGAGGAATCTTGAATGACCCGGTTAGAAAACACAAAGGAAGAAACATTTATGTTGAAAACGTAGAAATTATTATGATCAAAACACAAGAAAATTACAGTGAAACTTTTGGTAGTGCTTTATTTAGAAAAATAAAAACGAAGAAGAAAAAAGTAAATTCCTTTTTGTAAAACAACCCGAAAATCAGTAACATAAAAAAAAAAAGAGCTGTATTACATCAAAGGTCAAGTCAAGTCTTGGAAATAATAGCTTGTGATTAATCTCTTTTTTTTTTCTTTTTTTTTTTTTACATGTTTAGATTGCAGAAGTTGAAATACAACAGTCCAGAACGTTTACTTCAAATGGAACGACAAAAAAACGTACAATGAAATATCAAAAAGTGAGCACAAGACAAAAATTAATCAAGGAGCGGCAGGTTTTGGTTGGCCCTCTGACACTCATGCCAGCTATTGACGACAGAGAAACTAGCATCGGATCAAGGATCAAAAGATTTACTCACGCAGATGGCAAACGGTTTAGGGAACGGTGTATTGCTGTGCCGACGGTTGCTTGATCATCTTTTATGTCACTGTCCTTGGTTTTCATGGCACTGGACTGGTGGCCCATTGGATCCGATGGCTTTCGGCGAAGGATGGTGTATCATGGACTTCCAGTTTTCTACAAAATTCTGTAGACGACCTCCAGGGAGACTTCCATCTAATAACACCTCGTAATGTCCTTGTTTTTCTTGAGTTCCGTTCTTGTGCTACCGGGTAGGATGGTGTCTGCAGTGCAGTGCTTGTTTTGATCATTGGTTGAATAGTGTTCGGCTAGAGTTTGTCCCCGGTTCCTGGCTTGTTTCTCCTCGTCTTTGTCAAAACAAATTTTTTTTGAACGGAATTGATTTCCTCGTTGATAGTTGGAAAAGCCCCTGGTGCTCCCCTCCCCCTCGTCCTCTAAATCCATCCTGTCTATGTTGTATTTTTTTCGACAAATACTGTAGAGAAAACCAATTTCTTGATGGATTCTTCTTCAAGATATCGTATATTTGAAGGGATTCTGAGGGCTGTTGTTGATTGATCTCTAGCTTCTTTCTCTATTGACTTTGCTGTGGCAAAAATGTAAGTGGCAAGTTTTTGGATCTTTTCGATAATGTCCATACGAATTTTATTGTCTCCTCCATCTTCTTGGACGTAGCTAAGGTCTTCAAAAGCTTTTGTTGCTGCTCTAGCTGCGATCCAAAGTTGGTTTGCATCTTTGTAGCGTTATGATACGACTTGATGGGCATCCACTTTGTAACTTTTAAGGTTGGGAATGAAGATCTTGTTAGTGGTTTCTGATACTGTTCAATTTCCCTTCTTCATATATGAGAATGTCTCCCGCGTATTTTTAAATGGTTGTACGCGTTTCAGGTAAGGGAGTTTCGTCCATTTCGGACATGATTTGATATAGGAGCGTTGTTCTTTCTCCTTGACTTTTTTCTTCTGCCTTAAGACTTGTAGCGAATTGTTCTAAGAATGTTTCCAGTTGCTCGGGTGTGAGGTTGATACTTTGTTGATCTTGCGCTACATTGTCATTGTGTTCAATGTTGTTCATATCCTGTTCCATGAATGCGAGGCTTAGAAAATTATAAAGAACAGTGATTTATGAAAGTTTTGTATTTTATTGTTTAAAAATTTAAAACTAGAAATAAAAAAGGGCAGCTCAGAGAGCTAGTACCACATCTGGAGTCAAAATGGAAGCAATTAAGGTTGAATTAGGTACGGCATACAAATGTGTGAATCATTTATTGATTGAATAGGTTTGTGGTTGAGATAATCCTCAAACTTGGCAGCAGAATATCTACAAAATCCTTGCAAGCCACTATAAATAATTTGATTGCAGGAATCCTTGATTTGCATGGTCAATGTCTTCTCTTCAAGCAATTGTTCTCTCTTAAGTTTACACTTACAAACGGACCAAAACTGCTCAATCGGGTTGATTTCTGGGGAATAAATTGCTTTTAGCACTAATAGATCATGGCTTGATTTCTTGTCGTCTTTTTCACGTTGAATATCAACCATCACAGACACCTTCGGCAAAGCATGTTCACAACTGTGTTCGTGCTCACTATGATATGAATAGAATAGCGATAACTTTGACGTACCAAGACACTATGGATCGTTTGTGTTACAATACCAGAACAGAACTTTGTGCTACGCAATAGATTAGCTACAGCGACGCCAAGGACCTCTGTAGTTTGCAGAAGCATCTTTTTTGATAATTCATGAATTACAAGCCTACTTGCTATCACTGATAATCATTCTGGTTTATTGGAAATCACTTTATTTATGAATTGATGGTTTATAGAATTATAAAAGCTAGGAATAGAAAGGCAAAGATCGACTGTGCACTATTTATAGGATTTCCACGCTAGGTTTGCTACAGTAATATATGAAAGCCGTAAAGTCTCGTTACTTATAGCATTCTTTTTCAGAGGCTTTGATAGCAAGTTTCATACAAAGTATAATGCATCAGCGAGCTTTAAAAATTATATAGAAAGCTGCCAAGCAAATTTTAAAACTTACCAAAAAAAAGCAAATACATCAACATATCCCAGAAAACGCTGTATAATTTGTAAACCTACAGATTGAAATTTACTTTTTTTTTTTTCAAAAGAAAAAAAAACAATAAAAAAAAAAAACAATAAAAACTTACTGTTAACAATATAAGCTCTATAATTGATTTTTTCTAAATTTAGAAAAAAAAATACTATTTTTTTTCATGCATGCAAACTATAAAATAGAAAGGCTAGTTGAGAATAAGAGAATAGAATATATGATTATGATAAAGAATGATTACATAGCTTTGATTAACTGAATAAAGAAAAGAGAAAGTGTTAAAAAAAAAGACACAATACAAAGATCTACCACAATGGTTTGTATCCCAAACAGGAAATCTTGGGGGGCATGTCGCTCAAAATAATTCTAAAAGAGAGAGAGATACTTTTTTCGTTCTCCTTTTTTTTATTATATCATGTCGTTTGCTTCACCCGAAAAAGGCACTAAACGTAAACCTGGACTTCGTTTAACTCCACAACACTTACAACTTGCTACTCCATCTTCTACCTCACCTACCAATGCCACATTTCGTCAACAACTCGGTCATATTGTCAATGGTAATGCCCCTCCAGAAAAAAAGGACGTTGAAGAAACATCTTTAGCTGCTTCTTATTTAGCACAAAATGAATCACCTCCCAAATCCACAACAGCACGTATAGAGCAACAACAACCGACAGCAGCACCAGCAACAGGAGGAGAAAATCATTTTATGGAAATCAAAGTACAAGATCTCGAAACACTTTCTCGATTAGGTGAAGGTGCGGCTGGTACCGTACGTAAAGTATTACATAAACCAACTCAGCTCATCATGGCCAAGAAGGTAATGGTTTTAAGTGTAAAAGACAGAGTGCTAATCTTTAAAGTAGTCCATCTCGACCGAACCTGACCCTGCTGTTCAACGTCAAATATTACGTGAATTGGCTTTTTTAAAAACATGTGATTCTCCTTATATCGTTTCATTTTATGGTGTATTCTTGGATGATGGAGATACAACAGTTTCTTTGTGTATGGAGTTTTGTGAAGCTGGAAGTTTAGAAGATATTTATAAGCGAGCAAGAGATTTGGGTGGCGTGATTGGTGAACCTGTACTTGAACGTATAGCAGAATCAGTAAGTGTCATTTCACTCTTCAGAAAGAGAGGCTTATGATACATTAGGTGTGTAAAGGATTGGTTTATTTACATACAAAAAGAGTTATTCACAGAGGTATTATTCATAAAGATTGTATATTGATAAGCTAAGGATACCGAAATAGATATAAAACCATCTAATATATTGGTAACACGTAAAGGTGAAATTAAATTATGTGATTTTGGCGTGTCTGGAGAATTAATTAATTCACTCGCACAAACATTTACTGGTACTCAGTATTACATGGCAGTAAGTTTTCTTTTTCTAATGAGCCCAAATTATATCACTGACACATCAAATAGCCTGAACGTATCCAAGGAAATGCTTATGCAGTACAATCGGATATTTGGTCACTTGGCTTAACATTAATTGAAGTATCACAAAACAGGCCTGCTTTGCCTCCTCCAGATCAACCTCACCTATCCATCTTTGAATTACTAGATTATATCGTACGTCAACCTGTACCACAAATACAAGGATCTCATATCTCTGAAGAATGTAAAAACTTTGTTGCCATCTGGTATGTATAGCACCCACCCCCACACAGAAAAACATTA
Source organism: Rhizopus arrhizus (assembly GCA_024220505.1). Classification (NCBI taxonomy): domain Eukaryota; kingdom Fungi; phylum Mucoromycota; class Mucoromycetes; order Mucorales; family Rhizopodaceae; genus Rhizopus; species Rhizopus arrhizus. The sequence continues at coordinate 1,403,097 of JAKZZE010000011.1, forward strand.
TTTTTAATAGTCCAATGTAGTTTAACAAAAGATCCAAATTATCGACCTACACCTGCTCGTATGCTTCAACATCCATTTATTTCAAAATGGGAACATGTTCATATGGATTTAGGTCAATGGGTTAAAGAAGTCTGGGGTTGGCCCTAAATTTACCAATCTTCATCAAATAAACCAGGTATTAAGGTAGCCTCAATCAATTCACCACTTTGAAGTGAACCACGCGCTTGCCTTTGCAAAAACATTTGCTTTTCATTACGTTCCTTTCGAATTTCAAATTGAGGCGGCAACTCTGGCAGACTGAAATAGCTCGGTGGTTGATCTTCCCCATTAGTATTAGCAGGTGTGGATGATAAGAGGGCAGAGGTCAGAGGACCGATGAGTTCACTAGGCAATCCTTGAGGTAGAGGAGGTTCATCGAGCTGAGGATCAAAAAATAGTGGACATTCTTTGGATTGGCGATAATCTTTAATGGACGTCAGATGAGATACGCGTAACAGCTGATCGTAAGGCAGATTAGCAATGGCCAAGGGAATTGTGAATTCAGTAAGGTAATTAGATTTAAAGAGATGTCCTTGTTGTTCCACTGCGGCTTGTATACAGATATCATAATGCACTCGTGTGTGGCGTGAGGTAAACGAGGGGGAGACGAGTCGTGTGGGAATCACAAATTCGATGGGTTGAGAGAGTGTCTTGTTGGGTGTGATCTGGACGGAATCTTGGAGGACGACACGGACGCTTTCTCGAAAGGCGGTGCCTTGTTGCACGAGCATCTTGCCTTCGTGATGTTTACGGAACTTGTAAGAGATGTTTGTGATTTTTGAGTCAGAGTGAAGCATGGTCATGTTTAATTGCATTTGAAATGTTTCATCTATAGATAATGAGACATTTGCTTTCTTATTCCGATCTCTTCTGTACCTGGACAATATGTCTGCTTATCTAACTTTGCTTGAACTTCAACCAATGCCTTCTTCTCCTTTGTTACTGTTGTTTTATAAACCCACTCTTTATCTAAGTAAAGTGTTAAGATGGATATATCATAGTATTCAATAAACAAACCTGGTGTGGAAACAATGATAGGTCGATAGGGTGTGATGTAATCTTTGCTTTTGATACCCGATTGAAGAGCAGGTCCATCTGCTTGTGCTGACCAGATATAGCGAATCCCAAATCCTGCTGGTTCATCCATCGATGGCGGAAAGTTCACATTAGGAAACTATAGAAAAGAATGAATAAATATTAAAAGATGAATTGACTCTGTTTACTTTAAGTGCGAATGGATATTCATGTCTTCCAGGTTCAACTTCTTCCCATCCACATTGAGAATAAGGTAATGACTCTTGTCCAAATAGTTTCCAATCGATATCAAAGAATGTAGTAATCATTTCATGTATCCAGTCTCCTTTACTATCTGCTCCTCCTTCATCTATTTTTACTGTTGCTATCTCTTCTGCCCGAAACTATAATCATTAATAATCTCCTTTCTCTATTTAATAAATTTACCTTTATTCTTATTCTTGTAATATTTAAAATCTCTTTATTGATCAATATCACTTTGCCTAATCAAGTTGATATCAGATACAAGAAGCCATGATATCATTATATTATTACCACGTATCACTCTATTAGGACGAATAATCACATGTGTTCCACCATCAAATTCTACTGACAGTACAGGCAGAGACATACTCTCACGTCTTTTTTGTAAGTTATCATTATCTGTACTGCTGGCTTCAGACATAGTATGAACAGGGAAAAAGAAAGAAAAAAAAGTAGAGTAATGCAATGTCTTTATTTTTCTGTCTATTCTAATATTAAATCTCAGTAACCAATCACTCGTTATCTTGATCGTCCTCATCAGTAGAATAATCTTGCTCGGTTTGCTTCATGGCCTTTTGGAATTGTTCTGCAAATTCAGCAATCGATTGTCCGTTGGAAAGATCGATAACATCTTTAGGTACCATATTTGTAGCAAATTTAGGTGCATTACAACTTAATATATTAGCTTCTGACTCGGATTGTATAAATCGAATATCTGCTTGCTTTTGATCTAAATCAACTATTTTCCAAGGATAATGAGTTTATGTTATTTTTTATTCATCCTATCATAGACTTACACGTCTCAAGTTCTTGCCAATCATACAAAATTGAGTCTGTGGTTGAACAAAATGGATTGAAATCCATCAGATAAACCTTTTGATTACTACGTTGAACATACACATCAAATACATCTAATGTACATATCAGCCACTCAACCTACATACATCTTAACATAGCAGACACTTACAATTTAAGCTATCGAATTGTTCAACAACATGTTCTTCAAAGAATCTATAAATCAATAATTCGATATCGTCCTTCATGGCTGGTAAAAAATCATAATAATTCAAGTCTCGCTGACAAATACCAATGATATCTTGGTTCTTGACAAAACAGCGAAATTCCATTGAAGGCTGTAAGTCATACCATTTTCTCAGCACAAGATCGAATTTGCGAGTCGTGGGTGGATCTTGACAATCGTCATAGGCGTGATTGAGATCGTGATTGATAAAGTCAGATGATTTGAGCAATAAAAAGACATCAAAAGGTGAAGTGCATTTCAATGTCTGTGTACTTGCAATCCAAGCCGCATCCTGTTGTATGTATAATCAATTTTTTTGTGTGAAATAAAAAAGAGTGGTTTTATTATTTACTCTGGGTGCGCTCCAGTTGAGTTTTGGAAACAAAGCTCCTTCAAATTCGTTTACTGCTTCTTTAATGGCATTTTCTATTTCTGGAAAATGAGGTGTCTTTTTTATATAATGAGAATCAATAACAAAAATAAACATTTATATTTTACATTTTCGTCTTCCTCTTGGTCATAATCGTCTTCAAGATCTGAATCTATTTCTTCCAAAGTAGCTGCTGCCTGAGGCTGTCTAAATTATACATTAGATCTGTGTGTGTAGATTGCTAATTCATTAGTTACCCATCTTTAGGCAAGTAAATGCTCTCTGCGTTCAAATAGTGTATAAATTCTTTTGATAAAGGAACTATTTTTGATTTGAAAGTAACTGCTTTAAATCTTGGATACCAAGAACCAAATGAACAATTATCAATTTCTTGACAAGTAACAACCATATTTTTTATTTGTAAAGAAAGAAGAGAAAAATTAAATATCCGCAAAGTTCTTTGGTACAGTACCCGTAGGTTCACCTTCTGGTGTCTATTTACATGAAATGATAAATAATGATGACTCACATATATGACTAATCATCACTTACTACATAAGCAGAGGCTAATCCACCGTCGACTCTAAAGTCAACACCCGTCACAAATGAACTTTCATCCGAAGCTAAAAAGAGAGCACCATAAGCCTGTTCGATAGCCTCACCTATATGCAGCAATATGAATATTCATAAAAAATCCTGTTTTTCATCCTTACCGAATCTTCCTTGAGGAACATGAACAAGTCGTCTCTGCTTCTTTTCCTCGGTATTTAAAAAGTCCATTAATAAAGGTGTACGAATAGGACCAGGACAAAGAGAGTTGAAACGAATGTTTTCACGAGCATGAACCATAGCCAATTCTCGACTATAGCGTTGTTATTAGCATATATACATTAAATAAAGCATCACTCACGTCATAGCCAAGACAGCACCTTTAGATGCCGTATCTGTTAGGAAACAGAAGAGATTAATTCCTTGTTATGGTACAAGTAGACACTTACAAGCTAATTGAGGTGTCGCTGCACCCATGAGAGCAACAAAACTAGCCGTGTTAATAATCGATCCACCACCACTTTTACGCATAGCGATAATGGCATATTTACAGCCGTACCAAACACCCTTTACATTAATATCCATCGTCAAGTCCCTAAATAAAGAATTAATAAAAAAAAATTTATTCAATATGTATACTTACCAGATACGTTCTTCAGTATTTAACGCGTTGTCATCTTGAGGATGCATAATACCAGCATTATTAAACATAATATTCAATTTACCTATGTTCATATTTTGTCAGCAAACGAAAGAAAAAAAAACATTATGAATAATACCGTAAACTTCAACCGCTTTATCAACTAATGCTTTCACTTCAGATTCTTTAGATACATCAACCTTAAAAGCAATAGCTACATCCTGTTTGCCAACCAATTCAGAGATTTTGGCAACAGTTTTTTTAGCACCTTCTTCATTTAAATCAGCACAGACAACCTTTGCACCTTCTTTAGCAAATAAAACAGCAGTTTCAAAACCAATACCACTTTACAGGAAGGTTTAACTTTTTTTTTTACAATGACAAGTAGAACTTTTTTTTTTTTACCTGGCTGCACCTGTTACAATAGCTACTTTTCCTGAAAGTCGTGTCATGTTTATAAAATGTAGTTTACGTATGTGTGTAAAGAAATTAAAAAAAAAGGAACGAAAAAAAAGTAATGCTTTTATAGTTGCATGATAGACGTGTTTTTTTAAAACTCCATTACTTTATCTCTTGTATTCTTTATTTTTTTTTTTGTTACAAACTAAAACCAATGAGTTTTAAATTGTACCTAAATAGGGTCCTTGGGAAAAAAAAGCCTCACCACGAACTTGCATGTAAATAAACAAGTCGAATGATAAACAAGAAATAGTCTTGATTTCTGTTAAGCTCCTTTTCTCGAGTCAAATTCAGTTTGTTTTCTTTTTTTTCTACTAGTGCAAAATGGATTTGATTTGTCTTATCTGTTGGTTTTTGCTTGTAGGATATTGGTATCAGAATGAAAGACTAGTTTTATATGCTTTAAGGGAATGCTATTTACAGGAACATGACAAGATACATTGCAATCAACTCATCATTTGTTTTATGCGGTCAAGAAAGAAAGTTTACAATAAAAGCAATGTATTTTGGGTGATACAAAAACAACCATGGTTTGATTAACAATGCCAGACGGCCGTGGTTATCTAAAAAACAGGATAGACTTAACAGTTGCCTTGACTTTTAAAGGTATATGAGGCACAGAGTGCACTTTAATGATATTTTCCTTATTTTTCTTTTCTTTTCCTTTGCTCGAAACATTCTTTTTTGGGCTTGGAAGAAAAGCAGGACACTATTACTTTCGTAATATTAGTTTAGTCATTTTCATCTTCAACTTATCGTGTTCATCAGAAGAAAGAATGACTGCATTTTATATAGGTTCAAATGTGACGTTAATCTCTTAATACTGCAAAACGTAGGATAAACCATCGTAATTAGGATTAAAATCCAATATTTCACTTTCAGACGCAAGTTTTTTTTTTTTTAATAATGCTTACCATTCCAACAAGCTATTATTTAGCTTTTGAAACTATACAGAATATTGAAGAATATTTTGAAGGCAAAGTCAATGTAGAGAAAAATGTTGAACTTGTTGAATTATCAAAGCAAATTGTCATTTTGACAGCTCACAATGCCAAATGTTTCTCTATGCAATGGCAAGCATTTTCTTCCCTCAATGTAAACCATCCTCCTGAGCTGTCTATTGTACATAGTATATACCAATTTCGTGTGAATAAGTGATTTCTAATTTACTTTTTCGGCTTTCATACTTTGCTTTCTTTAGTTACTTCATAAACTTGGTCAGTTTATATTTACGAGTCGAGATTGTAAAAATGTGTTGGTGTCTGGCTACACTTTGGTAAATAATAGACTAGAGCTTCGCGATGGTAATTAACTATTACATATGAATTAAAGGGAGCCCGTGGTATTTGTGAAAACTTTATAAATACTGCGATGGAAGAATTAAAGACAAAGAAAGCTTGGAAGTTACTTTATCAAAGGTAAGAAACGGCCAATACAGCACAGGACCTAACAGCATAAAAGCGTGGGGCCGATCGCGTTTTGTAAGTTGTTATTGGATCATATTATATTGGTTGGATTACCTAGTGGTTCATTCTATCAACTATCAGGTACCATAAAAGCAAGCTGTGATACACAACATGCTAAGTGATATCTGGTAGGTTATCCTATCAACGAATTGAAAATATTCACTACACCATCTAGAAAAAGAGATGCGCCTGAGCCTTCAAATATCATTGACCCAAAAGAATGTATTAAGCGGCCAAGATTATCAAGAAGACAAAAGAAGAGAATGAGAACAATACCTGAACCAGAAGAACCAACTATATATAAGAAAAAGTCAATTGAAGTGAACATTGATCGTTCTATAGGTTATGCATCATTTAGTCATCAAAGATCAATTGAGCCGCCTCCTATGCTTTTACCAAAAAATCGTAAGAAATTAATACTTGCATGAATATTGTTTGCTTACTATGAATACTTAGACATATTGCATGAAAGTCGTATGAAGAGAAAGAACTATATTAAGCAGTGCTTAGTAAAAATGTTCCCAAAAGAATTCACTACTCAAAAAAGGAAAAAAAAGTTTCTAAAAAGGTGTTTACCGATATCCAATATCATTGAAACAATCTATAAAAGACATAACCGATCAAGAATAATTTACACATTTAATGCAATTTGCCCAGAAAGAGTACGTGATATTTTCACAATAGCATTTTCAGCTCTTTGACCAAGATGTATAGGAAATGAACAAAGATATTAAAAGCATGTCTCTGTCGTATGGACAAGTAGCATTCTTTTTGAAGGAGCAATTAAAAAAATCAATACCTTTAGAATTTTGGGGTTCTCAACATAATTTTGATATCATCTTTAGAGGTAAATTGTAATCATATTAATCACTTTTTATAATAAATCTGTTCTTAGCAATAAAACACTTTGTGGGAAGAAATAAAAATGAAAAAATATCAATGCACGAAATTCTACATCAATTTAAGGTAGGTATAAAAGATGCAAGCTGAAAAACAAAGTTCTAAACGCGATGAGCAGATCAAAGACTGTCAATGGCTCTCACCAGCCTCTGGAAAAGCATCTTGTTTAGTGCCCAGCGACTTGGGGAAAAGAAAAACAATTCTGATGCAAGCGCTTCGTTGGGTCTTTCATGACTTTATCTCCATCTTTATTCGTTACTTCTTTTATGTAACTGAATACTCGAACGAGGCATCCAAGTTGTTTTATTTTAGAAAGGATGTCTGGTATCGTATCACACAGCCCTTTATTACAACTGTCATTCATAGTAATAATTATCATTTGATTAACCCAAGCGACGTTCAGTCACTTAAATTGGGTGTAAGCAATGTGAGAATTGTACCTAAAAAACAAGGATTTAGATTAATTACCAATTTACAAAGCACAGTAATCACCATAAGGAATCAATGTAACTATTGTTTTAACGCAGTAGAATAGACGCAATCTAGTTCGATGGAATCTAAGCCTTCAGCAAATCGGATGCTGGAACCCGTACTACAGATATTAAACTTTGAAAGAGTAAGCACAGAGAGATAGAAGGATATCATAACCTAAGTTCTTATGTAGGAGCAGCATCCAGAAAGTGTAGGAAGTGCTGTACAATACCATCAACTGTTTGATAAATTGAAGAATTATAAACAAAAATTGGGACGTCTAAACTTGAGTAAAAGGTTCCTATCGATTCAACCCCTCCCCATTTCGACTTGTACTTAATGTTTTGTTTATTTAGTCTTTACTTTGTCAAGATTGATATCGCAAGTTGCTTTGACACCATCGATCAAGATGTATTGCTACAATCCTTAAAGGACACTTTGAAATCTGTAAATAGAATTGATTTATATTTAAAGTATTAACGTTGCTTAGGATAAGTATATTTACAGATATATTCATATTTGTAACTTGTCCTCAGGTGGTGTTGCCGCTAAAGGTTCAAAGATTATTGGAACCCCAGGTAACTGTAGCAAAAGTAATAAATAGTTATTAACAGGCGATTATCAGATCGGATGGAATCGTTATCAGAACACGCTACCAAATTAAAAAACCTGAATCGAGGCACGATCATTATTGATCAGGTAATTTTATACAATCAACTTTTCGTTTGCATTCTTTCTTACCTTTTTATGCAGAATAGGAGTTACTCAAAGCAAATGAATGAAATACTCGAATTGTTGGAAGAGAATATAAAACGAAACGTAGTTCAGGTAATGGATGCCATTTTTACATTTTAGGGGGAGGGTTTACTTAGCTAAAGTATAGATTGGCAACAACTTCTATCAACGTAAAAGAGGCATACCTCAAGGCTCATGCTTATCAACTGCTCTTTGCGAGTAAATAGTTAATAATGTCACAACGATAATGATATACTTACTGCGTAGATAGTTTTTTCTTTGGAGCATTTGAAAATAACAATTTATCATTTTTAAAAGAAGATTCCAATGGAGTAAGTGTAAACAAGAATGAAAAAGTATACAATTTATAAAAAATCCAATTTAGCTATTATTACGCTATGTGGATGATTTTTTATATATAAGTCCTTATAGATACTATGCTCAAAGGTTTCTACAGACAATGATTACAGGTAAGCACTTGTTGTTCTTAAATGATGAATAACATTCTCCATGTTAGAATTACCAAGTTATGGGGTAGAGGTGAATCAAGATAAATGTTTTTCCAATCTAGATCAAGACATAAAAGAATTCCCCTGGCTAGGATACTTGTTTAACACTAAAAATCTAGATGTACACATTAACGTTACAAGTTATGCTTTCTTAGATATACAATCTGGAACCACTGTTGAATATAGCAAGCAGCCAGGAAAAGCATTGTTCTTTAGCCAAATAAGGTAAATGATGCACCTTATTATATTTGCTTTAATTTATATCCCTGTTAGGTCAATTAAACATAAGCTACAAGACATACTTGTAAATCCAAGCTTCAACTCTAGACCAACCATCATAAGAAATTTACATGATAATTTTTATATTGCAGCCAGAAAATTAGAAATTCATGTTAGCAAGATCTTAAAGAGCCCAGGTGGAAAATATAATGCAAAATTTATATTTGGTAAACGCAAATTTGCCTATGCATTGTTATACTAATTCTACTTATAGATATCATTTCTCGAATTGGGAATTTTATTGCTGAAATGATACCTAATATGCTAAACAAGAAAGAAATACTTATAGATTATCTTTTGACATATCAAATGGTGTTTAAAAAGAAAGAAATATATAAAGAGCTTGTAGCTTATTTAGATAATGCATTGAAATCAGTTGTTCTAAAATACAAAAAATAAAATACATTCTATTTTTGGTTATTTGGTGTTTGCCCTAGTTGCCACCTCTGTACTACGTGACGTGTTTTCTTCTCGTTCTCTAACAATTCAAGCAATTTCAAGAACCTTTCTTTCTTTAATATTTAAGCGTTGTTGAACTCAACGCATATAAAATGAAAAGCCTTAATTCAGAAACGATCGCTAAGGCCTTAAAAGGTGGAAGTCTATCTTCCCGGCAAAAAATTTCAGAAGCAAGAGCTGCTTGGGACAATGATTCATTCTTCTTTCCAAACAAGGATGAATTTTTACTTTCTTGGATCTGTACTTGTTTTGCTAAACCCAACATGAAAAAGTAGGCTAGAAATAATCGCGCTTTGTATTGGCTATTGACACGCATTTATACAGGGCTGATGATTGCTGTATATTCAACATTGATTATTGGATGTTGCTTGTAGAGCTTTTACAGCATTATAGATTACGATTTTTACAAGATCGTAAACGATCCACACCCTTCATTTCTGTCAATCTACTCGGTTCTGTTTCCTTGCTTTTGCAAAATATCTACGGCACATCAAGTAAAACCGATGCACACCAAAAAGACAAATTTTTATCTCTTATAGGTCAATGTTTGGAATTATTATTTTCTGACAGTTGCTCATCATCCTACCGACCTGCATTTGAACATGTTTCAGCCATAGTAGACCAAATCTTGATTGCCTTGGAGATACAGATTGGTCAAGCTGAAGAATCGGCTCTAGACAAACTTGTATGCACAGCTCAGTTGATCTTGCGCAAGTTTGATACTCAACTTGTACTTGCTGCCAACCAGAAAAAAGTTTTTTTTACTCTTGTAGAGAAAACTCTTTGTAAATTGCTTAGCCTACGGTATCAGCTGAATACAATCAACAAAGATGGAAAATTCTCAGATATTATTCAACAAACTACACAAATTATATGCAATGGACTGTTTCATCCAGATATTGTTTTAGAGTATACATCTGTTTTAAAAGACGTATCTGTGGACAATGATGATTCAGCCACTATGAAACAGACATCCTACGTTACTAAACTATTTGAATTATTGGAAACTATGGTGAGTGAAAAAGATCAAATGTTATATGGTAAGAAATTTAAAAGAGATTTGAATATATGCTAAATTTATGTTAAGCTGTTGATATTACACCTATACTGTTACATGCTTTTCTTGCTTCATTTAGGCAAAAACGCACTAGCGGAGGAGCGACACAGAATATGAATAGAAGGGTTGAATTTGGCATGTTTGTACAATTATTGAAGATCATCCGACCAGTTGAAGAACACAACAAATCTGCCTACCTTGAAACACTCTTGCGTTTATTAAAGAATGTTTTATCAACGAGTCTATATAGTGCACGTAATGATGATGTCAGCAAAGAACAATTCAATATGTTAAACACTATATCTGCACTCATTACAGATTATACAAAAAATAAAGGTAACAGGAGACATACAAAAGCACAGACAGCGACTGAAGAAATGTATTGTTTTTTAGAGTACGATCAAGGGAATGTTTTGGAGATATTGGAAACTCTTTTGCAAATTGATCTTTATCTAGTTGAGCCTCGACTTCAGCTTCTTTGGCCGATCATGTTAAATGTGAGTAAAAAGACTGCTTCCTCCAATCACTCTTTTATTGATTATATTAAAATAGCCTTTGGATCAAGCTGAAAAGTCGTGTATACTATTTGCGACGTCAGTTCTGAATGCCTTTACTGCTTCAAGACAGATGGATACTTTTGTAGAAGACCTGATTAGAAACATCAATAAAATGGAAACCGACAACTTGTTTGAAATTTTGAAAAAACCATTTTTTAGAAGGGATTTTTTGAATGTGTTTGTATCTTTAGATAAAAATATTTATATCCAAAAGGACTAAACATGATTTTCCGTAGATTTTCTGCATCTGTATCCAAGCATATGCCTGCCCCACAAGTTCTAGGTATCTTTGAGCAATTCTCTCAAAGTCTAACTTCCGTCAACCATGAGATGAAGGAGGACAAACAAGTCATAAAAAAAAGAAAAATTATGCCAGATAGAAATCGCTTTGCATTGATCTCTGTTTATTTCTGCAATTTTATCACATCTCTTAAACTCAACCCACGCCAACGTCAAACTCTTGAAGATCCCTCACTAGCTTTGTTTGATAAATTTATAAAGCCAAGCATTTGTAACTGGAATGTAAAGACAATTCACAATACATTTATACCTGCCATACAAGTTCATTCTGCTCTAACTCACGTCTTGTGTGAACACTATACACAAAAAATATCAAATGAAAATCTTGTATGGTTTGAAAACTTGCTTGTTACTATCTTTAAAACTGTTAAGCAACATGACAGCTCCTCAACGCGTACAGCTACCGTTCTGTGTGTATGTATAATATTTTCTTTCATCAAATAGTAGACTAATTTATTTTATTTGTTAAAAAAAAAGGCCAATGCTATGCTGCAACATATATATTATTATACTTTCTTGTTACAAAAAAGACCATTGAATGAAACAGTGTGCATTTCAAACCTTATCATAGACTTTGTTGAGGAATCTGATCATGCTCCGTGGTATATGCATACAGTATGGGATGGATCTATATCAAGCATCGAAAACAAAAATCAAATGAAAATTGCATGCTGGAAACTAATTACCGATGAATGGTTTGAAACAATAGTGTAAGTAAACAATTATGATCATAACTTGTAGAACGTTGACCTATAAAAATTTGTAGCCAATGTCTTGAAGAACAACGAGCTAAAAAATTTATTACTATTATTTATGATACAATGAAATACGAAGATGAATCTATAGATCAGTATATTACAGCATCAAAACTGACCAAAAGCTTGTTAAGACGTGCCAACTTTTATGAAGCAAAATGCTCAAAAGGTAAACTTACTCGTTCTACACTCTACACAGCGAGCCTAATGGTTTTTCTTTTTTTTAGAATGGAGCATACAAACCTTTTTGAGCAATATTGTTCATTTATTCAAAACAAAGTTACGCGCCGAGTATTCTGATCCTATCTTAAGCAGCGCTGTTCAGATGGTATCTAATCTTAATACCAAAGAAGCTTTTGTATTGGACAAAATTGCCATAAAAGATCTTTTAGGGAACATTCAAAGCAAAAGCATAGTGATACAAGGGGATATTGAGCAAGATATGATGAGTGGTGTTCAAGAACTGGATGTTCTCTTGAAAATCCTGTTGATTTTTCCTAGTGAATACTTTGAAAAAAATGAGCGTACACTTGTCGTGTACATCGCTACGCTGGTCGATATCTGGTGTGTTTCCAATACTCAATTAGATCCTTTAATTCGTTCCAAAATTTCTTTGACATGCAAAAGTCTTGCTTTACAGTTTGTCCACTTTTTCAGCATCCATAGTGTTCTTGTAAGTCCATCTTATCTTTAGACTCAAAATGGAAAAAACTGAACGATTTGTTTTAGGGATTTGATTCTAAAATTTTGGCATGGCTAATCACATCAAGTCGTCAGCTTTCATCCAGCAGCTCATATGTTTGCAAAAGCACATCAACTATATTGGGAAAGCTTTCAGATAAACTTGAGGAAAGCATCTTGCGAAGGGTAATTGCCTTTGCTGGTGCCAAATCACCTGAAAAGCACGCAGTACAGTATTTGACAGACACTGCTCAACGATGTATTACCAATACAAATCAATATATTACCAATGGCTTACCTACTGAAACTGTCAGTTTATTAAACGCCATGGTATCTTTTTTAAACACCAGGTAAACAAGGAAAAGATATATTCTATATTGTAGATTTTTACTTTTTAAATAGAAAAATCTCGTCAGACATTGATCTTTCCAATGTCATCTATGTATACGATACAATCACTACAGTTAGCAATGATGTTGTTAAAGCACTTGATAATGTCAAAACTATCATTGTTTCAGCTGTAGAAGGAATCAAACAAAGTACTCAAAATGAACAGGGTAATCTCATGTCACAGTATACCAGTAATTTTGAAAGCGCTACACGTGCATTATACTTGGCACGTTTGTTACATGAATACTTGAAGCCTTTACGTAACAGTACCGATAAAGGTAAATTAAAAGCAAGAGGAGAACAACTATAATTAGGATATAATATGCTTATGTGGATCTTTTACATATAGTGCTTTCTACTAAAGAACTATCAAGAAGTTTGATGGGACTTGCGTCACCAGTTATTCAATTACTGCAATCAGCGCTTGATAGTAATGGCTCGAATACTGTAATTTGTCATATGGCTACTGAGTTTATTGCCGCTTTTTGTTCTATGCCTTCAAGTCATCAGCATTTAAAGGCATCCAAGCATATTCTAGCTACATTTTGGTTTATTTATTCTCTTATTTATAACGCAGGTAAAATTTTATCAGTTTGTTGTGATTATAATAGCCTTTAACCTTTGTTCTAGGTGACATGGCTTCTGTTGAACTCCTGTCGAATGCTTTTGTGTATTGGATCAAAGGTTCATCAAGAGAGCAATTTGATCTTATCGTTGAAGGATTTATAGAGCAAGCAGAAGAACAAGTAGCCAACCGAAGTTGTGCTGAAAAAAAGCAAAAGCAAGTGATTTTCGTACGATTATTGTTCTTACTGTTTGGTGCTAGCAGCGATTGTAAGTCATTTATGCTCTTAATTCAAGCATGTTTTAGTGACATTATTCTTATATATAGATCAAAAAACAAGATTGAAAAAACAACTTCCTGTTTTTATCATCAAAGTTACACTCATTGCAGAGAAAGTAATTTCTTTGGAGTTCATGCAAATGATGTTGAAATTACTTGCACAGTTAACAGTAGACGAAGTAAATGTTGATATGATACTTGAAAAACGCATAATCTTACAATCTTTCATTAGTCTTATCGTTTATCTAGTTTTGATGTTTCTTTAATACTCTCATGTCTTGTACAAATTGCACGACCAGAAGCATCTAAAATACTCAAGAATCAAATCAATAAGCAATCTGCACATAATATATTCTCAGATATTTGCAATATTCTATCAAACTTGACGGGGCACTATAAAGAACAGTTGATAGATGTATTACCACCATATATTGCTATTACTCAAGCGTTATTGCACTGTTTCAAATCTGGACATGTCTTGCTTGTGAATGGTCTGGACGCAAACCCCAAAAAACGTAAGAATGATATGGATGACAAGAAATCGTTGGCTGTCCCTCGTACCATTGCGCTATTATCTAATTTTGCGCCACTCAATGACACAGCGGCTCAGCACTATGCTCGTTTATTGAAAACAATACTTCAAAAGCAGCATTCTTACATGACAATGAAGACGAACAGGAGTAATCAGTCGTTGATTAAGGCCATTGCGAAACATACACCCTCATTACTGATTGAATATTTCACAATTCAGTCTAACGCTACTATGAGCATCCTCCAACCCAGTATAAAATCGATTCTTACTAATGCGCTGTATGACATTTTAGAGATTTGCTCGGATAACGATCGCGCCTTTATCATGGCTTGCTTAGATGCTTCTGGAAAATTATTATTTAAAGAATTTTATAGTAATTGGAAGGAAAACCACAAGTATTCAGGTCAATAAAATTTGTAGATTTTGATAGATACTTTTGTTTATATACGTTTATTATGGCAATTGTATTATTTTTTTTCGTTAGGTTAATTTTTTTACAGATGTTATTGTTATAAGAAACCACGAGAAATAGACTTACGTTCTATGAACGTGATTTTTTAGCAATGTTGCAACAGCTGGTTAAATTAATGTGAACAGTCTGCTTGTTGAAAAATAATACCATTTTTACTAAACACCTAGTATAAATACTTTCATATTACTTGTATAAAACTATCTGAGATAATAATCTTTTGATAATAAGGCAGGATAAATAGATTATTGTGACAGCAGTTAACTTAAATTTTCAACATGAATAACATAATAAACAATTGCCTGTATTCCTCATTTCTCTTATGTTATAATTGCTACTGTAATATATTCAGCTAGTTATACTTAAAAGAAAGTTTTCCTTTACGCGCTTTATAAGCTCATCGGTTCAAGTGACACAAGTTCAAATGAAAGCTGAATTCCAAATCAGGTTTTTTTTCATTTTTTCTCTTTTAATTCGTGTAGGTTCATCTAGTAAAAAATGAGTGGTCCTTATTACAATACTCCTCCTGGCCAGCCACATATCAATGCTCCTTCTGGATTTTCACCCGCACACACTTCTACATTTCAACAGCCTGCAGATGTTGGCCGAAAGTCCAAAAGGCACTATCCCCAATTACCTTCCCAAGTTTCTCCTGTAGCACAACCATCTGTCTACCAGCAGCAAACACATTCTGTTAGCCAACAGCAAACGCCTCAGCAAATAACACCTATTTACCAAGGCAGTACCTATACCTCACCTGTGCCTCAAAAGGCAACCTATGACACCATTTATAATCAAACTTTGACTGGTATGGCTAACATGAATGTGTACAGCGGTGTTCCACCATCAACTGCAAGAGAAGATGTATCGCTAATTGGGCAACCACCACTTGTTCAAGATTTACACCGTAAGCCGCCTGCAATTCGTTTACCCCCCAATGTAATATTAAAGTCTGTTTACTCAGCATTGTTAATTCTAACATGTACCCATACTATTAGATGTCTGTTACAAATTCCGTTTTTGTTCAAGTAGATTCTCACTTTAAGCGATCAACTGTGAATGCGTTTCCACAAACGAAAGCTTTACATAAAAAATCAAAACTGCCTTTATCATTAGTTATCCAGCCTTATTTGAACGCTAAAACAGAGAAGGTATTCAAATATATACTTTGTAAATGAAATGTGAATTATTAAATGTGTAAAAATTTGACTATTAGAAAGCAGTTCCTACGGTGCCTGATACAACAGTAGCTCGCTGTTCTCGATGTAAGACATACATAAACCCTTTTGTAAAATTTTCTGCTGGTGCGCTGCAGTGGACCTGTAATATGTGTGGCATGAGTAACGAAGGTAAGAAAAGGAGAAACCTTTGAATTGGAAAGGAAAGTATAAATGTTTCTTTTCTCTTGCAGTGCCACAAGCTTTTGACTGGGACATAATTAATCAGCAACATGCGGATCGATACAGTCGGCCTGAACTCAACTATGGATGTGTTGACTTTGTTGCTCCTGCAGATTATATTGTTCGTCCTCCTCAGCCACCCTCGTATGTTTTTATTATTGACATCTCCTTTCAATCAGTACAAGCAGGTGTGGTAAGCGTTGTCGCCGATGCTATTAAGGAATCACTTGATAAAATCCCCAACGAGGATGGACGTGCTCAGGTTGCGTTTATTACTGTGGATAATGCTATTGGATTCTACAAGCTTTTAGGAAGAGAACCAGAAATGCTAATCGTGGGTGAACTGAATGATATTTATTTGCCTCGAATGGCATCAGACTTGATTGTGAATTTAGTAGAAGCAAGAAACATGATTGACAACTTATTAGAAAAAATGAAATCCATGCACAATCAATCACAGTCGTCCTCCAATTGTTTAGGATCTGCTCTACAGGCAGCACGTAAATTACTGGTAAGGTTATAGATTATATCATTCGAGTCTATTTTTTGATTGATAGTGCTTTATAGTCGCCAACTGGTGGTAAGATTATTTGTTTTCAAGCAAGTTTACCCAACATAGGAGAAGGTGTAATCAAACCAAAGCAGGATAGCAACAAATCTGCATTAGATACTCCTCTCACAACAGCCTCCACCTCTTTCTATAGGACATTTGCTGGAGAATGTACTAAATCCCAAGTATGTGCAGATATGTTTGTATTTGGAAATCAATTTGCAGATGTGGCCACACTAAGTAATTCTATATTTGAAAGAAGTTGATTTGTAATATGTGTTTAGCTAAATGAATTGCTTAGATGTCATTCCTCGTTTTACAGGTGGCCAAACTCACTTTTATCCAGGATTTCATGCTGGCAACCAAGCAGAAAGTGTTCGATTAAAGCAAGAAATAATTGCTCTTTTATCAGAAGAAATTGGACTAGAAGCTGTAATGCGTACTCGATGCTCGGAAGGTATCATATGCAAAGCATTCTACGGTAACTTTACGACACGTGTACCAGATGTAATGGCTTTACCCAATGTACCTCGAGGCCAATCTTATTGCGTTGAACTGGACCTTGAGGAAGATATTCAGTCATCTTGTGTATTCTTTCAAACTGCTTTGCTTTATACAACTTGCTTTGGTGAACGTCGCATACGTGTTATGAATCTTTGTCTTCCAGTCACAAAAAGCATGAGTGAGCTGTATTCTTCCGCTGATCAAGTTATTATTGCCCGCGCTCTATGTCATCAAGGTACGGACCAAGATGTTATTGGATTAAATTGTGACTAACTCAGCTATGATATGAATAGCCATTGATAAAGGGGCTAACGGAAAATTAAGGGATGCAAGAGACTGGTTGTCTAAGCAAACAATAGAAATTTGTACGGCTTATGGAAAAGAAGTTTTAGGACTTCAAACTGCTCCATCTCACTTAACATTGTGTCGTGAATTAAGTTTGCTCCCTCTGTTTGTTCTCGGTTTGTTAAAATCCGTAAGTTTACTTTTTTATTTTGGCAGTAGATGTTTCATAAATATAACGCTTGTCATCATTGTTAGGAAGCATTTAACGACTCAGGAGTCATTCATCCAGATATACGTGCACAATGTGCCGTTTTGCTACGTACTCTTCCTACTGACTCATGGTTAAGTTTAGTGCACCCAAATTTTTACTGTATTCATAACATGCCTCAGTTTGTAAGTAAAAATTAAAATATAATACAAATGTGCATATTCCTTATACATTACTATAGGCTGGAACTATAGATGAAAGAACAGGAAAATGTATATTTCCACCCAACGCCAACTTATCCAGTGAGAATTTAGAACCTCACGGCTGTTATATGGTTGAGAATGGGCAAAATATATTTATATGGATTGGTAAGCAAGCAGTTCCTCAATTATGTAAAGATTTGTTGGGAGCCCCTTCTATACAGGAAGTTAAATCAGGGCAGGTAAAAACTTATAAAGAAATTGAATAAGTTTTCAGTTGTAACTTTACATTTGAACTAGATGGCTATTTTGCCTCGCATAAAATCACCTATTTCTGAAAGACTAAATACCATTATCCAGCAATTGCGATCCGAACGTCAAGTTACATATTACCCATCCATTTACATCGTTAAAGAAGATGGAGACCCTGCATTACGTTATAGATTCTTAAGCCAGCTATTAGAAGATCGACAGCCTAATGGCCCAGTTACTGCTGGAGCTAACCAAGAGATAGTGAATTCAGGAATGAGTTATTTTCAATGGTTAGGATTTATTAGAGCAAAATGTCAATAAAGTGATTCTTTTATTCATTAGTATCATTTGCTGATACACCTTATTCTGAAATTATTAGTGTACTTTTGAGAAAAAATGGTGCAAAAATAAAAATAAATTTAGCATAGAAGCAGGAAAAAATTTTGAGCAAAAGTAGAAGAAAAATTGGTGCAAAACATAGTGTTGTAGAACAGTAACTGACTGTAGTTGACATTGATAAATATAAGTCTTAACACAAGATCATATTAAATAAAATAAAATATAAGTTTATTTAAATAAGATCATACAATCAATTCCAATTAAACATATTCTTTTAGAATATCTTTTGTATTAATAAGAGTTCTTTGATAAGAAGAAGTATCAACAAAAACAACAAGATCCAATCCAATATCAGGAATATTGCTAATCTTTCACATAATTGAAATAATGCGTAAAATAACGTTATTCAAATCAGTGAGAAATTCCCAGAATAAAAGATAATCTATGACAGACATACTGTTAAGGATACATAAAATTATAGTCACTTTATTTTAGTAAAAGGAATCAGATATGATCCTGAATAATATATTGACATAACTTGGAATCATTTATAACATTATTCCCAACACAGATCAATAAAATACTTTGATTAGATTTTTATATTAAGCTTTATTCATATTAATTTCACATAGTCAAATAAGATGACATGGTTGTAATATAGTTTATTAATAATATGAGCATCTTGAATAGGGAATGACGATTACTTACCGGATCATCATTAGTCATGAAAACATTTATCCTGACTGAGATATTATTGTTAGCAATGATATCCAATCACGGAACTAAAGGTCTTTATATTCATCCGTACCGTCTCCTTAAATAATCCTTTATCCAGAGTTATCTGAAACCATCCCAATAGCATAATTGACAATACAAGCTAGGAACAGGCTAAACTAATAATTAGAAATAGTAATCATCTATTCTGTGAAGTTGATTATAAATCTGTCCTAGTTCTTTATCTGTATCATGTCTATAAATACTCTTACTTTTTGCATGTAGAATTTATTTTTTAAATCTTAGTCATAGTTATCTTAACTTAATAAAGAGATACCAAGTTCTAACAGTATTTCTTTATCTTTGATTGCTATATTACATTTACCTAAAACTCCCCTTTCCTAAACAATGATGATGAGAAGTAGTGAGAGAAATTGAGTAAAAAAAAAGAAACCCAGGGCTCTTGAAGTTGCACTTGCTTTTATATGAATACAATAAGGAACGCTCAGAGTCTCAGACAAGTACGCTATATAGTCTTCCAATATGTTCTTTGTTGATTTAAATGTAAACGTATGATTACCGTACATAATTTAAGCTGGCCGGAAGTCAAATTTTTAAATTCGCATTCTCATCCTTCTCTTAATTTCTAGTATTACTACATGAGACCTTTACTGTTTCGAGACACATGACCCCAAAAATATACCATAGGAGCCCCAATCCGGTAGTTGGCATGCACCTTTTGATAGAGCAAAAAAAGTCGATTTTGCCAAAAGGTTGCTCATATTTTTTCACCTACTGTATATACAGTAGCGGACAAAACTGGTGCACAAAACTTTTTTTCAGCTTTTAACTACCATTACCTGCTCATGGTAATTGCAATAGTCATGAAACTGTACTAGAAGGAGGATATACTAGTCATTGTAATTTATGTATGTTCTAAGCATGACATTGTTAAAACTGAGCGATAAGCGTGCTTTAAATTTATAAAATTTTATATTTTCTAAAAACCGCAAAAGTGGCTAAAATCTTAGACTTTATATAATCATCTCATCTCTTGATATTATCGGATATTCTTCTTTGCATATGCTAATAATATGCGTGTATATCATTTTCAGTAAAAGAACCCGGCTCTTTAACTATTCTTTTCCAAAGATCATCGACCCTTTTTGATCTAGTGTCGTATCATCATACCTTTGCCATCAATTGCCACCTGGCATGCTTAAGGGGACTTAGGCCGGGATTAGTGGCGGCTAAACTTGTAGCACAGAAGCGCTGTTATCAAATATTGAGTTTGTGACATGCGTCGACTTGTGCCTTGTGTCATTGTCATACTGAAACGAGAGATTACGACGTTTTAGACCACTATGCGCTAGGCTTTTGTGGTATGAAGTAAGCGAAATATAAGTGTATATTTCTGAGTTCATTATACCATCATATACTTGACACACATATTCCGGTCCTCAATATCTAATACAGCCTGTGTTATCTCGTAAGAATAAAAAAGACTATAAAATTCAACGAGACTTAAAAAAGTTATATTTTTATTTTATATTATTGTATCTGGTATTTATATCCTTTTCATGAAGATTCAATTAAATCCTTTTCAAGATACTTTAATTAATTATAGCTGTAGATCTAGCATGAATAAATTTTAGTATGAAGACCTGTTCCTGGTTATGCAAGTGGACTGTTTATAATTATTTAAGTAGATCTATTTTTCATTTATGTCTCATTGCATCAGGAGCTATATTAAAACAACTTGTATTGAGTTAAAGGAGTGGAATTAGTTATTGATTTATCCAAGAATAGAAAGGAACAAGAGAGGACGAGACTCGATAAAGAGATTGCTTTATTTAATAAGAAAATGATACTCTATTTATACTTTTCATACACGGATAATATTTCATGTCATGGATTAATAATTAATGAGTATGATATAACTGATGACAAATAGATAATGGTTACGTGTTCTTCCATTGTTATCTTTGTCATCATAAGCATTTATCCATAGAATACTCGTATATGATTGACTGCGATTGACTGTGATTTAGTTCCTGGATTTAATATAATTTAACCGTGCAATTACGCAGCATCTTATCCTTAATGAAGATTATCCGAATTAACCTGTAGCCTATCTATTGGATATATTTTACATGTAGCTTATTAATACTGTTTTCATATCGAGTTATGAATGATGGATACATCATTGCCCCCTTCCAGGTTGGAACAACCGATGAGCATCATGAATAACGAAGAGTACAGGGTTCATATCCAATATGATTGCGTAGGCTGTTTATATTAAAGACGTAAGTGTAGAGAAAAGAGAGAGTATGCTCTTCTGGTATATAATCGATAAAAACCCAAAAAACCTGTTAAGGAAAAAAGTAATGGGAAAAGACCATATTCCGTTCGTTACTTTGTCTTGTTTCGTTTGTTAAAATCATTAGTCTTGGTTGGAACATTGGTATGATATGAGCGTTTACGTTTGCCAATGTTATTATTGACGTTACGTCTTGCCCAGTACTGTTCTATCATACTCATGTCATCAAAACTTGAGGCAGGTTCCCAGGTATCATATTCTGGAGGATAACCTTTCCATCTTACTAGGTATTTATAATTACTAGTGTTATTTCCTTTATGTTGGATAATTGCCTGCACATCGTACTGTTGTTGGTCAGCGCGATTATTAACAACGTTGTCAGTAGAGATGAGTTTGATGTGCGAGGTAGGTACGTCGCGCGATAATAATGTACCTGTTTTATCCGTCAAAATGTAGCTACCATTTTTTGTGACTCCATGTACGACAAAGGGGCCCTCGTACCTTGGGTCAGTTTTACTATTTCTATTCACATTTTTTATCATAACTTCGCTATTGGTAGGAAATTGTTGATGTACAATGCGGTGCTTCTTTGTAAAATACTCGTTGTCAGTTCTTTGAGTAGTCATAATACGGTTACGTATAGCAGGGATTACTATGTTGTTCATATTGTCTAATTTATTTTCTAGTGCTTTAGCATACTGCTGACTAGAGTTAGGTATTGAGGATTGTGCATTGGAATAATCCTGAAATTCATTTGGTTGTCTATTATACATAAGCACAAATGGTCTGGAATGATGTAATCTAGAATATTTGCAATTCATAGCATATTGAATACTAGGAAGGAAAAGATTCCACTCGTCTTTCTTGCCTTGTAATCTTTTAACAAGAGCTCGTTTGGCTATTCCAACAAACGATTCGTTAGTCGAATTACCCAATGGGTTATAAGGCAGTGAAAGTCTATGGTCAATACCACAGGTTTCCATTAATGAATTAAATATTTCATTAGTGAATTCTGTACCGTTATCTGAACTAAGCTTTTTGGGCCAACCAAAAGTGCAAAAGATATCTCTAAGTTCATTAGCTATGGATACTGCAGTTTTATCCATTAATGGTCTTAGAATTGTAAATCTTGTGAAGAGATCAACTAGGACTAAAATGAAATTGTGTCCTTCTGTTGATGTAATGTTCAGGGTACCAAGATCAATGCAGACGTGATCAAAAGGACCATCTGGTAAAATACTACGGGGAGGGTGATACCCGTGTTTGCCAATATTAAATTGCTGACATTCAGGACAATTGGATACTAGCTGCAATGCATCTTTTTTAATATTAATCCAGTGCAAATTGTCATTGTGGATTGTCTTTACAATAGCATCAGCCCCAAAGTGTCCAAGTAGATGTGCCTTTAATAATAAGTTATGACGTTCCTCTTCTGGTGGTGTCATGTAGTCTACTAATTGTACAGCTCTTTGTTTTATGTTTGTACTGTTGTCTGTAGTACGTTTGCTCTGTGACTTTGTATTTTTATTTTTTATGGAAAGTTGCTGAGGATTATTATCTCCCCCCAGTCTTTTTTCCGTATCGTCTGAAAAAAGACGAGAAAGTGAATCCGGCAACACATTTTCAATTCCTGGACGATGGATTACTTTGAATGTATAGTTGAAAATAGTTTCGAACCAATTCAGCATCATGGGATTAGGAATGTTTTGTGTGCCAAGATAGACCAAACTTTTATGATCAGTGTACAGCGTAAAATGAGATCCATACAACCACTTGTGAAATCTTTCAAAAAGATAACAGATGGCTAGCAGCTCTCGTTTAGTTGTCGAGTAGTTCATTTCTGACTTCGACAGTGCTCTTGCTGCGAATCCAATATAGCGAGTTTTATCGTCAATAATTTGATAAAGTACACCGCCAATTCCTGTGTTGCTAGCATCTGTAGCTAGCTGTAATTCATGACGCATGTCAGGTATAGACAGAACAGGAGCATTAGATAAGGCTGTCTGTATATTTCGAAAAGCCTGTAGGTATTTGTCAGTCCAAATGTGTTCCAATGAACCTTCGTTACGTAGTTTATCTAACGGTGCGGTCATGGTAGAGAAATTTGGGAGATGACTTCGAAAATAATTAGCGAGGCCTAGAAAGCGTTGTATATCTTTTCCAGTTTTTGGTATTGGCCATGCTAAAGCATTTGCAACCTTTCTGCTATCCAATGAGAGACTATTGTGACTAATAGTGAAGCCTAGGATGTTTACAGAAGTTTGCATAAAGTGACATTTATCAACGTTAAGAATAAATTTAGCTGATGTAAGTCGTTCGATGACAGTAGTTACGCATTTGATATGTTCCTCAATATCGGGTCCAGTACCGATAGTTAAATCATCAATGAAACATGTAACGTATGGCAAGTCATGTAAGAGGGTAGTTAGCACACGTTGGAAGTGATTTGGTATAGGGGTCAAACCGAATGGTGCTCTACAGAATTGATATTGTTGACCGTTAAATGTAAAAGCTGTGAGGGCTCTATGCTCTTCAGCTAGAGGTAACCGATGAAAAGCTTGTTTGAGGTCAAGTACTGTGAATAGTGTCGCAGCGCTCATTTTTTGATGCAACTCAGCTATCAATGGTAATTGAAAGCGGTCGGTACGATCTTTAATGAGTATTGCATTGATATGTCTGGGGTCTATACACACCCGTACATCGTCACTATAATTACCATTAGCATCTTTCTTACGTACAGTCAACAAAGGAGAGTTAAATGCAGTATTAGGAGGAGCTATTTCAATTACACCATCTGCTAACCATTTATCAACCTGTTCTTGTACTTTAGGCTGGATTGACAGCGCAATAGGATACTGCCGTCTATAAGTGGTTTTACCTGGTTCAGTTTCCAAGCGAACTATCGCTTCAGGTAGGGGACATGCAGATGTACTAGGGATTTTAGCATTGGCGCTCAAATATGGCTGTAATGCGTTCATAAGTTGTTCACGCTGTTGGTGAGTACCAGCGGGTGACTTATTAGGTTTGATAGGTGAAGGGTCTATTGGATCAGGTATTGTAGAGATATTAGGACTATCCCACGTAACAGCTAAACCTGTCAAGTTAATGTTTAACTTAGGCATAAGATCTGTACCAATACAAATAGGTATATCCTTATCAAACTTAAAAATTTCAAATTGATGCAAGACATTGATTCCGTTATAAAATACTTTTATTTGATCTGTAATAGCAGTTCTAGGTACCAAGGTATTCAAACTAGCTAATTGTAATTTTCCTGAAACAGGAAAAGTTCTAACGTTTATAATTTTTGCTAGGTCAGGAGAGATCGTAGAAGTATTACACCCAGTATCAACCAAAGCCCAAGTACGGACATTTTCTATAGTGATGGGTACAAAAAAGGAATCAGTACGTTTGTTATTAAAACTGTGAAGTTTTGTATTAAACGGTTGCAACTTACATAATGATGAGTAGTAGTGGATGTCCTTGACGGCTTCATCGTCAAGATCCTGTTCTTCATCGTGGCTTTGTTGGTTGGCAGGGTTATATTTAGAAGCCTTTGTACCCATTGGTTCATCTTCACTGCCAGTCAACTGAAGTGAGCGGAATGCCCTGGTTATGGTAGGTGCAGTAGAGGAGGAGGAAGAGGCAGAACCAGCAGAAAGAGGTTGATTCCTTTTAGGGCAAACATTTAAATGCTCCCTAGTAAAAGGAGCGTTGCATTTAAAGCAACGCTTACTAGATGTCTCTTTGTTCATACTGCTAGCAATTCCGAGTTCCTGAGCCTTTTTACAACGATCTGTTGTGTGGTTGCACTTTCCATGGATGATACAAGTCTTTCCATCCGTACGGTGGTTTCTTTTATGAATACCACTGGGAGGGTTCAACCCGTTGACTTGAGAGGGTTGGTTATGGAATTTTTTGGTTGACATATTGGGCAAGGTCTGTTGTTTTGTATGGAACTTTCTTGCGATACTAGAAAGGAGGTTTATGTCATTCTTTGCCTCCTGATCAAGACTGACGATGGCCATGTTGACATGATTTTGGAGACTACTAGTGAGGGAGTTCACAAACAAAATAGCCAAAAAATCATCAGCTACGGGAGTGGCTTCACGCTTGAGTTTCAAAAAGCGGTCAGTGTATTTTTCCACAGATTCATCAGGTTGCATGCTGATGGTTAACAGCTCTCTTGAGGCGTGGGCTTGAGCCTCAGTGGATTCGATGCCATATTTCAAGGTTAATTGCTCCTTGAAAATGGTCCAAGATAAATTCTTCTTTACCCGCAATTCATCATACCAAGAACGCTGAGTATGGGTAAGGGAGAAAGGGATGAGGCGCTGCCAATGCACCTGTACATCCAAGCGGTACGCAAAGAGGATATCCTCAAAACGTCGGATACAGTCAGCAATGTCTTTAAAGACGGGGCAAGTCCAACAAGGAGGCCAAGATGGTAGATTTGGTCGTATATTCGCGGGAAAGGTTAGCCAGTTGCTTTCCTGTAAGCTCTTGACCTGTGATAGCCGCAGCAATTTGTTCTACCTGTTTCGTCAAAGTCTGGACGGTAGCCGTCAAATTACGACTACCCGAAACCTGAGAAGGTGGTGCTGCGCCACTGTTCTTGACACCAGCAAACGGAGAGGCCATGGCCCTGGGTTCAACTTCTTCCATCTCTATGTCTTCTATAATAGAGTTTGGGGATCCAGTAAGAGGAAGTTCGATCCCATTAACCATGGAGGGCTTTTCAAGTCTAGGACCAATGAAAGCAGGGTCACTTTCAGAAAGAAGGGTTTCTTCGTTGTAAGCCAAAAGATTAGAGTTGATAGACATGTTTGAGAATAGCGTAGTAATAATAGAGTAAAGAGAATTCGTCAAAAAAAATGATTTATCCAAGAATAGAAAGGAACAAGAGAGGACGAGACTCGATAAAGAGATTGCTTTATTTAATAAGAAAATGATACTCTATTTATACTTTTCATACACGGATAATATTTCATGTCATGGATTAATAATTAATGAGTATGATATAACTGATGACAAATAGATAATGGTTACGTGTTCTTCCATTGTTATCTTTGTCATCATAAGCATTTATCCATAGAATACTCGTATATGATTGACTGCGATTGACTGTGATTTAGTTCCTGGATTTAATATAATTTAACCGTGCAATTACGCAGCATCTTATCCTTAATGAAGATTATCCGAATTAACCTGTAGCCTATCTATTGGATATATTTTACATGTAGCTTATTAATACTGTTTTCATATCGAGTTATGAATGATGGATACATCAGTTATGACCGAATAATAGAGAAAAGACTGTAATAAATCTTTGTAAAGCATTCACTACTCTGATTTCTTATAAATTGAATATGAATCATGTTTAAAGTATGTTGGGATACGACACAGCCTTAAAACATAACAGAGCAGCCAGCATGCTTCATTGTTTGATCACCGTGAAAAAATCGCTCAGGTTGCTCGACTTGCTTTCAATATTAGTGTATACTATCTGCATCCTTAATGTTCATATTTGTTTCATTGCTAAAAATAGCAGACTTCTAGCCCTCTATTGTATACAATGGCTTGTCGTGATACCACATTCATCGCTTTTTCCGGCTAATACAGCTGATGAAATTCTTCGATTCCTTACTTCCAGACTCAAAATCTAGCTTCCTACAGTGCCTTCAGACTGACAATTTGCTAATACTGTATCTTAAGGTCCTCAAAATGTGCTGAGCATCGGAAACTGTGTGTAATGGACCTTGTCCAAGCTTTAGGTTGGTGATTGAGCTAGCAACTTTTCAGACTAAAAGCGGGAGACCTTCATGATCACAAGACATTAAGTTTCTTTCTTCCCTCTTTCTCCTGTTGATTGTCCATTTAGAGATTCTTGTTATTCTAGAAATATCTGTTGTCGTACGAACTAAGTGTATTCGAGATCTCAGAGTTTCGTTTTTACAGTTGCTTATTTTCTTAAACATATAAGGCTAGTACTTTGTTATAGTGAATAGGGTAGAAACAAAAGGGGAATTCAATGGGAAATACAAAATAACTACGGTTTTATATATTTTTTAAGAGCTACTAAAATTCACTAATATGCGGTGAAATCTGAAAGCAAACGGGAGAGATATGGGGAAAATTGAAAGAAGGCTAGACAAGCACTACATTTTTGGCGAAAATTGAAATATGCAAAAAATCACTAAAAATGACCTTATGCCTGGGGGATATCCGGTACAGTTCCGGTTTACATAACATAATGTATATTTTGGACTGTCTTTCAGATGGTATATGCCACAAAAGTCGCAGACATATGGCGGAGATACAATGTTGATTTTAATTTTTGTGCACCAGTTTTGTCCGCTACTGTAGTGGTAGAAGTATACAATCAAGCATTCAGCTCACAAAAATTTCCTACCTCCTGGCAAGAATTGAGGGTAAGATTACTAGCAAAAAAAAGGTGACTTAACCAGTTTGAAAAATTGGCGACCTATTTCTCTGATCAATTGCGATGCCAAAATCTACACACGGATCATCAATTCTCGCATGAGACAAGTGATCCCTTCTATCATCAATCGTTGCCAAACGGGTTTTATGCCAAACCGTTTTATTGCAGAAAATGGGCTGGTCCTTAATATAGTTATGGAGCATGCTCGACGGTGTAATCGAAATGACATTGCACTTCTCTTGGATCAGGAGAAAGCATATGACCGAGTACATCCTTCTTATTTACGAGCTGTCATGCTGAAATTCGGCTTTCCTTTGGTCTTGGTAAACTCTATTATTGGGCTCTTCTTTGGTAATAGGGTCCGGATCAACATTAATGGTCACTTTACAAATGAAATTAACCAATATCGTGGACTTCATCAAGGTGATCCGTTATCACCACTGCTGTTCAACCTTGCCTTAGAACCATTACTACGGCATATCATTCAATATAACTCCTTTCTTGGTTTCTCTTTTGCTCCACTGTCTTCAAATATATCTCCGCCGCCAGCTCTTGTTGAGTTAGATATTATGTCTGCACTTAAAATTAATAAAGTTGCCTTTTATTCTACTAAAGAGTTGTAACACATACTTTCCACTTTACATGGTGAGGCTACCAGCTCAATAAATCAGTATTAAGAGGTCAAATCATTTTCAATTTTCATCTGCTCGTAAACGTACGCGCAGCGATCATTTTTATCGGCGGCGACGTCTATCAACTAGCTCATTCAACAGTTATAAGTCTTTTTATTCTACACCTGAATCATTTATCAGTACCGATTCTTATCACACAGTACCAGAATCATTCAATATGTCAGGCAATAGTAACAACTTCAATTCAGATGTATACAATGCATCAATCAACAATTCAACACTTTCAGACTTCAGCCAATATCTGATGCATGAAAGAGCAAAATCAGTTCCTGTAGCTAAATATGATACAAACATGAGTATGCGTATTTGGTTGGCAAATTTTGAAATGCAAGCAAAAGTTCAAGGAATCACAGATTTGAATCTTTGTGGTCTTCACATTGCACACTATATGCCTATCTTAATCCAACAATGGCTTCCAACATTAGCACCGTCAATTCTCGCTTCATGGGAATTGATCAAAGAGGCTTTGATCGCTCGTTTCGGTGTGTCTGCCGAGGTAGACAATCAGCGTTTGCTCAAAGATCTAAAACGTTGCAAGAAGGGAGCGCAGGAGTCCATTCGTCTTCATGCTACAAAATGGGAGCATTTACTCAGCCTTATATCTGAGGAGTATACAGAAGACACTAAAATCAATCTTTTTATACAACCCTTGGACAAACCTGAAACAAGGCTAACTGTTTAGGAAAGGGGAGTTTTAGGTAAAAGATAGTATAACAACAAAGATAAAGAAATACTGTTAGAACTTGGTATCTCTTTATTAAGTTCAGATAACTATGACTAAGATTTAAAAAATAAATTCTACATGCAAAAAGTAAGAGTATTTATAGACATGATACAGATAAAGAACTAGGACAGATTTATAATCAACTTCACAGAATAGATGATTACTATTTCTAATTATTAGTTTAGCCTGTTCCTAGCTTGTATTGTCAATTATGCTATTGGGATGGTTTCAGATAACTCTGGATAAAGGATTATTTAAGGAGGCGGTACGGATGAATATAAAGACCTTTAGTTCCGTGATTGGATATCATTGCTAACAATAATATCTCAGTCAGGATAAATGTTTTCATGACTAATGATGATCCGGTAAGTAATCGTCATTCCCTATTCAAGATGCTCATATTATTAATAAACTATATTACAACCATGTCATCTTATTTGACTATGTGAAATTAATATGAATAAAGCTTAATATAAAAATCTAATCAAAGTATTCTATTGATCTGTGTTGGGAATAATGTTATAAATGATTCCAAGTTATGTCAATATATTATTCAGGATCATATCTGATTCCTTTTACTAAAATAAAGTGATTATAATCTTATGTATCCTTAACACTAACTCTCATTGCTATTCAAGTTGCGCTAAAGCTAGATACGGTTGCTAAAGTCATTCAACAAGCAATTGATTTAGAAGTTAAAGCAAGATTAACCGAACAACCAGAGACTTTGGATAATACTCATATGGATGTAGATGCTTTTCAGAGGGCACACTCACATCATCAGTACTCTCATCAAAAGAAAACCAATGGAAATCCAAGAAATAAATCATACGAACAAGTTCCCAGGTCATCTAATAATTATGTGCAACTTAGAGCATATGATAAGTTTGGTAATCCCATTTGTGATATATGTCATGACAAGCATCGTACTGTTGATTGCAACCAATACAGATCGAACAAGTCTAGTAGTAACAAACCCATGTATAACAAGAACAAGAAATACAATCAACAACATCAACACAACAACAGACAGCAAGAACCTCGTAATTTCAATTATGTGGGAATTGCAGAAGGGTCAGCGACACAACAGCCGGTACAAAGTTCCGTAAAAGTCAATCCAGCATCAGTAGATATTGCCCATTTAGCACAAGTTACTAAGCTGTCGTCATTACCTCGCACAAATTTAACGATCAGTAGTCAAGAATTTGTTGCGCTTTGGGATACTGGAGCTGAAATAACGTGTATAAGGAAAGACATTGCTCAGCAGATTAAGGTGCCAATCGATACGGACACTAGAATTCCATATCGTGATGTCAACGGTAATATTAAATATACTATTGGTGTTGCTTCCTGGTCTTTTGGTGGTGTGCAATTGCAAGCACATGTGATTGATGGACTATCTCACGCAATCATCATTGGCTGGGATACCATTACTGCTTTAGACGGAAATGTTGATTCAAAAACTAAGACTATCAACCTCAACATCAAGAACAAACAAATAAGTATTCCTACTCTTCAGGATTTTAAATCTGCCAACGGGATATCGGCCACAGTAGAACAAACAGAAAAGATTACTAACATCATTTTAAATGAATTTCAGGATGTAATTGCTGTGGATACGAACAAGCCAAATGTTACACACCTCATTGAGTTCGAAATTGACACTGGTGATCACTCTCCTATATGTACCAAACCAAGATCATTTCACCCAGATCTGGAACGTAGAATTCAACAACGTCTGGATGAAATGTGCCACAATGGACTTATGGAAAAAATCGATTTTTCACAGTGGAGCTCGAATGTCAGACCTGTCAATAAACCTGATGGATCAATTCGTGTCTGTGGAAATTACGTAGCACTGAACAAAATCACCACATCAATCCAATATCCATTTATAAATATGCATGAAGCTTTGCAAAGTATGGGAAGTGCAAAAATTTTTACAAAGATTGATTTGGCGTCCGGATATTATCAGATTCCAATCAAGTCAACAGATAGAGAGAAAACAGCACTTGTCACCAAATCTGGCTTTTACGTTTTCAACGTCATGAGCATGGGATTGAAGAACGCACCTATGGTTTTTCAACATTTGATGGACAAAACTCTTGGTGTATATCGATTTGTATTCTGTATTGCATATTTAGACGACTTGATTATTTATTCACCTGATGTGGATACACATATCCAACATATAAAACTAGTTTTGGAAAGGCTACGCTTTGCAAATTTATCTATCAACTTATCCAAATGTCAATGGGTCTTACCCACGGTTGAATATTTAGGTTTTCTCATTACTGCTGATGGTATACAAGGAAATCCAGAAAAAGTCAAACCTATCATTGAATATCCAGTTCCGGAATCACTCAAAGATTTAGAATAGTTTTTGGGTATGACAGGTGTTTACCAAAGATTCATTGGTCAATATCAACTCAAGGCAGAGCCATTACGAAGATTAAAGAAGAAGGATGCTGAATTCAAGTGGACAGCTAAACAACAAGAAGCATTCGAAATTATCAAAAAGGATCTTTGTTTGTTGCCTACTCTGAAACAGCCAAATTTTGCAATGACATTTGAAATCTACTCTGATGCAGCTACCAAGGCAGGTATAGCTGTAATTTTATGCCAAAGATATAATGATACTCCATATCCTCTTGCGTTTGCATCAAGATCGTTAACAAGCAATGAAAAGAACTATTCGGTGCAAGAACTAGAATGTTTAGCAGTGGTATTTGGTATTAAAAAATTTCGTCAATTCTTGGAGTGCGGATTCTTCTTGGTATACACTGATCATTCAAGTTTACAATGGGTACTCAACACAAAAGAAGATAAGCAAGCCAGAATCTGGCGTTGGTGTATGTTTCTACAAGCATTTGATTTCCAAGTTACATACGTGCCAGATCATACTAATAAAGCGGCTGATGCTTTATCAAGACATCCCTTACCACCAGGATTACAAATAATGGAAACGTACAATTGGGTCAATAATCAAAGTCAAGACAGGGATTTACAAGAAATCAAACAATAAATTGCTAATCATCCAACATTCATTATCAAAGACAATATTCTGTACAAGATTTTGGTTGATAAATACAATCTCAAGAAAAACAACGCCTATGTTGTTGTTCCAGTTACAGTAATTCCAAATATTCTCAAGCAATTCCATGATTCCAAATTTGCAGGTCATTTTAATGCTAAGAAAACCAAGTCAAAAATACTGCAGCATCGGTTGTGGTGGAGGAATATGGAAGAAGATGTCAAGAAGTATTGCCAAAAATGTAGTCAATGTCAAGCAACAAAAGGATCAAAATCAAAACAATATCAATTTAGATCTACTCATGGTTCTTATCCGTTTCAGATAGTTGCGATTGATTTTTGGGGCCCACTACCTACTGTGCAAGTTGTCAAGGCTTACAAATACATTTTGGTTGTGCTGGATACATATACAAAATTTGTTGAATTATTTCCGGTAGTGTCAACTAGCAGTGAAGAAGTAGCGGAAGTATTTTACAACAAATTCGTTCTCAAGCATGGGGTACCAGAAGAAGTATTACAAGACAATGGTCCTCCATTCTCAAGTCTTTATCATTCACAGCTCACAAAACTTATTGGTTCAGAAAACATGTTCACACCAGCATATCATCCTCAATCAAATGGTATGGTGGAGATATTCATGGCCACCCTGAGAAGAATGATCATCACATATACTGAACAAAATATCATCAGTCATGAATGGCATAGAAATATCAGACTTATACAATTTGTATACAACAATGCTACACATTCAACAACACACTTTACACCATTCTACCTGGTACATGGAAGACACCCAAGAACCCCTTTGATCACAGCAAACGAAGGCGAGATTTATGATCACTACAAGTCTCCACCTCAAGGATTTGCCATAGTGTTACAGAAGAAATTGAATTGTGCGTTTGATGCAGTGGATCAGTTTCTTATCAATAACAATCAAGTTGAAAAAGCAAATACCTTCAAAACTGGTCAAAAGGCTCTATTGTTCAATCAAGCTTTGTCTACCAAGAACAAACCAAGAAAACTCATGTTCGACTGGATAGGTCCATTTATCATTACCAAGATCAATTCTAAGACAACAGTTAATTTGCAAAATGAAATATCTTCCAAGTTGGTTATCAATGTTCACATCTCAAGAATCAAGATCTTCAAAGATTAATTCTTTATAACTAGCCACAAGCTTTTTCCCACTGGGTTTTAATGCGTGCAAAAAACTTTATATATTATTATACTTTATTATGATACTCATTCTCAATTGTGGGATGTTGAGTTAAATATTATGTCTGCACTTAAAGTTAATAAAGTTGCCTTTTATTCTACTAAAGAGTTGTAACACATACTTTCCACTTTACACTCTGAAGGTACTGGCGTACGCCGATGATGTATGTGTTTTTCTTTCCTCTCCCGAAGATTTTGTACGGGTGCAATATCATCTCCACATATACGGTCAAGTATCCGATGCTAAAGTTAATCTATCGAAGACCGAAGCAATTTTTTTGAATGGCTATGCTTCTCCATCCTGGCAACAAATGCTCTTACAACATCAGATTGTCAAATGGCATGATCACACTAAATCACAGCCACTTCGTTACCTTGGGTTTCCTGTTATTCAGTCTCTAGCTCAACGTAGATACGTGGAAAATTAGCTGTTACAAAATGTGAAAACTCAATGTGGAATATATTCCCAACGACAACCATCTATTCGAGGACACGTGATTTTAGTTAACACACTGATATTGTCTAAATTATGGTACTGCTTGCGTGTTGTGTCATTACCCAAACATTTCTTTAAGCAAATCCGTTCTATAATTTATCGGTTTATCATGAAAGGGATTAAACCTGGATTTCAATACGCTCTGCTGTGTCAACCTATCATCAAAGGAGGTCTTGGTTTGCTGAATCCTCTGATTCAGTATCGATGTTTACAATTTCGCTGGTTACAACAATTGTTTCAAGATGACGATTCCGTCTCTTGCAGTCAAGTATATACGAAAGATTTTGTTCAACGGTTTCACTCCATGGGAACTACTTCTTTGCTGTCTTTCTTCTTCCCATCATTGCGGACAGCTGCTAACATCCACCTTGGTTCGTTTCTGCCTGCCATGTTTGAGACTATGGACTCCTTTCTCAAAAAGAGCCCCCCCCCTGATGTTCGATGCAATCCGTCCAATCTTTTGAAGCTACCCTTGTTAGCCTTGTTCTCGGATATCCCCTCAGATCACTGGTTACTTAGTCATAGTCGCTCGAAATTACAAGCTAATCAATTCTTTACCTACGACCAATCACTTCATAGAGTTCGTCCCCTGCTAAGACCAGACTCTCCAACGTACCCTAGACTATCTGGTCGTCTGGTGCGGGACTTACAAAATCGAACTGTCACTCTCAATAAAATGATATGGAATTTAATCCTGAACAACTATCCTGATCCAGGCTCTGCTGATGATTTCCCTTTTGTTTCGTGGTTGACTCGATCTGTCGATTGGATATCTTTTCATCCTCAAGATTACCGACAGACCCAGTCAGACATATTACTCACCTACTCACTTTCTACTTTACCTCCTCTCAAGTGGAAACAGTTTTGGTCTTTGAAGATCCTTCCTGAAGCTAGAGCAATTTGGTTCCGTTTTATATACAACAAGCTTCATTATAACGCATCTATATCTCGGTTTGATTCTACTGTCCCTACTACTTGTAGCCTATGCCATGATCCACTGGAAGACATTAACCACCTGTTGATTCATTGTCCATTGAAATGGTCCGCATGACATGGAGTCCTATCTCGTTTTGCACTTTATCTCGAGTTTCATCCCGAAGATGTTGAAAGCATTTTAAGGAACTTAAGTCGTTTCGACTTTGTAGATAATACACGATTACTGAGGATCTGCTCACACGCTTTACTATACATCTGGCGAGCACACTGGCGTTATATTTTCGATGGAACTCCATTTTTACCACAGCAAATTGTTTCAACCACTTTTGAAAAACTTCGACATCATAGTTTACATTAAAAGCATACCACTCAACATGACGTGTGACTTTCATTATTTTTATTAAATAAAATAATAATACAAAAAAAAATAAGTAGGTTTGATATACAGTGGGTGGACTAATTGTCCCAGTGTTTCAACATTTTTTACTTTTGACACTGTAACTCGACCAATTCTTAGGCTATGTGACTAGTTTTATGCTCATTAGAAAGGTCGCACTTTGTGCTACATAATATCAAAGAGCCAGAGTTCGGAGATTACACAGTCTGAGTTAATCAGCAATAGAAAAAAAACACCGCACTGGGACAATTTTTCCGCTTGAACGTAAATTTTATTTAATAACGGGTATGTCCCCCTTTAGCATTAATAACTGCTTTACAACGATCCGGCATACTATCTATATATCTTCTACACTCATCCACTGTAAAAGTATTCCATTCTTTTTCTATTCTTTCCCATAACCCATGTACTCCTTTAGTCTTAGTGTCATATACACTCAGCTTGAGTTGAAGGTGATGCCATACATGTTCAATAGGGTTTAAATCGGGACTTTGGGCTGGCCAGCTAAAGATATGATCACTCTTGAAGTTATTATCCACAAACCATTGCTTAGCAAGCTTCGAAGTGTGCTTGGGATCCTTATCTTGTTGAAAATAGATATCCTCAGGATTGTATCCATAGTACTTTAGGCTGTCCATAAGTGTAGTTTCCAAGATATTTACATAATCCACAGCTTTCATAGTTCCGTCATGTATCCAACAAGCATATCCAGGGCCATCATAAGTAGTACAACCCCATACCATGACACTTCCTTGGCCGCCTTTAACTGTAAGGTCTAAGTGATAAGGCTGCAATACATCGTCTGGTCGACTCCAGTAATACTTGCAACCGTCTGATCCGAAAACATTGACTTTAGTCTCATCACTAAACACCATACGCCTCCAGTCATCGGTTGTCCAGTCTTTGTGGGCCATAGCCCATGCTAAACGTCGTTCCTTGTGCTGTTTACTGAGCAGAGGCTTCTTCGCTTTGATTTTAGCTCTGAAGTTCATACTTTTAAGGAGCTTCAAGACTCCAGAATAACCAATAGTATATCCCAAACCATTCAGATATTGATGTACTGCTTTGGCTGTCTTGAATTCACCCTTTATTACTTGTCTACGGATGTATGACTTGGTAGTTTCACCAATAGTTGCTCTTCTACCAGGGGTTGCCTTCATTCGGTTTGGAAAAAACTTGTTCGCATACCTACCTAAAGTTGACTTTTTCAATCCGGGAATGCGTTCCATAACTTGTTCATATGTCATATTACTAGCCAAAAGCATTTGGATTTGTTTCTGAACAGATTTGCTGATAGTAGGAGTCATTTGATGCGGGACAAAGTCGTAAGAAGTGCAGTATAGAAAGAGACTAAGAATATTGTAAAAAAAAAGAAAAACGTGAAGCTTTTTATACTTTAAATTAAAGATATGAGTCATAGATTATCATATATAAGACTGGTATATTAGTTCCGGTGATTTATGATCGATAAGTAGGCGATGTTTAGAACACATTGCAAAATAAGCAGGTAGCGGAAAAATTGTCCCAGTGCGGTGTTTTTTTTCTATTGCTGATTAACTCAGACTGTGTAATCTCCGAACTCTGGCTCTTTGATATTATGTAGCACAAAGTGCGACCTTTCTAATGAGCATAAAACTAGTCACATAGCCTAAGAATTGGTCGAGTTACAGTGTCAAAAGTAAAAAATGTTGAAACACTGGGACAATTAGTCCACCCACTGTAAGTTTTTGAGACAAAGTTTTGGTAATTGAATAAAGTATTGGATAAAGTAATATCCAAAAAGAGTAGATAATTTGAGTTGTAAGTTCGCTTGAGTAGAGTGACCACCAGATCTTGTTAAGTAGATCAGTCTGAATTGAATAAAAGTAAAATAAAAAGATAAAATAAAAAAGAGATTACAATGAAGTATATGATTCAAGGGATTATTAGTTCTTCCTATTTATAAAATGAAAGAAGTATTTTGTTTCAAAGGAGATTTATTTGGATAAGGTAAGATAATAATAATAATAATTATTCTTGATAAATTGTTGATATTTATATGTTTTTGGTTTTCTTGATTTTGTGTTTTCCTTTGAATTGTGAATTTAGTTGAGTTATTCAATTTCATTGAGTTTATCAAAAAATATTGAGGACATGAACTTAGTTCAGGTCCGAACTTTCTTCGTCAAGTGATACAGTTTGGTTAAAAGAATTTCTATTTTCGTCACAGTGTAATATTGTTTGGGTTTATTGGGTTAAGGTTTAAATAAGCAGAGATTTGAGTTATAATTGATATAAGAGTTGACTTTTTGTGAATTAGATTTGGCTTGATTCGCTTGATATAGTGACCACCAGATCTTGTAAAGTAGATCAATCTTGTTTTGATTCGTAAAAAGGTTTGTTTAAAGTAAAAATAAAATAAAAAGGATACAATGAAGATAGTTAGCTTCAAGGGACTTGACCTTGTAATTATAATAGAATATCAAAAGAGCTTTTTAAAAGGATAATTGATAAATTTATTCAAAGAAAAACAAAGTAAATAAAGTTGTAGATTTTGTAAGTAAAAGTTTTAAAGTGCGAAGATCGAAGTGAAGTTTTTATATCCTGAAGAATAAATCCTCAGTATTTATACTGTTCGGTGAGTTATTGCTTGGTTAAATTTGATTGGCAATATTAACTTTTGGATCGTTTGAAAAGATCGTACCAAAAGATCGTTCCTTTTGTTCGTTCAAAAAGTTGGTTCTTATTTTACACCATTGTGAATTTTTCTTTTTATATATATAGCTTGTTTGCGGGTTTACTGTTGTAAGTAAATAAGTATTGTCGGTAATGACCACCAGATCTTGTTAAGTAGATCAAACTTGTTAAAATAGACTAAACTCTTGAGGTTTAGGAATAGGTTTACAATGAAGTTGATTTAGCTTCAAGGGACTTCAGTATTTTGAATAGAACACAGACCAAAGGGTTTCAAATTGAACGCTTGATGGTTTTATTGGTTTATAAATAAAGAAAGGATAAAAAGAATATAATATTCTGTAGTAAAGAAAAGTAAAAGTGAAGTAAAAATAGGGATAAGATATGAGGGTATTTATATGTTTTTGGTTTTCAAGCAAAAGAGTTGATACTCCGTTTTCAAATAGATTGTTACGCAGAAGTTCATTTTCTAACTGGCGTGGTACAAAAAAAACTTGACTGTTGTAATTTTTGTTACTTCAATGGCTTGTAAGAGTTAACGGTTTTGAAATAGAGTAAAGTTGATGAAAATGGATAAAAAAATAAGAGTTGGGTAGAGTATTGATATTAGGTTCGCTTGTAAGTGACCACCAGATCTTGTTAAGTAGATCAAACTTGTTTGTAATAAAGTAACTTGATAAGAGTTTTAAGAATGTTTACAATGAAGATAATTGACTTCAAGGGACTTGTCTTGCTTGTGTTTTAAGAGTGTTATACCAAAAGATTCAGGGATAAAGATACTTTGATTTATTGGATAAAATATATTTTATAAGTGTCAAGAGAGGTCAAGATAAGTAAGTCAAGATAAGTAAAGTTTTTGTCAAAGAATAAAAAGCTAGGGTTTTTATAGGCAAAAATATAAAAATCTATTTTTACAAAATGTAAAAATATTCGCAAAGGTTAAAAATATTGAAGTGGTTAAAAAAATATATCAAAAGGTTAAAAAATATCAAAAATAAAAAATATATCAAATGGTTAAAAATTTGTCAAATTGGTAAAATAATGACAATGTAATAGCTTGTTTTCTATTTTGGCCTTGTGTATTTATAGAGAGTTTATAGTAGTTTTGAATATAAAGTAAAGTTATATTTGAGTATTTTCTTGATAGGAGTGACCACCAGATCTTGTTTTAAAGTAGATCAGTCTTGATATAAGGATAATAATAGCTTGATGTGAGATTTAATAGGGTTACAATGAAGATATTTGGCTTCAAGGGACTTGACTTATTCTTGATATTTAGTAAAATAATAATAATAAAAGAGATTTGCTTTGAATGATATTTATTTTAAGAATAAAAGTAGTAAAGTCTGTCAGAAGTAAATAAAATAACTGTTTTTATAGTTTTTATGAATTTTTAATATGCTTTAAATTTAAAGCATGCCTTGATTTTAACGCACCTTTCAATTTTCAATCTTGCATTAATTTTTATGTACCTTCGGGTCAAAAATCAAAGTCTGCATCTTTACAGTGTGAGATTGGAGTTTGTAAGGTTTTTATAGAGTTAAATAGGTTTGATTTAAGAGAGC
The DNA here is from genome assembly GCA_024220505.1 of Rhizopus arrhizus. Lineage (NCBI taxonomy): Eukaryota > Fungi > Mucoromycota > Mucoromycetes > Mucorales > Rhizopodaceae > Rhizopus > Rhizopus arrhizus. The sequence goes on from JAKZZE010000011.1 coordinate 1,442,802, forward strand.
CTTGATATAAGATCAAAGGTTTAAGTAGGATTTGATTCCAAAAAGAGTAATGATTTGAATATAAGTTCGCTTGTAATAAGTGACCACCAGATCTTATAAGTAGATCAGACTGTTTTGAGTAAAGTAAAGATAAAAGGTAAAATAAAGATAAAATAAAATAAAAAGGATTTACAATGAAGTGTATATACTTCAAGGGACTTCTTGTTCTTGATGTTAAGTAAAATAAAAGAAAAACAAAAGAGATTTACTTTGTATGATATTTATTCAAATAATCAAAAAGTAAAGTAAATAAGTGAAGTAAAACAAAAGTTAAGAGTGAAGTGAAGTTTGGATTGTTGTTAAAATGTCGAGGTATTTATATGTTTTTTGAATTTTCTGATTATTTGTTGTTTTTGGTTTTTAGTGTGAAAAAATTTTTGTATGAATCTACATAGTGTAATTTTTCTTGTAGTTGGGTATTGTTTCGTTTAAATGGTCTTAAGAGTTTAGAAATAATTTGACTTTTCTTTGAAGTGTAAAAGAATTTGAGATCAAAAGCTTGTTTTTATGTTGATAAATTTGGTTTGCTTGTAGTAAGTGACCACCAGATCTTGTATTGTAGATCAAACAGTAAAAAGTAATAAAAGTTTTCTTGATAAGAGAATATAAAAATTGATACGATGAAGATAATTTGATTTCAAAGGACTTGAGTTGATGTATATGTAAGGGATCAGAAAGATTTTAAATGTAGATCCTTGAAGATATTCTTTTTATTTTATGTTAAAGTAAAATATGTCAAAAGTAAGTAAAAAGTAAGTTATATCAAAAGTAAGTGAAGTTAAATCGAAAAGTGAAAGGATAAAGGGATATTTATATGATTGTCATTTTTTTGTGTTTTTCTATTTTTGAACTTTTTTTGTTTATCTTCAGGGACTGATGTCCCTCCTAGGACTGAGTCCCTTCTTCCGCAAAAGTTACACCAACTGCGTCACAATAGCCATCTGAATTCAGACACTGTCTGTATTCATTCAATTCTTGTGGTATAATAAATTTTTTCTCTAGTTCGTTTGAGTGTGTTGAGTTGAAGTTTAAGTAAACAGATTTAAGTTGTAATTGATATACTAATTGTTTTTATATGAGTTGGATTTGGCTTGATTCGCTTGTTATAGTGACCACCAGATCTTATAAAGTAGATCAAACTGTTTTGATTAAGGTAGAAAAAAATAGAAAGATAAAGTAAAATAAAAAGGGGATTTACAATGAAGTATAATAGCTTCAAGGGACTTCTTGTTCTTGATGTTAAATAAAATAAGAGATAGTTTGCCTCTTTAAAAGAATATTTATTTGATAAGAAGAAAAAGTAAAAATAAAATAAAAAGTAAAGTTAAGAAGTTGTTTAGAAGTTAAGAAGTGAAGTATTTTTTGAGATTATTATTTGGGGTTATTTATATGTTTTTGGATTTTATGACTTTGTTCTGTTTTTGGTGTTATTTTATATGGATTGGCTTGTAGGTTTGTGTTTTAATAGAGTAAAGTTTGCTTGTAAAGCTTAACTGTAAGGTTAAGATTGCCTTGTAAGTTGTTGTTTTATATAGAATTTAAGCAGATGCTTGTTAAGTAGTGACCACCAGATCTTATGTGTAAGATCAATACGATGTTTCTTGATAAAAGTTAAAGTAGAATAAAAAGTTTAAGTGAACAGGGACTTTCTTGTTAAAGTTTGTTAATTATTGAGTAAAAATATATGATTTATTTAAACTGACTGACAATTTCTTCACAAAAAGATGGTATATATACAGTAGCGGACAAAACTGGTGCACAAAACTTAAAATTAACATTGTATCTCCGCCATATGTCTGCGACTTTTGTGGTATATACCATCTGAAAGACAGTCTAAAATATACGTTACGTTATGTAAACCGGAACTGTGCCGGACATCCCTCAGGCATAAGGTCATTTTTAGTGATTTTTTGCATATTTCAATTTTCGCCAAAAATGTAGTGCTTGTCTAGCCTTCTTTCAATTTTCCCCAAATCTCTCCCGTTTGCTTTCAGATTTCACAGCAGATTAGTAAATTCTAGTAGCTCATAAAAAATATATAAAACTGTACTTATTTTGTATTTCCCATTGAGCCCCCCCTTTTGTTTTTACCCTATTCACTATAACAAAGTACTAGCCTTATATGTTTAAGAAAATAAGCAACTGTAAAAACGAAACTCTGAGATCTCGAATACACTTAGTTCGTACGACAACAGATATTTCTAGAATAACAAGAATCTCTAAATGGACAATCAACAGGAGAAAGAGGGAAGAAAGAAACTTAATGTCTTGTGATCATGAAGGTATTCCGCTATTAGCCTGAAAAGTTATTAGTTCAGTCATCAACCTAGAGCTTGGACAAGGTCCGCTACACACAGTTCCTGATGCTCAGCACATTTTGAGGACCTTAAGATACAGTGTTAGCAGACTGTCAGTCTAAAGGCACAGTAGGAAGCTAGATTTTGAGTCTGGAAGTAAGGAATCGAAGAATTTCATCAGCTGTATAAGTCGGAAAAAGCGATGAATGTGGTATCACGACAAGCCATTGTATACTATAGAGGGCTGGAAGTCTGCTATCTTTAGCAATGAAACAAATATGAACATTATGGATGCAGATAGTATACACTAATATTGAAAGCAAGTCGAGCAACCTTAGCGATTTTTTCACGGTGATCAAACAATGAAGCATGCTGGCTGCTCTGTTATGTTTTAAGGCTGTATTAGATATTGAGGACCAGAATATGTGTGTCAGGTATACGATGGTATAATGAACTCATAAATATACACATATATTTCGCTTACTTCATACCACAAAAGCCTAGCGTATAGTAGTCTAAAACGTCGTAATCTCTCGTTTCAGTATGACAATGACACAAGGCACAAGTCGACGCATGTCATAAACTCAATATTTAATAACAGCGCTTCTGTGCTACAAGTTTAGCCGCCACTAATCCCGGCCTAAGTCCGCTTAAGCATGCCAGGTGGCAATTGATGGCAAAGGTATGATGATACGACACTAGATCAAAAAGGGTCGATGATCTTTGGAAAAGAGTAGTTAAAGAGCCGGGTTCTTTTATTGAAAATGATATACACGCATATTATTAGCATATGCAAAGAAGAACATCCGATGATATCAAGAGATGAGATGATTATATAGAGTCTAAGGTCTTAGCCACTTTTGCGGTTTTTAGAAAATATAAAATTTTATAAATTTAAAGCACGCTTATCGCTCAGTTTTAACAATGTCATGCTTAGAACATACATAAATTACAATGACTAGTATATCCTCCTTCTAGTACAGTTTCATGACTATTGCAATTACCATGAGCAGGTAATGGTAGTTAAAAGCTGAAAAAAAGTTTTGTGCACCAGTTTTGTCCGCTACTGTATATGGATAATATTTTTTTGTTTTCTTTTTAGCTTTTCTTATTTTTTTGACTTCTTTTATATTTTCAACTTTTTTTATCTTTTTAACATTTTTTATATTTTTAATTTTTTTTATCTTTCTGACTTGACTCGGCTAATCTCTGTGTATCCTTATTACCATTTCCGTTACATTGGTATTTTGAATGGTTGTTATAACGTAAGAGGCGGTTGTTGTATAGTGTAAGGTGGTTGTTGTTGTGAGATTGGAGTTTGTAGGGTTTATATAGTATAAAATAGGTTTTGTTTTATAAGATTCTTGATGTGAGACCAAAGTTTCGAATAGAGTTTGGTTCCAAAGTAGTAATAATTTGAATATAAGTTCGCTTGTAATAAGTGACCACCAGATCTTGTTAAGTAGATCAAACTGTTGTGAATAAAATAAAGTAAAAAGATAAAAAAAGGGATTACAATGAAGTGTATTTGCTTCAAGGGACTTCTTGTTCTTGATATTCGATAAAATAAAAGAAAAACAAAAGAGATTTACTTTGTATGATATTTATTAAAATAATCAAAAAGTAAAGTAAATAAATGAAGTAAAACAAAAGTTAAAAGTGAAGTAAGTAAGTATAAGAAATATTGAAGTTATTTACAGTGGGTCAAAAAACTGATGCAAGGAATCCATTTTTCTCAGTTTTTGTAGCGTACATCCTGCCACAGTGGTACAAACTGCCTCTGTTCCTACATAGTAGATTTCCTATATGTCTTGAAAAATCCGAAAGAGTTTAAGCCCTATTGGATAAGTATTGAAGGAAGTATGAGACGCGCAATTTGAAAATTTGAAAAAACGAAAATTTGAACGAAATGAATTTATTTATTAATATTTAGTTGATCCTCCTTTTCTATTAATAACCTCTTGAATTCTTGCCGGCATGCTATCGATATACCTTTGGCAAAGTTCTTTATCAAATTCATTCCATGCTTTTTCTACTCGTTCCCAAAGCTCATCCGTATTCTTTGCTCTACGTTCGTAACAGCTGAGCTTTAACTTCAGTTGATGCCATACATGTTCTATTGGATTTAAGTCCGGACTCTGAGCTGGCCAATCGCTAATATAGCGCACTTGATGATTATCTAACCAGGCTATTGTGGATTTTGCCTTGTGCTTTGGATCATTATCATGCTGAAAGTAAATGTTGGACCAGTTGAAATTGTAGTACTCCATAGTATCACGAAGTGTAGTGTCCAATATATGCTGGTAAACATCCGCATTCATGTTCCCATCGTAAATTTGACAAGCATATCCTGGTTCTTCAGATGTTTTGCAGCCCCACATCATCAATTTGCCGGCTCTATGCTTGACTGTAAACTCTAGATGATGCGGTTGAAGAGGATCACTTGGTCTTTTCCAATAGTACTTGCAACCATCAGAGCCCCATACGTTGATCTTGGTTTTATCAGAAAAGACTACTTTTCGCCATTCTTCCACTGTCCAATCCTGGTGCTTCTTGGCCCATTCTAATCGATGCTGCGTATGAGCTTTTGTCAGAAACGGCTTCTTTTTTTTTATTGAAGAATGGAACTGCATTGATTTCAGGACGTTAATTGCTGACTGGTATGAGATAGCATAGCCAAGTTGAACCAGCTCCCGGTGTACCTCTTTGGCGGTCTTTAGAACCCCTTCAATGACTTTTCTTTTGATTAGCCGCTTCGTCACTTTGGAGACTAATGTAGGTCTACCACCTGTGTTTATTGTCCTATTTGAAAACAACCGTGTTGTATCCACACAACTAGTAAAGTGAACATTCATGGATAAACGAGAGATCTCCGCAATAGCCAACTCTGCCCTGTTGTCCCTATCGGCGTTCCCACGACTATATCGGAACCTGATTATAACAACGGCAGTTCAATCCAACCTTATTCGATAATTATCGTTAGATCAATAATTTATCTACTTCACTGTCCCTTGATTCGTCAAGAAGACAGCGGCTATTGATTATCTACTATCTTTCCTTTATCTTCCCATCCTTCCCACATTATTCTTTTAACCGATCAATTGAAATAGCGGTAAAGATCCAGACATCCAAAAAGTATAAATAGCCTCAAATGTTTTTATTAATAAAGCAAAATATAATCTTTAGTTTCACAACTATTGTCTTTTTTAGTTTTTGTCTCTTATTTTAATACTTGGCAAAACAAACCGCCTAGAGTTTCTACTAACAGTTGATTGATGTACTCCAGTCTCCTTAGCAATATTGTACGTTGATGTGGATCCAGTTAATGCTTGCTTGAGATCGTTTACTTTTTCTTCTGGCAGTCGTTTAGGCATGCGATTGGTAATAAGGTAAAAACGAGAAATAAGTTAAATAAGACAATTTAAAATTTAGAATAAAGGAATTTTAAGCGCTTTTATATACTGGCAACATTCTAATCATGTCCAGAATGTGAAAAATTATGATAACAACCGGTTGGGTCGTATTAAAATTCGTCATTCCAAACATATGTAAACAAGTAAAAAATGCCGGATGTTTATAATATTCCCTTTAACAATCTCAAATTCCACCAATAATCATTGCCCATATCAGATAATCGACGAATAAACGCCCTTTCTAGTGAGGCACAAACAATCAAAGTCTGCGATAGTTTCGTGCAGTATCCATAGACAACCAGCTGTAAAACCGGTATTTTGCAATTCCTTGCATCAGTTTTTTGACCCACTGTATATGTTTTTGGCTTTTCTGATTATATGCTGTTTTTGATGATTTTGTGGATATTCTGTATTTTTTGTATTTTTCTGGATTTATCTGTATTCATACGTGTTCATACGTATTTGTTTGTATTTTCCTGGATTTATCTGTATTCATACGTGTATATTCCTTTTTTCCGCTTTCCAACACTATTACCAAATTTGGAAAGTCATTTACAACACTACACTCACATTAACTCCAACACATCTCAACAAAAACATCTCGACAAGCCTACAATGACGGCAGTTCGGGGACCTTATAATAAGTCTTCACAACGTATTCCTCTTACTGACGACCAACTAGAAACCCTTGCGAAGGGTTTCATTGAACATCGCAAGACTGTTCCTTGTCCTCACTGCAAAATTCCTACGGTCTTTCGTACCAAAGGTAAAAGCAAAGCCGCCAATCACGAAAAAGAACATGAATACCTATGCACTGTTTGCAGTCGTATAATGCATGCTGATGACATGCTCGCACTTGTTACCCGTCGGTATGACATGGAGGAGGATTCTCAACCCCCAGCCATTGCTTCTCAACCTCAAGTTACTTCGTCTCAACCTCAGCTACCTGTCGTATTTACCTCATTAAATACTTATTATTCGTATGAGATTACTCAGATCTTATATAAGAAATAACAAGTACTGAATACATAATATTACTCATTACATATTCCTTAAAAGCTCATATACAATGTTTATATTGTTCAAGCTCAATACTAAAATTGACCTTGAACTCACTTCGGTCCCTGAATAATTTCATTTCCTATATCAAGGCGTAGTTTGATTAAATGGGTTCTCTCTCTCGTCTTGAAATCTAATAAAGAGGTTACATAGAGACTCATTCACTAGTTTTCAAGTACTATTTCCTTTCTTTTTTCTCACTTTATTATCTGCAAATATCTCACTACCTTCACCATTTCCACCCCAACTCGAAATGGGCGCTACACCAGACATGCAAACGCTATTTCAGATGCTCATGACTCTAACCACCGAACTCCAACAAGCTCGAACTGAAATCGCAAACCTCAAGGAACAACTCAACAGCAAGCAACAGCATCAACCACCTCCAGTTTCACCCATAACCTTGGAGGATGATTTCCCAGCTCTACCAGTATCCAAGTACCAATCAGCTCCTTGGCACCAACCCCAAAAGGTGTTGTCTCTTGCACAAATAGTTTCAAAAAACCAAGAGAAACGTGAAACTACAGCTGCTCGTTTTTTCCAAGCTCCTTCTACTACTCAAGGTTTCCAGTATCTCTATCTCCCCACTAAGGCTCGTATTCCCCTTGGTAAACTTCGCACTACTTTCAAGAAACTGGGTGTTAATAATGGTCGTCTTCTGGACCTCCATTATCCCGATCGTAACATTGTTGCTGTACTTGTACACAATGATTATGCTCCAGAACTAACAGAACTATTAACTAAAAAAGGTGTCAAACTCAACACCACCTTCGACCCATGTGCTGCAAGCGTGCTCAAAGATCCAAAATATGCTACTGACACTCTTGAACAACGTCAACAAATTGCTCAACAACTCCACAACCAGCGGGTACAAAAAGCCCTGGTCCATATCCGCGGTCCCGCCAAATTTGCGGTGGCTCGTTTCTTTGCTCACAAATCATGGATTACAAAGACACAACTTGATGAAGTCCTCGCAACTGATCCCTATTTTGCTCACTCCAAGGATCCTGACACTGAAGACATTTTTATCACTGAAGACAATGCTTCCGTTGGTTCTGCTAAATCCAGCATGGAGGAGGACGACCCCCTTACTACAAGTTCTCAATGAGTGGTGTCCCATTGAGAATATCACTTTTTAATGCTACTGGTCTTCCTAAACAATCTATTTATCCATTGATAAATATTGCTCAAAACTCATCTTTACTATTTATTACTGAAACTTGGTTACTATCTCCAAACAAATATTCACTTCCATCTTGGAAACAATTTCATACTTATGGTGTTCCTGTCAACTCTTCTAATCTACATCGTGGTCAACTTGGTCTAGCTCTTCTGGTTAATCCGGATTTCAAGCTCCCAATTCATCACATCAACCATGTCAATCCTCTATTGGCTAAGTTTACTCTATCAATTATTATAAATTCTAAATTACTAATTCACTGCTTATATCTTCCTCCTTCTTTAGAATCAGCTCAAGTATCGGAAATTCTCTCACTATTACCTCTGGACTATCCTACAACAAACAAGACTATTATATGTGGTGACTTCAACTCACGTATTGGTGAACTAGTTGGTGACAGCAGGTGGAACACCAGCGGACGAATCTTTCGCAATTGGATGGAAGCTCATAATTTGATACTATGGAATCAGTACTTGGCCTTTGGACAACCAACAAGTTATACTTATCACGGCACGAGTATTATCGATTACTTTCTTAGTAATACTGAACTGGATAACCCGGACTTAGTTATTGAAGATGAACTTTCTTTGAACTCTAACCACACATTCATGACTTTATCTTTTAATCTATCTCCAGCATATACATCTCACAACCTATCTACTGAGATCCATAGACCACATTGGAATCTGAAGAAACTCAAAAAACTGGATTGCAGCGGCAGGTATGAGTCTGCTTTCAAAAATGGCACTACTAGTCTTGTGGCTCAATCGGACGATGATACTGATGAAACTATGTTGATGGATATGGATGCTGCTAGTACTTATATTGAACAATACTCATCTGCACTATGCCAAGCGATCTACGACTCACTAGATGAAATATGCGGGAAAAAGGACACTAATGCTGACGTGTTTTTAAAACAATTCTGGACTACTGAAATGACTTCAGCTTTCAAGCGTAAACAATTTTATTTTAAAAAGTGGAGAAAGGCGAATGGATTGAACTGTCTTAAATATTGGCTAAAACACCAAGAAACAGGTGCATTATTGCAACGTTTGATTCAGCAACGTCGCAGGGAGACGTGGAAACAATTTTGTAGCAAAATGGCGACTGGTGAATACACAAAAGCAATTGCCCGCTTTAGTAGGATTCGTAAAAACAGAACAATTAAGCCCTCCTTCTCACCTGAACCAGGTATCAATCGCGCCCCAGCTGACGTTATGGCCGACCATCTCAAAGATATTTTTGCCGGACAACTTCTCACCTCAACACCGGATCTGGATTCATCTCCTACTTTAACTAGCAGCCCTCCTTTTGATTTAGATCTATGTCCCTTCTCCTCTGATCAAATTCATGAGACTCTAAAGCAACTACCTCGTAAAAAAGCTCCTGGTGTTGATCACATACAGACGGAAATGTTATTGCCTCTACTTCCTACGTTGGTCCCACAGCTTCTACATCTCTTTCGTGTCTGCTGGCAATGGTCCTACACTCCCCTCTCATGGCGAGTTGCACAGGTGGTACCGATACACAAGAAAGGCTCTAAAACTGACCCGAGAAACTTCAGACCGATTAGCTTGACATCCACTTTCCGTAAATTGTTTGAAAAATGTTTATATCCAAGTCTCCTAGAACAAAGCCCTGCTCTCGATATTGCACAGGGTGGATTCCGTGAATCTCGCAGCTCTTTAGATCAAGTCCAATGTCTCATAGAAATCTGCTCTATCCTTAGTCGTAACCATAACTCCTTCCCTACACTGGCCTTCTTGGATATAAAATCAGCTTATGATACGGTTGATCGTTCCTACGTTTGGCGTGAACTACAATCCCATCTTTGCCCTGCTTTACTAGGTATCCTCAAAAACCTCTTCGATCATGTCCAAATAGAAATTCTACTTGATAATCGTGTATCTTATCGCTTCTCTCCAGTTACTGGTGTACTTCAAGGTTCCATCCTCTCACCTTTCTTGTACTCTATATACATTAATCGACTTCCGTCTATCTTAAGGCAACCACTTCTGTTTGATAACTCATTTTCTGGCGATATTGTGTCCGACCTGACTCCATCTATCAATTGTCTACTCTATGCAGACGACGTTGTCCTTATTGCCAATCCTGAGAACCTCACTTCTTTACTGCACAAATGCGAAGCTCATAGTTACTCCTTAGGTTATCGGTGGAACCCGTTAAAATGTGTCATAGTTGCTCCTACTAGTGATATTACAACTTATCAATTATATGGTACTACTATCCCCAAAGAATCCTCTTTCTCATACTTGGGTATACCTATCAAACCTGGTGGACTAATAGACTATCCTGCTATGATCCAACACAATATCAATAAGGCATCTCTCACAATGAACCAACTTGCTGCTATTGGTCTCAATTCTAAAGGTTTTCCACCTTTATTAGCATGTCGTTTTTACAGCCAAATGGTCCGTGCTCAATTAGATTATGGTCTTGCGATTAGTCCTCTCGCAACTAAATTTATCCATCAACTTGATACTTTCCAAAACCAATGTATTAGACGTATCTTCGGCGGTCATTCTAGGTCTTCAGCTCAAGTCATGCTTCATCTAGTCAATCTCCCATCGATGCGAACTCGTGTTGCAGTCCTTCAAGCCCAGTATCTTTTTCGTAGTACTCATTTACCAGATGATACTCTTCTTGCTCATCTGCTGCCATATATTCAATCTTCAACTAGCCGCTCTCACTGGTACAAACTGACTAATACTCCAATGTGGAAATCTCTCTGTGGACCAATCCTTGATACTTTAGATAAAAAGAAATTTCTCTCTCTTCGCACCAAATTCTTAGCTGATCAATTTCAAAATCTATGTAATAACTCTGATTCCATCCTGTTATCCTCTACTCGCCCTACTATCCAAGTGGATCCTATTCTTTGGTTACCGATGACTTGTTCTGAACGTAGTCGTGTTCTTCGCTGGCGTCTTGGGTGGCTACCTGGTGGTAAACCTAAAGAATGCATCTTCCATCCTTATCATAACTGGAGTCGTCGACATGCTTTTGACTGTCTAAATGTTCATCATCGTCTGTACTTGCCTCGCTCAATTGAAGATCCAATCTCTTTCCTTCTTAATTTGCTACCATTACATAAACCACGTCCTACTGCTTCTCATAGCTGGTTTATTCTATGGCCTATCCTATGTACGATTCTCCATGAACTGGATTATTATTTTCATGATGAATGCCCTCCTCCTCCTGTTGATCCTGGTGTCAAGCTGTTGAATTGGTTATCCAAGTAATAGTGTGAGTCTTTCTGATACTTGATCTGGTTTGTATTGAATTTCTGTCTCTATTTACTTTTTCTTTCTTCCTCCTCTTATATTTCTTCATATTTCAAATAATTTGCTCTTTTCTTTTTCCTTTTCTTTCTCTTTTTTCCCTTCTTGTCCCCTAAGAAGGTTTTTATTCTCTTACAATCATAACTGGCTCGGGCAACATTGCACGCTTCGTTGCTACATGCTCATTGCCATAAAATTTTAAAAAAAATACAAAAAAAATAATAAAACCCAGAATTTAATAGTATTCATACGTGTTCATACGTATTTGTTTGTATTTTCCTGGATTTGAATTAGTTGGAGAGAGAAAAGTCAAATGCTGCAAAAGTTTGCTGCATTGTGTTACATTGTAAACTGCAACGATTTAAATTCCGCCGTTTTATTCTTGTGTGTTGTAATAAATTTTTGCTAGTTCGCTTGAGTGTGTTGAGTTGAGGTTTAAATAAACAGATTTAAGTTGTAATTGGTATAATAATTGCTTTTATATGAGTTGGATTGGCTTGATTCGCTTGTTATAGTGACCACCAGATCTTATAAAGTAGATCAAACTGTTTTAGTTCAGGTAGAATAAAAATAAAAAGATGAAGTAAAATAAAAAAGGGGATTTACAATGAAGTATAATAGCTTCAAGGGACTTCTTGTTCTTGATGTTAAATAAAATAAGAGATAGTTTGCCTCTTTAAAAGAATATTTATTTGATAAAAAGAAAAAGTAAAAATAAAATAAGAGAGAAGTTAGGAAGTTAGAAGTGAAGTGAAGTCATATTTTTTGAGATTATTATGTGAGGTTATTTATATGTTTTTGGGTTTTATGATTTTGTTCTGTTTTTGGTATTTTGAATGGTTGTTATAACATAAGAGGCGGTTGTTGTATAGTGTAAGGTTGTTGTTGTAAACTGCAAGGCGTTCGTTATAAACTGCAACGATTTAAATTCCGACGTTTCATTCTTGTTTGTTACAGTGTTACAGTGGTACACTAGTAAAATTTATTACACTACGACTGAGTCTCTTCTTCGGCAAAAGAAACACTAACTTCATCATATTAAGGATGTATGTCATGCTACATTATTTCCCCAACGGGGAATCGAACCCCGGCCATGTCGGTGAAAGCGACAGATCCTAGCCACTGGACCATTGAGGAATCACATGGTTGCGTTGTGCTTGAGGAACAGCCAACCAATAGACGTTTGTATACACTCACTGCAAATAGTTGGTGATTTTCAGCGTTATCAGTCATTGGCAGTCATTTCTAACATCAAAATTTCAACGATTTAAATAACTTTGATTAAACGAAAAAAATTAAAATGCTCTGTATTGCACCTTTTTGAATTTTGAAAAAAGATTTAGGTGCGAAAAAAATAAAGAAATTTAATAATTTTATTATTTTTTTTGTGGTGTAAGTATTCATAGAGTTATTCATGTTTTAAAAAAGTGTCTTTTTTTTTTCAAATAGTCTCTTTTTGGAAAGCCTGTTCTCCTCTATCGTTGAAAGACCGATATTTTCTTTTTTTTATTTTTGAGGGCAAAATGCGGAAAACAAAAACACATTGTGATTATTTTGATCAAAAGAATACATATTAGGAAGGCAGTCTGTGATCTTTAGCTTAGTTCATTTGAAGCGTGTAACAGAACGTAACAAAATAGTTGCGTTTGGGAAAAAAAAAAAAAGAAGCTGAAGAATTAAAAGTAAAAAAAAAAAAAAAAAAAAAAAAAAAGAGCATAGCAATAAAATGTTACTTATTCAAATGAAAACAATAACCTAACAGTAAACATGTTTTATAAAAATACAAATGCTTGTACATTATAACAAGAATACGTGTATATTCTAAAAAGAATAAAAAAAAAAAGAAGCTTTGTTAACATCTTGTTACAAGGCAATTATAATCAATAGATACAAGCACAATTTTTTTGTTTTTCAAGTAAATAGATTGCTTTATTATTTTTCATGACATACAATAAAAAGAATATATGTTTTTAAGCTTATATTAGTTCATTACTTACTTTATGTTTACACATGGGTGTAATTTGCCATTAGCCATTAGAGATGTTAACATTGCCAACTTTCTTTATCAAAAAACACTTTGCAGCAACAAGCAGTAATATAAGTTTGATATTCTTATAGTTTTATCTGTTGGAAAGAATAACTTTACTCATGAGGTTCATGTTCGTCATCCATTTGTGTCCCATTAGAAATCCTTAATATAAAAAGAAAAAAAAAAAAGAAAACGACGTTAGACCTGGTATTATTTTTGTTGTTACAAACTTACATTTTAACCATTGTTGAGTTTTCTTTTATATCTTTTGTATCCTCAATGTTAAATATGTTCTCTGAAACAAAACAAGGAAAAAAAAACATTTCTTTAGTACACGTAAAACTGTTACTGTTTAGGAAACGACATCCAAATTTAGTATATTTGCTTTAGTTTTTTTTGATCACGCATTTTTTTCTATCTTATTCCTCTACTAAATCCTGAATATTATTTTTTTTTTTTGAAATGAACGCCACTAACAACAAAGTTAAATGCCAATGCACCAAATGCAGCAACTGTCCTGAAGGATTCAAAATGATTGCCAAGAGAACCGCTAATATTCATAAGCGTATTGACAAAGTTGGAGAAGGTACTTTTTTTTAAAGAAATGCAGAAAGACTAAAGTGCAATTAAAATAGTTTTGAGACAAAGAAGATTAGAAAATATCTTCGAGCAACCCTCCAGTTCTACCGAAAGAAGCACGTTTGAAGGTATATTCATAAACACACCCTTTTTTTTTATTAAACAAATTTAGAATTCGACCTTGATGCTGACATGGATGTCGACATGGAAGAAGAAATGACCAACGACCAACAATTGGAGTATCTCCTGGTCCTTTACCTTGTGCTTTTTCAAGCAAAGCACCTTTCTGTTGAAGCCGGTGAAGAACTGTTGGCCTTTCTTTCTTTCTTTGTTCGTGCCCTTGGCCATGGCATGGAGATTCCTACAAAGATCTCCACTGCTCGTGCCATGGTCAATTATTCCTCTGCCAGTAGTGGTGTCTCCCGTTTCCTTGTCTGTTCTCTTTGTAGAAGTGTTTATGACACGGGAAGTTTGCATACCCGACTATGCCCTTTTGTCAGGTTTGCAAACAACCCCCACAGACAAGAGCGCCCATGTGGTAATTCACTTTTTGTTGGCAGCAGCCTGAAGCCCGTCCTTGAGTTCCCGTACAACTCAATTGTCGAAACGTTGAAGAAGTTCTTTGTCCGTCCGAACTTTGAAACAGAAATTGAACAGTGGAGAGGTCGATATGTGGAGGAAGGTGTGTTGTATGACATTTATGATGGTAGAGTCTGGAATGAGATGGTCGACTCAGCTGGGGAGCCATTTGTGAATAAAAGACGATCATTAATGGTGTCATTGAACGTTGATTGGTTTCAACCTAGTGATGGTATGCATTACTCTTGCGGTGGTGTATATCTCACTATCAACAACCTTCCAAGGGGTTCCAGGATGAAGGTTTCCAACATCATCCTGGTTGGTATGATTCCTGGGCCTGGCGAGCCCACGGATGACCAGCTCCAAAATTTCTTGCGACCAATGATTGCAGAGCTGAATACCTTGTACGGAGGTATGATGATGCCAACGTACCAGAACAGAAACGGTGAGATGGTACGTGTTGCTTTGATGTCCGTTAACTGTGATATACCAGCAGCTCGTAAGGTAGCTGGATTCATGGGTCAATCCGCGCACAAAGCCTGCAACAAGTGTTCCACTGTGTTTTCGCGAATCAGTACTGGTGCAAATTCAACGAAGCCAGATTTTTCAGACTTTGACGATGAGCATTGGATTCTGCGAAACAATACCCAGCAGCGCCAAGAAGCATATGCTTGGCTCAATGCCACTCACATTACACAACAAAGAACCCTGCAGACGGACACAGGAAGTAAATGGAGTGAACTTCACCGACTAGAATACTTTGATGTTGTAAGGTTAACAACAGTTGATCCTATGCACAATTTATTTCTAGGTACGCCAAAACGAATGGTTGAAGTTTGGGTAGATCACGGGCTTCTTTCTACGGCTGATTTCAAAGCCATGGCTGATGAATCAGCTTCAATTGCTATTCCATCACAGTACTGCAGAATCTCCAAAGGTATGCAACAAATATAAAAGAATTAATTCTGTGATAAGTCTGAACACTAATTTTTTGTATAAAAAAAAAAAAAACAAAAACGAAAAAAAGGCAAGATTGAAAGTACTTTTAGCAATATGAAATCCGATGAATGGAGAACGTGGTGTGTTGTGCTTTCGCCTTTTCTGTTAAAACAAAGACTAATCGGTGAACATTTCATCAATTGGATACGATATGTAGAAGCAGTAAGATTGGTGACTGGTCCTTTGATCACAATTGAAGAAATACACACAGCACATTCATTATTTAAGACCTTTGGCAAGACTTGTGCTCAACTTTATGGAAAAACAAGTATAACACCAAATATGCATATGCACATGCATTTGAAAGAATGCTTTTTGGACTTTGGTCCCTCTTATGCCTTTTGGCTCTATGGTTTTGAACGCTTGAATGGTGATGTCAAAAAGATAAATATCAATTACAAGACAGGCTTCGAAACTACTTATGTCACTATGCTTACACAAACAATACATACACAAGATCTTATACATTCATTATCAACACTTATTAATACCAACAACGAAGACATGCTCCTACTACTCAACTTTATAAGGGAAATAGGCGAAGTTACGAATGACGAGAGTGGTCTAACGCCATTTGATTACGCTCAGTTCATAGACGGACCAAGTCTATTTAACCTGACAATTACTGGTAGTGAGCCTCTGCCACCAAAATCCCTTCCTTCAAAAACCAACAACAAACAACAAATCTTATGCCCTGAACACTATGAAGTCTTACAAAATTATTATATGGATACCTATGAAACACCTATTATGAATACAATTAGTACAATGATACAATCATTTAAGAAAATTAACTTGCTTGGACAACGTTACCAACAATCAGACAGTCATTCATCATCATCATACATTCAAGCCGTTGTAAATAACCAACTACGAATTGGTCAAATATTATATTTTTTTTCACATTCCTTCAACAATACCACTCATTATTTTGCATTCGTCAATTGGTACAGCCATGCGACCCAACATTTTCCCACCTTTGATGGTACTGGCATCCAAGTGTGGAAGAATCAATTTGATCCAGTTACAAGCAGCAATATACTTCCAATTTACAGGATTTTCAACCCTGTTGCTATATGTCCATATGTTGATAACCATCTTCTTACTCTCGCTCTGCCAAGAAGAATTTATATGTAACAACTATGCTAAATTATTCAAACATTCTTTTATTATTATTATTATTATTTATTTTACTAAAGAATCATTCAATAGACTATTATTGTTATTTTTTTTTTTGAAATTTTTATTCAATTTGCAGAGACAACAAAAAGGCAGCAAAAAAAAAAAAAAAAAAAAAAAAGGAGGGAGAGAGAGAAAAGAGAAAGTAAACGCTTACTGCATAGGATTAGCAGCAGCAGAAGAGGAAAAGCCAAGGCCAGGAGAAGAAAAGGCCCAAGAGGGATAATCCTCATGGTCAAGGTTTGTGGGGAACTCCTTGTCGAAGTAGTCCACCACCCTTCTTGTTCTATTGATGGTGCCTTTTTTCGACAAGGAGTCTCTCCATGCTTTTTGAAGAGAAGCATGGAATTCGTCCACCTGTAGATTAATTAAAGGTATATTAGAAAATAAATACTATAACAAAAATACTACTTACTGCTTTACTTCGAAAGAGTGGTCTTTTTACCACAAACACAGGACCATGTTCATCCTCAGGGCCATCTTCTTCCTCTGAGGTCCAATCGGCTATCAGAAGCTTTTTTCCAAAAGGAAAACGAGCTTCAAATTCCTCTGGGGCTGCATTGTAAGCATTTCGCCTCATGGCGAGCTTCTAATGTAAAGAAGTAATGTAAGTACTTCAAACACTATATATTTCAATTTTCCAATATTAATTACTTACTGCATGCACACGACTACGACGCGTTGATTCTTCTGACGTAGCCGTCAGCCCCTTACTTTCTCTCACCATGTAGTTGAATTTGTTTCTGACCATGCTGCGCATGTCAGAAACAGTAATGCCAGCAGAAAATGGCTCCTTCTTGGCAGCTGCTACAAGCAAATCTCTGACCTTTGCGTTTTGCTTGTAGCGCAAGACCTCCTTCAGGTCAAAGGTGATACCCCGAGGGACCAGATGCTCTCTGTAGTACTTCAATATGAAAGCCTATATTTCAAAAAGGGTAAAACAAAAATTTAGTTATTATTTTGCACATGCTAATTTAGCTTTTAAATTCAAATTACACTGGTCAAGGCCCTATTCTCTTTGACCTCAGAAGGTTGCTGCTGTGGAGGCTGCTGTGGAGGCTGCTGCTGCTGCTGTTGCTGCCCTTGTTGTTGTTGTTGCAGCAATTGAGTTAGCTGCTCAATCTTCAGCTCCTGCCGACGTTGATTCTCCTCCTGTCGGCGTTGAATCTGCTCCTGCTGCTGCATCTGAGCAAAGATGGCCTCAAGGGTTGGGCCATTTGCAGAAGAGCCAACTGGGCCTTGAAGGCGAGAAGGCTCAAAGCTGTCAAAAGACGCAACAGCAGTGGGGGCAGGAGAAGAGGACGGGAGAACGGTGGATGATGATCCAGTAATGCTTGAAGATATTCTTGCCCTTTTAGGGGCATTACTGGGAACATTGATTGGGGTAGCGAGACGACGAGACATTTTTTCAAGATAAATTATATAAAAAGGAAGAAAAAAAAAAACAAGAGTACAAAATAAACTAAAGATGAGCACAAAACAACCTGATACTTTTGTTTGTTCTACAAAAAAAGCGAAGAAAAAAAAGCCTTTGGAGTTAAAGATATTACATTTAAATAAAAAAAAAAAAAAAAGAAGAAGAAGAGAAAGTTTAAACTGTTTATGAATAGCCTCTCTGAATGTTTCAATAGTTAAACAGTATTAAAGAAGACTTATTTTTAATCGATAGTGGGTAACTGTAACACTGGTAAAATGAGGCTATAAAAAAAGTACTTTTTTTTTCCTTTTTTTTTTTTTTTCTTTTTTTTTTAAACAAAACATTCTTTCTAAAAGGTAAGTTCTTAATATTATATGTACTCTATTATTGTTCTGATGGTACTTGAACTTTAGTAAAATCGTATTAGTTGCTTTCTTGATGTTTCAAATGGTCTTTATAAAGTCTTTTTCCCAGGATTATAGTTGCTTCTTCTTTTGCTTGTTAGTATAAGCTTGGCTGCTGTCTTTTTTTCTTTTTCTTTTTTTTTCTCATGGTCCACCTAAAGCAAGGTTCTATTACTTTTACTATATACTTGATAACTAATAATTATTATAGAGGAGTATTGCTTCCTTTTTTTTTTTTTTTTTTTACTTGTTGGTAAAGCTTAGCAAGGTTTTTCTCTTAGCCCATCTAAAGAAAGGTACTATCACTTTTATTATATATACTCAATAGCTAATAATTATTATAGATGTCTGCTGCTTTTTTTACTTGTGAGTATACGCTTAGCTAGTTTTCTTCCCATGGTCTATCTAAAGAAAGGTACTATTACTTTTACTACATATACACGATAGCTAATAATTGTTATAGATGAATGCTGCTCTGCTTTGGCCTCTTTCTGTTTCTTTCCTAATTTTCGCTTTGGTTCTTAAGTACTGATGTCTTTTCTTTTGCTTTGAGTGCCCAAGTCCTTGAATTCTTGAATCCTTGTGTCTCTGAATCCTTGAGCTTGGCTTTTTTTTTTTTTTTTTTTTTTTTTTCTTTTGAGAACTTTTTGAGTTCCACGAGACTAGTTGATGTATTTTTAGATTAGATGCTGCTATTCTGGTGACATTAGGTAAGTCAAGTACACTTTTAAAACGCTACAAGCAAAGAAATACTATGTATTGTTATTATTATTTTATTTAAATAAAAAAAAAAAGCTATTTTTTATAAACAAAATCCCTATTTTTTTGTATATATAAAGCAATATTTATTGCAATATGAATGGTCAATAAAGAAGTATATAAAGCAATATAAGTGGTTCATAAAGAAGTATATAAAGCAATATGAGTGGTCAATAAAGAAGTATATAAGGCAATAGGAGTGTTCGATGAAGAAGTATATAAGGCAATAGGAGTGTTCGATGAAGAAGTATATAAGGCAATATGAGCGGTCGATAAAAGAACAAAAAGACATATAAAGTAATGTTTTAAAACGTATCATTCGTTGCCCAAACGTTGACTAGTATTAATTGAAACGTAAAAAATGGTTTGGTAAAAGAACACTAAACGACCTCCTCTTGCTTGCGTAAAAGTTATTTAACGATTACTGCTCTGCCTCGAAAATCGTTTAAAAGAGCAATAAAATTCCGTGGAGTTGCGTTAAACTTCGCGTTGTTGCGCTCATTTATGCTAAAAAACTACGTTTAATATCTCCAATTATTTGCAGTGACTCACTGCAAATAATTGGTGATTTTCAGCGTTATCAGTCATTTGCAGTCATTTCTAACATCAAAATTTCAACGATTTGAACAACATTGAATAAACGAAAAAAATTAAAATGCTCTGTATTGCACCTTTTTGAATTTTGAAAAAAGATTTAGGTGCGAAAAAAATAAAGAAATTTAATAATTTTATTATTTTTTTTGTGGTGTAAGTATTCATAGAGTTATTCATGTTTTAAAAAAGTGTCTTTTTTTTTTCAAATAGTCTCTTTTTGGAAAGTCTGTTCTCCTCTATCGTTGAAAGACCGATGTTTTCTTTTTTTTATTTTTGAGGGCAAGATGCGGAAAACAAAAACACATTATGATTATTTTGATCAAAAGAATACATATTAGGAAGGCAGTCTGTGCTTTTTAGCTTAGCTCATTAGAAACGTGTAACAGAATGTAACAAAATAGTTGCGTTTGGGAAAAAAAAAGAAGCTGAAAAATTAAAAGTAAAAAAAAAAAGACAAAGTTAAAAAAAAAAGACCTAGTAAGAAAAAAAAAAAAAAAAAAAAAAGAGCATAGCAATAAAAGGTTCCTTATTCAAATAAAAACAATAACCTAACAGTAAACATGTTTTATAAAAATACAAATGCTTTTACATTATAACAAAAAAATACGTGTATATTCTAAAAAGAATAAAAAAAAAAAGAAGCTTTGTTAACATCTTGTTACAAGGCAATTATAATTAATAGATACATGAACAGTTTTTTTGTTTTTCAAGTAAATAGATTGCTTTATTATTTTTTTTATGACAAATAATATAAAAGAATATATGTTTTTAAGCTTATACTAGTTCATTACTTACTTTATGTTTGCACATAGGTGTAATTTGCCATTAGCCATTAGCCATCAGCCATTAGAGATGTTAACATTGCCAGCTTCCTTTACCAAAAAGGGCTTTTCAACAACAAGCAACAATATAAGTTTGATATTCTTATAGTTTTATCGTGTTGGAAAGAACAACTTTGCTCATGAGGTTCATGTTCGTCATCCGAATGTGTCCCATTAGGAATTCCTAATGTAAAAAAAAAAAAAAAAAAAAAAGAAACCGACATTAGACTTGGTTGTTATTTTTTTTTTATGAACTTACATATGGTCAATACTTGAGCATTCTTTTTTATCTTTTGTACCTTTGTCATCTAGTGTATTCCATGAAACAAAACAAGGGAGAAAAAAAAAGAAGTTGTTTTTCTGCTATAATTTGTTGATACCGACCTTTTTTTTTTTATTTCAAGTAAAAAAAAAAAGAAAAAATAATATCCTCCACGTTAAATATATTGTACGCAAGTAATAAAACTTACTCAAGCAATGTATAAATTATCTTTTGGGGTATCATTAAATACAAACTACATGAAAAGCAACTGTTTTTGTTTTCTAATATGGATAGACAGTGAATAAGTGTAACATTGGTAAAATAAGGCTACAAAAAAGCACTTTTCTTTTTTTTTTCTTCTCTTTTTTATAAAAGTTCTTAATATTACATATATATTCTATTCCTATTCTAATGGTACTTGTACTTTAGTAAAATCGTATTTGTTGCTTTCTTTCTATTTGAAATGGTCTTTATAAAGTCTCTTTCCCAGGATTATCATTGCTTCTTCTTTTATTTGTTGGTATAAGCTTGACTGGTGTCTTTTTTTCTTTTCTTTCTTTTTAATGGTCCATCTAAAGCAAGGTACTATTACTTTTACTACATACACTCAATAGCTAATAATTATTATAGATGCGTGCTGCTTTTTTAGTTGTTTGTATACCCTTAGCTAGTTTTCTTCCCATGGTCTATCTAAAGTAAGGTACTATTACTTTCACGATATATACACGATAGCTAATAAATGTTATAGGTGAATGCTGCTTTGCTTTGGCCTCTTCTATCTCTTTTCTGTCTTTGCTTTGGTTCTAAAGTACTGATGTCTTTTCTTTTGCTTTGAGTGCTCAAGTCCTTGAATCCTTGAATCCTTGAATCCTTGAATCCTTGTGTCTCTGAATCCTTGAGCTTGGCTTTTTTTTTTTTTTTTTTTTCTTTTTTTTCTTTTGAGAACTTTTTGAGTTCCACGAGACTAGTTGATATATTTTTAGATTAGATGCTGCTATTCTGGTGACATTAGGTAAGTCAACTACACTTTTAAAACGCTACAAGCAAAGAAATATCATATTTTGTTATTATTATTTTATTCAAATAAAAAAAAAAGCTATTTTTTATAAACAAAATCCCTATTTTTTTTGTATATATAAAGCAATATTTATTGCAATTTGAATGGTCAATAAAGAAGTATATAAGCTATATGAGTGGTTCATAAAGAAGTATATAAGCTATATAAGTGGTTCATAAAGAAATATATAAGGCAATATGAGTGGTCAATAAAGAAGTATATAAGGCAATAGGAGTGTTCGATGAAGAAGTATATAAGGCAATATGAGCGGTCGATAAAAGAACAAAAAGACATATAAAGTAATGTTTTAAAACGTATCATTCGTTGCTCAAACGTTGACTAGTATTAATTGAAACGTAAAAAATGCTTTGGTAAAAGAACACTAAATGACATCCTCTTGCTTGCGTAAAAGTTATTTAACGATTACTGAACTGCATCGAAAATCGTTTAAAAGAGCAATAAAATTCCGTGGAATTGCGTTAAACTTCGCGTTGTTGCGCTCATTTATGCTAAAAAACTACGTTTAATATCTCCAATTATTTGCAGTGACTGCAAATAATGTTGCGCCTTTGACGTAGAATTCTGATATCGGTGACAGTCATAGGTCCACAGATTTTAAAGTTTTTTTTAAAAAAACATTATATCTTGTTGTATTGGTCATTTTCGAAATATGAAAAAAGATTTAGGTGCGAAAAAAATAAAGAAATTTAACGATGTTATTATTTTATTTGTGGTGTAAATATTCGTAAAGTTATTCACGTTTTAAAAAAATGTCTTTTTTTTTACAGATGATCTTTTTTTGGAAAGCTTGTTCTCCTCTATCGTTGAAAGACCGATATCTTCTTTTTTTTACTTTTGAGGGCAAAATGCGGAAAACAAAAACACATTGTGATTATTTTGATCAGAAGAATACATATTAGGAAGGCAGTCTGTGCTTTTTGGCTTAGCTCATTAGAAACGTGTAACAGAATGTAACAAAATAGTCGCGTTTGGGAAAAAAAAAAAGAAGCTGAAAAATTAAAAGTAAAAAAAAAAGACAAAGTTTAAAAAAAAAAAAAAAAAAAAAAAAAAAAAAAAAAAAAGAGCATAGCAATAAAATGTTACTTATTCAAATGAAAACAATAACCTAACAGTAAACATGTTTTATAAAAATACAAATGCTTGTACATTATAACAAGAATACGTGTATATTCTAAAAAGAATAATAAAAAAAAAAGAAGCTTTGTTAACATCTTGTTACAAAGCAATTATAATCAATAGATACAAGCACAGCGTTTTTATTTTTCAAGTAAATTGATTGCTTTATTATTTTTCATGACATACAATAAAAAGAATATATGTTTTTAAGCTTATATTAGTTCATTACTTACTTTATGTTTGCAGATGGGTGTAATTTGCCATTAGCCATTAGCCATTAGCCATTAGAGATGTTAACATTGCCAGCTTCCTTTACCAAAAAGGGCTTTTCAACAACAAGCAACAATATAAGTTTGATATTCTTATAGTTTTATCGTGTTAAAGCGAAAAACTTTGCTCATGAGGTTCATGTTCGTCATCCGAATGTGTCCCATTAGGAATTCCTAATGTAAAAAAAAAAAAAAAAAAACTGACATTAGACTTGGTTGTTATTATTATTTTTATAAGCTTACATTTGACCAGTGCTTGAGCTTTCCCTTTTTTTTTTGTTTTGTGCCTTTGGCATCTAGTGTATTCCATGAAACAAAACAAGGGAGAAAAAAAAAAAGATATTGTTTTACTGCTATAATTTGTTAAGATACCGACTTTTTTTTTTATTTCAAGTAAACAATAAAATAAAATAATACCCTTCATGCTAAACATATTGCATTCAAGTAATAAACCTTGTTCAAGTAATGTATCAGTTACCTTTTGGGATACCATTAAATGTAAACTATATGAAAAGCAACAGTTTTTGATTTCTAATATGGATAGACATTGAATAAGTGTAACATTGGTAAAATAAGGCTACAAAAAAAAAACACTTTTCTTTTTTTTTTTTCTTTTTTTCTTCTTCTCTTTTTTATAAAAGGTAAGTTCTTAATATTACATATATATTCTATTTCTATTCTAATGGTACTTGTACTTTAGTAAAATCGTATTAGTTGCTTTCTTGATGTTTCAAATGGTCTTTATAAAGTCTTTTTCCCAGGATTATAGTTGCTTCTTCTTTTACTTGTTAGTATAAGCTTGGCTGGTGTCTTTTTTTCTTTTCTTTTTTTTTTTCATGGTCCATCTAAAGCAAGGTACTATTACTTTTACTACATACACTCAATAGCTAATAATTATTATAGATGCCTGCTGCTATTTTAGTCGTTTGTATACGTTTAGCTAGTTTTCTTCCCATGGTCTATCTGAAGAAAGGTACTATTACTTTTACTACATACACTCAATAGCTAATAATTGTTATAGATGCGTGCTGCTTTTTTTTTTTTTTTTTTACTTATTGGTAAAAGCTCAGCAAGTTTTCTTCCCCTTGTCTATGTAAAGAAAGGTACTATTACTTTTATTATATACATGATGGCTAATAATTGTTATAGACGAATGCTCCTTTGCTTTGGCCTCTTCTATCTCTTTTCTGTCTTTGCTTTGGTTCTTAAGTACTGATGTCTTTTCTTTTGCTTTGAGTGCCCAAGTCCTTGAATTCTTGAATCCTTGTGTCTTTGAATTCTTGAGCTTGGCTTTTTTTTTCTTTTTTTTTTTTTTTTTTTTTTTTTTGAGAACTTTTTGAGTTCCACGAGACTAATTGATGTATTTTTAGATTAGATGCTGCTATTCTGGTGACAATAGGTAAGTCAAGTACACTTTTAAAACGCTACAAGCAAAGAAATATCATATTTTGTTATTATTATTTTATTCAAATAAAAAAAAAGCTATTTTTTATAAACAAAATCCCTATTTTTTTATGTGTATAAAGCAATATTTATTGCAATATGAATGGTCAATAAAGAAGTATATAAGCTATATAAGTGGTTCATAAAGAAGTATATAAAGCAATATGAGTGGTTCATAAAGAAATATATAAGGCAATAGGAGTGGTCAATAAAGAAGTATATAAGGCAATAGGAGTGTTCGATGAAGAAGTATATAAGGCAATATGGGCGGTCGATAAAAGAACAAAAAGACATATAAAGTAATGTTTTAAAACGTATCATTCGTTGCTCAAACGTTGACTAGTATTAATTGAAACGTAAAAAATGCTTTGGTAAAAGAACACTAAATGACATCCTCTTGCTTGCGTAAAAGTTATTTAACGATTACTGAACTGCATCGAAAATCGTTTAAAAGAGCAATAAAATTCCGTGGAATTGCGTTAAACTTCGCGTTGTTGCGCTCATTTATGCTAAAAAACTACGTTTAATATCTCCAATTATTTGCAGTGACACTGCAAATAATAGTGTAAATTGGGTAACAAATCGTTTACCAATCTTGCGAAATAATTTACATTCGTGTACAATCAGGTAAGAGATTTATCCACGCACAGCCTCCTGTCTCTGCCACAAATCGTGTATGTTATTGTTCGTCCTTTAGTTATGTGATGGTGCAAGATTTGTGGCCAACACAGGAGACTGTTGGGAGACTTTTTCGTTAACTGATCTTGCAAGATGGATCTTTCATCAGTTACGTTGTGGCTCTTGTTTATTATCAATTTAACATCTAATGGTGCTTGGCAACCAATCATGCTTTGTAAAACACTACTTTATTTGTCTTTTCGCTCTTTTATAAACCACTCATATTGCCTTATATACTTCTTTATTGACCACTCATATTGCATTATATATTTCTTTATTGACCACTTATATAGCTTATATACTTCTTTATTGACCATTCATATTGCAATAAATATTGCTTTATATACACAAAAAAATAGAGATTTTGTTTATAAAAAATAGCTTTTTTTATTTGAATAAAATAATAATAACAATACATAGTATTTCTTTGCTTGTAGCGCTTTAAAAGTGTACTTGACTTACCTATTGTCACCAGAATAGCAGCATCTAATCTAAAAATACATCAATTAGTCTCGTGGAACTCAAAAAGTTCTCAAAAAAAAAAAAAAAAAAAAAAGAAAAAGAAAAAAAAAAGCCAAGCTCGAGGATTCAAAGACACAAGGATTCAATGACTTGGGCACTCAAAGCAAAAGAAAAGACATCAGTACTTAAGAGCCAAAGTAAAAACAAGGAAAGAAACAGAAAGAGGCCAAAGCAAAGCAGCATTCATCTATAACATTTATTAGCTATCGTGTATATATCGTGAAAGTAATAGTACCTTACTTTAGATAGACCATGGGAAGAAAACTAGCTAAGGGTATACAAACAACTAAAAAAGCAGCACGCATCTATAATAATTATTAGCTATTGAGTGTATGTAGTAAAAGTAATAGTACCTTGCTTTAGATGGACCATGAAAAAAAAAAGAAAAGAAAAAAAGAAACCAGTCAAGCTTACACCAACAAGTAAAAGAAGAAGCAATGATAATCCTGGGAAAAAGACTTTATAAAGACCATTTAAACCATAGAGAAAGCAGCCGATACATCTTTACTACAGTAAAAGCACCATTAGAGCTGGAATAGAATATATATAATATTAAGAACTTACCTTTTATAAAAAAGAGAAGAAAAAAAAGAAAAAAAAAAAGAAAAGTGCTTTTTTGTAGCCTTATTTTACCAATGTTACACTTATTCAATGTCTATCCATATTAGAAAACAAAAACAGTTGCTTTTCATGTAGTTTGTATTTAATGGTATCCCAAAAGATAATTTATACATTGCTTGAACAAGTTTTATTACTTGCGTGCAATATCTTTAAAATGGAGGATATTCTTTTTTCTTTTTTTTTTTATTTCAAGTAAAAAAAAAAAAAGGTCGATATCAACAAATTATAGCAGAAAAACAACTTCTTTTTTTTTCTTCCTTGTTTTGTTTCATGGAATACACTAGATGACAAAGGTACAAAAGATAAAAAAGAATGCTCAAGTATTGACCATATGTAAGTTTATAAAAAACAATAATAACAACCAAGTCTAATGTCAGTTTCTTTTTTTTTTACATTAGGAATTCCTAATGGGACACATTCGGATGACGAACATGAACCTCATGAGCAAAGTTGTTCTTTCCAACACGATAAAACTATAAGAATATCAAACTTATATTGTTGCTTGTTGTTGAAAAGCCCTTTTTGGTAAAGGAAGCTGGCAATGTTAACATCTCTAATGGCTGATGGCTAATGGCTAATGGCAAATTACACCTATGTGCAAACATAAAGTAAGTAATGAACTAGTATAAGCTTAAAAACATATATTCTTTTATATTATTTGTCATAAAAAAAATAATAAAGCAATCTATTTACTTGAAAAACAAAAAAACTGTTCATGTATCTATTAATTATAATTGCCTTGTAACAAGATGTTAACAAAGCTTCTTTTTTTTTTTATTCTTTTTAGAATATACACGTATTTTTTTGTTATAATGTAAAAGCATTTGTATTTTTATAAAACATGTTTACTGTTAGGTTATTGTTTTTATTTGAATAAGGAACCTTTTATTGCTATGCTCTTTTTTTTTTTTTTTTTTTTTTCTTACTAGGTCTTTTTTTTTTAACTTTGTCTTTTTTTTTTTACTTTTAATTTTTCAGCTTCTTTTTTTTTCCCAAACGCAACTATTTTGTTACATTCTGTTACACGTTTCTAATGAGCTAAGCTAAAAAGCACAGACTGCCTTCCTAATATGTATTCTTTTGATCAAAATAATCATAATGTGTTTTTGTTTTCCGCATCTTGCCCTCAAAAATAAAAAAAAGAAAACATCGGTCTTTCAACGATAGAGGAGAACAGACTTTCCAAAAAGAGACTATTTGAAAAAAAAAAGACACTTTTTTAAAACATGAATAACTCTATGAATACTTACACCACAAAAAAAATAATAACATCGTTAAATTTCTTTATTTTTTTCGCACCTAAATCTTTTTTCATATTTCGAAAATGACCAATACAGCAAGATATAATGTTTTTCTAAAAAAAAAAACTTTAAAATCTGTGGACCTATGATTGTCACCGATGTCAGAATTCTACGTCAAAGGTGCAACATTATTTGCAGTGATTAACTTATACAATCTACTATTAGTTAATCTTCCCTCAAGCAGGGCAATGCTGAGACAATTGGTACTTGGGTGTTATAATATTACTGGTTTCGATATATATATTTGTTGCTCTACTGCTACACGTAGTGATTGATTTGAATATAGCAATAATTCCACCAATTCCTTCTGAGTATATTATTGTAGTATATTCGTCAAAAATAATCTGTTCCTTCAGATTAAGTCAACAGATTCTTCACGAGTCGTAATAGAATAAACGTAGTATTTAGGGATTGTTCAGTTAAAATATACAATAAAGATTATATATAAATTTAAATGAACGTGAACACAAAGGATCGAGACAATAAGTATTTGTTTGTTACAATAACCCAAAAATGGAATTTAGGTTTTGTTTTATAAAATAAAGTTTTTAAAAGTCAAGATTAAAAATTAAAAAAAAAAGTTCAAAATTCTCTTCTCAATTCAGCACACCTTAAGCACACCTCTTCTACTCAGCTTTTGATGACGTCGGCAGCATCTACGCAAAGGCACACTTCACCTACTATATCATTTCTCAATACTGATAATGTACTAAGGGAGAAGATATACTTTTTGAAGGACTTGATTAAGACGGTAAAAGATATATCAACTAAGTTGCCTATTTGATTTTCTATTAATTCACTTCAATTCGAACGAGAACCTAGGCCGACTGAAAAAACCTACTTCGAGCAATTGGTACCAGAATAATAAGAGAACCACCAAATAGATAAAGGCAAGTGTACGTTATAAGAGAGTGAGTGAATAAACAAAGGTTTTAGAGAGAACTTTGATTATTCCAAAAGAAAAAATAAAATAAAAAAATAGGTCGATTTTTCGATATCTTTATTACATAACAAATTCTTAGACTTTATATACTTTTGCAAGCGCATAAAGTATTAACAGAGGATGAGTAAAAAATAAAATAAAAACATGTCAGAACATTGACGAGGGTAACCGAGGATAAGAAAGGAAAATAAAAAAACATCAGACAAGAGAAACATCCAACGGAAGAAAGTAAAGGAACAAAAATATGATCTGAGCAAATGTCATCGGAAGAAGCACACAATACATCGAACCACCCAGCTAAACCTAGAACCTAACCGACAAAAAGGAAAGTGCACCCCAACTGTATATGGCCATCAATTCACTTGAGCTCCGCCAGCAAGTTGCAGGTCACCTGATCAACTCCGGGGTTCTCCTTCAGCTGGTGTCAACCATAGCCGCTTCCCACTATAAACTTCTTAGCCAATCATATTTCCCAAAGAGCTTCGCTTAAACATGTCCCCCACTGCACATAATTGCTATATATATAGCATTATATTTGACAGAATATAATGAGATATTTCGGGTTTACGTCAATATATTTACAGATTCCATAAAATATGTACTTCGTATATTTTGCTCGAAATGTTAAGATATGTATATAAAATACCGTGTTACTTTTGGTGACGCGCCGCTTCATTGTTCTTTCTACGATGATACACAAACATAACGCTTTTCCATTGGACCTTACATGCTTGCGTTTCTCTTTGATGCTATTTCTTTATTGGCTTATAGCCTTTTAGCAAAGCTTCCTTATAGGTCTATTTCTCTTTAATATTACTTCTTTATTGGCTTATTGCCTTTTCACAATACTTTCTTATTGGTTTATTATGATTATATATAGCTCTGGATGATTTGTATTAGGAAAAAAATAGGCTTAAAATACAGTATTATTGGTCAAAAATGTGGTTTTATTCATTTATTTTTGGCCTCTTTTGCCATATTGATTATATATTATTGGTTCATTTGATTATTAAATATGATTTAAAAAAAAAGAGGGGGAGGGAGCAGGGAATTTATGGGAATAATGAAACATCACCTTTAAACGGTAGATACAAAAAAAATTTTTTTTTTCAAAATTGCACTTACCTTGACCTCAGAAGCATCAAACAATAGAATATAGCAGACAAATCAGGCAAAATAAACAAATACAATGAAGCAGTCTCAAAAGAGATCAAAAGCAATATAAAGATGAAGACAGTAGACTAAGCAGGAGGAAAGTAGAGTCAAAGCTAAATAAAATGAAAGATTAATTACAGTGAAACATGATGTACCCGATTTTCTTACATTAAACCTCTTTCAAAACCAGAAGACGATGCCAAACTATTCAAACAGCTTCAGAATCAAGCCTAAAAAACTAAATTTGATTGTTAATAAAGATAATGAAGGTTTAAAAGCATACTTACCACATAAACAGATACAGAAAGACTCAAGAACTTATGATAGCCATGAGCATATCTATAAATCTTTAATAAAGAACATTAGAAAAAAAAATTTAAAAAAAGAGAGACTTACCTGGGATAACAAATCAAAAAAAAAGAAAGAAAGAAAAGAAAAGATTCATCTGAGACATCAATCCTTTTATAGATTTTTTGACTTGAATAGAACTGAGTTTACAGTTGAACGCAATAGTATTTAAGGTGTGTCTAGCTTCAATGTTAAGTTTCTTTACTTTTCCTTCAAAGTACCTTATATCAATATGTCTGACCGTATTATCGAAATCAACCCTGCACCTGTCAATGCTCGTAATCCTAGCTCTACCGATATGAACAATACATCAAAGGTGATCATTGCAGAGGTCTCATATTTATTTATAGAGATATAGTTTTACTGTAATTCAGTAGTATTAAATTTATCTATGAGTATTTACTTTTTGTATAAATACAACAAAAACTTTTATACAATTGATATGTCGCTTTATGAACTCCTTATATACAGCTCCAAAATCAAACAATAAGAATCTTTAATACTCAGTTTGAAGTTCCAGAGGAAGAACAAGTTTCAATTGATGTTGTTACATTACCGACATTATACAAGTGCCGCTAAACAAGAATAAATTTTTCATCGAGTAAAGTCAATTCAACTTTTGTGATAAGATATTTGAATCTTTTCCCATCATATTCAGTATTATATTGATTAGTTTACATAAGTGCACTACTTTACAAAAAAGAAATGATGGAGTTTAGTTAAGTGTACTGCGGTAATCCAAAAAAAAAAGAAAAAAAAAAGGCAAAGTGATGATATTCTTTATCAAAGATAGGACAAAAAGCTCATAAATAAAGGCATACATACTGAATAATAAATTGTAATTAGCACACAAAGGTAAATGAATTAAAACATTTGTAGTTGACGTCTCAGCTAGATTTTTTTTTTTCAAAGTACTTAAAAAAAAAATTTCCAATTTCAGTGCAATTTCTAAAACCGCTTTTTATAACCCAAAGTAAGTCTCTGTATACTCTATGAATAAAACGAAGATCCTGTAAGTAGGTTTGTTCAACTTAAGACAGTTTGTAAAAGTAAGTATTCTTTTGCAATGTCACTTTTAACATTCTCTTTTTTTAACATGCAAGTAATTCCAACATTGCTTTTTTCACATGCAAGTAATTCCGACATTGCAATTCTCTAATTTCAACATTACTTTTTCTTTTTTTCTAAATCTATCAAAATGTTCTATTTTATTTCATCAACAATAACTCTTTCTTATAGTCTCTGTTATAAGGAATCTCAAGACATGTAAATTCACTTGATGTTAATATTGTTGTTTCTTTTTGCAATTAAAAATAAAAATGATTACCAAACCCATACCCTTCTATTTTCTGCTTAGCTTTAGTCCTTTAAACATTGCACTATCATCTTTGATAGATGCTATTTTCCTTACGGTCAAAAAAGAAATACCATTTTCTTTTTTCTTTTTTTTTTCCTTTTTCCTTGTTCATTTTTGTTTCTAGCTTTTATCTTTTATTTAACGTTTATATTTATTACTTCCCTATAGACCATTCTTTTATTTCAATTATAAATAATTAATTTTACTCTTCGTTGGATAAAAGCATCGAACTCATGTTCCCTTTCACAATTTAAGTAATGTTGCTCTCTATCTTTTCATTATAAACCTACAAAATTATTTTTTTTGGGTAGATATACTATGTACTTTCTTTTTTTTTGCAGTATAGCAAATCGAGTATGCTTGGCAAGAGGAGGTCGCAGCTCAAGCAGTTAAATTTCCGAGCTTACAGTCCAATGGATTTACTTCATTGACCTTTGTTGAAATTAAAAAATCATACACTGAATTTGAAAACTTTTCATTTTCCCAGTTTATAAGTTTGCATGGATTCATGTAGTACAAAAGAGACAAATTTTTTTTTTACAAGAAATACAATTTCTTTTTATTCAATATACAGATTATAAACATATACATATCGTTATAGATATAACATATATTTTTTTTCTAGGTTTTTTTTGATACAAATATTATATCTCTATCCTGCAAATTCAAATTTGTATTATTTTATTCGAAGTTCAACTGTTAAAACACCCGAAGTATAATAATTTAGAATATAGGGATTGGGTGCAGTGCACTGCAAATAATTGGAGATATTAAACGTTGTTTTTTAGCATAAATGAGCGCAAATACGCGAAAGTTAACGCAAATCAACGGAATTTTATTGCTGTTTTAAACGTTTTTCGCGGCAGTTCATTAAGCGTTTAATATCTTTTAAGCAAGCAAGAGGAGGTCGTTTAGCATTCTCTTACCAAAACATTTTTTACGCTTTAATCAACAATAGTCAACGGTTGAGCAACGAATGATACGTTTTAAAACATTACTTTATATGTCTTTTTGTTCTTTTATCGACCGCTCATATTGCCTTATATACTTCTTCATCGAACACTCATATTGCCTTATATACTTCTTTATGAACCACTTATATAGCTTTATATACTTTATTGACCATTCATATTGCAATAAATATTGCTTTATATACACAAAAAATAGGTATTTGGTTTATAAAAAACAGCTTTTTTTTATTTAAATAAAATAACAATAACAATACATGGTATTTCTTTGCTAGTAGCGTTTTAAAAGTGTAATTGACTTACCTAATGTCATCAGAATGGCAGCATCTAATCTAAAAATACATCAATTAATCTCGTGGAACTCAAAAAAAATTTTTAAAAAAAAAGCCAAGCTCAAGGATTCAGAGACACAAGGATTCAAGGACTTGGGCACTCAAAGCAAAAGAAAAGACATCAGTACTTAAGAACCAAAGCAAAGACAGAAAAGAGATAGACGAGGCCAAAGCAAAGCAGCATTCATCTATAATAGTTATTAGCTATCGTGTATATATAATGAAAGTAATAGTACCTTTATTTAGATGGGCTAAGAGAAAAACCTTGCTAAGCTTTACCAACAAGTATAAAAAAAAAAGGAAGCAGAACGCATCTATAGTAAATATTAGCTATCGAGTATATAGTAAAAGTAATAGTACCTTGCTTTAGATAGACCATGAGATAAAAAAAAAGAAAAAAAAGACACCAGCCAAGCTTATAGCAACAAGTAAAAAAAGAAGCAATGATAATCCTGGAAGAGACTTTATAAAGACCATTTAAACTATAAAGAAAGCAACCAACACAAATTTACTAAAGAACAAATACCATAAGAATAGAAATAGAATATATATAATGTTAAGAACTTACCTTTTAGAAAGAATTGTTTTTTAAAAAAAAAAAAAGAAGAAGAAAAAAAAAAAAGGAAAAAAAGTACATTTTTTATAACTCATTTTACATGGGTTACAATTACCCTTTAACGGTTAACAATAAGTTTTCTTTAACACTGTTTAACTATTGAAACATTCAGAGAGGCTATTCATAAACAGTTTAAATTCTTTTTTTTTTTTATTTAAATGTAATATCTTTAACACCAAAGACTTTTTTTCTTTGCTTCTTTTGTAAAATAAATGAAAGTATCACCTTGTTTTGTACTCGTCTTCAATTTATTTTGTACCCCTGTTTTTTCTTTTTTTTTTCTTTTTTTTTCCTTATATAATTTGTTTCAAAAAATGTCTCGTCGTGCTGCCACCCCCATCAACGTTCCCAGTAATGCCCCTAAAAGGGCAAGAATATCTTCAAGCATTACTGGATCATCATCCACTGTTGTCCCGTCCTCTTCTCCTGCTCCCACTGCTGTTGCGTCTTTTGACAGCTTTGAGCCTTCTCGCCTGCAAGGCGCAGTTGGCTCTTCTGCAAATGGCCAAACCCTTGAGGCCATCTTTGCTCAGATGCAGCAGCAGGAGCAGATTCAACGCCGACAGGAGGAGAATCAACGTCGGCAGGAGCTGAAGATTGAGCAGTTAACGCAATTGCTGCAACAACAGCAACAAGGGCAGCAACAGCAGCAGCAGCCTCC
The DNA here is from genome assembly GCA_024220505.1 of Rhizopus arrhizus. Classification (NCBI taxonomy): domain Eukaryota; kingdom Fungi; phylum Mucoromycota; class Mucoromycetes; order Mucorales; family Rhizopodaceae; genus Rhizopus; species Rhizopus arrhizus. The sequence goes on from JAKZZE010000011.1 coordinate 1,477,125, forward strand.
ACAGCAGCCTCCACAGCAGCAACCTTCTGAGGTCAAAGAGAATAAGGCCTCGACAAGTGTAATTTGAATTTAAAAGCTAAATTAGCATTGTTGTATGATGGTAAAAGTAGTTGAGGAAAAGGTAGAAACAAAGATCAAGAAACAGTGTAAGTACTTTTTGAGACTGATCTTTATTTCAGTTTAAGTTAAAGTAAAAATTATTCTAATTGAAGGCAGGTATTTATATCTTATTGAGTGAGTGGCTTGATATCTTCTATTGTAAGCGTTCTTCTAATATTCAGGTACTTTAGCAAGTGTCATCTATAATTATGATTATGAAAACTTTTCATTTGTTCTTTTGTATGTCTGTCATAGATTATCTTTTATTCTGGGAATTCCTCACTGATTTGAATAAGGTTATTTTACGCGTTATTTCAATTATGTGAAAGATTAGCAATATTCCTGATATTGGATTGGATCTTGTTATTTTAGTTGATACTTCTTCTTATCAAAGAACTCTTATTAATACAAAGCATATTCTAAAAGAATATGTTTAATTGGAATTGATTGTATGATCTTATTTAAATAAACTTATATTTTTATTTTATTTAATTATGATCTTGTATTAAGACTTATATTTATCAATGTCTACTACGATCAGTTACTGTTCTACAACAAGCATGTGCAAAATAATAACTAAATTTTTGTTTTACCCTTTTTGAAATATAGGCTTTCATATTGAAGTACTACAAAGAGCATCTGGTCCCTCGTGGTATTACCTTTGACCTGAAGGAGGTCTTGCGCTACAAGCAAAACGCAAAGGTCAGAGATTTGCTTGTAGCAGCTGCCAAGAAGGAGCCATTTTCTGCTGGCATTACTGTTTCTGACATGCGCAGCATGGTCAGAAACAAATTCAACTACATGGTGAGAGAAAGTAAGGGGCTGACGGCTACGTCAGAAGAATCAACGCGTCGTAGTCGTGTGCATGCAGTAAGTAATTAATATTGGAAAATTGAAATATATAGTGTTTGAAGTACTTACATTACTTCTTTACATTAGAAGCTCGCCATGAGGCGAAATGCTTACAATGCAGCCCCAGAGGAATTTGAAGCTCGTTTTCCTTTTGGAAAAAAGCTTCTGATAGCCGATTGGACCTCAGAGGAAGAAGATGGTCCTGAGGATGAACATGGTCCTGTGTTTGTGGTAAAAAGACCACTCTTTCGAAGTAAAGCAGTAAGTAGTATTTTTGTTATAGTATTTATTTTCTAATATACCTTTAATTAATCTACAGGTGGACGAATTCCATGCTTCTCTTCAAAAAGCATGGAGAGATTCCTTGTCGAAAAAAGGCACCATCAATAGAACAAGAAGGGTGGTGGACTACTTCGACAAGGAGTTTCCCACAAACCTTGACCATGAGGATTATCCCTCTTGGGCCTTTTCTTCTCCTGGCCTTGGCTTTTCCTCTTCTGCTGCTGCTAATCCTATGCAGTAAGCGTTTACTTTCTCTTTTCTCTTTCCCCCTCCTTTTTTTTTTTTTTTTTTTTTTTGCTGCCTCTTTTGTTGTCTGTACAAATTGAATAAAAATTTCAAAAAAAAATAACAATAATAGTCTATTGAATGATTCTTTAGTAAAATAAATAACAATAATAATAAAAGAATGTTTGAATAATTTAGCATAGTTGTTACATATAAATGCTTCTTGGCAGAGCGAGAGTAAGAAGGTGATTATCAACATATGGACATATAGCAACAGGGTTGAAAATCCTGTAAATTGGAAGTATATTGTTGCTTGTAACTGGATCAAATTGATTCTTCCACACTTGGATGCCAGTAGTGGCGTTCATTTCAAAAAAAAAATATTCAGGATTTAGTAGAGGAATAAGATAGAAAAAAATGCATGATCAAAAAAAACTAAAGCAAATATACTAAATTTGGATGTCGGTTCTTAAACAGTAACAGTTTTACGTGTTCTAAAGAAATTTTTTTTTCCCTTGTTTTGTTTCAGAGAACATATTTAACATTGAAGATACAAAAGATAAAAAAGAAAGCTCAAGTATTGGTCATATGTAAGTTTATAAAAAAAAAGGTAATAACCAAGTCTAATGTCAGTTTCTTTTTTTTTTTACATTAGGAATTCCTAATGGGACACATTCGGATGACGAACATGAACCTCATGAGCAAAGTTGTTCTTTTTAACACGATAAAGCTATAAGAATATCAAACTTTTATTGTTGCTTGTTGTTAAAAGCTGTTTTTGATAAAGTTGGTAATGTTAACATATCTAATGGCTGATGGCTAATGGCTAATTGCAAATTACACCCATGTGCAAACATAAAGTAAGTAATGAACCAATATAAGCTTAAAAACATATATTCTTTTATATTATTTGTCATAAAAAAATAATAAAGCGATCTATTTACTTGAAAAACAAAAAAATTGTGCTTGTATCTATTAATTATAATTGCCTTGTAACAAGATGTTAACAAAGCTTCTTTTTTTTTTATTCTTTTTAGAATATACACATATTCTTTTGTTACAATGTAAAAGCATTTGTATTTTTATAAAGTATATTTGCTGTTAAATTATTGTTTTCATTTGAATAAGGAACCTTTTATTGCTATGCTCTCTTTTTTTTTTCACTAGGTCTTTTTTTTAACTTTGTCTTTTTTTTTAGTTGTTCAGCTTCCTTTTTTTTTTTTACTAAACGCAACTATTTTGTTACGTTCTGTTACACATTTCTAATGAGCTACGCTAAAAATCACATATCGCCTTCCTAATATGTATTCTCCTGAACAAAATAATCGCATGGTGCTTTTGATTTCCGCATTTTGCCCTCAAAAATAAAAAAAGAAAATATCGGTCTTTCAACGATAGAGGAGAACAGGCTTTCCAAAAAGAGATTATTTGAAAAAAAAGACACTTTTTTAAAACATGAATAACTCTATGAATATTTACCCTACAAAAAAATTAATAACATTGTTAAATTTCTTTATTTTTTTCGCATCTAAATCTTCTTTCAAAATTTAAAAAGGTGCAATACAGAGCATTTTAATTTTTTTCGTTTACTCAAAGGTATTCAAATCGTTGATTTTTTGATGTTAGCAATGATTGTCAATGACTGAGAACGCTGAAAATCTCCAATTATTTGCAGTGGTGCCCGAACCGAGTTGAGTTTATCGCCTATGATTACCAGTCACCTGTCAATACAACATGTCACTTTGGCGGAGTGGTTAACGCGGTGGCCTGCTAAGCCATTGTCCTTTGGACGCGCAGGTTCGAATCCTGCAGGTGACGTAACTTTTGCATGTTAAGAATAAAGTCATAGTAAATATTTTTTTGGTTCTGTATTGAAAGAAGACAAACAGTGTAACACACACAATGGGAAAATATTAAAAAATTGTACTGTAACACAATGCAGCAAACTTTTGCAGCATTTGACTTTTCTCTCTCCAACTAATTCAAATCCAGGAAAATACAAATAAATACGTATGAATACGTATGAATACAGATAAATCCAGAAAAATACAAAAAAATACAGAATATCTACAAAATCATCAAAAACAGCATATAATCAGAAAAGCCAAAAACATATAAATAACTTCAATATTTCTTATACTCTTGACTTACTTACTTCACTTTTAACTTTTGTTTTACTTCACTTATTTACTTTACTTTTTGATTATTTTAATAAATATCATCCAAAGTAAATCTCTTTTGTTTTTCTTTTATTTTATCTAATATCAAGAACAAGAAGTCCCTTGAAGCAAATACACTTCATTGTAATCCCTTTTTTTTTTATCTTTTTACTTTATTTTATTCACAACAGTTTGATCTACTTAACAAGATCTGGTGGTCACTTCTTACAAGCGAACTTATATTCAAATCATTACTCTTTTTGGAATCAAATCCTACCTAAACCTTTGATCTTATATCAAGACTCTCTTAAATCAAACCTATTTAACACTATAAAAACCTTACAAACTCCAATTTCACACTAAAAACCAAAAACAACAGATAATCAGAAAACTCAAAAAACATATAAATACCTCGACATTTTAACAGCAATCAAGACTTACTTACTTACTTTTAACTTACCTTAACTACTTTACTTTTTGATTATTTTAATAAATATCATACAAAGTAAATCTCTTGTTTTTCTTTTATTTTACTTAACATCAAGAACAAGAAGTCCCTTGAAGAATATAAACTTCATTGTAATCCTTTTTATTTTATCTTTATTTTACTTTTTATTTTTACTTTACTTAAAACAGTCTGATCTACTTATAAGATCTGGTGGTCACTTTACTCCAACAACTTGTATTCAAATCATTACTCTTTTTGGAATCAAATCCTACTTAAATCTTTGATCTTATATCAAGTCTCTCTTAAATCAAACCTATTTAACACTATAAAACCCTACAAACTCCAATCTCACACTACATGGTCTTTATTGATATTCAAATTCTGAGTACAGTGGGTCAAAAAACTGCACCAACGTAACCTAATTTTTCGGAAATAAGAGCATAGGTCTGTCAGTTTAACAGCAAACGTTATGAAACTTGAACCAAACAAAGTTAATACTATTATGATTTATTGACAAAACTTTCAAAGTCAAACGCTGAGTATACACGTAAAGCGAGCCCAGAAAAAAGCGGAGGTCGGTTGGTGCAGTTTTTTCACTTCTAAAATGAAAATGCGTTTGATATTATATACCCATGTTGTAAACATAGTTATTTTCTATATGATATCAGTTGTATTAAAATAACGATACACAAAAGATTAAACTATGATTGAACAATTCCACACTTTTCCAAATTTAGAACAATAAGATCAATATCTGTCATCCTAAAGAGTCTAATCAATTGTCAACCCCAAAATTAATTAGATCAAAGTTAATTGACTGGCTATTATTTCTATTGTTCAATTTCAGATGCATATATTAGAACATCGACAAGCATTAGCTTAATCATTGGTTCTTCAGCACGACATCGTGACCTAGTCTATATCTTTTATATCTACGCTCACAAAGAATATAAATAGATGCCAACTTTTTATCCATAAAGCGAGGCCTTTTCACAATACAGTTGTTGGAATAATTGTTCGGATGTTTTGCAAGTTTATACTTTTTGCTTTGTATCTCTGCAGTCAGATAGGATAGAGCTACTTACAATACCTCATTAGAAAGCGACAGCTGTCATGTATAGCATATAAAAAGTTAAGGTTATGGGATTAATTTCATATATAGTAAGGTCAAATTGAGTTAAGCATATGCATTCGAACAATTTTTCCAACTCAATGCATTCTATAATGATGATGTCATTGACGTTTCTGACATCATAAATGCAGCATTACAAAATGACGTAATAATGAAATAGCGCTTTTGCTTTTAGTCAGATCTTAAAATATATAAATAAGGCTGGATTTTGCAGTGTTTCCCTTCTATCTCGTACAGCCTATACTTCTTTATATCATGGTATATCCTTGATCTCGTAGCAAGCAAGAAAGCATTCGGTCGCTGTTGGAAAAAGGTTTATCATACTCAGAAATCATGAAACGTGTTTCAGGAGTATCAAGGTCTACTTTGAGCAAGTACAAGAACTTGTATGCACCTAAACGTACTCGAGGTCATGCTGGTAGAAAGATTACTATAAGCTCAATAACAAAGAATTACCTGAAGAGAGAGCTTATAAATGGTTCACTTCAGACTGCAAAGAGCGTATGGTCATATTTAAACAGTATTGGCTATAAGATAGGCTATTTTGGTACAGTAAAAATGCTTCACAACATGTGTTTCAGTACCCAAATTAAGAAGAAAAAGCCTCTGCTCAAAAAGCCACACATGGAAGCTAGACTTAAATGGGCTAAAGCTCACAAAGATTGGACAGAAGATGACTGGAGGCGTATGGTGTTTTCTGATAAGACCAAGGTTAATGTTTGGGGCTCGGATGGTTGTAAATACTTTTGGAGAAGACCTGGTGACAAATTGCAACCTCATCATCTTGACCTTACAGTCAAAGGAGGAGTTGGCAGTGTAATGCTTTGGGGTTGTATGACATGGGATGATCCTGTATATGCCTGCGCAATTGAGGACGGTACTATGAAGGCATCAGATTATGTTCATGTCCTGTCAACCACACTGATGGGCAGCCTGAACTACTATGGCTACAATCAGGAGGCTATCTATTTTGAACAAGATAACGATCCTAAGCACACATCGAAGCTTGATCGTGCTTGGTTTAAAGAAAATGTGTTTAAAGAAGAGCACACCTTCAATTGGCCTGCTCAAAGTCCTGATATGAATCCTATAGAGCATCTCTGGCACCATTTAAAGTTGAGGCTGAATTTATATGAAAGTAGGGCTAAAGAAGTGCATGATCTCTGGTCTAGAATCGAGAAAGAATGGACCTCTTTTACCAAAGAGCAATGCCAAGCATATATCAAGAGTATGCCAGCTTGTTATAGAGCAGTCATTAAAGCTAAAGGCGGTTATACACGTTATTAAATAAAAGATGATTCAGTTGGAAAAATTGTTCGAATGCATATGCTTAACTCAATTTGACCTTACTATATATGAAAGTAATCCCATAACCTTAACTTTTTATATGCTATACATGACAGCTGTCGCTTTCTAATGAGGTATTGTAAGTAGCTCTATCGTATCTGACTGCAGAGATACAAAGCAAAAAGTATAAAATTGCAAAACATCCGAACAATTATTCCAACAACTGTAACTTCTTTATTTTTTTAGCACCTAAATCTTTTTTCATATTTCGAAAATGACCAATACAGCAAGATATAATGTTTTTCTAAAAAAAAAAACTTTAAAATCTGTGGACCTATAACTCTTACCGACGTCAGAATCCTACGTCAAAGGTGCAACATTATTTGCAGTGAATCCCTATTTTTCGGCATTTGGCTGTGAATGTCAACAACATTTAATAGTATTATGCGTGTTGTTGCCCAGAATGGCTAGGGCGTCATCTTCCGAAGCGATAAGTCGCCGATTCGAAACATACTGTGTGTCCTTTTTTTTCCTTTTAGGAAGTTGCAATTGCACTTTTATAGCTGTATTTTTTTTTAAAATTAATGCTTTCATGTACCGTTTTATTTTATGTTTATACTATAGACACACAAAAACGAATATAGTGCCCCACAAAACCCTTCAATTGTTTTGTTTTTTTTCGTTTTTTGCTTGCCACTAAGTATTGAGTATCACAATTGGTAGCATGCTATACCTCATTTGAAAGCTACTGTGACAGAGTACTTGGATAATGTTTAAACTCCGAGCTCCATGTAATGACCGCGGAGTAATGGCATTTTAAAAACAGACACACACTTGAAGGGTTTTGTGGAATTTTTATTTAATAACAATTAATATTTAGTATGTCCTCCTTTTGGGTTGTAAACTGCTTTAATGCGTTTAGGCATACTTTCTATGAGTTTTTGACACTCATTCTGGGTAATTTACTCCCAAACATTCTCTACTCTTGACCATAATTCGAGCATTCCGTCAGGCTGCTTTTCATATTGGAATAAACGACGTTTTACGATTGACCATAGGTTCTCAATAGCATTTAAGTCAGGAGAGTGAGGAGGCAATCTTAATACAGTAATATTATTGCTTTCCAGCCATTCAGAGACTTTTTTGGCAGTATGGATACTAGCATTGTCTTGCTGAAATATAATATCTTCTTTTTGAAGGTCATACCAATCAATTGTTTTCATTAATTCATCTTCCAAAATACCAATATAAACGTCAGAATTAATGCTTCCCTTGATATTCGATAGGTATCCAACGCCATGCCATGTTAAACAGCCCCACAGCACCAATGGACCTCCTCCATGCTTGATCATGTGCTGAACCTGAAAGTCTTTTAACTTGTCACCATTTGTCCAAGTCCATTGTAAACCAACTGAACCAATTCTATTCACTTTAGTTTCGTCGCTGAAAATAGCCTTTTTCCAGTCATCGATGGTCCATGATAGATGTGCACGTGCAAATTCATATCTTTCCTTCATACGGTGCTTAGTCAAAGGTAGGACTTTAGGCTTATGAATTGCTGCATAACCTGATTCTTTTAAAAAACGTTTTATAGTCTCAGTACTAATATTTTCGCCATCTTCTAACAGCTTTCTAGCAGCGTCTGAAGCATTTTTGTAATTGCCAGAGTTGAAATTTCGCAAGATTCGACGACCTAGTAATGTCGAGATTACGAATGGCCTGCCTCCATTAGTTTTCAAATCTCCCAAATCATGGTTTTTTCGAATTTTTGAAATAGTTCCAGTACTGACACCAGTCTTTGTTGATATTTCTTCTCCAGAAACTCCCTATTTAAGAAGTTGAACGATCCTGTTCTGCATGTCATTGCTAATTGGTCGCATGTCACTTAATTAGATTATGTTATAAAAAAAAGGCAAAAAAAAGCATAGAAAGTTGTACATAAGTAAAAACTTACACAAAAAATTAATAAGCCACACTTTTGTGACGTTTAGAATGATTTTTACGACATTAACTTGAGATTTTTTAAATTCCACAAAACCCTTCAAGTGTGTGTCTGTTTTTAAAATGCCATTACTCCGCGGTCATTACATGGCGCTCGGAGTTTAAGCATTATCCAAGTACTCTGTCACAGTAGCTTTCAAATGAGGTATAGCATGCTACCAATTGTGATACTCAATACTTAGTGACAAGCAAAAAACGAAAAAAAAACAAAACACTTGAAGGGTTTTGTGGGGCACTGTATCATTACAATATTTTTTTGTTTAATTGATTATCTTCACACTTTGGCTATTTTTTTACATAAAGTATTTATAATACTTGCTCCAAATAATATTAACATTTTAACGAAGATTTTTACTTTTATTTTTTATTATTATTATTATTCTGCAGCAAGTTCTGTTAGGCAGGCTGGATTACGTTGAGCTCGATCGAAGCTAACATTCTTAAGGCAATTTACTATACCACCAAAGATATCGTTATGATGCTTTCTTCGCCAAATAAATTCGATTAGCAACCAAGGTACCATTTTCTTCGTTCTGAGGACAGGAGTTACATTCATTTTTATTCCATTCCAAGTTCCTAAAGAAATTTGAGAGTGATTCTGAGCTATAAACCTTTGTATATAGTAATCTTATTCTTACCCTCAATAGTGTTGGTATGAACATCGCCATCACGAAATGTTACACTATGGTTGACAGTTCGATGTATTAAATTCATTCCAAGGTTTACCATGCTTTCATATGCTCACCAACAGCCTGTATGTACTATGGATCCATCTGCAACATAGTTTTGGATAATTGTATCCATCGTTTCCGTGTTTCTATTATTCACCACAACAAGAAAACACTTTCGTTCAGGTGTCTTTTCCACACCACCAACCACTCAAACATCCTCCACACGGTGCCCACGATGATACTTTCTTTTTCCAAATTTGACTCGTCAATTTCTACCACGATTGGATTTACATTCGCATCATAGCCTCCAATTTTGCAGTCATTTTGCTGCAAATCTTCTTGTAAGACTTAGTACCAATCTTTTAACGTTTTGCGTACTGTATTAGAAGAGCATCCAACCATGGTAGAAATTGTCATGCGACATATTTTCAAACTCCAAAAGTAAAGAATGGATAGAGTGTCATAGCTTGGTAAGTTTCGATGAGCAAAAAAGGAAGCATTTCGTACAGTTATTTGACGTCCATTACAGCACTTTTCACCGGTTTCCTGGTTAATTATGATGCCATTACATCTCCAACGTGGAATACTTCCCGTTCGTTCCAAGTACATAATACTTCCTTCAGCACCATTGCAACGGTAAACAGTGTTGCTTCCATAATAAATTCCATTATTAATAAAAAATCTAATTTATAAAAAAAAAAGTTATTAATATTGCATACAAGAGTATTTTGTTATACTTTTATACTTACTGCATACACGCTTCTTCTGTTCCAAAAGTTAAAAAAAAACGCTCTGGTGGACATTATGGGAACATTTTGCTCTCTGCTCCAATCATCCGGCAAAATGTTATCGTCATGTAACTCTTCATCAAATTCAAAATCTTCTATTTCCAATAATTCCTCATTATCATCGTTATTCGTTGAAATAAATGCTTCATCCAAATTTGAAATTTGTTCAGTTTCTAAGCGCATTTCTTCTACTTCATCAGAATCAACAATAATAATAGGGTTGGTTGGTAAAGTAACAGGTCTTTGACGACGAATACCAGCAGGATTGCTGTAGTTTGCAGTTGAAATGTTGATAAAAAACATGATATGCTAACTTTAATTTGAAAGATGTAGAAAGGGAAGAAAAAAAAGAGGAGAAACGCGAAATAGAAAAAAAATTATTTCAAAATATTTAAGCCACAAAAAGAAAAAACTCAGACTTAAAAAAATTACTGCTAAAATTTCAAAGAAAGGTATATGTAAGGGTCGAATTAGTGACCTCTTGCTTAGGAAGTTGACGCCCTAACCAATCTGGACAATAACATGCATAAGAAATTTATATTTTACTAGTTTACACAGTCAGATACCGAAAAATAGGGATCACTGCAAATTATCGTTCCAATTGGGTACCGGATTGCGCAAGATTGCTCTTCTTTTGGGTAACGGATTGTTATTTTTTTTTCTGAAAAAAAATGAAATCTTGCTGCATTGATCATTTTCGAATTTTGAAAAAAGATTTAGATGCCAAAAAAATAAAGAAATTTAACGATGTTATTATTTTATTTGTAGGGTAAATATTCATGGAGTTATTTACATTTTTAAAAAAATGTCTTTTTTTACAAGTGATCTTTTTTTGGAAAGCGTATTTCTCTCCATTGTTTAAAGGCCGATATTTTCTTTTTTTTATTTTTGAGGACAAAATGCGGAAAACAAAAGCACAATGTGATTATTTTGATCAGAAGAATACATATTAGGAAGGCAGTCTGTGCTTTTTAGCTTAGCTCATTAGAAACGTGTAACAGAACGTAACAAAATAGTTGCGTTTGGGAAAAAAAAAAAAAAAAAAGAAGCTGAAAAATTAAAAGTAAAAAAAAAAGACAAAGTTAAAAAAAAGACCTAGTGAAAAAAAAAAAGAGCATAGCAATAAAAGGTTCCTTATTCAAATGAAAACAATAATCTAAGAACAAATATGTTTTATAAAAATACAAATGCTTTTACATTATAACAAAAGAATACGTGTATATTCTAAAAAGAATAAAAAAATAAAGAAGTTCTGCTCACATTTTGTTGCAAGGCAGTTATAATCAACAAATACAAGCACAATTTTTTTGGTTTTCAAATAAATAGATTGTTTTATTATTTTTTATGACAAATAATATAAAAGAATATATGTTTTTAAGCTTATATTGGTTCATTACTTACTTTATGTTTGCACATGGGTGTAATTTGCCATTAGCCATTAGCCATCAGCCATTAGAGATGTTAACATTGCCAACTTCCTTTACTAAAAAGAGTTTCTCAGCAGCAAGCAGTAATATAAGTTTGGTATTCTTATGGTTTTATCATGTTGGGAAGAACAACTTTGCTCATGAGGCTCATGTTCATCATCCGAATGTGTCTCATTAGGAATTCCTAATGTAAAAAAAAAAGAAACTGACATTAGACTTGGTTGTTATTTTTTTTTATAAACTTACAGTGGCCGTCAAAATTGGTCGCATGTTTTCATATTTTGCCTATACACGTTGTGGTCTACTTCATTTCTTAGTTTATAGCAATTTAGTATACACCATTCGAAAGAGCAAACTCTGGGTAATACTATGGTAGTACAAATATTGCAGTAGAGCCAGTGTATTGGTAATAACTGGCCCTCAAAGTCCGACGGCACATGCGACCAATTTGACGGCGTTTATAAGTAAACGTTTTGACACACTTTATTTAAAAAAATCAATACTTAGTCCAACGACCTTTTGCTTTAATAACTGCAGCACAACTTTTAGGCATACTTTCGATGTATTTCTGACATTCCTCTTTAGAAATGGCATACCAGGTCTGACCTATACGCTCCCATAGCTCATGCATACTACTTGGTGGTGCCTCATAGCTATGAAATAGCTCTCTCTTTAAATGTGCCCACATATGCTCTATGGGATTTAGGTCTGGGGACTGAGGAGGCCATTCCAATGCTTCGAAAGGCTGCTGGTCAATCCATTCTTTCACCACCTTCGATGTATGCTTCGGATCATTATCCTGCTGAAACACTATTTTGGAAGAATCCAAGCCATAACTTTCCATTGTCTTCAGTAAGTCATCTTTTAAGACCTCAAGATAGGCCTCGCTATTTATATGATGACCTACATCAACTATCCACCCAACACCTTCCCATGTAATGCAGCTCCAGACCATAATATTGCCACCCCCATGCTTGACGGTTTGCTGTACATGTCGCGAGTTCAATTCCTCATTGGGTAGTTTCCATGTATAAGCCTTTCCGTCGGATGCAAAACGATTTATTTTGGTCTCATCTGAGAATATGACCCGTTTTCCAGTCGTCCACAGTCCAATGTTGGTGCGATTTAGCCCATTGAAGGCGTTTTATGATGTTTTGCATTCGCAGCAATGGTTCTTGAAGCTTGACAAATGCTATAAAGCCAGCTTTTTTGAGGACGCGGCGTACGGTACTGTCACTTACGGACATTCCAAATTCTTCTTTTAGAGCTTTTTGGATCTCTACAGCATTATTTTTTCTTTCCAAGGTGACTAATCTCCGGATGTAGTTTACCATGCGTTGACTAATTAGGGATGGACGACCAGCTTCATTAACATTTCCACTCATCTTCAGAGATGAGCGGTACTTCTGAACAGTAGTACGACTAACATCAACTTGTTTTGCTACGTTGCTGTTTGACTTCTTAGATCTTAGCAATGAGGAAATGCTGTTTACTTTGTCAGTGGAAATTGCGCGCATGTCGAATCTGCAATGGTGTAATTTCTTAATGGGGTGTCGCAATGTAGCAATAAAACACTTGCATGTAAACAATATTACAATAATAGAAGAAAGAGAAGAAAAAAATATAAAAAATTCGCAATTAAGTCACATTTTTGTGACTATATTATGTCACTTGTAAACGCCGTCAAAATTGGTCGCATGTGCCGTCGGACTTTGAGGGCCAGTTATTACCAATACACTGGCTCTACTGCAATATTTGTACTACCATAGTATTACCCAGAGTTTGCTCTTTCGAATGGTGTATATTAAATTGCTATAAACTAAGAAATGAAGTAGTCCGCAACGTGTATAGGCAAAATATGAAAACATGCGACCAATTTTGACGGCCACTGTACATATGATCAATACTTGAGCATTCTTTTTTATCTTTTATACCTTTGACATCTAGTATATTCCATGAAACAAAACAAGGGAGAAAAAAAAGATATTGTTTTACTGCTATAATTTGTTAAGATACCGACTTTTTTTTTTATTTCAAGTAAAAAATAAAATAAATAATACCCTTCATGCTAAACATATTGCATTCAAGTAATAAACCTTGTTCAAGCAATGTATCAGTTACGTTTTGGGATACCATTAAATGTAAACTATATGAAAAGCAACAGTTTTTGATTTCTAATATGGATAGACATTGAATAAGTGTAACATTGGTAAAATAAGGCTACAAAAAACGCACTTCTGTTTTTTTTTTCTTTTTTTTCTTCTCTTTTTTATAAAAGGTAAGTTCTTAATATTATATATTCTATTCCAGCTCTAATGGTGCTTTTACTGTAGTAAAGATGTATCGGCTGCTTTCTTTATGGTTTAAATGGTCTTTATAAAGTCTTTTCCCAGGATTATCATTGCTTCTTCTTTTCCTTGTTGATATAAGCTTGACTGGTTTCTTTTTTTCTTTTCTTTTTTTTTCATGGTCCATCTAAAGCAAGGTACTATTACTTTTACTACATACACTCAATAGCTAATAATTATTATAGATGCGTGCTGCTTTTTTAGTTGTTTGTATACCCTTAGCTAGTTTTCTTCCCATGGTCTATCTAAAGTAAGGTACTATTACTTTCACGATATACAGTAGCGGACAAAACTGGTGCACAAAACTTTTTTTTCAGCTTTTAACTACCATTACCTGCTCATGGTAGTTGCAATAGTCATGAAACTGTACTAGAAGGAGGATATACTAGTCATTGTAATTTATGTATGTTCTAAGCATGACATTGTTAAAACTGAGCGATAAGCGTGCTTTAAATTTATAAAATTTTATATTTTCTAAAAACCGCAAAAGTGGCTAAGACCTTAGACTTTATATAATCATCTCATCTCTTGATATCATCGGATGTTCTTCTTTGCATATGCTAATAATATGCGTGTATATCATTTTCAGTAAAAGAACCCGGCTCTTTAACTATTCTTTTCCAAAGATCATCGACCCTTTTTGATCTAGTGTCGTATCATCATACCTTTGCCATCAATTGCCACCTGGCATGCTTAAGCGGACTTAGGCCGGGATTAGTGGCGGCTAAACTTGTAGCACAGAGGCGCTGTTATCAAATATTGAGTTTGTGGTATGCGTTGACTTGTGCCTTGTGTCATTGTCATGCTGAAACGAGAGATTACGACGTTTTAGACCACTATACGCTAGGCTTTTGTGGTATGAAGTAAGCGAAATATATGTGCATATTTATGAGTTCATTATACCATCGTATACCTGACACACATATTCTGGTCCTCAATATCTAATACAGCCTTAAAACATAACAGAGCAGCCAGCATGCTTCATTGTTTGATCACCGTGAAAAAATCGCTAAGGTTGCTCGACTTGCTTTCAATATTAGTGTATACTGTCTGCATCCATAATGTTCATATTTGTTTCATTGCTAAAGATAGCAGACTTCCAGCCCTCTATAGTATACAATGGCTTGTCGTGATACCACATTCATCGCTTTTTCCGACTTATACAGCTGATGAAATTCTTCGATTCCTTACTTCCAGACTCAAAATCTAGCTTCCTACTGTGCCTTTAGACTGACAGTCTGCTAACACTGTATCTTAAGGTCCTCAAAATGTGCTGAGCATCAGGAACTGTGTGTAGCGGACCTTGTCCAAGCTCTAGGTTGATGACTGAACTAATAACTTTTCAGGCTAATAGCGGAATACCTTCATGATCACAAGACATTAAGTTTCTTTCTTCCCTCTTTCTCCTGTTGATTGTCCATTTAGAGATTCTTGTTACTCTAGGAGTATCTGTTGTCGTACGAACTAAGTGTATTCGAGATCTCAGAGTTCCGTTTTTACAGTTGCTTATTTTCTTAAACATATAAGGCTAGTACTTTGTTATAGTGAATAGGGTAAAAACAAAAGGGGGGATTCAATGGGAAATACAAAATAACTACGGTTTTATATATTTTTTAAGAGCTACTAAAATTCACTAATATGCAGTGAAATCTGAAAGCAAACGGGAGAGATATGGGGAAAATTGAAAGAAGGCTAGACAAGCACTACATTTTTGGCGAAAATTGAAATATGCAAAAAATCACTAAAAATGACCTTATACCTGGGGGATGTCCGGTACAGTTCCGGTTTACATAACGTAATGTATATTTTAGACTGTCTTTCAGATGGTATATGCCACAAAAGTCGCAGACATATGGCGGAGATACAATGTTAATTTTAAGTTTTGTGCACCAGTTTTGTCCGCTACTGTATACACGATAGCTAATAAATGTTATAGATGAATGCTGCTTTGCTTTGGCCTCTTTCTGTTTCTTTCCTTGTTTTTACTTTGGCTCTTAAGTACTGATGTCTTTTCTTTTGCTTTGAGTGCTCAAGTGCTTGAATCCTTGAATCCTTGTGTCTTTGAATTCTTGAGCTTGGCTTTTTTTTTTCTTTTTTTCTTTTGAGAACTTTTTGAGTTCCACGAGATTAATTGATGTATTTTTAGATTAGCTGCTGCTATTCTGGTGACATTAGGTAAGTCAAGTACACTGTTAAAACGCTACAAGCAAAGAAATATCATATTTTGTTATTATTATTTTATTCAAATAAAAAAAAAGAGCTATTTTTTATAAACCAAATCCCTATTTTTTGTATATATAAAGCAATATTTATTGCAATATGAATGGTCAATAAAGAAGTATATAAGCTATATAAGTGGTCAATAAAGAAATATATAAGGCAATATGAGTGGTTTATAAAGAAGTATATAAGGCAATATGAGTGGTTTATAAAAGAGCAAAAAGACAAATAAAGTAGTGTTTTACAAAACGTGATTGGTTGCCAAGCACCATTAGATATCAAATTGATAATCAACAAGAGCCACAACGTAACTGATGAAAGGTCCATCTTGCAAGATCAGTTAACGAAAAAGTCTCCCAACAGTCTCCTGTGTTGGCCATAAATCTTGCACCATCACATAACCAAAGGACGAACAATAACTTACACGATTTGTGGCAGAGACAGGAGGCTGTGCGTGGATAAATCTCTTACCTGATTGTACACGATTGTAAACTATTTCGCAAGATTGGTAAACGATTTGTTACCCAATTTACACTATTATTTGCAGTGGATGTCCAAATAAGGAAATAGTAAATTTTAAAGTCCGACTGTAGCAAAGTTACAATTAACCAATTAGCTATTCCTTCCACTATGTTTGCCTTGCTGCCCTGCATGCTTGCCGCAATTGTCAGGAGATCTCTTTTGGCATCCCGGATGGAAATTGTTTTGGCATCGATGGCACAAATCAATTTGACAATGGCCAGGTACTCGCTGTCGCTTAGAGTATTGTCGCCAGTGTCCACGTTCATCCAGTGATCGGCCATGCGGCTACATAATGAATGAAGAGTATCAGGCCCAAGAATGCGAGTCTTCAGAGAGCTATGGTCGTTGGGGGCCAAGAAGAGGATGTCAGAGAGAGAGAACATCTTGCATGTCGGTTTCCAGCTGAAACAATTGCTGCGTTGCTCTTGCCTGGCACTGGTACTCGCGGAAGAGCTCAGCAATGCTTGTGTTGTTCACCAACCATGGCGTATCCAAGGCAGCATTGGTGCTGCAGTTATAGTCATAGGGAATAGTAGGTGTTTCAACGTCAGCATCGCCTCGCCCGTTGATATCATCTTGACTATTGTTGTGCACCTCGTCGTCAGCAGACTGACCAGCAGAAGATGCACCGCGGTTTGCAAAGGCAGCACTTGACGGTGTTTCTTGTACAATAGTCTCATTGACAAAGTTGGAGCACGCCGAGCGTGTCTCCACAATGGCCTTGACACGGGCTCGTTCTTTCCAAAAGCGGGTGCTTTCTATGGACGAGTTCCACTGTTTCAGGTCATTCAGCAGAGCATCTTTGGCGTCTTGATCAAAATACTTGTCAACGATTGTTCGATAGCGTGACGAGGAGTAATGGCGATCAAAAAGTCCAAACTGTAGTGTAAAGATCTTGATATCAAGAGACTCGACATTGTTTAAACAACACATGGCATCATTGGGCAGCTTTTTGTTCTTTTTCTTTCATGATCCAGACTCGCTCGCTTCTTTTCTCTTTGGCATTCGGAAGCACGATAAAGGCGTGAGATGTGGAGGTAAAGAAGAAGAAGATGTCGTCCACTTGATGCCGCATCTGTACTTGGAAGGCATGACTAGGTGGCCGACCGGTCCGGTAAGCATTTTTTCGGTCTAGACAAAAAAATTTCTTTTTCCTTCTCTTTCAATCCAACCACTTCAAGAATCAAGATGCTTGCGGTTAGTAATCTTTAGGCGAACGTCCTCGATACCAACCATTGCAGCCAATTGACTTGTCAATCAGGCTCTCTGACTTGGGTTCTCTTGCTGTAATGTGCATGGTACGTTGAACTTTACCAAAATCTTCTTTCTAGAAGTAACATCTGCAAAGAGTTGAATCAATTCAAGGTGTGTGCCGCAGATTTGTTATCACAATATTCAAGTTCTGCATCTCTATCTCCATCTAGCCTGTTTCCTCCACCGACTTCATTGACATCGTCCCCGAAAAGTGCTTACCTTCATACTGGATGTACTGGAAAGAGAATTAGGCCATCTCGTTTTTATGCAGACAGAAAAGGACACTGGACACGACACTTATGCACGACTCTTTCTTTCCTCCAGGCGACACTCTCATATTGGAATAGTTCTACTGTGTGCGACAATAAATACTTGTTTTTGGAACGCTCTACTTGCTTTGAGCAGACATTCAATCCAAAGAAGTGATAATAAACTTCGGAAGCACTGTAGTGTGATCGTGTTGTTTTTATAAAATTAACTCTATTAAGAAGAGGCATCAAATCCGTAGTCTCCTTCTATAGATTGCATATATTGTATAAATAGCCAGGAGTGAAGAGGCATTTTATCTCTTTTCTCTTCACTCGGACAACTGATTGGGATCCTCTTGAATAAATCTATTTATTGACTGCCATTATGGCCTTCCGAGAAAACATTTGAATACTGTCATTGGAGGCCCGAAGCAATGGACACTACTATCTTGCCCGTACACCAGTCCGTCACAACATCTAATTTTTCATGCCTTCTTTACCTTCCAGCATAGAGGACATGAAAATTTAGGCATGGAAAATATAGAAGATATGGAAAGTTAGAAGGCATGGAAAGTTAGAATGCATGGAAAGCATGCAAGCTGACCCTAGAAGGCATGAAAGGTAGGCGTGTAGAAAAAAACTTCGTTATTCATAAAGAATAGTCTGATGCGTGTACAATTCATTTGACACTTTTATGTCGTTTTGAGCCATGTTGGGAATTGTACAGTGGTTTTTTTGTCACGCCCTTCATAGGGCTTGCCTATTACGACACTTGTCCAAGCATTTATGCGAATAGCTAACGATCCCTTTAAAATCACTTGACCTCAAACTATTAGAAGCTTCACTAATCCATCTGATCAACGTTTCCTTCTCGAGAAACTTGTTGCGTTTCACTTTACTTTTGACTACTGACCAGAATTGCTCAATTGGGTTGAGCTCAGGGGAATATGAAGGCAGGTAAACACAGTAATAGCCACGAGATTCTATGTATTTCGCTATGTCCTCCGATGTATGGATAGGAGCATTGTCCATTACGAGGTAATGGCCTTTCATGTGCGGATACTGGTCCATTTCATCCATTGTGGCTTTCAGAAAGCTAACGTAGTGTCCCGTCACTGTTCCTTTACTCACATGCCCAACGTCATCTCCCCGCTTTCTCTTTTTATTGGATGGAGGCTGAGGAAGTCTGAGACTGCATTTGATTAGACCTTCATCAGAAATAGCGCCTAAAATGGTGGTTGTTGTTGCTCGTATTTTGTGAACCGTGACCACTGCTGGTGTACCTTTCCTTGACCATGCCATACTACGTTTCAAATTAATATGGAAAGCAGATTCATCAAGAAAGACACAGTTTCTCGTAAAATCAATGTCGGTTTTTTTCCATTTACGAATCCAATCTAGGCGCTCTTGAATCTTTTCTTCGCTGTTCCGGTTTATGGGTTGAAACCGAGCTTTTTTGAGAGATAAGTTGCGATGTTCTTTTATAAAATCAAATAAAGTACTTTTAGATACTTTTAATTCTGTGAATATTTGTTTTAACTTCTTCATTAGTTCGTCCAGGACAATTGAAGGGTTCTCATCAATGCACTCGAGAATGACGCTTTTGTGTCCGTCGTGGAGAATACGTGGACGGCCAGTCTTTCTCCCTTTCTCAAAGATACTATCAGGATTCTCTTCGTACTGTTTAGCCCATTTTTGTGCTGTACGAACGTGAATACCAAGCTGTTTTGCTGCAGCAGCCGCGCTCAGACATTTCTCAAACAACAGTCTGAAGAACCTCACTTTGTCCTGATCTGAATAGCGTGTATAATTTCGCTGCATAGGTGTTTCCCTCATAACAACATCACTATCAGGCTGTACCTCCTTTTCAACCTGCATTGCCTCTACTATTTTCACTCTCTCCAGAGGCAGCTGAGCTAGGTATTGTGTATGAGAACTCAATGTTTCGAGACGAAACTGCTCCTCATCAAAAATATAATCCATCGGTCCAGGCCTGCCATTTTCATGCAAGAATTGAATGTTCATTATGATGCGTTTTAGTGTAATTGTGAAAAAGAAATAAAAGGAAGACCAGTGCTTGGTATGCTCTTATACAGTAGCGGACAAAATTGATGCACAAAACTTTTTTTCAGCTTTTAACTACCATTACCTGCTCATGGTAATTGCAATAGTCATGAAACTGTACTAGAAGGAGGATATACTAGTCATTGTAATTTATGTATGTTCTAAGCATGACATTGTTAAAACTGAGCGATAAGCGTGCTTTAAATTTATAAAATTTTATATTTTCTAAAAACCGCAAAAGTGGCTAAGACCTTAGACTTTATATAATCATCTCATCTCTTGATATCATCGGATGTTCTTCTTTGCATATGCTAATAATATGCGTGTATATCATTTTCAATAAAAGAACCCGGCTCTTTAACTACTCTTTTCCAAAGATCATCGACCCTTTTTGATCTAGTGTCGTATCATCATACCTTTGCCATCAATTGCCACCTGGCATGCTTAAGCAGACTTAGGCCGGGATTAGTGGCGGCTAAACTTGTAGCACAGAAGCGCTGTTATCAAATATTGAGTTTGTGACATGCGTCGACTTGTGCCTTGTGTCATTGTCATACTGAAACGAGAGATTACGACGTTTTAGACCACTATACGCTAGGCTTTTGTGGTATGAAGTAAGCCAAATATATGTGTATATTTATGAGTTCATTATACCATCGTATACCTGACACACATATTCTGGTCCTCAATATCTAATACAGCCTTAAAACATAACAGAGCAGCCAGCATGCTTCATTGTTTGATCACCGTGAAAAAATCGCTAAGGTTGCTCGACTTGCTTTCAATATTAGTGTATACTGTCTGCATCCATAATGTTCATATTTGTTTCATTGCTAAAGATAGCAGACTTTCAGCCCTCTATAGTATACAATGGCTTGTTGTGATACCACATTCATCGCTTTTTCCGACTTATACAGCTGATGAAATTCTTCGATTCCTTACTTCCGGACCCAAAATCTAGCTTCCTACAGTGCCTTCAGACTGACAATTTGCTAATACTGTATCTTAAGGTCCTCAAAATGTGCTGAGCATCGAAAACTGTATGTAACGGACCTTGTCCAAGCTTTAGGTTAGTGATTGAGCTAGTAACTTTTCAGACTAAAAGTGGGAGACCTTCATGATCACAAGACATTAAGTTTCTTTCTTCCCTCTTTCTCCTGTTGATTGTCCATTTAGAGATTCTTGTTATTCTAGAAATATCTGTTGTCGTACGAACTAAGTGTATTCGAGATCTCAGAGTTCCGTTTTTACAGTTGCTTATTTTCTTAAACATATAAGGCTAGTACTTTGTTATAGTGAATAGGGTAAAAACAAAAGGGGGGATTCAATGGGAAATACAAAATAACTACGGTTTTATATATTTTTTAAGAGCTACTAAAATTCACTAATATGCAGTGAAATCTGAAAGCAAACGGGAGAGATATGGGGAAAATTGAAAGAAGGCTAGACAAGCACCACATTTTTGGCGAAAATTGAAATATGCAAAAAATCACTAAAAATGACCTTATACCTGGGGGATGTCCGGCACAGTTCCGGTTTACATAACGTAATGTATATTTTAGACTGTCTTTCAGATGGTATATGCCACAAAAGTCGCAGACATATGGCGGAGATACAATGTTGATTTTAATTTTTGTGCACCAGTTTTGTCCGCTACTGTATATGCAAAGATGCCAAGGCTTGTACTACAAAATATTCTTGACAACAAGACATCCTATTTGTCAGGGACGAATTTACATTTCGCACAACATGAATTTTGTTCTTGCCATCAGAGCGATTTATTTTTCGTACAACCTGAATTTTGTTCTCTCCGTTGGCTACATTTACTTTCTGACAAGGGCGAATTTAATTCCCGGAAAGAATGTAAATGCTTCCATCGTAAATTTGGCAGTCATATTCTGGTCTTTCAGAGGTTATACCGCCTCACGTCGTCAACTTACTAGGTCTATGCTTGACTATAAATTTCAGGTCACGATGTTGAAGAAGACCACTTGGCCTTTTCCAATAGTAGTTACCACCATCAGCGCCCCATACGTTCATCTTAGTTTCATTAGAGAACACTGTTTGCTGTCAGCCATCCACTGTCTAATCCTGATGATAGTTGACGCATTCTAACAGATGCTACATATGTGCTCTTCTCAGAAATAGCTTTTTTTTTTTCTATTAAAAATGTAATTCCATTGGTTTCAGTACTTTAATTGCCGTCTGGTATGAGGTATCATAGCCAAGTCTACCCAACTCCCTCTATACCTCTTTGGCAGTCTTTAGAGCCCCTTCAATGAATCTTCTTTTGATTAACCGCTTTATCACTTTGGAGACTATTCTTGGTCTACCACCTGTGTTTATTGTCCTGTTTGAAAACAATTTTCTAAAGTATGTACGAACAGTTAATTCATGTACTCCAGTCTCCTTAGCAATATCGTACACTGATGTGAGCTTAGTTAATGCTTGTTTGAGATTGTTTACTTTCTCGTTTGATAGTCGTTTAGACATGTGATTAACAATAAGGTGAAAAAGAGAAATAATGTAAGTAAGACAATTTAAAATTTAAAACAAAGGAATTGTAAGGGCTTTCACATACTGTTGCCACTCTTACCATGCCAAGGATGTGAATTTTTATGATAACAATCGGCTGGGTCGCGTTAAAACTTGTTGTCTCAAACATATGTAAACAAGTAAATAATGCCGCATGTTCACAATACTCCCTTTATTAATGTCAAATTCCACCAATAACCATTGCCTGTAACCGGTACTCGACGAATAAATGCACTTCCTACTGAGATAGTTTGATACAGTATCCTTTGACAATTAACTGTAAAATCGCATTTTTGCAATACCTTGCACTAGTTTTTTTAACCTACAGTATATTCTTAAAATAAGCATTTGAACCTTCCCTTTCTCAGAACTTGAAATTTCATGCTGAAGTGTACACTTGTTAACTAGCCTTGAACTTACATGCTGTATTTTTTAATATTTTGTAAAATTTATTTGCTGCGATTGTATGTGTATTATAAAAAACACCCACAGCTCCGACAAGTACGCAATGTAGTCTTTCGATATACGTTTGATTAGTTTAAACTTAAACATATAAGTATTATATATAATGTAGTCTGGCGGAAAAAGGGGAATGCTCATAAATTTTGATTAAAGGTAGCTTATATTTTTTCATCTAATATTGTGGCATACTATTTGCACCCACATATAAGCCAGTGCCGCAACATATATACAATAGCTAAGCAAAATAAAAAGCAGCAATAGTTTAAAAATAACTTTTATAATTATTTAGCGATACTGTTAATTAAGTGTTTTCAAAATTGCTTCGACATATATTTATACTTATTTAGTATATAAACTTAAAGAAATATATTTAGGTTAAGCAAAATTTTTTTATATAATGTAGCCATTTATCACTCGTGGTCGCACACTTTGACTTTTGAGGGCTCACAGTAGCTTAACTTTAATTCTGCCCACGTAAATCTTATTGGAAGTATGCATGGGCAGCAATGCTTGGTTGAATTAAGACAGGTCTGCGATTGCAGTTAATGCTTCCTTGTTACATAGCACCTTTATTAAGTGTTTGTATTCTGTATCATGATTTTTTTGGGTTGAAAGATTATTGAAACTCAAATTTAAATAAAAATGATCTTTTTCTTTCCTATTCAAACGTTACACGCTGCTGTAACTTTACACGATGAGGCGATCAGCTTTACTTCAGCTACACTAAAAGTGAAGTACATCAATTACATCTTTGCATCCAAGCAAGAAACCACGTTTTCATCCACCAGATCAATCATCCATACTTCAGCCTTCTTCTAAGTTTTTTTGGATTTTGATCTATCCATACTCGACGAACCCATTGCTCTTTTGAAGAATAATTCATGGGGATGATTGAGTTAAATCAATTGGTTCTTTCTTGATGTTTCATTCTGGATTGGGGCATGGCCATCATATCTTGTTCCATGGAATCTTACCTTGTATAATTACATTATAAATCGTTGTTCTAAGCTACTAGTGTTGTATTTATAAATAGGCATCCATGGAATTGTTGTTTAAGACGGCACTTGTATATTGTTCCTGAATGATTATTGGGTTTGAGTAAACTTGGTTACTAAATTAGTACAAAAAGACTGAAACCTAATAATGGAGGCAACAGTAGCCATTAAGGCACCAATCGGATTATTCATAAGAATATTTCTCAATCATTCGTTTAGATCGATAAAGTTACTATGCAGGACATTTATTAGTCTTTATGATATAATTCATCGTCAGATCTTTATGATTTGACTATGCTAGTGTTGGAGATGTTTGGTTTATAGCATAATTTATTATTTTATTATGTCTACCTATAACACGTTTTGCTTTGTATCTCTGCAGTCAGATACGATAGAGTTACTTACAATACCTCATTAGAAAGCGACAGCTGTCATGTATAGCATATAAAAAGTTAAGGTTATGGGATTACTTTCATATATAGTAAGGTCAAATTGAGTTAAGCATATGCATTCGAACAATTTTTCCAACTGAATCATCTTTTATTTAATAACGTGTATAACCGCCTTTAGCTTTAATGACTGCTCTATAACAAGCTGGCATACTCTTGATATATGCTTGGCATTGCTCTTTGGTAAAAGAGGTCCATTCTTTCTCGATTCTAGACCAGAGATCATGCACTTCTTTAGCCCTACTTTCATATAAATTCAGCCTCAACTTTAAATGGTGCCAGAGATGCTCTATAGGATTCATATCAGGACTTTGAGCAGGCCAATTGAAGGTGTGCTCTTCTTTAAACACATTTTCTTTAAACCAAGCACGATCAAGCTTCGATGTGTGCTTAGGATCGTTATCTTGTTCAAAATAGATAGCCTCCTGATTGTAGCCATAGTAGTTCAGGCTGCCCATCAGTGTGGTTGACAGGACATGAACATAATCTGATGCCTTCATAGTACCGTCCTCAATTGCGCAGGCATATACAGGATCATCCCATGTCATACAACCCCAAAGCATTACACTGCCAACTCCTCCTTTGACTGTAAGGTCAAGATGATGAGGTTGCAATTTGTCACCAGGTCTTCTCCAAAAGTATTTACAACCATCCGAGCCCCAAACATTAACCTTGGTCTTATCAGAAAACACCATACGCCTCCAGTCATCTTCTGTCCAATCTTTGTGAGCTTTAGCCCATTTAAGTCTAGCTTCCATGTGTGGCTTTTTGAGCAGAGGCTTTTTCTTCTTAATTTGGGTACTGAAACACATGTTGTGAAGCATTTTTACTGTACCAAAATAGCCTATCTTATAGCCAATACTGTTTAAATATGACCATACGCTCTTGAGACGTATTGAAATTTTGACGTTAAAACTCGACTTCCATAAAAGACAACTATCACTTACTGCCAACATACAGTTACCCGCAAAACTGTCCCAATGTTTCGTAATTTTCTCTTCCAGGGCTTGTAGCACCATAGTTGTTACGCTAATGTACACCTTATTGTATATCATTCGATAGCCAAAATCTTGTAGTACCAAAAACTGTAAAGCAAAACCAAATTAAAACAGCACAGACGGAGATAGAGTGGATAGAAAACAAGCGGTGCATTGGGACAGTTTTGCGGCACTTTTAAAAAAAAACAAAAAACGATGAAATAGCGACCCACAAGTTGCATAGATGTACCAAACTGCTTACAAATGTGCATTGTAGGTCTCTAAGTCGAACTTTACTCACTGCTGAAGCTTTAAACTCCTACTAATTTATTACTCGCTCATTATATCTCAACATGAAACAAGTCTCTCAAGATACAGTTGTTCAAGCAATTTCTTTACTTCAACAAGGTAAGTCGGTTCGGGAAGTAGAAAGAGTTACTGGCTTGAGTAAGAGTGCTGTTCGGAGGCTCCGAAAAACCTATTGCTTTGGACTTGGAAAGCCAAAAGGCGGTCGACCCAAGTTACTATCTGCGGCTGACGAACGCTATTGTGTGCGCCAAGTGACCAAAAACCGCATATCCAGTGCAACAAAGGTGGCTAAGGAGCTAGAAAAAGACACTGGAAGAAAAGTAAGTGTCGATACCGTGTGTAGAGCCCTTCGTAAGGCCGGCCTTGGTGCGATTGAGAAGCCGAAGAAGCCTTTACTTAGTGCGAAAAACATTCGCAAGAGGCTTTCTTGGTGTATGGCTCACAAGGACTGGACAGTAGATGACTGGAAACGCGTTGTTTGGTCAAACGAGACAAAACTCAATAGATTTAATCCGGATGGACGTACCTGGACTTGGATTCGATCCGGAGAAAGCCTGAAATCCCATCACGTCAAGATGACTGTTAAACACGGTGGAGGCAATATCATGCTGTAGAGTACCATTACCTATGCTTGGGTTGGTTGGATGTGCAAAATCAATGGTAATATGGATAAAACACTGTACAAAGAGATTTTGGAGGATGAACTGGAGCGTACAATTGAGTATGGAACCAATAAGCTAGGGCTAGAAAGACATCAGGTGGTTTTCCAACATGACAATGATCCTAAACATACGTCCAAATTAGTCAAAGAATACCTTGAACAGCAATCCTACAGCATCCTAGAGTGGCCAGCACAGTCCCCTGACTTAAACCCAATTGAAAATATATGGTCATTGTTAAAGAGAAGGTTGAATGATTATGAAACAGCACCAAAAGGCATGAATAAACTATACGAACGAGTAACTAAAGTTTGGTACGACTTAATGAAGCCGGAAGAATGCCAAAAGGTTATAGAAACAATGCATAAGCGTATAAAGCAATGTATCAAGAATAAAGGACGCTGGATTGACTATTAATGTCAAATAAATAAACCATTTTGTTTTTTTTTAAAAGTGCCGCAAAACTGTCCCAATGCACCGCTTGTTTTCTATCCACTCTATCTCCGTCTGTGCTGTTTTAATTTGGTTTTGCTTTACAGTTTTTGGTACTACAAGATTTTGGCTATCGAATGATATACAATAAGGTGTACATTAGCGTAACAACTATGGTGCTACAAGCCCTAGAAGAGAAAATTACGAAACATTGGGACAGTTTTGCGGGTCACTGTATCATATTTACACATGTGTTACAAATGAAATAAAATAACCTTTCTTCCGTATAAATAATTTTGTAACCTGCTTACTGCACTTGAGTTTTGCGAAAAGAAATAAGGATTTGAAAAGAGAATCGAAAATACAGCCAGAAGCACAGATTACAATCACAACGTCTATACAATTGTTATTCCCAACTTGTTAAGTCTCGGAATAAGCAGAATAATAATAGCAAGAGAAGTCCACAACAACTATTACACCGCACGTATCAATTGGAGGTCTTGCCGAGACATATAAAAATAATACTTGCCGTGTAAACACCTAAACAACAAACGACACAAAACACCAAAAACGAAAAGATGGAAAATTCAGCTCTTTTGAAGTACATTGCACCCATATCGCAGTTCGATGGTGAAGAAATCAGAAAAGGCGAAGCATGGCTTAAGTCTTCGAAGCGAGTCAGGGAAGTTTCTAAAATGGAAGATAACATTGCTATCATCGTTGCGTCGTCCAATCTTGTGGGAAAGGCGGGAATTTGGTGGGTGAGTGTAGAGGAGGAAGTGAAAACATGGGAAGAGTTTGGGAAAAAATTTAAAAATAAATATATGAAGGGAAAAGTTGAGGAGGCTTGGAGAAAGATAAAGCAAATGAGACAGAGAGAGGGTCAGGAAGTGGAGGAGTTCGTTTCAGAGATGAATTCTTTGTTTAAGACTGTGGGAATGGAAGATGAAACTTCCAAGATTTCTTTTTTGATTGCGTCAGTACACGAGTCGATTGCCTACGAACTTGAAAAGGAAGGTCGACAGAGTACAAAATTTGCCGAAGTTGTAGATAAGGCTATCGAAATAGAACAGCTGCAACACAAATACCACAAGCTGACTTACAGCAAGGAGAGACGTGTAACATTCAACATCGAGAACGCAAACGACAATATCAATCAAGAAAATGTTATGAACGCCTCAGTCAAATCAACTGGATCAGATGTTACAATAAATTCAGTACCCAACTCAATGGATAAAGCTGTTCAAGATTTAGCCAACAAAATGAGAGAATTGCAGATTCACCTTGTCCAAATGAAAGAACAACAAAACCAACCGCCTAGAAATCAGTACTACAGTTCAAGACCGCCTTTTAATTCTGAAAGAAGACCTGTGATCTGTTGGACATGTGGAAAAGAAGGACACCCAAGTCGTTTCTGTCCTGATAACTCTAATGGAACGGGTAACAATCAAAACAATGTATACGAAAACAATAAGAACGGGGATATGGGAAAAGGCCAAGGACGTCAGTAGGAGGAGTTACTGATGTCCGCGGTAATACTAGTACTAATCAAATTATTTCTCCTCAAAATACCAACAAAGAACCAGAACACAACTCTCCACGCATAAACATGATAGAAGTCGTTGAAAATAAACCAGCAAAGAAAAACAGAAAAAAGAAAGAACGAGAAGTTGATGTATATGCTATTAAACGAAAAGAAAGAGAAGATGATAGTCAAGTAAGCCAGAAGGAAAGGGCGAAACGAAAAGGAAAGGGGAAAGCGGTTGGCACTGCTGTGCCAATACAACCCAAAGTACCCGGACCTAACGTGTTCACCCAGCCTATGATTCCACAGCAATTCACACATCAATCTCAATTTCAAGTTCAACCACAGCCTCCTTTCAATCCACCTCAACAAGTTATGCTGCCTATAACGCCACATCAAGGTCAAATGATATTGCCACAAATAAGTCAAGCTCCAGTCGTGCCTCAAAAGTCTGCCAAGAAGAAACCAAGAAAGAAGCCTAGAACAAGACTACCGGTAGATGTCCCAGAGAACCCGACTTGGGACGTCTTGAAGAGTACACCTGTGACAATGAACATGGCTGAATACTTGGCGATGAATAAGAAGGTTGCTAAAGACGTGAAAGATGGGATTACATTTCTACATGGGAGAAAACTAAGCAAGAAGGCGCAAGCTCAAGCAAAAGCAAAAGTTGGCGAACCTATGATAATCAATACCTTGCGGGTCGAAGAATTACTTGACGAAGAGGAGTACGAGAGGCGCAAACATAACAAGAATGGGGATAGAATAGATGAATCAGATACCGAAGACTCCTCTGAAACAAGTGATTCTGAAGAAGAAAGTGACTCCTCGGAAGAAAGCAGTGAGTTTGAATCCTCTGATGAAAGCGATGACAGCTACTTCGATGATAGCGAGGACGATGAAGACACTGTCATCGATTACCCCTTTAACATTGAATCCATGAAAAGAGCGAAGCCTACTAGAGTTTACATCACGATAAACGGGAAGTTAACTGAAGCAATCCTCGATAGTGGAGCAGCCGTGTCCGTCCTTAGTCACCATTTGGCTGAAAAACTCGGTGTCCAAGTCTCAAACCAGAAAACTTCAATATCTTTAACTGGTTTCCAGAAGGGCAAGGGGAAACAGTGCAAGGTTGCTACACATGTTGAAGTACGAATTGGTGGAAAACTGCGACGAGAACATTTCTGTGTTGATCAAGCTGAACGAACAAAAGACCTCTGTTTACTGGGAAGATCATGGATCAAGAAGCACAATGTCATCATGAAAGACGAAGGGAGAACTGTTGTCATACCAACCAAAAATGGTACAAGCTCTGTTGAAGTGTCATGCTTAGAAGATGATGATGAATATGATGAAGTTATCGATGATGAGAATGATGTCGTATCAATGACTCCTACAGTGGGTGAAAAAACTCTAAAAACGTCAGACATTTTTTCTGTTTTTAGCCTCTGTGAGCATGTATAGTGACTTAGATGATGCAACAACTTTATGACATGCTTGTTTGACTTTCTGTTACATCTCATGAAGTCTTTAATCTCAGAATATCATTTAACAGTCCGCAGAAGCGATGGAAGCGTTGTAGGTTTATTTTTAGAGTTTTCCTTTTACTTTTATTATGTTATAGATGACTTAATACTTCGTAGATCCACCATTGGCATCGATTACTGCCTTAATACGCGCAGGCATAGTGTCAATATACCTTCTGCAAACTTCTTTGTCAAAGGAGTTCCATTCCATTTCGACTCTTTCCCACTATTCATGAACACCTTTGGCTTTCTTGTCATATAACGATAGCTTCAACTTCAAATGATGCCAAAGGTGCTCAACTGGGTTAAGATCAAAACTTTGAGCTGGCCATTCGTCAATATGGCTCACTCTAGTAGCTTTTAGCCATTGAATGGTTGACTTGGAACGATGCTTTGGATCACCATCGTGCTGAAAGTATGCTGTAGACCATTCCACATCATAGTATTCCATTGTTTCCCGAAGTGTTGTATCCAGTATACATTAGTAAAAATCCGAGTTCAAAGTTCCATCGTATATTTGACAGGCATACCCAGGTCCCTCATAGGTCAAGCACCCCCACATCATTAAACTACCGCCTCCATGCTTGACTGTTACGTCGATATGGTGAGGCTTAAGAGGGTCCCCTGGTCTTGACCAATAGTACTTACATCCGTCAGAGTCCCAAATGTTGATTTTTGTTTCATCAGAGAACAGTACACGTTGCCAGTCATCTGTGGTCCAGTTTTGGTACTTTTTGGCCCATGCTAGCCGTCTCTTCATGTGTTTTGTGGTTAATAAAGGCTTTTTGACCTTAATCGCAGAAAAGAAGTTCATCGATTTTAATACGTTTATAGCGGTTTTGTACGATATGGAATACCCTAGCTCCATAAGTTTATCATGTACTTCCCTCGCAGTCTTGAGTTGGCCTTGTACCACCTGAATTTTGATGAATCTCTTCGTCTGAGCGGACACAACCATCGGTCTACCACCAAGTCCACGCTGTCGGTTAGGGAAAAACTTGTTCGCATAGTTATTAACCGTTGCATACGTAACCCCAAGGCGGCTTGCAACATCCATAGAGTCTTTTCCGGCAAGTAGAGCGGACTTTATATCGTTTTTGATGTCAGCTGAGAGAGATTTAGGCATAATTGAAGTGTTTAGGAAATTTAAAAATTAAATGGAAAAATTTGAAGAAAAAGAGAAAAACGATTCTTTTTATACTTTTGGAGACTTTATGACTCATAATATGTCAATAAAAGTCCGCAAAGTCTGTCTGTCGGTCCGTGTATCCGACATTTATGGAAGTGAAAAAACTCTAAAAATAAGCCAGTCTTCTTTTAGCAGTTGATTTCGGATCAATATTTATCAGCTGAGATTGAAAATATAGAATACGATATGCTACTATCTGTGCTACATATGTGCAAAATTTCACGGTGATACACCAACTTGATAAAACAGAGCATCCAAAAACGCTAATAATATCATAACGTTTTTAGAGTTTTTTCACCCACTGTATTAAGGATTTCTAATGGGACACAAATGGATGACGAACATGAACCTCATGAGCAAAGCTATTCTTTCCAACAGATAAAACTATAAGAATATCAAACTTATATTACTGCTTGTTGCTGAAAAGTTTTTTTTGATAAAGAAAGTTGGCAATGTTAACATCTCTAAAAGCTAATGGCAAATTACACCTATGTGCAAACATAAAGTAAGTAATGAACTAGTATAAGCTTAAAAACATATATTCTATTATGTTATCTGTCATGAAAAATAATAAAGCACTTTATTTACTTAAAAAACAAAAAAAAACTGTGCATGTATCTATTAATTATCATTGCCTTGTAACAAGATGTTAACAAAGCTTCTTTTTTTTTTATTCTTTTTAGAATATACACGTATTCTTTTGTTATGATGTAAAAGCATTTGTATTTTTATAAAACATGTTTACTGTTAGGTTATTGTTTTCATTTGAATAAGGAACCTTTTATTGCTATGCTCTTTTTTTTTTTTTTTTTTTTTTTTTTTTTTTTTTTTTTCACTAGGTCTTTTTTTTAACTACAGTAGGTGAAAAAATACGAGCAACCTCTGTTCGATTTGTCTTCATATCTTTTTATTTTCGTGTGTACATTCGCCAGAGCTTTGATGTCACACAAACTAATTAAGACAACAAAGATACATACAATACACTAAAGAGATTGACTCTACTTGAAGTACAAGCTTTTTAAAAAGGGAAAGACAGTCATAAAAAAGCCAATGATGATTTTTCAAAATTCGCTATGTTTATTTAATATTTTCTATATCTTCCCTCTGCTTTAATAAGTGCTTCTACTTTGGCTGGCATACTACTGATGTACCTCTTGCAAGCATTTGCATTGAGTTTATTTCGCTCTACATCCACAAATGGCTAAAGCTTTCTGACACCTCTTTCTCCGACTTCATGTGGTGTCAGATTAAATTTGAGCTGATGCCAAACATGCTTTATATGATTTAGATCCAGACTTTGAGCATACCAATAATTTATATACCTTACACTGATACTGCGTATCTGTACAGTTATGAATTTTCATTTATACTTTACGCCGCTATCACTCTGAAGGTATATATCAGATGTCTTCAAATAATAGTACTCTAATGTATTCATGTAAATAATGCTAAGTATACGTGGACAAGTCGTTGAGTTTATGATCTCATCATAAAGCTGACATGTCTAAACTGGTCCCTGAGTAGGCATGTGACAACACATGTTCATCCTGCGGCTGCTGTGCTTTACTGTAATGTCGATGTGATCAGGGAGCAAAATGTCATTTTATACTACTCTATACTACTTTACCCCATCTGATCACTAGATGCTAGTCTTTGCTTCAGCTGAGAATGCTACTGGTCGTCACTCTTAACTTGACCAGTTGCGATGCCTTTTTGCTCAGGTCATCTGCTTTTTTCAATGATCCTTTTTTAAAAATGCCTTCTTTTTTTTAGCTCTCGGTGGCAGTTTATGTATCTCAGCGCGTTTACTCCTGAACGGTACATTAACAAGTAACCAAACTTAGCCAACTCCCTAAATAACTTTTTTGCTATTGTTCGATGACCAGTAATAATACGCAGCTCGGCATAGTGCTTCATGGCAGAAGAGACAATAGTATGTCTTCCAGCAGACAGGTGTGAATTTCATGGAAAAAACTTCCTAGTATATCTTTTAACTGTGCGAGAATGAACGTAATATTTATCTGTAATATCCTCTAGCTTCATGCTATTTAGTGATATATCTTTTATTTCTGGATTGCTTTTCCATTGGTATAGATTTAGGCATGATGATGAGAAGTAGTGAGAGAAGTTGAGTAAAAAAAAGAAACCAAGGGCTCCTGAAGTCGCACTTGCTTTTATATGAATACAATAAGGAACACTCACAGTTCCATACAAGTACGCTATATAGTCTTCTGATATGTTCTTTGTTGACTTAAATGTAAACGTATGATTACCGTACATAATTTAAGCTGGTCGGAAGTCAAAATTTTAAATTCGGATTCTCATTCCTCTCTCAATTTCCAGTATTGCTACATGAGACCTTTACTGTTTCAAGACACATGACCCCGAAAATATACCATAGGAGCCCCAAACCGGTAGTTGGCATGCACCTTTTGATAAAGTGAAAAAAGTCGATTTTGCCAAAAGGTTGCTCGTATTTTTTCACCTACTGTAGGTCTTTTTTTAACTAGGTCTTTTTTTTAACTTTGTCTTTTTTTTTTTACTTCTAATTTTCCAGCTTCTTTTTTTTCCCAAACGTAACTATTTTGTTACGTTCTGTTACACGCTTCAAATGAACTAAGCTAAAGATCACAGACTGCCTTCCTAATATGTATTCTTTTGATCAAAATAATCATAATGTGTTTTTGTTTTCCGCATTTTGCCCTCAAAAATAAAAAAAAGAAAATATCGGTCTTTCAACGATAGAGGAGAACAGGCTTTCCAAAAAGAGACTATTTGAAA
This sequence comes from Rhizopus arrhizus, assembly GCA_024220505.1. NCBI lineage: Eukaryota > Fungi > Mucoromycota > Mucoromycetes > Mucorales > Rhizopodaceae > Rhizopus > Rhizopus arrhizus. The sequence continues at coordinate 1,510,991 of JAKZZE010000011.1, forward strand.
AAAAAAGACACTTTTTTAAAACATGAATAACTCTATGAATACTTATACCACAAAAAAAATAATAAAATTATTAAATTTCTTTATTTTTTTCGCACCTAAATCTTTTTTCAAAATTCAAAAAGGTGCAATACAGAGCATTTTAATTTTTTTCGTTTAATCAAAGTTATTTAAATCGTTGAAATCTTGATGTTAGAAATGACTGCCAATGACTGATAACGCTAAAAATCACCAATTATTTGCAGTGACACGTGATTAAATGGAGGACGAAGAGATGAATTTAGCCACATATCAAGCATGATATATGCTTTTCCCCTGATTATGCTTTACCTTGAATAGCTTGAAATTTAAAACAGTAACCAGGAAAAAGAGAACTAGTATTGACTTTAAAGGCGTAAAGTAAGTGTAAAAAGAATAAAGTAAAAAAAATAAAGAGAAGACTGTATATTGTTTATTCAATAAAAACTTGTAATCCTTTTATACTTTTCATTGGCTGCTAGCCACTCCGTTATACTTCTACAATTTAAATGGGACCACCATTATTCTTCAAAAAATACATAAGGCCACCATTACATCTTGAATATCGATTGATCAAGCATTAGGATAAGGACCCTTTTGAGAACCCTTAACTTCCGCCTTCATTTCAGTCTCAGCACGACCAGCACTCAGGGTCAAATAACCGTCGGACCCATACATAAGTCTATTCCGGTCTACGTCACCCGGACCCATCGGTGTTTCATTTGAGAAAAAGAGGCGGCCCTGGCGAACATAGCACATATCAAGCATAACGAGGGGCTATGGCCCAATGGATAAGGCGTCTGACTACGAATCAGGAGATTCCAGGTTCGACCCCTGGTAGCCTCGTTATTTTTTGCAAATCTTGCTGCTGTTGAAATATACAGTGTAGCTATTGTGACCAAAGTAGGCAGTTGTCATATCTTTTTATTCTATATATGGATATTTGTGTTGCTTTCCTTTTAATGAAGTTTGTATTCAACAAGTTACATGCTATGACTCACAAGAGAGTTGTTTATATTCAATATCAACATGACTCATGAATTATGACAATACTTGTATATATCTTAGTTTTGTAAAGTAATATAAATAGACATAATAATTATTAGAAATAAAAGGACAATTATCCACTACCTAATCTTTAAGACTATATTTCCTTTTATATACAATACTATAAAGAGCACGACAATTGGTAGCATCTGTTGTAAACATTCCAATTGCAACAGAATTTATTTATGTCAAGTAGCAAGCCAACAATATCGCAAGAACAAAGAATTTTTGAAATAGAAGAAAGAGTTTACAGATTACTAGCACCAGAATTTAGAACAAAATACCTTGCTTACAGAAAAGTCCCAACATATCCTGAAGATCAAAGAATCAATTACGGAAGAAAAACAGCAGAATACTTTGAGACAATAGCAAACAAATTCGCATCAGATTTTATACTTAACAACAACAGACAACTTATTTTAGAAGAAGATATTAATTTAGAAGAATCGCCTATGAGCTACAATAACAATACCAATATTAACATGGAAAATTTAGCACAACTGATCGCGTCAGCAATAAGCTCAGCAATGCCTAAAAACACAGAGAACACAAACAGCCATATCAGGATCCCAGTTCCCTCGACATATGGTGGAGATAGAAATGCTGCAACTATCAACATTTGGATACAAGAAGTAGAAAGATATTTGCAATTTTACAATGTACCCAGTAATCAATGGATTCCTTACGCAGTCACTCTTATGAGAGACAGAGCCCAAAAATGGTGGAACAGACTAACAGAAAGGAATGAACAATCGACTACTTGGGAAAGATTTAAGTTAGATATAGAATATGCTTTCAAACCCTCCTATTCTCAACAAGCTGCAAGAGATAGATTAGCTAACATCAAACAATCATCATCGGTTATTGAATATGTGGATGTTTTCCAAGACATTTTACTAGATCTTCCAAATATTTCGGATGATGAATCCTTGGATAGATTTGTTAGAGGATTGAAAGACAATGTTAGAATCCATGTATTGACTAAAGAACCTCGGACACTAGAAGAAGCTAGTAAATTCGCTATTGCATTTGAAAGCGCACAACAAGTAGGAATGATGCCTGTAAAAATCCAACAAGATAGATATGTCAACGATCCTATGGATTTATCTGTATTGTTACATCAACTCAATGCAATGGTAGCCTCTAACAAGGACAACAACAATTTTCAACAAAACAGACAGAATAATGGATATGCAAGACGATCTACGATAATTTGTCATTGGTGCAATAAACCTGGACATATAATGGCTGATTGTAGGACAAGAATACGTGATATCAAAGAATTTGAGCAGTCAAGAATACGGCAAAATCGACAATACAAGCGAACAAGGCCATTTAGGAATCACTTAGTCAACAATATTGATTCTATGGAATTTCACACAAGTAATAATGACACTTTGCCTAAACGAAATAATGATTGCTCTTTTGATAGTGTTAATAAAGATTCTTTAATTGACCTTTCCCCTTATTCCTTTGACTTTTCACAAGATCGTGCTTTTTTGTTAAATACCAATGCAAAAAATTCAACATTACCCACGTACAAAATCTACATAAATGGTCATGCATTCAATGCTTTGATTGACAGTGGAGCCAGTTCAAATTATATTCACCCAAAGGTACTCAAATTTGTGGAATCATACCATCCAGTTAAGAATCAAGCTGTTGAGACTGCTAATGGTGAACAAACGATTATTCATGGTGAAGCTACATGCAAAATGGAAATAAGGGGGGAGGAAAGGAACTTTATTAGCACTTTCAAGGCCTTCGTTTTTGAATCGAAGTTTGATATCATTTTGGGGAACTCATGGTTAAAGCAAGTAAAGCCAAAACCCGATTGGTTTGATAGTACATGGACGATTGCGCTTCCTGACTCGTCAATGGTAGTACTACATCCAGTTAAAGAACCAACATCACTTATAAAGAAGCAGAATGAAGTCAACTACTTGATATCTGCCAAACAATTAGAAAGACTTTACAAGACCAAACAAATTGAAGAATGCTATTTTGCTCAAGTACATCTTAAAGAAAATGAAATGGTATATCTAAACAATATAAATGATATTGATGCTTCATGGTCTACAGAATTTAGCAAGGAGTTCCCTGAAGTATTTAAAGGCGAAATCACAGGATTGCCTCCAATGAGGGACACTCAAGATATAATTGTGACAAAGCCTGATACTGTACCGGTATCAAGACCACCATACAAAATGTCACCTCTAGAACTTTCTGAACTGCAAAAACAACTGAATGAACTGCTAAATAAAGGACTGATTGAGCCATGTGCTTCGGAGTGGTCAAATCCTGTGCTTTTTGTTAGAAAACCAAATGGTGATTTAAGAATGTGCTGTGACTATCGTATGCTGAACAAGGTTACTTTAAAACAAAAGATACAACTACCAAGGATAGATGAATGTTTAGAGAGACTACACAATGCTAAGCATTTTACCTCTTTGGATTTGACTAATGGATTCCATCAACAGAGAATAACCGAAGCTGACTCTATCAAAACTGCAATAAGTACTCGTTATGGTCAATTCTGTTGGAAAGTGGTACCTTTTGGTTTGTCTAATAGTGGTCCTGCGTTCCAAAAAATGATGAATTCGGTATTATCGGAATATATTGATAAGTTCGTAATGGTCTATCTTGATGATATTCTGATATTTACAAATGGAAATGAAGAACAACATAAAGAGCATGTACGCTTAGTATTGAAGAAACTAGACGAAGCTAAGCTTATTATAAACAAAAAGAAATGCAAATTTAATCGAAAAGAACTAACCTTCCTTGGATTTACTATCAATGAAAAAGGCATTCATCCTGACAACAAAAAAGTTGAAGCGATTCAGTCATGGCCAGTTCCAAAGAACGTCCAACAAGTTAGACAATTCATTGGATTAGCACAACACTATAGAAGATTTATTCCGGGCTTTGCAAGTATTGCTGCATCCTTGACAGATTTAACAAAAGGTACTGGTCACAAATGTCGTGCCATCACATGGAATGATGAATGTCAAAAGAGCTTCGATTTAATCAAGAAAATGATTTCAAGTGCTCCAGTCTTGATGACCCCTGATATGAACAAACCATTTCGAATTGAATGTGATGCAAGTGATTTTGCGATTGGTGCTGTACTCATGCAAGAAGAATCTGAAGGAATATGGAAACCATTGGCTTTTGAATCGAAGAAATTGTCGCAAGCGGAAAGAAACTACCCTGCACAAGAGAGAGAACTACTCAGTATATTGCATGCTCTGAGAACTTGGAGATGCTTTATCGAAGGTAATTCTTATCAAATATTCACTGATCACTTGCCCTTAAAGTACCTACGATCTCAAAACAAGCCGACTCCCAGATTGGTAAGATGGTTAAGTGAAATTGAGCTATATGATCCTGAAATCTTGTACAAACCTGGTGCTGACAATCAAATTCCTGATCTACTATCGAGAAGAGATGGCCCTGACTCAATTCCTGACCCTAAATCTATACAACCGAGATATGTCTATCATATAACTGCGGCGCTCAAGTCACTTCCCATATTAGAGCAAGATCCCATACAAGATTGGCCTCTGCATTACTTGAATGATCAAGATAAATGGCCTGAGAAGCTAAAGGATAGTTTAATCAAGTTGAAACACCATTTCGTGATTAAGGACAAGCAGGTTTATAGAATTGAAAAGATACAAAAGACTGACAATCATATCGAACTTAAGTTTATACCCTTTTCAAGAAGAGCTGACTTAGTAAATGATTTTCATGTTGGATATGGTCACTCTGGTCGAACCACAATATATCATTTGATGAAGACACGTGTTTGGTGGCCTCGTATGCAAGAAGACATCAACGCTTGGATTTCTAAATGCCCAAAGTGTCAACTGGCTGCTTCTCCTGATAAAAACAATCACCATGCTCCTATGAAGCCTTTGGAAGTACCTCCAGCTTTTTCAAGATGGCATCTTGATTTTATAGGTGAACTGCCTATTACAAGGAATGGAAACCGATGGCTTCTGATGGCTGTAGACTATACTACCAATTGGCCTATTGCTAGAGCACTGAAAAATGCAACAGGTGAAGAAATTGTAAAATTTATATATGAAGAAATAGTTATGCGTTTTGGGTGCCCACAAGAAATCATTACAGATAGAGGACCAAATTTCATGTCCAAGGTTGTGAAGCAATATATAAAAAAAATTAAGACTCGCCACAATTTGACTAGTGCCTTTCATCCAAGAACAAATGGAAAATGCGAGAGGCTCAACCAAACATTCAAGAAAATGCTCACCAAATATGTTGATGGTGCTGTTCACAGTTGGGACGAGTATATAGATGCTGCTTTATTTGCTTGTCGCATTCGAAAACATACCACTACCGGCTTTAGCCCATTTTATCTAACTTATGGAGTTGATCCTCGTATTCCTGGTGACCATCAAAGACCTTTTATACAAGAATTCGTTGAACAGGATGCCGAGTTGATCTCCCAAAATGCTTTGGACTATCTTAGGCGATTACGTGAAAACCGTTACCTTGCAGAAGAAAGATTAAGGAAACAATCTGCTATTGACAAAGCTCGTTGGGATTCACTGCTGAAAAATCAGAACATACAAGTGTTTACTGTTGGTGATTACGTATTAATGCGGCATGAAAGCAAGAAAGGTTTGGAATACAATTGGATGGGTCCTTACAAGGTGATCAAGCGAAACTTAGATTTTAACACATATCAACTGCAAGAAGTTTCGGGCAAGATCTATTCCTCTTGGGTACATACTGACAGACTACACCTGTGCAAATACAATGGTTCTTCTATAAACAAAGCCTGGTACGTTCCTAGAGCAGCTCGAAATGAAGACGACACACATGTTTCTGCTTCGACTTAATAATCTGATTTCCTTTGGTTTCCTTCTCCTTACTTAGTTGATAAGAGACTATCAACATTTTGGAGAGGGGGTATTGTCATATCTTTTTATTCTATATATGGATATTTGTGTTGCTTTCCTTTTAATGAAGTTTGTATTCAACAAGTTACATGCTATGACTCACAAGAGAGTTGTTTATATTCAATATCAACATGACTCATGAATTATGACAATACTTGTATATATCTTAGTTTTGTAAAGTAATATAAATAGACATAATAATTATTAGAAATAAAAGGACAATTATCCACTACCTAATCTTTAAGACTATATTTCCTTTTATATACAATACTATAAAGAGCACGACACAGTAAAGAGGTTACACGAAGCAAAAGTGAAAAAGGTCAAAAAAATGAAAAAAGTCAAAAAAAAAAATATTATTATTATATATATATCTCCAACCATTCAGTCAAGGAAGAAAAAATTAGTCAAGTTCTTTTATATTTTTATATATACTTAACTCAATAAAGCAGGCTAACTTACTCATAAAAGTTCCTGATCTCTTATTTTACTTTACTTTTTATATTATTTTATCAAGAAACATCGTATTGATCTTACATATAAGATCTGGTGGTCACTACTTAACAAGCATCCGCTTAAATTCTATATAAAACAACAACTTACAAGGCAATCTTCACCTTACAATCAAGCTTTACAAGCAAACTTTACTCAAATTAACTCACTTACAACAAGCCAATCTATATAAAATAACACTATGATTATGAAGATATGAACTCCGAAACTTCTTTCAAGCTTTAATTTTTGACGTTGTAACACAATGCAGCATTTGACTTTTCTCTCTCCAACTAATTCAAATCCAGGAAAATACAAACAAATACGTATGAATACGTATGAATACAGATAAATCCAGAAAAATACAAAAAAATACAGAATATCTACAAAATCATCAAAAACAGCATATAATCAGAAAAGCCAAAAACATATAAATAACTTCAATATTTCTTATACTTACTCTTGACTTACTTTAAACTTCATACTTATTGTAACTACTTACTTTACTTTACTTTTTGATTATTTTAATAAATATCATACAAAGTAAATCTCTTTTGTTTTTCTTTTATTTTATCAAATATCAAGAACAAGAAGTCCCTTGAAGCAAATACACTTCATTGTAATCCCTTTTTTTTTTATCTTTTTACTTTATTTTATTCACAACAGTTTGGTCTACTTAACAAGATCTGGTGGTCACTTATTACAAGCGAACTTATATTCAAATTATTACTACTTTGGAACCAAACTCTATTCGAAACTTTGGTCTCACATCAAGAATCTTATAAAACAAAACCTATTTTATACTATATAAACCCTACAAACTCCAGTCTCACAACGTTTTGTAAATCACTTTGCAAATTGTCATTATTTTACTGTAGCACAACGACCGTGGAAAATTCAATTGTTGGTGCCACGAACCTTGTGTAACGAGAATGATGAAGACATCTATAAAATTTTGGATAGTACAACTGACTTTGAAATCGACTTATTTCAGTAATTTAACTGAAATACACAACATCGACTCAAGTAAAAATATCGACACAAGTAAAAATATTAACTCAAGTAAAAATATCAACCTTATTTCCTTTTCTTTTTTCTCTTTCATTTTTATATAAATATCTCTATATCTTTTATTTCAATTCACTTTAGTTCACTTAAATTCACTTCTATTCAAAAACCTATTTTTACTTTGAATAAATAGTCTCTTAAAAAGACAAAATCTATTTTTCTTATTTTATAACAAACAAGTCGAATTCCCTTGAAGCAAATTATCTTCATTGTATCTATTTTATATTTTTATTATATTTCTTTACATTTTACTTTACAAATCAAGTTTGATCCACTTAACAAGATCTGGTGGTCACTATATACAAGCAAGCCTATAATTCAAATTACTTGCCCTTATTGGATCTCAATTGACCTAATACTTTATCTCAACAACTTATATCGAACCTATCGAAACCCGAAAACATAACGAACCTTACACCATTTGATATATTTTTACCTTTTGATATTTTTTTAACCTTTTGATATTTTTTTAACCACTTCAAACTTTTTAACCTTTGCCAATATTTTTACATTTTGTAAAAATAGAGCTTTATATTTTTGCCTATAAGAAGCCTAGCTTTTTATTCTTTTGATTTCTCTTCACTTATCTTGACTTACTTTTCTTGACTTTACTTGACATATATTCAAAATATATATTATCCAATAAATCAAGTATCTTTATCCCTGAATCTTTTAATATAACACTCTTAAAATACAAGCAAGACAAGTCCCTTGAAGCCAAATATCTTCATTGTAACCCTATTAAATCTCACATCAAGCTATTACTATCTTTATATCAAGACTGATCTACTTTAAAACAAGATCTGGGGGTCACTCCTATCAAGAAAATACTCAAATATAACTTTACTCTATATTCAAAACTACTCTAAACTCTCTATAAATACACAAGGCCTAAGTAGAAAACAAGCTATTACATTTGGTGGTCACTACGAGGGGAAATTAAACAAAAATCAATCAAATTTATTATCAACAGTCTATTATCAATCAAAACTTTCTACAAAAAAAATTTATTAACAACAATACTTACAACATCATGATTACACAATGGCCTCTTTACAATCAGGACAAACCGTGTTGGCTACTGTCAATAATCAAAGCGCCATCCAAGGCTTCAGTCCTCGTCTCATTGAATTTTATGGATACGAAGGCGAAGATTTTAGACATTTTCAAGAAACTCTTGATTCTTACTTGGCAATTAAAAATACACATACAGTAGGTGAAAAAATATGAGCAATCTTTTGGCAAAATCGACTTTTTTCGCTTTATCAAAAGGTGCATGCCAACTACCGGCTTGGGGCTTCTATGGTATATTTTCGGGGTCATGTGTCTTGAAACAGTAAAGGTCTCATGTAGCAATACTGGAAATTGAGAGAGGAATGAGAATCCGAATTTAAAATTTTGACTTCCGACCAGCTTAAATTATGTACGGTAATCATACGTTTACATTTAAGTCAACAAAGAACATATCAGAAGACTATATAGCGTACTTGTATGGAACTGTGAGTGTTCCTTATTGTATTCATATAAAAGCAAGTGCGACTTCAGGAGCCCTTGGTTTCTTTTTTTTTACTCAACTTCTCTCACTACTTCTCATCATCATGCCTAAATCTATACCAATGGAAAAGCAATCCAGAAATAAAAGATATATCACTAAATAGCATGAAGCTAGAGGATATTACAGATAAATATTACGTTCATTCTCGCACAGTTAAAAGATATACTAGGAAGTTTTTTCCATGAAATTCACACCTGTCTGCTGGAAGACATACTATTGTCTCTTCTGCCATGAAGCACTATGCCGAGCTGCGTATTATTACTGGTCATCGAACAATAGCAAAAAAGTTATTTAGGGAGTTGGCTAAGTTTGGTTACTTGTTAATGTACCGTTCAGGAGTAAACGCGCTGAGATACATAAACTGCCACCGAGAGCTAAAAAAAAAGAAGGCATTTTTAAAAAAGGATCATTGAAAAAAGCAGATGACCTGAGCAAAAAGGCATCGCAACTGGTCAAGTTAAGAGTGACGACCAGTAGCATTCTCAGCTGAAGCAAAGACTAGCATCTAGTGATCAGATGGGGTAAAGTAGTATAGAGTAGTATAAAATGACATTTTGCTCCCTGATCACATCGACATTACAGTAAAGCACAGCAGCCGCAGGATGAACATGTGTTGTCACATGCCTACTCAGGGACCAGTTTAGACATGTCAGCTTTATGATGAGATCATAAACTCAACGACTTGTCCACGTATACTTAGCATTATTTACATGAATACATTAGAGTACTATTATTTGAAGACATCTGATATATACCTTCAGAGTGATAGCGGCGTAAAGTATAAATGAAAATTCATAACTGTACAGATACGCAGTATCAGTGTAAGGTATATAAATTATTGGTATGCTCAAAGTCTGGATCTAAATCATATAAAGCATGTTTGGCATCAGCTCAAATTTAATCTGACACCACATGAAGTCGGAGAAAGAGGTGTCAGAAAGCTTTAGCCATTTGTGGATGTAGAGCGAAATAAACTCAATGCAAATGCTTGCAAGAGGTACATCAGTAGTATGCCAGCCAAAGTAGAAGCACTTATTAAAGCAGAGGGAAGATATAGAAAATATTAAATAAACATAGCGAATTTTGAAAAATCATCATTGGCTTTTTTATGACTGTCTTTCCCTTTTTAAAAAGCTTGTACTTCAAGTAGAGTCAATCTCTTTAGTGTATTGTATGTATCTTTGTTGTCTTAATTAGTTTGTGTGATATCAAAGCTCTGGCTAATATACACAAAAATAAAAAGATATAAAGACAAATCGAACAGAGGTTGCTCATATTTTTTCACCTACTGTACATGGAAACGCTGAAGTACTATGGTATGAACAAGCGCACCATTTACCTTCAACAAGATAACGACCCAAAGCACAAGTCGAAATCCACAATGTCATGACTCCAACAAAACAAGGTCCAGTACATCAACGATTGGCCACCTAACAGTCCGGATCTGAATCCTATAGAGCATGTGTGGCATTTGCTGAAACTTAGGTTAAGCCTTTATGAACGAAAGGCCAGAAACATCGACGAGCTATGGGAATGAGTTGACGTTGAATGGAACAAGCTAGATAAAGATGTTTGTAGAAGTTACATTGACAGTATGCCTAATCGCATAGCAGCGGTAATCAAATCAAAAGGGAGATTTACTCGTTATTAAATAAATACTACCCATTTTATAATATAACGCTTATAAAATTATTGCAACTATTTCCTCTTTTCTTCCGCCATATGTTATCCTGATCAGTTTTATATGCGGGAAACGTAATACTCACTACCTAAGGTTACGCTCTGTAGGCATGGCTTGGATGTCGTACGGAGTGGAGGAGAAAAAAAAAGATAAAAATTATTTTAGGGCAGGTTGTCCCTATTTTTCACCTAGTGTAAAGCACTTTATTTACTTGAAAAACAAAAAAACTGTGCCTGTATCTATTAATTATAATTGCCTTGTAACAAGATGTTAACAAAGCTTCTTTTTTTTTATTCTTTTTAGAATATACACGTAATCTTTTGCTATAGTGTAAAAGCATTTGTATTTTTATAAAATATATTTACTGTTAGATTCTTGTTTTCATTTGAATAAGGAACCTTTTATTGCTATGCTCTTTTTTTTTTCATTAGGTCTTTTTTTTTAACTTTGTCTTTTTTTTTTACTGTCATGAGTCTGCGCCATATGAATTTTACACTTCCGAACAAGTCTATTCTGATTGGCCCATGTATTGATATAGTCTCGAAGGTTCGTGAACTGCCTCTTACATTTGCCAGAACCTTCGAGCGTGTAAATTGTTAAATTAAGAGAAAAGTATAAATACATCTCCAATTACTTTCAATAAAAGACAATCTTAGAATTAAACAGAATAAATAATACTTTCCTAAGTTTTATTTATAAACCTATTTCCGACTCTTATTTTATGGTGGAGAAGCTGCTCTTTCCCTACGCCTATATTTTCTGATCTCTGCATATTCTCTCAGTGTTTATCGCTATCTCTACTACTCTATGTCATCTTCAACTTCTAGCTCTACTCTCTCAGCTCCTTACTGAGAGTCGTGTTCCTCTCTCTGGTCTCGTTCCTGTTTACGATCCCAAGGACAGTATCAACAACTGGTTCCAGCAATACGATCGCCATTGTACTCGCCTTGGGCTCAACTCTGAACAAAAGCTGCGTCATATTGGTCCCTACCTTCCGCCTGCCATCGCTAGTTGGGTTTCCCGCTCTCCTCGTACGCAAACCTGGTCTCAACTCAAAGATGCTCTGATCAAGACCTACGGTTTTCCTCCTCTCAAACATAAACAGATTGTTCGTAGTCGTTTGGAATCTCTCCGTCAGGGTAAGATGCCGTCTCGTCAGTTTGCTGTCTTGTTTGAGGACATTCTTTTGGACTTTCCTGATGGTCACTCTTTGGATGCTGACACCCTGCGTGCGATCTACCTTCGTGTTATGAATCCTGGAATGCGCAAGCTTATTCTTCCCAATGTCCCTCACTTGGCTACCTGGACTGCTATCAACGAGTCTGCTGTGTCCATTGAAGAATCTGTCGCCTTGGACGAAGCTATCCTTGAACGTGACTTTGCTAACCTCTCTTTGGGTGCTCCTTCTTCTCCTGCTTTGCCACCTATTGCTGCCTCTGCTTCTGACCCATCTCCTATGGAAATCGATGCTTTCCAACGTTCGTCTCGCTCTGGTTCTTCTACTTCGCCTTCTGGTCGGTCTCGTGTATCAGGTGCTACACGCTCCCAACCCCGCGGAAGGGATACCTTCCGTCGTTGGACTGACGACGGGCGTCCAATCTGTGGTCATTGCGACAAGGTCGGTCATCTTAGCAAGAAGTGTCGCCAACGCAGTCATCAATCAATCAATCAAGTTGAACTCTCTTCTGAAACGGATGGTGCTCTTTCGGTCTCTCAACCCACAGTTAATACGGTTCAAATGCCTATGGCCGATTCTGACAAGTACGCTGCTGTTTCAATTGAGGATGACCCCATCCTGGCTCAATCAAGTATCACTGCCATTGCTCCCGCTGTATCTCCTGAAGAAGACGCCGTTTCCACTCCTCGTATCCAGATCACACTTCAAGGTTACAGGTCTCGTGCACTTGTCGATACCGGCGCCAACATTTCTGCCTTACGTACCTCCGTGGCTGAAAAGCTTGGTCTCTCCATCGACAAGACAACTGCTGCAACATTCACGAATTGCAGATAACTCGGGTGCTTCCTCGCGTGGAACTGTGCGTATTCAAACAATGATAGGCCCAATTGATACCACCCTGGTGTACCATGTGGTGGATACTCTCTCTCACCCTGTTATCCTCGGCTACCCTCAATTGAAGCGTCTTGGTGCTATCATTGATACAAGCAACAATCAAGTCCGTTTCCCTTTGGTCGACTCTGGTCTGTCTCCTACGGGTGTCTCTGGTTTCTCTGGTCGTCCTGGTCTCTCTGGTGCTTCCTCGGTGGTTCCCTCGGTCTGTTCTATGGTCTCGTCCCTTCGTCTTCCCGGTCAACATCACGCTTATGTTGATATCCGTGGTACTCCTAATTCTGCTGCCTTTGTGTCGACTCCTCCTGAAGTTGCCGCTACCAAGTGTCTCTCCATTGCTGCTGGTTTTGTCAACTTTGATAAGGATGGTATAGCTACAGTACAATTGGCTAATTTAGGTAGAGAATCAAAACATATAAATAAAGGACAGAAAATCGCTTCTTACCAGTACTTGTCTCCGTCCCTTCGAATTTATTCAATTAACAAATCAACTGAGTCATCTGTTAAGTCTTCTGCATCACCTACTGTTGACTTCTCCCCTTATATTGGCAAGCACTTATCTCCTTCGGAACGTGAGGCTATGCAAGCTCTCCTTCAAGAGTTCCCTGATTGTTTCAATTCGAAGCCAACTTCGGTGACTCCTCTGGTCAAGCATGATATTGATACTGGTGAATCTCGTCCTCTCTCACAACCTCCATATCGTGCTTCTGCCGCAGAAAACGAAACCATCGACTCACTTCTTGACGACATGCTCAAGCAAGGTATCATTCGTCCAAGCAATTCTCCATGGTCTTCCCCTGTGGTCATTGTCCGTAAACATGATGGTTCTCCTCGATTCTGTGTCGACTATCGTCGATTGAATGCCGTCACTACTAAGGATGTCTATCCTCTTCCACGTATCGACGACACGGTCCATTCTCTGGGTCAAGCTAAGGTGTTCTCTACGCTGGATTTTACGTCTAGCTACTGGCAAATTGAACTGGATGATGCTGCCAAACCCAAATCTGCTTTTATCTGTCGTAGAGGCCTCTATGAATTTGTGCGTATGCCTTTCGGTCTCACGAATGCTCCCGCTACAATGCAACGACTAATGGACTCTGTCCTGGCTGGTCTCAAATGGCAGGTGTGTCTCGTATATTTGGATGATATAATTTGCTTTAGCTCGTCTCTTGAACAACATCTGGTTGGTTTGCGCTCTGTTCTTACCCGTCTCCGCGATGCTTCTCTTACGGTGAACCTCAAGAAGTGTAAGTTCGCATGCGATCGCATTTCATTCCTCGGCTATGTTATCTCCCCTAGTGGGCTGCATACTGATCCTGAAAAGATTCGTGCGGTCGCTGACTTTCCTCAGCCTGTCGATGTTCCGTCTCTCCGTTCTTTCCTTGGTCTAGCTGGCTATTACCGTTGCTTTATTAGCAAGTTTGCTGCTATCGCCGCTCCTCTCAACGATCTACTCAAGAAAGACGCTACTTGGACGTGGTCTGACACTCATCAACAAGCTTTTGGTACGCTGAAGACGGCTCTGACTTCTGCTCCCGTTCTACGCTTCCCCGATTTCTCGCACCCTTTCGAACTTCATACCGATGGTGCCTGTACCGCTGGGATTGGTGTTATTCTCTGTCAGCGCGATCCTCGGAACAACAGGGCTTATGCTGTCGCCTTCGCTTCCCGCTCTCTGTCTCCTGCCGAGCGCAATTATGGTGTCTCCGAAGTCGAAGCTTTGGCCGTCGTCTGGGGTATCAAGAAATTTGCCCCCTATCTGGCATCCACTAAATTCACTGTCATCAGCGATCACCATTCTCTCCAGTTCTTGAACAAAAGCAAATCTGTCGATCTTCGTGGTCGTTTGGCTCGTTGGACTCTTGCCTTGCAACAGCATGACTTTGACATCGTTTACCGTCCTGGTTCCAAGAACGCTGGCCCGGATGCTCTCAGTCGCTACCCGGTTCCCTCTAGGTCTTCCTCCGCCTCTCTCATGGTCAATTCCCTGCAGGCCTCCGATTTCTCCTCTGCCCAAGCTGCTGATCCTTATTGTCAACGGTTACTTCGCGGTCCTCTTCCTTCTGGTTTTTCCTTCGAGTCTGGTATCCTCTTCTGTGGCCCCCGCCCGGTACTCCCTGCCTCACTTCGTAACGAAGTCTTTGAGCTCCTTCATGCTCACCCTACTTCTGGTCATCTTGGTGTTGGTCGTACCCTTCAACGGTTCTCTCGGCTCTTCTATGCTTCTGGTTTGAACAATTGGGTAAAAGAAATGATTAATCAATGTGATACTTGTCAACGTGTGAAAGGTTCGAACACCACGCTAGGCCATACCAACCTCAAGCATTCGCTCTCTCCGGCTCACCCTTTCGACATGATTGCTGTTGACACCTTTGGTCCTCTGCCCACGTCTCGATCTGGTAACAAGTATATCATTGTCATTCAGGACCTCTTCTCTCGCTACGTCGTTCTCAATGCTGTGCCTGAAAACAGCGACAAGTGGGTTATCGAATCTCTGTCTAAGATCTTTGCCACTCATGGTATTGTGCGTACCATCCTCAGTGATAATGGTAAACCATATGCTGGTACCCTCTTGCGATCCTTGGCTCTCCAACTCGGCATCAAGCAAAAGTTTACGCCCGCATATCACCCTCAAGCAAATGGTCTGGTGGAACGTTTTATGGCTACCCTTAGGAATATGATTGTCGCGTTTATGGACCTCAAGTATCATCAAGTCACCTGGGACGAACATCTGAATGAATTCCAGCTGGCCTACAACTCGAGTGTGCATGACTCTACCAAGTACTCTCCCTTCTCGGTTGTCTTTGGCCGTGAACCTCGTGTCCTCGCTCAACCTGACTTTGGTGAGGCTCCTATCTCAGTGAATGAATATCAACAAGAAGTTCAACAATTTCTGACTAAAGCTCACGGTGTTATTCAACTGGAAAACTGGAGAACCCAGGCTAACAACCCACTCAAGTACAATCAACATCGCACAGCACCTACGTTCTCTCCTGGTGATAAGGTACTGGTCGACTTCCCAGTCCAGTCGAATTCTGCTCAAGGTCGTGCTGCCAAACTGGTTCGTTCTGCTCGCGGTCCTTTCCAGATTCTCAAGGTCTTAGGTTCTGATCGTTTTGATGTGGTAGATCCTGTTACGAGGAAGGTCTGGTCGAATGTGCATGCTGAAAGGCTCAAGAAATATAATGGACGAAATGAGGACATTTCTCAGTCAAGACCCCCCGGATGTCATGAGTCTGCGCCATATGAATTTTACACTTCCGAACAAGTCTATTCTGATTGGCCCATGTATTGATATAGTCTCGAAGGTTCGTGAACTGCCTCTTACATTTGCCAGAACCTTCGAGCGTGTAAATTGTTAAATTAAGAGAAAAGTATAAATACATCTCCAATTACTTTCAATAAAAGACAATCTTAGAATTAAACAGAATAAATAATACTTTCCTAAGTTTTATTTATAAACCTATTTCCGACTCTTATTTTATTACTTTTAATTCTTCAGCTTCTTTTTTTTTTTCCCAAACGCAACTATTTCGTTACATTCTGTTACACGTTTCTAATGAGCTAAGCTAAAGATCACAGACTGCCTTCCTAATATGTATTCTTCTGATCAAAATAATCGCAGAATGCTTTTGATTTCCGCATTTTGCCCTCAAAAATAAAAAAAGATATCGGTCTTTCAACGATAGAGGAGAACAAGCTTTCCAAAAAAAGATCATCTGTAAAAAAAAAGACATTTTTTTAAAACGTGAATAACTTTATGAATATTTACCCTATAATGAAAAAAATAACATTATTTACAGTTGTTGGAATAATTGTTCGGATGTTTTGCAATTTTATACTTTTTGCTTTGTATCTCTGCAGTCAGATAGGATAGAGCTACTTACAATACCTCATTAGAAAGCGACAGCTGTCATGTATAGCATATAAAAAGTTAAGGTTATGAGATTACTTTCATATATAGTAAGGTCAAATTGAGTTAAGCATATGCATTCGAACAATTTTTCCAACTCAATGCATTCTATAATGATGATGTCATTGACGTTTCTGACATCATAAATGCAGCATTACAAAATGACGTAATAATGAAATAGCGCTTTTGCTTTTAGTCAGATCTTAAAATATATAAATAAGGCTGGATTTTGCAGTGTTTCCCTTCTATCTCGTACAGCCTATACTTCTTTATATCATGGTATATCCTTGATCTCGTAGCAAGCAAGAAAGCATTCGGTCGCTGTTGGAAAAAGGTTTATCATACTCAGAAGTCATGAAACGTGTTTCAGGAGTATCAAGGTCCACTTTGAGCAAGTACAAGAACTTGTATGCACCTAAACGTACTCGAGGTCATGCTGGTAGAAAGATTACTATAAGCTCAATAACAAAGAATTACCTGAAGAGAGAGCTTATACAGTAAGGGACAAAATCAGTCCGTTTTTTGGTTTTTTCGCAATGCCTCGCCGGGAATTAAGCTTAGAGCTCTGCTTTGCTGACGAAAAATTTGTCTCTTCCTTCAACAAAGTTGACAATATTTGTCGGAAATGGTATTTTTTATTTTCCGCCATGTTATAAGAAGATATATTGAAAATAATGTATTTTTATTTTTTTGAATTTCGATTAGTACTTGGTATCGCGGCCCTTACGCTGGATTACGTCCCGAACTCGACGGGGCATAGAGTGAATAAGGTTTCCACAGTACTCTGGAGTTGCTAGGTCATACCAAAGCTTCGAAACCCGGTCAAAAAATGCTTGGTCAGTCTCAACCACAGAAGAAGGTGGTCTTGTCATCTGTTCCTTCTTTTTAAGCATGGCCCATGCATTTTCAATTGGGTTAAGGTCAGGGGAGTATGCTGGCCAACTCAGGAGCTTAATCTTGTTCTTTTGGAACCATTTTGAAGGAGCTGAAGCACAATGGATGCTTGCATTATCTTGTTGAAAGATCATGTCCTTACTTTGCAGGCCATAATACTTCAATGTCTCCTTGTATTCCTCCTCAAGTACTGACGTGTATAGCTCACCATTTACATTACTTTGTAGCCAGGACATGTAGCCCCCTCCGTGTATAGTTATGCAACTCCAAAGCATGATCCCGCCTCCTCCATAAGCATGTTTCTTTTTGTAGTGATGGTCTCGATAAGGTGCATTATCCTCTTTCCAAGCGTATTCTAGGCCATTAGACCCTCTTTTTTGGATCTTTGTCTCATCAGAAAAGACAACGCGTTCCCAATCAGTCTCGGACCAGTCTTTATGAGCCTTTGCCCAATCATATCGTGCCTTTTGCTTGTCATTATTAAGTGGAAGTACCGTCTTTTTCTTAGTCGATTTTAGACCTTTGCGTTTCAAAGTACGAGCAATTGTTTTTGGATTGACCATTTGATCTGGTTTTTTAACGCCAAAGGAAGCATCGGCTGCGCTTTTAGATAAGCCAAGTCGTATGTCTCTAGCTGCTTTGGTTTCCTCCCTAGTTGTGAGTAAACGATGTCTACCCGCGCTATTTTTTGACTGCAACTTGGTTTTCCTTGAAATTCTTCGAATCATGGACTTTCCACAGCCTACTTTTTTTTAATTACATCCCATGGAATGGAGTGGTTCAACATGTTTTCAATTTGGGCATGTTTGTCGGCATTCTTTGCTGTCATGGCGTGTTTGGCTAATCTGAGATGAGATAAATGAGGAAAAAGAAAAAATGTAAAAAAATAAAAGAAGCTAAAATATGAGAACACGTTAGCGTTCACTGACGTCATAAGACGTACCAAACTAAATCTCAAGTCAGTCCAGTGACTGTTTCTGGAGATATGGTGTCTAATGCAAAATCGGGCGTTAGCAACAATCACGGAAAATCACGTTTTCCGCCATAACTACAGAGAAAATGGTGGTAGAAGCAATTAGGTTACACCAATAATTTTGTCTAGCTTGCGTGCAAATGTTTCGTCAGCAAAGCGAAGCCCTAAGTTTAATTCCCGGCGAGGCATTGCGAAAAAACCAAAAAACGGACTGATTTTGTCCCTTACTGTAGCGTCATGAGGCGACCTTCTCTTAATGCTATATGCTGCATGAAATGAAATTTTCGAAAAGGTTGTCCCTATTTTTTCACCTAGTGTATACTAAATTTGGATGTCGTTTCCTAAACAGTAACAGTTTTACGTGTACTAAAGAAATGTTTTTTTTTTCCTTGTTTTGTTTCAGAGAACATATTTAACATTGAGGATACAAAAGATATAAAAGAAAACTCAACAATGGTTAAAATGTAAGTTTGTAACAACAAAAATAATACCAGGTCTAACGTCGTTTTTCTTTTTTTTTTTCTTTTTATATTAAGGATTTCTAATGGGACACAAATGGATGACGAACATGAACCTCATGAGTAAAGTTATTCTTTCCAACAGATAAAACTATAAGAATATCAAACTTATATTACTGCTTGTTGCTGCAAAGCCCTTTTTGATAAAGGAAGTTGGCAATGTTAACATCTCTAATGGCTAATGGCTAATGGCAAATTACACCCATGTGCAAACATAAAGTAAGTAATGAACTAATATAAGCTTAAAAACATATATTCTATTATGTTATCTGTCATAAAAAATAATAAAGCACTTTATTTACTTGAAAAATAAAAAAACTGTGCTTGTATCTACACTAGGTGAAAAAATAGGGACAACCTTTTCGAAAATTTCATTTCATGCAGCATGTAGCATTAAGAGAAGGTCGCCTCATGACGCTAGCAATATGTTAAACCGAGGTTAATGTATGAAGTATTTCATCAAAATATGATGAGCCAACTATGGAAAATAAGGGAGTAATGCATATATAATTGGCCGAATTTTAGATACTCCACAGCTCAGTTTTAGACCATATTTCGTACTCTTCTAGTTTGACCTGGAATATCAGCTACAATTAAAATGCAAACCGATTCTAATATTAGCTATGCACGTTCCTATAATTAATAATATAAAATGAATGCTGTTTTCTTTTATTCATATATTCTTTTTTTTTCGTTATATTCTTCTTACTTCCTGCGAAATTTCTCTTACTTATGCTTCGCGCTTTACCTCAAGACACGCAAGACAGCATCAAGTCTGTACTTATGAGCAATAGAAGCCCAAATGATATTGTTGGTAAATTTGGTATCCATCCCAAGACAGTTAGGAGATATAGAAACAAGTTATTTGGGCCAATGGTACCCGCAACACGTGGTAGACATACACTTGTGTCATCTGCTACGAAGGAATATATCATGGTATTACTGATTAAAGGAGCCCTAAAGACAGCCAAGGACGTACATCGGATGCTCATACAACTTGGGTATTCTATGACTTACCGTTCAGTAATAAACGTCCTTGTATCAATGGGTTTTTATTCTAGGCGTAAAAAGAAGCAGCCTCTTTTACCTAATAACCACCGCAAGCAGAGGTTAGCATGGGCAAAGAAGTATCAAAACTGGTCTATACAACAGTGGCATCAAGTAGTGTTCTCCGATGTAACGAAGATCAACATTTGGGGATCTGATGGCTGCAGATACTATTGGACCCAGCCTGGTGATGTCCTTCGTCCACACCACATAGATCTTTCAATGAAGCATGGTGGCGGCAAATTGATCATGTGGGGATGTATAACCAGTGAGGGATCAGGATATGCGTGCCAGGTATACGATGGTACCATGGACTCCTTGGTGTACCAGCATATTCTTGGAACAACTTACATGAAAACGCTGAAGTACTATGGTATGAACAAGCGCACCATTTACCTTCAACAAGATAACGACCCAAAGCACAAGTCCAAATCGACAATGTCATGGCTCCAACAAAACAAGGTCCAGTACATTAACGATTGGCCACCGAACAGTCCGGATCTGAATCCTATAGAGCATATGTGGCATTTGCTGAAACTTAGGTTAAGCCTTTATGAACGAAAGGCCAGAAACATCGACGGGCTATGGGAACGAGTTGACTTTGAATGGAACAAGCTAGATAAAGATGTTTGTAGAAGTTACACTGACAGCATGCCTGATCGCATAGCAGCGGTAATCAAATCAAAAGGGAGATTTACTCGTTATTAAATAAATACTACTCATTTTATAATATAACGATTATAAAATTATTGCGACTATTTCCTCTTTTCTTCCGCCATATGTTATCCTGATCAGTTTTATATGTGGGAAACGTAATACTCACTACCTAAGGCTACGCTCTATAGGCATGGCTTGGATGTCGTACGGAGTGGAGGAGAAAAAAAAAAAGTTAAAAATTATTTTAGGGTAGGTTGTCCCTATTTTTTCACCTAGTGTATTAATTATAATTGCCTTGTAACAAGATGTTAACAAAGCTTCTTTTTTTTTTATTCTTTTTAGAATATACACGTATTCTTGTTATACAGTGGGTCAAAAAACTGCACCAACCTAACCTAATTTTTCGGAAATAAGAGCATAGGTCTGTCAGTTTTATAGCAAACATTATGAAACTTGAACCAAACAAAGTTAATACTATTATGATTTATTGACAAAAATTTCAAAGTCAGAAGCTGAGTATACACTTAAAGCGAGCCCAGAAAAAAGCGGAGGTCGGTTGGTGCAGTTTTTTGACTTTCTTAAAATCGAGTGGATCCACCCTTTTCTGCTAATACTGCTTGTATTCTGGCGGGCAAATTGTCTATATATTTGATGCATTGTTTCTTAGTAAACGAATTCCATTCATTTTCGGCTCTTTCCCGCAGTTCATGGATGCTGGTCGCCCTATTATCATACATGCTCAGCTTTAACTTCAAATGATGCCATACATGTTCAACAGGATTAAGATCTGGACTTTGTGATGGTCAATCGTCAATGTAAACCATGCCCCTATCTTTCATTCATTGCGTTGTGAACTTTGATCGATGTTTACGATCATTGTCGTGCTGAAATACCGATGGTTTCCAATTCAGACCATAGTACTTCATGGTGTCCTTCAGACTTGTAGCAAGAATTTCTTGGTATAGCTCTGAATTCATGGTACCATCATAGACCTGACATGCGTATCCAGGTCCTGCGCTGGTTATACAACCCCATAACATGAGACCGCCGCCTCCATGCTTCACAGTAACGTCGATATGGTGGGGCTGTAAACGATCGCATTTTTTCTTCCAATAATATTTGCAACCATCTGAGCCCTAAATGTTAATTTTGGTCTCACCAGAAAATATCACACGTCGCCAATCATGTACTGTCCAGTATTGATGCTTTTTGGCCCATGTCAATCGAGCCTTCTTATGCTTTTCAGTCAATAATGGCTTCTTCTTTTTGATCTCAGCATAAATTTCAACTGAATGTAAAACATTAATGGCCAATTGGTACGACATAGGGTGTCCAAGCTCCTCCAACTTCATTTGAACATCCTTGGCAGTCTTCCAGTAACCCGTGAGTACTTGTCTCTTGATGTATCGACGCGCTGATTTTGCCACAATGCTCGATTTATCTCCGCTTTTACGTATTCTATTATGCATCCAGTTATTTGCATACCTATTAACGGTATTTCTATGCACTCAAACTCGTTTCCCAATGACTGTGGGGTCAACGCTATCTTCCAATAGTGGCTTGATACTGTTTTGAACATCGAATGGAACCGTTTTGGGCATTTCTAATGATGGATAGACACTGGCGATGTATGATACGTTTGGGTAAAGTAGGAAAGAAAAAAAAAAGCAAAATAATTGCAAAAAAGTTTATTTTAAGATCCCCAGTGTGACTACATACTCCACAGACTAATTTATATCTGCCGGAATGGCCTCAGTCCGGGCATATAGTGTCAAATCCACTTTTATTTTAAAAGTCAAAAAACTGCACCAACCGACCTCCGCCTTTTTCTGGACGCGCTTTAAGTGTATACTCAGCTTCTGACTTTGAAATTTTTGTCAATAAATCATAATAGTATTAACTTTGTTTGGTTCAAGTTTCATAATGTTTGCTATAAAACTGACAGACCTATGCTCTTATTTCCGAAAAATTAGGTTAGGTTGGTGCAGTTTTTTGACCCACTGTAATGTACAAGCATTTGTATTTTATAAAACATGTTTACTGTTAGGTTATTGTTTTCATTTGAATAAGTAACATTTTATTGCTATGCTCTTTTTTTTTTTTTTTTTTTTTTTTTTTTTTTTTTTTTTTTTTTTTTTTTACTAGGTCTTTTTTTAACTTTGTTTTTTTTTTTTTTTTTTACTTTTAATTCTTCAGCTTCTTTTTTTTTTTCCCAAACGCAACTATTTTGTTACGTTCTGTTACACGCTTCAAATGAACTAAGCTAAAGATCACAGACTGCTTTCCTAATATGTATTCTTTTGATCAAAATAATCACAATGTGTTTTTGTTTTCCGCATTTTGCCCTCAAAAATAAAAAAAAGAAAATATCGGTCTTTCAACGATAGAGGAGAACAGGCTTTCCAAAAAGAGACTATTTGAAAAAAAAAGACACTTTTTTAAAACATGAATAACTCTATGAATACTTACACCACAAAACAAATAATAAAATTATTAAATTTCTTTATTTTTTTCGCACCTAAATCTTTTTTCAAAATTCAAAAAGGTGCAATACAGAGCATTTTAATTTTTTTCGTTTAATCAAAGTTATTTAAATCGTTGAAATTTTGATGTTAGAAATGACTGCCAATGACTGATAACGCTGAAAATCACCAATTATTTGCAGTGAGTGTCACTGCAAATAATCGTGCAAACTCTGCACACTGTTAATTTTTAGCAATATGCTTTTCTGTTTAACGATGCCAAAAGCTGTGATTGAATGGGTATTTATGCCGACGTCAATATCGGCACCCTTTAAGGACCTAAATGTCTGTCAATATATTCTGCGTCTCTGTATGGTGCCGATATTAACGAAAATGATGATCCATAGCTCTAAGTAGATTTATACAGACCCAATTGTCGTTTTGCGAAGGCGTCTCTCTTGTTAGCTGCTTTACATAGTCTATTCTACGTTATAAATAATTTGGCAACCAATGATACTTTTTAAATCATTACTTTATTTGTCTTTTTGCTCTTTATAAACCACTCATATTGCCTTATATACTTCTTTATGAACCACTTATATTGCTTTATATACTTCTTTACCGACCATTCATATTGCAATAAATATTGCTTTATATATACAAAAAAATAGGGATTTTGTTTATAAAAAATAGCTTTTTTTTTATTTAAATAAAATAATAATAACAATACATAGTATTTCTTTGCTTGTAGCATTTTAACAGTGTGCTTGACTTACCTAATGTCACCAGAATAGCAGCATCTAATCTAAAAATACATCAATTAATCTCGTGGAACTTTAAAAGTTCTCAAAAGAAAAAAAAAAAAAAAAAAAAAAAAAGCAAGCCCAAGGATTCTAGGATTCAAAGACACAAGGACCAGGGCACTTAAAGGAAAAGATGGAAGTACATCAGTACTTAAGAACCAAAGTAAAAACCAGGAAAGAAACAGAAAGAGGCCAAAGCAGAGCAGCATTCATCTATAATAATTATTAGCCATCATGTATATAGTAAAAGTAATTGTACCTTTCTTTACATAGACAAGGGGAAGAAAACTTGCTGAGCTTTTACAAATAAGTAAAAAAAGAAACAGCACGCATCTATAATAATTATTAGCTATGATGGATATGTAATAAAAGTAATAGTACCTTTAGATGGGCTAAGAGAAGAAAACTAGCTAGGTTTTACCAACAAGTAAAAAAAAAAGGAAACAGTACGCATCTATAATAAATATTAGCTATTGAGTGTATGTAGTAAAAGTAATAGTACCTTGCTTTAGATGGACCATGAAAAAAAAAGGAAAAGAAAAAGACACCAGTCAAGCTTATACCAACAAGGAAAAGAAGAAGCAATGATAATCCTGGGAAAAAGACTTTATAAAGACCATTTAAAACATCAAGAAAGCAATCAATACAATATTACTAAAGTACAAGTACCGTTAGAACAGGAATACAATTTATATAATATTAAGAACTTACCTTTTATAAAAAAGAGAAGAAAAAAAAAAAAAAAAAAAAAAAAAAAGAGAAGTGCTTTTTTGTAGCCTTATTTTACCAATGTTACACTTATTCATTGTCTATCTATATTAGAAATCAAAAACAGTTGCTTTTCATATAGTCTGTATTTAATGGTATCCCAAAAGATAATTTATACATTGCTTGAACAAGTTTTATTACTTGCGTGCAATATCTTTAACATGGAGGATATTCTTTTTTCTTTTTTTTTTTTTATTTCAAGTAAAAAAAAAAAAAAAGGTCGATATCAACAAATTATAGCAGAAAAACAACTTTTTTTTTCTCCCTTGTTTTGTTTCATGGAATACACTAGATGTCAAAGGTACAAAAGATAAAAAAAAAGCTCAAGTATTGACCATATGTAAGTTTATAAAAAAAAAAAATAACAACCAAGGCTAATGTCGGTTTTTTTTTTTTTTTTTTTTTACATTAGGAATTCCTAATGGGACACATTCGGATGACGAACATGAGCCACATGAGCAAAGTTGTTCGTTTTAGCACGATAAAACTATAAGAATATCAAACTTATATTGTTGCTTGTTGTTGAAAAGCCCTTTTTGATAAAGGAAGTTGGCAATGTTAACATCTCTAATGGCTAATGGCTAATGGCAAATTACACCCATGTGCAAACATAAAGTAAGTAATGAACTAATATACAGTGAGTTAAAAAACCGTTTCAGTAAAATCGAAACTCACACATTTATCCTTTTTTTGGAAGAAATATTTGGAGCATACGTGTTCTTTTTTATTATGTTACTATATGGCTTTTTTGCAACAAAGCAATGTACATCCCATCTTAATCTATGAATTACATCTTTAGCAATGGCCATTTTAAAAAAGGGGGTGATTGAAACGGTTTTTTAACTAGGTAAAAAATACTAATATATAGTATTTCCACCCTTAGTTTTTATTACGGCTTGAACTCTAGTCGGCATACTATCAATATATTTACAACAAACATCTCTATCAAATGTTTCCCATTCAATTTTGATTCTTTCCCATAGTTCATGGACACCTCTTGCCCTTTCTTCATATAAAGCTAATTTCAACTTTAAATGTCTCCACATGTGCTCAATTGGGTTCAGGCCAGGCGATTGAGAAGGCCAAGGCAATACTGGGTACTTTGCTTCTTCTTTAAGATAAGTCGTCATTATTTTGGCAGTGTGTTTCGGGTCATTACCGTGCTGAAAGATGAAATCACCATCTCCTAATCGGTAGTAATCAAGGGTATCTGCCAGTTCAGTTTTTAGGATATGGATGTAATCGGATGCCGTCATTCCGCCGTCGTATATCTCGCAGATATATCCAACTCCATGGGAAGTCATACAAGCCCACACCATAACGCTTCCACCGCCATGTTTTACGGTTGGGATTACATGATGAGGCTGTAATGGGCTTCCAGGAAGACTCCAATAAAATTCAACTCCATCAGAGCCCCAAACGTTGATTTTCGACTCGTCAGAGAAGATAACCTTTCTCCAGTCGTCAATAGTCCAGTACCTGTGAGCAAGTGCCCATTCCAAGCGTGCTTTCCTGTGTTTTGCTGAAAAGAGGTACCTTTCTTTTTGGTCGGGCTTTGAATCCTAGGCTCTTTAAGGCGTTTAGGGTGGTATTGTAAGTCAACCTTGGATAAATGGCCTTAAAATAATCGAAGATCTCAACACCTGGCTTCAATCGTCCTAAGATTACCATTCTCTTCATGAGGGACTTGCTTGCTTCAGTTAAGATCTGAGGTCGTCCGCCAGTGTTATCAGGTCTTTGGATATTCCATTTTTTGCAATATCGATGAACAGTAGCTTTAGAGAGAGTCAAGCGATTAGCAATCTCTTCATAAGACAAATCAGACTCTAAGAGCACTCTCAAATCATTTTGAGTATCTTGGGAAATAGAGCGAGTCATTTTTAATAAAGACTGGGTTGAAAATGTAAAATGAAAAAGGATGAAATTTGTTACGCGTCTATTAATAAAATAACGTGTTTATATACTTGTTTTTTTTAATAAATGCAAAGTATTATACTCTTCCCCTAATTTTATGTGTATTGCATAAATGAAAAATGAAGTCTGCATAATTGTAATTGGTATTTATGTTTTTTTTTAATGGAGTTAAAAAACCGTTTCAGTGCACCGACTGTAGTAATTTTATAAGTTTTAGGGAGCAAATATTAAAAAAGCAATACTATTTTTATATTGTATTATACATCAGAACTAGCGCTTTCATATGATGTATGAAATGTAGAATTTTATTTAGTATATCAGTAGTTATGGTAGCAAAACCATATTTAGGAAGAACACTGAAACGGTTTTTTAACTCACTGTAAGCTTAAAAACATATATTCTATTATGTTATCTGTCATAAAAAATAATAAAGCACTTTATTTACTTGAAAAATAAAAAAACTGTGCTTGTATCTATTAATTATAATTGCCTTGTAACAAGATGTTAACAAAGCTTCTTTTTTTTTATTCTTTTGAGAATATACACGTATTCTTTTGTTATAATGTAAAAGCATTTGTATTTTTATAAAATATGTTTACTGTTAGGTTATTGTTTTCATTTGAATAAGTAACCTTTTATTGCTATGCTCTTTTTTTTTTTTCACTAGGTCTTTTTTTTTTTAACTTTGTCTTTTTTTTTTACTTTTAATTTTTCAGCTTCTTTTTTTTTTTCCCAAACGCAACTATTTTGTTACATTCTGTTACACGTTTCTAATGAGCTAAGCTAAAAAGCACAGACTGCCTTCCTAATATGTATTCTTCTGATCAAAATAATCGCAGAATGCTTTTGATTTCCGCATTTTGCCCTCAAAAATAAAAAAAAAGAAGATATCGGTCTTTCAACGATAGAGGAAAACAAGCTTTCCAAAAAAAGATCATCTGTAAAAAAAAAGACATTCTTTTTAAAACGTGAATAACTTTATGAATATTTACCCTACAATGAAAAAAAATAACATTACTTAATTTCTTTATTTTTTTCTCATCTAAATCTTTTTCATATTTCGAAAATGACCAATACAGCAAGATATAATGTTTTTTTAAAAAAAAACTTTAAAATCTGTGGACCTATGACTGTCACCGATATCAGAATTCTACGTCAAAGGCGCAACATTATTTGCAGTGAGTCACTGCAAATAATAGTGTAAATTGGGTAACAAATCGTTTACCAATCTTGCGAAATAATTTACATTCGTGTACAATCAGGTAAGAGATTTATCCACGCACAGCCTCCTGTCTCTGCCACAAATCGTGTAAGTTATTGTTTGTCCTTTGGTTAATTGATGGTTCAAGATTTGTGGCCAACACAGGAGACTGTTGGGAGACTTTTTCGTTAACTGATCTTGCAAGGTGGACCTTTCATCAGTTACGTTGTGGCTCTTGTTTATTATCAATTTGACATCTAATGGTGCTTGGCAACCAATCACGCTTTGTAAATCATTACTTTATTTGTCTTTTTGCTCCTTTATAAACCACTCATATTGCTTTATATACTTCTTTATCGACCATTCATACTGCAATAAATATTGCTTTATATACACAAAAAAATAGGGATTTTGTTTATAAAAAATAGCTTTATTTTTATTTGAATAAAATAATAATAACAAAATATGATATTTCTTTGCTCGTAGCGTTTTAACTGTGTACTTGACTTACCTAATGTCACCAGAATAGCAGCATCTAATCTAAAAATACATCAATTAATCTCGTGGAACTCAAAAAGTTCTCAAAAGAAAAGAAAAAAAAAAGCAAGCTCAAGGATTCTAGGATTCAAAGACACAAGGACCAGGGCACTTAAAGCAAAAGATGGAAGTACATCAGTACTTAAGAACCAAAGTAAAAACCAGGAAAGAAACAGAAAGAGGCCAAAGCAGAGCAGCATTCATCTATAATAATTATTAGCCATCATGTATATAGTAAAAGTAATTGTACCTTTCTTTACATAGACAAGGGGAAGAAAACTTGCTAAGCTTTTACCAATAAGTAAAAAAAAGGAAGCAGCAGGCATCTATAATAATTATTAGCTATTGAGTATATGTAGCAAAAGTAATAGTACCTTGCTTTGGATGGACCATGAAAAAAAAAAGAAAAAAAAAAGAAAAAAAAAAAGAAAAAAAAAAGAAAAAAAAAAAGAAAAAAAAAAAGATACCAGTCAAGCTTATACCAACAAATAAAAGAAGAAGCAACTACAATTCTGGGAAAGAGACTTTATAAAGACTATTTAAACCATAAAAAAAGCAATCGATACATCTTTACTAAAGTACAAGTACCATTAGAATAGGAATAGAATACATATGTAATATTAAGAACTTACCTTTTATAAAAAAGAGAAGAAAAAAAAGAAAAAAAAAGAGAAGTGCTTTTTTGTAGCCTTATTTTACCAATGTTACACTTATTCACTGTCTATCTATATTAGAAAACAAAAACAATTGCTTTTCATGTAGTTTACATTTAATGGTATCCCAAAAGATAACTTATACATTGCTTGAACAAGTTTTATTACTTGAATGCAATATGTTTAGGAGGAAGGTTATTATTTTATTTTATTTTATTTTATTTTTTACTTGAAATAAAAAAAAAGTCGGTATCTTAACAAATTATAGCAGTAAAACAACATCTTTTTTTTTTCTCCCTAGTTTTGTTTCATGGAATACACTAGATGCCAAAGGCATAAAACAAAAAAAAAGGAAAGCTCAAGCACTGGTCAAATGTAAGCTTATAAAAAAGTAATAACAACCAAGTCTAATGTCGGTTTCTTTTTTTTTTTTTTTTTTACATTAGGAATTCCTAATGGGACACATTCGGATGACGAACATGAACCTCATGAGCAAAGTTTTTCGCTTTAACACGATAAAACTATAAGAATATCAAACTTATATTACTGCTTGTTGTTAAAAGCCCTTTTTGATAAAGAAAGTTGACAATGTTAACATCTCTAATGGCTGATGGCTAATGGCTAATTGCAAATTACACCCATCTGCAAATACAAAGTAAGTAATGAACTAATATAAGCTTAAAAACATATATTCTTTTGTATTATTTGTCATAAAAAATAGTAAAGTAATCTCTTGAAACCAAAAAAAATTGTGCTTGTATTTGTTAATTATAACTGCCTTGCAACAAAATGTGAGCAGAGCTTCTTTACTTTTTATTCTTTTGAGAATATACACGTATTCTTTTGTTATAATGTAAAAGCATTTGTATTTTTATAAAACATATTTGTTCTTAGATTATTGTTTTCATTTGAATAAGGAACCTTTTATTGCTATGCTCTTTTTTTTTTTTCACTAGGTCTTTTTTTAACTTTGTCTTTTTTTTTTACTTTTAATCTTTCAGCTTCTTTTTTTTTTTACTAAACGCAACTATTTTTTTACGCCCTGTTACACATTGCTAATGAGCTACGCTAAAGATCACAGATTGCGTTCCTAATATGTATTCTTCTGTACAAAATAATCGCACGGTGCTTTTGATTTCCGCATTTTGCCCTCAAAAATAAAAAAAAGAAAATATCGGTCTTTAAACAATGGAGAGAAATACGCTTTCCAAAAAAAGATCGTTTGTAAAAAAAAACATTTCTTTAAAAATGTGAATAACTCCATGAATATTTACCCTACAAATAAAATAATAACATCGTTAAATTTCTTTATTTTTTTCGCATCTAAATCTTTTTTCAAAATTCGAAAATGATCAATACAGCAAGATTTAATTTTTTTCACGAAAAAAAGTAGCAATTTGTTACCCAAACGAAGAGCAATCTTGCGCAATCCGGTACCTAATTGGAACGATTATTTGCAGTGAGTGCGTGAGAAAACGCGGCGGCCCTGACCAACATAGCACATATCAAAAAAAGTACGCGGGTATAGCTCAGTCGAAAATTTATGTTTTTATTAAAATAAAGGTTAAAATACAAGCGATCAATGGATCATTAACTGTGATAACCTCGGAGACAAAGGAACAAGAGAACGAAAAAACACCAGCGGATACACATCAAAGGTGAAAATGTAGAAGCAGTGGAAGAGAAGCGCAAGTTAATAAGCAATCCCGTCAGCTCCTTGGTCCCCTCCGCAACGTGCACGAAGATGGTTTGGCAGTGGGAGGAAGAAGCCAGAGGGAGAATCAGGGCGCTGTTCACGAGGGAGACTGAGACTTGTCAAGCCAGACTTGACCTGGCGTGGGATCAGTGGTGTAGTCACCATCAGGATTGCACAACCTGTCGAAATGCCACAGAATTGTGCAGAGAGCAGACCAGAACGGAGGACAAGAAGCAGAAGGAGACAGCGGCAGTTGATTGAGGACATAGTCTATGTGGTTGCCCACATAGCTAGTCGGTGGAAATGGAAGACAAGACCAAAGGTAGGAAGGAACCATTGTACAGAGCACAAGGTGTGAGCGACTTGTTTGACCAAGACCACAGGAGCAAGGACGAGGTTTACCAGGAAGCCATCCCATGCGCCATCGCACTAAGCGGCTCCGGTCAGCACGGGAGGCAGGAACAAAGAGAACGGGATCAACCCGAAGTACTGGGCGACAAGCACGAATTAGTACCCGGGAGGTGGACTGGAGGAAGGTATCAAAGCATTCTTGACGATACCGACGCAACCAAGACGAGAGACGAGATGTAGATGATGAAGCATCCGGAGGGCAATCATGAACGATACGCCGCTGCCGGAGCCGAGACAAAAGAGACAAAGGAACGGAGGATGCAAGGAGTGACAGTAGACAGTCATCAGGAAGACCAGAGACACGAAGACAGTACTTGAGCACCAGAGTATCGGCACGGAAATCCATGGATGGTAGATTACAAATGTGCCGAAGCACTACCGTGGACGAAGTTCGATGACCACCAACGATCATCCTAAGACATCTATCCTGAACTCGGTTGAGCTCAGTGTAGTCCTTCTTGAGAAGATGAGCAATGGCTAGGCCATACTCAAGCTTCGGACGTACGAAAGAAGCGTAGAAACGAGAAGAAAGCAGCAGAGAGAAACCATTACGGTTGAGACCAATAGCGTTGAGCTGTGACATGGCAAACAAGGTACTAGAGGCGCGATGCTTGACCATAGCCGGAACAGAGATGCCTTTGCTGCAGAATGGGATACCAAGATAGATGAACTCATCTACTGAGGGAAGATCCTCATCATATAGAGACATCCGGACAAAGCTTCTTGACGATTGTACAGGCGAGTTCAGTACAGCACATTTGGAAGGGCTCCATTTGTAACCAAGGGTGAGAGAATGGATCTGTGCTAGGTCCAACATATGCCGAACTTCGCGAGCAGACCCAACCAGTGCCACATCATCCGCATACAAAAGACAATTGATGGGAGAGGGCGATGGAGACGAGGAAGACAAAGCAGAAGAGCCAACCAAAGGACCAAAGGGAAGACCAGGAAGAACCAGAGAACCAGGACCAGGAGGACTAGACGGAGACAAAGTGAGAACCGAAGTGGTGGAAGAGGAAGCAGCGGAACGAAGAAGAGCAGGAAGTGTATTGATATAAATGGAGTACAGGTGGGGACTTAGGACAGAACCCTGAAGCACACCTGTACTCGGAGTGAAAGGAGTGGAGACATTGTTGTTCAGCAGGACAGACACCGAGACATCATCAAAGAGATTAGCCAGCAGCGAGACCAGACAGAAAGGAGCGGAAGAAGCGAGCATTGATTGCCATATGATACGTCTGTCGACAGTATCATAGGCGGCCTTGATATCCAAGAAAGCAACGACTGGGTAATGATTGTGACGATCGCGGTAGGCACGCATCAGGTCATGCAAGCAGAGGGCCTGATCCAACGCACTACGTTGATGTCGGAAACCACCTTGCGCAACATCCAGGGGAGGAGAGACCAGTTCAACGAACGGAAAGAGACACATTTCAAACAGCTTACGGACAATAGAAGTCAGAGAGATTGGACGGTAGTTCCCTGGCGAGGTAGGATCACCCTTCTTGTGGATGGGGACCACCTGTGCTTGACGCCAGAGAACTGGGGTATATGACCATTGGCAGCAAATGTTGAAGAGCAAAGAAAGGATGGGAGCCAGAAGAGACTTGATAGGAAGGAGCATCTCCGTACGTAAGTGGTCAGAACCAGGAGCCTTACGCAGAGGGAGACGTCGCATCGAAGCAGAGACATCAGCGGCAGAGAAGAAAGGCGTACCAGACGTAGAAGGAGACAGATCAAAGGGTACTGAACCAGCAGCAGAGCCAAGAGGAGGAGGACGACAAGCAGGGAGACCAGCACCAGAGTATACCGTAGCCAGGTGGTCACGCATCGCGTTTGCACCTGCAGCAGGGCCATCAGGATGAGTAAACCCAACCTGTTGGCGACGACGGTTTCGGATAGCTTTGACCTTGGACATCGCGCGCGAGAAATCACCTCGGGCTAAAGTGTCGCAGAACGCACGCCAGGATTGACGCTTCGCAGACCTGACGGCACTACGAAAGCGGTCCTGAGCGGCCTGATGTCGATCCCACCAAACAGCTTTGTCAATGCCAATGGCACGACGCCACCGTCTGTACATGTGGTCACGGACATCGGCGAGTCCTTGCAAGTGCGAGTTCCAGAAGGTCTTCCATTGAGGAGGACGAGCAGCACGAGAACCAACGGACTTGTCAAGAGCACCATAGATGGCCGCATTGAGTTCGTCGTTAAGACGGTCAATGGGTGGTATCGAGTCAGGAGGGCTGGAGCACAGCTGTTGAAGCTGGTCCACCAAAGCAGCAGAGAACGAACGGAAGGAGTCAACGTACAACTTGAGAACATCAGGTTCTTGTAAACGAGAGAGGTTCCAGAGACGACGAGCAGAAGCAGAAGGAGTGGACTGGATAGGTTGATCGACAGGGACAGAGTACTCGAAAGAAAGAGACATCAGTTTATGATCAGAGCCTAGAGAAAGATCAGTGTATACCTGGAGCTGAGGACGGTTGAGGCAAGGCAGGTTGGTAATGAAGTAGTCGACAATACTACTCATCACACGGCCATTCCGGTACGACAGATAGGTAGGGACACCATGAGCCAAAGATGAGTTCAGGATGGACAACCCCCGTTCCTCAACCCAGTCCCGCAAAAGCGGTCCACGGGCGTTGGAAATGGAGTCGCCAGTGACAGCACCAAGACGAGCGTTGAGATCACCACAGATGATAGTGTCTTGAGTCAAGGGTAGCACATCCAGAGCAGCAGAAACTTCATCTTCAGACAGCGAAGGTGGTAGATATAGACAGATGAGTCGAAGGGATCGACCCACCTGTAAGCCTAGACCATACTTTGTATGAACTGGGAACGGCATCACCGGCAAAGGAAAGGAAGGAGAGACCAGAGCAGAGACACCTTGTGAACCACGAAAGTTACCATCGACAGGAGTACCATATAAATGGAACTGTTGCCATGGAGTACGAATCTTGTTTGGCGGGAGCAGCCAGGTCTCAGTGATGAAGATTAAAGAGAACGACTGGCAGTGACGAAGGAGATCATCGACTTTGGTAGCCTGGAGACCATTGGCATTCCACAAGCCGATGGTGAGCGGTAACGATGATGAAGAGGAGATAGCAGAACCAGGAGAACCAGTAGAGCCAGGAGAACCAAAGGAGCCATAAGAACCAGAGGAACCATGGGAACCAGAGGGAGAAGGAACGGAAGGAGTCAAAGGAGCGGAGCAGAAGTCAGAATTATAAGTTGCAGTCGTTGGACTTACACTCATAATTCATCGTCATAGTCAGAGCGAGTCGCATCATCCATTTCTTGGTCTTCGGATGAGCCTTGGGAGCCATGAGGAGCCATGAAGGCCTTCTTTGGAGATAAAGGCGTACCAGGACATCTGGAGAGTGCATCTTGTAAATCTTCGTCAGTGATAAAACCTTCGTCGAGGAAGGTACGACCAACGGCAACGGCGATAGGGTGACGAAGGCGGGCAAGGCCTCTGCAGCAGCGATTACGGTGAATGTCCATAGCAATGGCAAGACGTTCAGCATTGGACTTGTTCTTGTAAGAAGGATCTGCAAGGTGGGCAGGGTCACAAGGGTTGAAGTCTTGGTACACTTGAATCTTGGCTTTGCCTAATTGAGCAAGGAGGACGTCTTTGTACTGTTCATGTACTAGGAGTCCAACGACGGACCGGGCAGGAAACGTAATGTCCAAGACACGATAAGGATCAATGCCAAGGACTGACAAGCGGGAGCGGACATCGCGTCTCGACATGCGTCGAGATCTTGGAATGTACACATAACCAAACCCAACTGGGCCGGTTATGGGTTGAAAACCACGAGCAGCTGATTCAATAGTACGGCGTTTAGGAGCAGGCTTCTTTTTGGCAGCTTTACGGGCGACCATAGCCCAGGCGGACGCTTCAGTGCCTAATTCGGCAACTGGCATGGTGACATTTGACACAGATGTCAGCGAGTTTTCTGATGACTTACTCATGGACTGCTCGAAAGTGCTTGTAGCAACTTTTTTACTTGCGGCTGGTGTGTTTGCAGTACGTTCGATTTGATGAGAGCCTAAAAGCTCGCGAAGGCGGCGGTTTTCAAGTTCTAATTCTGAATTGCGACTTTCGAGATTAGCAATGTGCTCTTGTAATCTCTTAATTTCAGGTAGAATGGAGGAGTGTTCTTGAACTTGAGCTTTTATTTTTTCAAACTCTTGAAAAAACAAAGGTAGAAGCTGTTCATAGGTCGAAGAACTGACATTTGCAGGGGAATTGACCCCTGTTCCATGTAATTGCGAATTCGACATGTCGAAATGTCAATGGTGAATAATTATCGTAGAGAGATGAAAGTTGGCGTACTAATAGAATACGATACGGCGAATACGATGGTGAAAAAAGTAAAGATGGATCGTTTCTTGTTGTCGAGATATTGACGATAGAAAATTGTAGAAAAATAAATACCTTGTGTAACAGTCGGAAGAGCGAAAGAAAGGTGCGGGTATAGCTCATGTTAAAGATTTTGTTTATTGAGTGGCTACTGAGACTTTACTCTATGGAGCATAAGGTGTCTCGCCAGAAGTGCATAAATTTAAATAAAATTTGAAGTGGAGAAATAAAAATAAAAATTGTAAAATAAAAAGGCGGGAGTGCAAAAAGGAAGCATTTTTCTTTTGCAAAAGAAAAAGCGAAAAAGAAATGAAATAAAAAGAAAAAAGAAATAAGAAATAAGAAACCAAACCACACAATAGAGGCCATGAGTCCGGAGAGCAGAAGACAAGAGAAGAGATAAGATTTACACCTTAGGATGAGTTGTTGGAAGAAGGAGATTGGAGCTTGTCGAGCAACAATCGTCCAGAGGTATCCGCTGCCTCATTGCAAAAACCGCCGTCAGGGTGACAGATACGGTCTATGTCCAAAAGAATAGAGCAAACTGCCGGCCACCAGACAGACCATCGTTCAGCAAGCTGAGGTGAAGGGTAGGCAGGAATGACTTTTGGCAATTGATTAATAACATAATCTAGTGGATTAGGTCTTGAACCAGGAGAGACTTGCAGACGGGACGCAACATTAAGGCAGACGATCAGATGAGATCTGGATGCGTTCGCAGAGCCACAGGAGCAAGGAGGAGGGCGACCAGGTAACCAACCCATACGCCAGCGCAAAAGTCTACTTCGGTCAGAGTTCAACATGGGAAGAGTCAAGATAGGATCAACTCCAAGTTGTATTCGACATGCTGACAATAGTACAGGTGGTTTTGGAGCATTCAACTTTTTATGGAAAAATTGCTCTCGTAGTAGGAGTATAGATAACTTCACATTTTTGGATGTTGCAAAGTAGTCCAGTCGCTCAGAATTCGAGGAAAGGGCACCACACAATGAGGGTTTCGTCCATATAGGATTAACTCGCGTCAAGGTGGGCCAGCGAAATCGCTTTGACTTTGGAGCAGTTTCTAGAAAAGAGAGCAGGGAGCCAAGTAGAGAATCGCTTTCAAGATGGTAAGCGCGTACAATGAACTTGAAACCGAGGATGTGAGCTCGTTCAGTCATTGACGGCAAATTGGTGATGTGCTTGAATACCGCGGTGGAAGTGGTCTTATGGCCACCAAAGGCAATACGCAGACAGAAATCTTGCCCTTTTTCCAGTAACTCCAGTTCTTTGACTGTGAAAAGGCATAGACATAGACCATACTCAAAGCAAGGGCGAACAAAGGTTGCATATAGTCTGCTTGAGGTGATACGAGAGAAAGAAGATGTCCGGAGACTTAGCACTTGAAGAGTGTTACGCATGGCGGCTAGACCAGAGGCGACATTGCGTTGAAGCAAGAGTTTAGTATCAATTGCACCCTTTATGGAAAAAGGAATACCAAGATACGTAAATGAGTTACTGGATGGAATTTCTGTACCATAGAGTTTGAGTGGGCGTGCACCATGTGCGTTGGGTGGATTAAGAACGACACATTTAGCCGGATTCCAGCGGTAACCAAGAGATCGAGAGTGGTTTTCGGCTGCACGAAGTAGTCGAGGCATGGTATCAGGTGCACCAATAATGACAACATCGTCAGCATACAGCAATGAGTTGAGCCAGAGGCCGGAATGTTCAAAACGTGGCATGGAATCAAACACACGAGACGAGGTAGGTATCGCAACAGAACGTAATACAGAGGGTAGACCATTAATGTATATTGAATACAGAAAAGGAGAGAGGATGGAGCCTTGTAAGACGCCAGTGCGAGGCCAGAACGAGTTAGAAGAGTGACCACCAAGTAGGACTTGAACACTTACATTGTCAAAGAGACTCTGTAGAATGCCAAGCATCGGTTCAGACACATGAGTTTCCAGTGCTCGCCAAATGACTGCACGGTCCACGGTATCGTATGCTGACTTAATGTCAAGAAAGGCCAAGACAGGAGGTTCACCAAAATGATCTTCAGCATGCTGGCGGCATAGTTCATGGAGACAGAGGGCTTGATCAAGGGCACTACGCCGACGGCGAAATCCACCTTGGACAATGTCCAAAGGAGGAGCCGAGTCTTCCAAGGAGCTTTGCAAACATAACTCAAGTAGCTTCCGCAAAATTGACGTCAGACTAATTGGCCTGAAGTTTGCTGGATCGAGGGGATCACCTTTCTTGTATATTGGAACTATCTGCGCAACGCACCATGACTTGGGGACAGAGGACCATCGCCAGCAGAGCTGATAGAGAGCTGTTAAAACAGGAACAATATCTTTCACCACTGGGAGTAGCATCTCAGTCCTCAGCTGATCCACTCCAGGAGCTTTACGTCTGGAGAGACGACGCACCAGAGCTTCACGAACTGTCTCAATACCAATAGGGCAGGAAGAGTTACCAGTAGGATGGGGGCCATCAGGTATAGGTGGGGCTGGATATCTATTCTGAGGCAGGAAGGAGCCAGAAAAGACTTGACGAAAGTGATCAGCCATAACTTGGGCAGCCGCAGAAGTACCCTCAGGATGGGCAAATTGTGGTGTAGAGGTGCGGTTACGACGGATCTTGCGGATGATGGACGTGGTTTCGTGGAGAGGACCAGAGGACAATTTCTGGCAGAACTGTTTCCAAGTCGCTCGGCGTCGACGTTGGAGTGCCAATTTAAATCGTCTGCAAGCAGCAGTAAAAGTGTCCCAGCGCATTGCTTTTTCTACACCAGCAGCACGTTTCCAATGTAGTCTACAGCGCTCGCGATAGTCAAATTCAAATTGTAAATCTGGTGTCCAGAACCATGCATTGTTTGTACTCTTGGGAGTACGACGGCCAACAGAATCATCAAGACAGGAGTGTATGATGTCAGTAAAGGCCGTAGCCAGTTCATCAAAGTCTGGTTTAGAATTGTAGCTCTCCCTACATGGATCAAGAAAAGTGAGTAAATGTTCTTTAAATGGTGTCATACGCTCACTAATGAACTTCCCATATAAACAGTCAGGCTCTAACATTCTACTAAGATTCCACACGAGCCGTGGATGTGTTGTGGACGGTGGTGGTGAGGTGGGCAAGACGCACGACAAGGTGACTGGATGGTGGTCAGATCCCATTGATAAGTCCTCACGAACCTGCAGCTGTGGATTGACTAGATCGTTGTAGCTGAGGAATAAGTCGATGATACTGGTATAGGCAAAGCCAGTATTCTCTCGACGAGCCTGTGAGCTGTATGTTGGGATACCAAAGGATAAGCGATGGTTCCAACAGATTAACCCTGATTCCATGATCCATTCCAACAATAAAGTGCCTCTGGTTGTGGTACGGTTATCTCCAAGTAAGGAGTGATGACGGGCATTGAAGTCACCGCACACAAAGGTATTTGTTTGGGAAGGATGAGTCTGTGTAGGCAGCGACTTGAGGATCTCAATTGCCTCGGTATCATTTAAAGAGGGCGGCAGATATACACAGTGGATCAGAAAGGAAGACACTTGGCAAGATAAAACATACGGGGAGACAGATGGAAAGTGCGTAACATGGTAAGGAAATTTGGGATTGACAAGGAGTGTAATACCCATTTTACCACGATAGGTACCTTCGACTGGCTGGCCATATGTATGATATTGTTTCCAATCAGTTGGATAGCGCAGAGGAGGAAGTAGCCATGTTTCGGTCATAAAGATCATAGAAGAAGAAAGGAGTGAATCGGTAATTTGATAAACAGCTTGACGAGCAAGACCATTTGAGTTCCATATTGTCATAGTAAGCATATTATTTAATTGGGCATAGGTTGGCATGTTGTTATTTATCTCACTCATAAATCATCATCAACAGGTTCACCTTCACCTGTGAGGGATTTAGAGGAAGCAGCAGAGGAAACAACAAAGGTGTCAAGCACGTCAGACATGTCAGTATCAGCTTGGGTAGTGGTAGTACCGACAGGGAGAGAAGTACTTGACGTCTTCATAATGATGGTTTTAAATTGATCATCAGTGATCCATTGTTTGCGCATGAAATCACGAGCAACAGCAACACGAACAGATTCACGGATGTGATCAAGCGCACGGAGAAGACGAGTTTGGTGTATTTCGACACATTTGGATTGTCGAGCTTCCGGATCTAAATTGTTAAAAAGCGGGTTGCGCAAACGTTGGGCATCCAAAGGATCAAAATTATCAAGAGGTTTGACACCAGCTTTATCAAAAATAGATAAAAGTTCTTCCACATAATCATTGTGGATGAGGAGCGCAACAACATGGTTGTCAGGGAAGTGTACATCCAATACACGAGCATTATTGATTTTAAGCTTACGTAACTTGGTACGAAGACTAGAAATAGCCTCCCGATACCGACTTGGTAGGTAGATGTACTGGTACCCATGTGATTCTGATACCGTAGTGAAAGTACGAGTAATTGCCTGAAACTGTCGAGGTGTGATGCGACGAGTCCGCTTTGCCTTAGGTGTCTTAGGTGGTGTGGGGGCATGCTTACCCTTAGCTGCAACAGAGGCAAAAGAGATAGCAGAAGATTGGGTCGACTCTTCCGTTGTACTATTTTTGTTTACTATGGCAGAGGCATATTTTGAAGCTTCAGTGCCTTGTGTAGAGCTGGATGTGGGTGCCAAAACAGGAAACTCTACAGAGGTCGTAGATTGTTTCTCCAGTTCCTGGATTCTGATGTTGGCAGAATTCAATTCAGCACGCAAGCGCTGGTTTTCTGCCACCAGATGTTCTAATTGGGATAGGCGGTCGTCATACTGGCGGAACCTATCCAAAATTGTGGAAACCCAATTAGGTGGTGGTGCATGTGTTTCTTCAGCCTGTGGCTGTGCAGATTCAACCGAGAGGGAAAAATTTTCAGTGCTCTTTACAGTTGCATGTGTTGCTACCTGAGGAAGCATAGTGATTCCAAAGTTCATGTTGCTGGGAATGTTGAAATTGTGTTCCGGTAGAGCTGTAATGGCGTTCTTTTTTGGTGCCATTTGTTTATTCTTTTTGTTAATTCCTGATGAGGGTCGAAAGACAGAATCAACAGGTAGAAGAGGTGGCGTACGGTCGGAAAACAGGCGCTTGCTTGGGGTTTCGACAGCTGAAGAGGAACTATCTGTTTCTATAATAGCAGTTGATGTGCTAACTTGTTGCTTTGTAGATGAAGCTGCTAATTTCTCGGAATTGGTAATTTCAAGATCTTGAGATGTCGAAATGGTGCTTCTTTCTGCAGAAATTTTTGGTTGGGATGCGTTTGAGCTGTTTGGTGCTTTGCTTGTTGGGCTATGAATGATGTTTATGTTGTCTGGTAAGTTACTAACTATGATACTTTTAGGACACGTGATCGGGAATACTTTTATCCGGTTGTACAAAGGATAAAAAGTGATCGAAAAGTGAAAGAAAAGTGCGGGTATGCGGGTATAGCTCAGCTGGGAGAGCGTTAGACTGAAGATCTAAAGGTCGGGTGTTCGATCCACTCTAGCCGCAAGTATGTTTTTGCGGATTGTATTGCACTGATATACAGTCAAGTTTTTTTTTGTACTGTAACACAATGCAGCAAACTTTTGCAGCATTTGACTTTTCTCTCTCCAACTAATTCAAATCCAGGAAAATACAAACAAATACGTATGAATACAGATAAATCCAGAAAAATACAAAAAAATACAGAATATCCACAAAATCATCAAAAACAGTATATAATCAGAAAAGCCAAAAACATATAAATAACTTCAATATTTCTTATACTTTTAAAACTTACTTACTCTTGACTTACTTACTTCACTTATTTACTTTACTTTTTGATTATTTTAATAAATATCATACAAAGTAAATCTCTTTTGTTTTCCTTTTATTTTATCTAATATCAAGAACAAGAAGTCCCTTGAAGCAAATACACTTCATTGTAATCCCCTTTTTTTTTTTATCTTTTTACTTTATTTTATTCACAACAGTTTGATCTACTTAACAAGATCTGGTGGTCACTTTACTCAAGCAACTCATATTCAAATCATTACTCTTTTTGGAATCAAATCCTACCTAAACCTTTGATCTTACATCAAGACTCTCTTAAATCAAACCTATTTAACACTATATAAACTCTACAAACTCCAATCTCACAGTATATTTTATTCTCATTTTGGTGTAACACACAAGAATAAAACGGCGGAATTTAAATCGTTGCAGTTTATAACGAACGCCTTGCAGTTTACAACAACCGCCTCTTATGTTATAACAACCATTCAAAATACCAAAAACAGAACAAAACATAAAATCCAAAAACATATAAATAACCCCAAATAATAATCTCAAAAAATACTTCACTCTTAACTTCCTAACTACTTTACTTTTTCTTTTATCAAATAAATATTCTTTTAAAGAGGCAAACTATCTCTTATTTTATTTAACATCAAGAACAAGAAGTCCCTTGAAGCTATTATACTTCATTGTAAATCCCCTTTTTTATTTTTATTCTACCTTAACTAAAACAGTTTGATCTACTTTATAAGATCTGGTGGTCACTATAACAAGCGAATCAAGCCAATCCAACTCATATAAAAGCAATTATTATACCAATTACAACTTAAATCTGTTTATTTAAACCTCAATTCAACACACTCAAGCGAACTAGTAAAAATTTATTACATTGGATAGTGTTGTGACGCAGTTGGTGTAACGTTTGCGGAAGAAGGGACTCAGTCGTAGGAGGGACCTCAGTCCTAGGAGGGACATCAGTCCCTGAAGATAAACAAAAAAAAGTTCAAAAATATAAAAACACAAAAAAATCACAACCTTATAAATATCCCTTTATCCTTTCACTTTTGAAAGACTTACTTTTGATATAACTTACTTTTTACTTACTTTTGACATATTTTACTTTAACATAAATAAAAAGAATATCTTCAAGGATCTACATTTAAAATCTTTCTGATCCCCTACATATACATCAAGTCAAGTCCTTAGAAGTCAAATTATCTTCATCGTATCAATCTTATATTCTCTTATCAAGAAAACTCTTATTACTTTTTACTGTTTGATCTACAATACAAGATCTGGTGGTCACTTACTACAAGCAAACCAAATTTATCAACATAAACACAAGCTTTTGATCTCAAATTCTTTTACACTTCAAAGAAAAGTCAAATTATTTCTAAACTCTTAAGGCCATTTAAGCGAAACAATACCTATCACAAGAAAAATTACAGTGTTACAAATATTCCTTTTTTGATACTTCTACCTACAGTTATCATCCGCAGTATAGTCGCAGCAATGTCGCAGTAATATCGCAGTACTTTCAATATTAACATTAGAACAAAATATAACAACATCACCTCTGCAGCAAATGAAAAATAGTATAAATAGACATTATCTTTATTAAATAAAATCAATCAATCTTTTACTACTTAATAAGTTATCGGTACCTTTGTTAATTACTATAAAAATATTCGTGATCAAACACGACACTGCGTAACAGCCTATTTGAAAACGGTGTAACACACACAATGGGAAAATATTAAAAAATTGTACCACAAGAATTGAATGAATACAGTAAGCTGTATGAATACAGACAGTGTCTGAATTCAGATGGCTATGTAGATGATGTATCCATCATTCATAACTCGATATGAAAACAGTATTAATAAGCTACATGTAAAATATATCCAATAGATAGGCTACAGGTTAATTCGGATAATCTTCATTAAGGATAAGATGCTGCGTAATTGCACGGTTAAATTATATTAAATCCAGGAACTAAATCACAGTCAATCATATACGAGTATTCTATGGATAAATGCTTATGATGACAAAGATAACAATGGAAGAACACGTAACCATTATCTATTTGTCATCAGTTATATCATACTCATTAATTATTAATCCATAACATGAAATATTATCCGTGTATGAAAAGTATAAATAGAGTATCATTTTCTTATTAAATAAAGCAATCTCTTTATCGAGTCTCGTCCTCTCTTGTTCCTTTCTATTCTTGGATAAATCAGTAGATTCATACAAAAAATTTT
This sequence comes from Rhizopus arrhizus, assembly GCA_024220505.1. Lineage (NCBI taxonomy): Eukaryota > Fungi > Mucoromycota > Mucoromycetes > Mucorales > Rhizopodaceae > Rhizopus > Rhizopus arrhizus. The sequence goes on from JAKZZE010000011.1 coordinate 1,554,714, forward strand.
TCACACTAAAAACCAAAAACAACAGATAATCAGAAAATTCAAAAAACATATAAATACCTCGACATTTTAACAGCAATCCAAACTTCACTTCACTCTTAACTTTTGTTTTACTTTACCTTATTACTTTACTTTTTGATTATTTGAATAAATATCATACAAAGTAAATCTCTTTTGTTTTTCTTTTATTTTACTTAACATCAAGAACAAGAAGTCCCTTGAAGTATATACACTTCATTGTAAATCCCTTTTATTTTAGTATATTTTATCTTTATTTTACCTTTTTATTTTTACTTTACTTAAGACAGTCTAATCTACTTAACAAGATCTGGTGGTCACTTATTACAAGCGAACTTATATTCAAATCATTACTCTTTTTTTTTGAATCAAATCCTACTTAAACCTTTGATCTTATATCAAGACTCTCTTAAATCAAACCTATTTAACACTATAAAAACCTTACAAACTCCAATCTCACAACGGAGTATCAACTCTTTTGCTTGAGAACCAAAAACAATATAGAATCATAAAAACCAAAAAACATATACATTTGTTGGAATAATTGTTCGGATGTTTTGCAATTTTATACGTTTTGCTTTATATCTCTGCAGTCAGATAGGATAGAGCTACTTACAATACCTCATTAGAAAGCGACAGCTGTCACATATAACATATAAAAAGTTAAGGTTATCGGATTACTTACATATATAGTAAGGCCAAATTGAGTCAAGCATGTGCATTCGAACAATTTTTCCAACTGAATCATCTTTTATTTAATATCGTGTATAACCGCATTTAGCTTTAATGACTGCTCTACAACAAGCTGGTATACTCTTGATATATGCTTGGTATTGCTCTTTAGTAAAAAAGTTCCATTCTTTATCGATTCTAGACCGGAGATCATGCACTCCTTTAGCCATACGTTCATATAAATTCAGCCTCAACTTCAAATGGTGCCAGAGATGCTCTATAGGATTCAAATCAGGACTTTGAGCTGGCCAATTGAAGGTGTGCTCTTCTTTAAACCCATTTTCTTTAAACCAAGCACGAGCAAGCTTCGATGTGTGCTTAGGATCGTTATCTTGTTGAAAATAGATAGCCTCCTGATTGTAGCCATAGTAGTTCAGGCTGTCCATCAGTGTAGTTGATAGGATATGAACATAATCTGATGCTTTCATAGTACCGTCCTCAATTGCGAAGGCATATCCAGGACCATCCCATGTCATACAACCCCAAAGCATCACACTGCCAGCTCCTCCTTTGACTGTAAGGTCAAGATGATGAAGTTGTAATTTGTCACCAGGTCTTCTCCAAAAGTATTTACAACCATCCGAGCCCCAAACATTAATCTTGGTCTCATCAGAAAACACCATACGCCTCCAGTCATCTTCTGTCCAATTTTTGTGAGCTTTAGCTCATTTTAGTCTAGCTTCCATGTGTGATTTTTTGAGGAGAGGCTTTTCCTTCTTAATTTGGGTACTGAAACCCATGTTGTGAAGCATTTTTACTGTACCAAAATAGCCTATCTTATAGCCAATACTGTTTAAATATGACCATACGCTCTTTGCAGTCTGAAGTGAACCATTTATAAGCTCTCTCTTCAGGTAATTCTTTGTTATTGAGCTTATACTAATCTTTCTACCAGCATGACCTCGAGTACGTTTAGGTGCATACAAGTTCTTGTACTTGCTCAAAGTGGACCTTGATACTCCTGAAACACGTTTCATGATTTCTGAGTATGATAAACCTTTTTCCAACAGCGACCGAATGCTTTCTTGCTTGCTACGAGATAAAGGGTGTACCATGATATAAAGAAGTATAGGCTGTACGAGGTAGAAGGGAAACACTGCAAAATCCAGCCTTATTTATATATTTTAAGCTCTGACTAAAAGCAAAAGCGCTATTTCATTATTACGTCATTTTGTAATACTGTATTTGTGACGTCAGAAATGTAATAAGTCGGAGTTTTTTTTATTAAAGAACCAAAGGAAAAAATATAAATGTGTCTTTTGAAAGTTGGATCTGTTTCTCAATTGGGATGTCAACGTGACTTGGTTTTATTCATCACAAAAAACGTCAATGATATCATCATTATAGAATGCATTGAGTTGGAAAAATTGTTCGAATGCACATGCTTGACTCAATTTGGCCTTACTATATATGCAAGTAATCCGATAACCTTAACTTTTTATATGTTATATGTGACAGCTGTCGCTTTCTAATGAGGTATTGTAAGTAGCTCTATCCTATCTGACTGCAGAGATATAAAGCAAAACGTATAAAATTGCAAAACATCCGAACAATTATTCCAACAACTGTACAATTAAAGAATGGTTAGTACTTTTAAATACTTCATTCTGTTTTGTTAATTTCTTACAATCATAGTTCACTGGATAACCATCGTCATCTACGTCCATCAAGTTGCTATCACCACTAGACACCTTGGAAAATGCCTGTTGTGGTCTAGCTTGAGGAGTGATGGTGAGGTTAGACTTGCTACCATTGGGCCTTGAAGTATCCAAGCGAACAGAACGGATGGCCCTAGTTGGACCTTGATAAGGCTTGTCCCGAGGACAGCGAGCAGCATGTTCTTTTGACCAGGGGACATTACCCAAGCAACGATAGCAGTTTTTGGCAACCGAAACAAAAGACAAGGAAGGACTAGATGTACCAAGAGACGAATTTACCAAAGAAGGATTTTTGTTCAGTAGATCCTTGTATTTGTTGCATATTTCAATTGTGTGATTTGCAAGACCATGGATTGCGCAACGGAATTTACTTTTCAAATTTCCAACTGAAGAATGTTTCTTCATAGTACCCAGTGAGTTGCTTGATGAGCTGAAGTTCTTTGGGTTGTAATTTGATGCCTCTGTTCCACTTGTTAGGAGAGACGAAGATAAAGACTTGGAAGGGGCAGATTCTTGACGACTTGGATTACCCACCTCAGAGCACAAGTTGGATGACAAGCCCATTCTAGCTTTTGCTGCAACTTTTGTCATGAAGTCTTGTTGATCTCTTCCAAGGTTTAACAAGGAGCGAGAGACCTCCTGACGTAAAAAGTTTAGCAAAGCACGCTTGTAGATGGATGCTGTCTTGATGTCATCATCCCACTTGGCAGCTCTGCGGATTCTTTGAAAGCGATCTGTAAAAGCCCCAATCGATTCCGTTGATCCCATCTTGAGTGACAAGAGCTGATCCATATGCTCCAGTTCCTGGGCTACGTCTTGTGCCGCATAAGTCTTGATTATAATTTTACGGACCTCAGACCAAGTCAAGCTACGCCCTTTTAATACTTCGTTGAACCATGATCGTTGATCCCTGTTCATTTTGATGGGAACTAGGCGAGACCAACTAGCATCAACAGACAAGCCATTAGATTCAATTATTAATGAAAAAGTATCAAGTAGATCTTCCACAGAGTCATGGATGTCAGCATCCTTTCTCCAGACGTTACCACGCCACTGCCACACTGGGAGATCCGAAGGGATAAGATGATCCAGGCGAGGATGAGAATTTCTACTTGACATACCAGAACTAAAGGTCGCATCATTGGTAGATGGAGGAGGAGTGACACAAAACGCTTGAGCTTCATCAAGGAATTTGATACAGTTTTGGATGTTTACTGCTTGGTCCTGCAATTTCAGCAAATCTTCTTGGGTAGCACCAGCCACAACAGCACGAGCTATTTGCTGTCTAAGGTTCTCTAGTGTCACCCTAAATCCCATTACAGCGTCAACGGAAGGGTCTTCGGCTTGAGTACCTTGGTGGGGAGTAGAAGAGTCCTCTTGCTCACTAGCTATTTCCATATGTTCGACAACTTTTGATGTTTCTGCTATGTGTGTTCTAAACACACCAGTTTCACCATGAGTGAAAGTATTAGGAGAGTGATCTTCGTTAGCTATATTTGCTTTTTGTGATTGGGAGTTCAGAATTCGTTAAAAAAAAATGAAGCGTTTTAAGTATTCAAAATAAGATAAAGAAGAATTAACGAGACCGAGCAGTAGTTCTAAGGTCGAATACTTTTATTAAAGAAAGATTTCAAGGCTATTTATATTAGTTGAGCAAGACCTGAGATTAGATGACAAAAAATAGTTACGACCGATATGATTTGACATGTACAAGAAAAATTTTATAAACTGATGTTAATAATCAACTGTTGAGATGAAAGTGAAACTTGGCTGTTTAGGGCAGTGATAATTATCAGGTTCTATTCTTATTCAAACTCATTTGTAAAGATTTAGTCCAGAATGATAAGACTGTATCTTATTGACATGTCAAAATATGACACAAGCATTGTCTTCCAGTGACTACCGGCATGTTTCCTACGCCAGATAAACTCCACTAACTTCCATGGCATTATCAATTGATGTATCCATCATTCATAACTCGATATGAAAACAGTATTAATAAGCTACATGTAAAATATATCCAATAGATAGGCTACAGGTTAATTCGGATAATCTTCATCAAGGATAAGATGCTGCGTAATTGCACGGTTAAATTATATTAAATCCAGGAACTAAATCACAGTCAATCGCAGTCAATCATATACGAGTATTCTATGGATAAATGCTTATGATGACAGATGTAACAATGGAAAAACACGTCACCATTATCTATTTGTCATCAGTTATATCATACTCATTAATTATTAATCCATGACATGAAATATTATCCGTGTATGAAAAGTATAAATAGAGTATCATTTTCTTATTAAATAAAGCAATCTCTTTATCGAGTCTCGTCCTCTCTTGTTCCTTTCTATTCTTGGATAAATCATCAATGCTGTACAATGACGACTAGTCACTCCTCGTTTGATACCATTCCAGGTGCCTAGTAGCAGGTTGTTAGCATCGTCTGAGAATTCTATGATCTACACAAGTACGTACCTTCTATAGTATTAGTACAAGCACCTGTCTTCGGATCACGGAACATTTTTGAGTGATTGACCGTTTCAACTATTCAGTTTCGGCTTGGATCACTGTCAATCCCTTTATAGCCTTTCCAGCAATCTATCGTAACATGCGAGCCTGTCATCAATGATTAGGTGCACTGATCATCTAGCATATACATATTCTAATCATGACCATCCTTTACGAATGTATCGATTATTAACTTCAAGTTATTTTGATTGCGGTTAGGTACCATCAGCAAGAACACCTTACGCTCGGGCGTACGCTCTATACCCCCAACAACTCAAACACCATCGACCCTCTTCCCCTTGTTGTACTTTCGCTTGGCAAACTTTCGTCTATTTCAGCAACAGTAGATTGTCCATCACTGTCGATTCCACCTATGTATGGTGTGTTAATCACATCGTGTTCGAAAAGAATCAGTATGTCCATCAAAAAAATAATTTTTGTAAAGGTGACTACTGTTGCAGAACAGTAACTGATTGTGGTTGACATTGATAAATATAAGTCTTAACACAAGATCATAGTTAAATAAACCAAAATATAAGTTTATTTAAATAAGATCATACAATCAATTCCAATTAAACATATTCAAGAAAAATATGTATTGTATTAATGATGGTTATTTGAGAAGAAGTATCAACTAAAATAACAGAATCTAATCCAAATCAGGAATATTTCTAATATTTCGTGTAAAATAACGTTATCCAAATCAGTGAGGAATCTCTAGAGTAAAAAAAATAATCTATGACAGACATACAAAAGAACAAATGAAAAGTTTTCATAATCATAATTATAGATGACACTTGCTAAAGTACCTGAATATTAAAAGAACGCTTACAATAGAAGATATCAAGCCACTCACTCAATAAGATATAAATACCTGCATTCATTTAGAATAATTTTCACTATAACTCAAAACTGAAATAAAGATCGGCCTCAAGAAGTACACAAACTGTTTCTCGATCTTTATTTCCACATCCTTCTTTATTATTTTTATCATTATACAACAACTACAAACACCATACATTATCGCTCAATAATTTCTATATTAAAGCAGTTTAGCTTATTTTTTACTTTCTTCACATTGCTTTCTTTTACCTCCCAAATCTTCAAAATCCAAATCTTGATTAAGCCCCATGATGGGATCTACTGCCTTTATGCCCACTTCTAATTGAATATCTTTTACTTTGTCCATAATCGCTTGATTTGCTAAATATGTCTCCAAATGCACTTTATGATGAATGCTTGATTTCGATACCATCCACTGTTCAGCAAACGTATGACGCGCCTTTTTCATTGTATCTTCTTTACATGCCAAATTATTTGAATTCATAAAGGATTCGACATGTTTTTGTTTAAGCCCTGTCGGAAACGCTGCTGACCACTGATGAAGTTGATAATAACAGTCTTCGAGTTCATTCAGCCATACCTGACAAAGACTGTACAGACGACTGCATAGACCCATATAGACAAGGGCTAATGAAACAAAGTGTTCTAATTTCAGTAAAGTTGAATTAGCCCTGTAGGTCTCGACAAGAACAACTTTGAGTTTATCTAATATGAGGCTTGCACCAATGATTCGATGCATACTGTATTCTATTGACTCTTTGCTTGGTATAAAAGTCCAGTTTCCTGTACACTTGTCTAATCTATGGTCACAACATAAATATTCCTTTTTCTTCCCTCTTATTTTTTTGTGTGTGCTCACGTTTTGACATTCCAAAAGGATAAACAAAGTCTCTCAAGTTCTTTATCAACAGCCAAGTTCTTTAATCTTTTAATCAGTTTCCTTAACTCCATTGATCTCTTGAATCGATGAAAAGGTCTCTGTTGATTAAGATTTTTATAATAAAGACGATCCAAAACTGCTACTTCGATCCAAAAGGTTTTTTGATTTCTAAAGAATTCAACAAATCCTTTTAATTTATCCAGCTGATCTTGATGATCTATTTTTACAGTTTTATTGATGCGTACATTGGAAAGTATAAGATTAGGTGGTAAAGGAGGATCGAGTAGTGTATAATAAGGTGGAGGTGTCATTTAATGGAGAAAAAAAAAAAGTACTTTCTGTTTGTTTTTTTGTGCGGAGTCTTTATTTAAGGTGTTTTAATTTTAAATTCACGTCTAACTCTTTCTTTTCTTTTTTTTTGTAAGAAATGCATAGAGATTTTAAACTGTAAAAAGAGAGATGATGTTTTTTTTTTAAAAGAAAAATATAGTAATACTTTATGATAGATATACTACCAAGGACTCGTATATTATAGCTCCTGTACAATCAGAGTCTTTATTGTTAGTAAACCGAAAGGATGGTGGTTTACAAATAACAGGTTGGCAAACGTCGCTACTTTTGACACACTTTATACTTACATACTTTTAGATAAACTTCCCACTCCAGTTGAGCAAGAAAGCACATTATATATCTACGGTATCATGGGTTTTATTCAGTTGTTATCGGGTGATTACATGTTGACTATCACTGAAAGAGAAGTTGTGGGTTCTATTAAAGGAAAGAGTATTTATCGTATTGGTGCTTTTCAGATATTGCCCTTGGCTCGTCATTTGGATGCTTTGAGCGAAGAAGAAGTAAGATGATATAGAAAAGAGCTGAAGTATGTATTGATTATTTGGAAATAGAAAGCGCAAGAACAATATTATGTTAATTTATTAGAGTCACATCTTCGAACAAATACCTTTTATTTTTCATATGATTATGATTTGACTCAATCCATTCAAAAACAAACCCAATTAAATATGAGTGAGGCTTTATATAAAAGAGTAAGCGAAGCTAGCTCGTCTATTGGGTTGTTGATTAAATGTTTTATAGGCAGATGAAAGATTCTTTTGGAATCAATTTGTATCATCCAAGTTAATTGATGCTAACGTAGATGTAAGGCATATAAATAGAGAGATATTTGAGCAGGAAGTTGATTGAAATACATTTTGTAGTTATCTGATTATATTCTGCCTGTCATGCAAGGATGTAAAGTATATTTTTACAAAAAAAAGCATGCATTAAACTCCTCTGAATAGTTGTAGAAATGAACTCTTGTAAAGTAAACAACAAATCCTTTGTTTGGGGCTTAATCACCCGCAGAAGTAGACACCGTCCTGGTACACGTTACTTTTCCCGTGGTATTGATGAGTACGGACATGTATCCAATTTTGTAGAAACCGAACAATTTGTGTTGTATGCAGATGCTCAACTTTCCTTTGTTCAAACCAGAGGATCTATTCCTGTCTATTGGGCACAAATCATTAACCTTAAGTATACGCCCAGACTTTGGATTGGTGAAACCAGAAAGAGTGTAAGCTCTAAAAATGTAAAAATATACACTGATACTTACACATACTATAGCTGGCTGCTGCTCGCGCTCATTTTGATGAACAAATTCGACTTTATGGACCTCAAACGCTAATTAATTTGGTCAATAAGAAAGGATATGAATTGCCAATGGGTCAAGCTTATGCTCGTACTGTTGAGCAACTGAATGATCCTCGATTACATTACATTCACTTTGATTTTCATGCTGAATGCTCTAAAATGAGATGGCATCGTATTGATCTTTTGATTAACCAATTAAAGGACACATTAGCAGAAGAAGGGTAACGCTAAAGAAATAAGCGAAGGAGATGATACTGATCATGACGTGTGTAGGTATTTGTATGTAGACGCTCAAGGAGCAGTGAAAAAAACACAGAAATCAGTCATTCGTACCAACTGCATGGATTGCTTAGATCGTACCAATGTAGTTCAAAGCACAATCGCTCGCTATGTCTTGACTCAGCAATTGCATGAACTTGGCATCCTTGGATCTGAACAAAAATTGGAAGATCAAGAAGAATTGATGATTGCTTATAGAAATAGTACGTAACATGTACTTGTGCGAATTAAACTTACATCTTTTGCATAGTTTGGGCTGACAATGCAAATGGTGTCAGTTGTGTTTACTCTGGTACTGGTGCCCTCAAAACAGATTTCACAAGGTAACAAGAATGAGTAAAGACAGTAGGATGATGAATACTGATATTCTCCATAGAACCGGACAGCGCACAAAGGTTGGCGCATTACAAGATTTACAAAATTCAATTGTTCGATACTGCAAAAACAACTTTATGGATGGTTTCCGTCAAGATTCATTTGATTTGTTCCTTGGAAGATATAGTGTTGGCCATAAACCTCTTGTTATCAATGAAGACAACCGATCTCTTCGCATCCGCGTCGTAAGTATACACTACAAATAGACATGGACGGATCTAACGTATCTCAGGTACCTTATATCATGTTCTTTGCTTTGTTCATGCTCTTCATAAACATCCTTCGTCCAAATTACTCTGGTTTCAAATCTGTCACGTCCTATATCTTGCTTTTATTGTTTTGGGTCTCTGTCTTGATCTCAGGTGTTCGATTTGCAGCTAAACATGGTGATCAATTTGTCCAGTGGCCACGTCTGCTTCAATTGCCATCCACGGAAGAAATTGAAGAAATACCTGCGATGGCAGAAAAGGAAGGCAGCATGGCACCTCCTGAGTTTGCAAAGACTGATGTCATTTAATAATAAAGAACAGTGTTGATTTGTTTGTGTAAATTTAGTTCATATGATGTCGTTTTGATCATGTGTACCCACCATTACCTTCTGTAAATACATACTCGCTTTTGAGTGATTAAACCATCCAATTATGGCCTTAATTTCTTCTTTCATAACTCGTCTTGATTTCTATTGATTACTTTAATAGATAATATGAACATAGATAAAAAAATAACAATTGATAAAAGTTAGGCTACCTTGGGATACATTCTCCTTTTTTTTTCATTTTATATAGAGTGTGTATCTTTCGACATGTGCATAGTACCATTATTATTCAATTTTACGGCTTTTTGTAGACATTCAAGTGTCCCTGTTTAATTTGGATTCGTCGAGTGAGATTTGATTCGAAAATGATGAAATTTCAAATAGAATGATACCATTTGTTAATGTCCACTAATTATCCCATTGGAAAATGAAAACAGTGAACCATAAAATGGCTAGCTTATGTATCATGTTTTGCGTTTCTTAATTCATCCCTAAGAGCTCACTATCCTTATCCAAGTATTCTAGAGTAAGTCCTTTCTCCATTTTAACTCTTTTCGATGGGGAGTTTTTTTTTTTATATACTCGTCATCCCTTTCCCAGAGTGTCTCTTGTTTGACACAATTGCTCTGTATAGAATGTTGTTTTAATTCCTTATTTTTGAAGCATTCTTTGTTATGGACAGTGATTGAGTTATCTCTAATGGTAGGTTGTTATTAACCGCCATCGTTTGTTTTGAATCGGACGATTCTTCTGGTAGTGTTGCATCTTTTTTTACATTCTTTTGAAGAATGGTGAAATAGGCATTTTGTATCTCTCGATGAATAAAACTAACAGCAAGTCAATCAGCTAATGAGTCTCTTGGATCCCTTTGTCGTGTAAGGACGAGAAAGAACCCATGCAGTACAAACTGCGTCTTAGACTATAACCGTGTGGTTTAAACTGCGTAAGCTGTTTATTGTCCATAGCACAAAGTACAATGTACGATATACAATAAAAACCTGTGAAAGAATGTTTCAAGTGATCTCACATGACACTAAGGAAATCATCAAGTAAATACAAGTATGAATCAAAACAGCCATGAACCTCTTTCTAAATTTGATCCAATCTTTTCATTTATTCATTGTTCTTAACACGTCTTACCAGGCACTTTCGATACATTCGATGAATATTCAGAGAATACAACATGAAGACATTGAATGCAGTTATGTATGATTGGTATCATATCAATAATGATAAAAGACTGGGCCTTACACTCACCTTTATATCATTATCTGATTATATCACTCAATTAGGAATTTTGATAGCTGCGATCATCAGATTTTGCTAGCGCCCTGTAGCAGTACGAATATTCAGCTGTTCCTCAACAAAGATACTTTGATATGTTTGAAAACAGATGTATGTTTTTAGATGTTGAAAAGGAGATAGCATGTTGGATACGGCAGTGTCGCCATTTTGAAAATACAAACTGCAAAAAGAAATTAGTTGGGTTTTAAGTGAACACCCATCTTTCACTCTCCGAACATGACTAATCGAGTGTTCCTTTTTATGCAATTTTTTAAAAGGGGGGCGGAAATGATGACAAAGTGAAACTGTGTTCATGATTGGATAAGAGCTTGCTTACAAATACAAGGAGATTCTATAAAAAGAGGAAGAGAGGGGGAACCTAAAACATTTTGTTTTTATTGAAACAATGTCAAAAGTTGTCTACGATTATCTTGTGATTGGAGGTGGTTCGGGTGGTCTTGCTTCTGCCAGACGTGCGAGTGGTATTCACGGTGCGAAGGTAGCTCTGGTCGAAGTCCAGCAGAGATTAGGAGGAACCTGCGTGAATGTGGGTTGTGTGCCTAAAAAGGTCATGTGGAATGCCGGTAAGTCTGTGATGACCATCCGATAAGCAATGAGCTCATTCTTTCACTAGCTTCCATTGCTGAATCGCTTCGTGACGCAAAACAATATGGCTTTGGTGACCATGAAGCCAGCTTTGATTGGCAGTTTTTCAAACAAAAGAGAGATGCCTATATCAAACGACTGAACGGAATCTACCAAAGAAACTTGGAGAACGACAAGATAGAGCGATTTGAAGGATTTGCGAGTTTTGTAAACAAGAACACGATCCGCGTACAGACATCCGACACAGAATCTTTTGAACTTCAGGCCAAAAAGATCTTGATTGCCACAGGTAAGGACCAAGAAAAGAAAAGGGTGATTTGTAACATGCTCTGTAGGTGGTCATCCCATCATCCCAGATATTCCCGGTGCTCATCTCGGTATTGACTCGGATGCCTTTTTTGACCTTGAACAGCAACCCGAGCGTGTGGCTGTGATCGGTACAGGTTACATTGGTATCGAATTGGCTGGGATCTTTAATACCTTGGGTACCAAGACCACGGTCTTTTCACGTACCAAGCACATCCTCCGTAGCTTTGATGCCATCATTCGTGATAACCTGTTGAAGGAAATGCAGAGCGTAGGTGTAGATTTTGCATTTGAGTCGAGTGTCAAGAGCCTTGTACGAGAAGAAAATGGTGCTATTCGTGTAGAATACGACGTCCATGGTGTGGCTCATTCCCTGGAGGTCGACACAGTCCTTTGGGCCGTCGGTCGTTTGCCCAACATCAAGAAATTGAATTTAGAAGCCGTGGATGTCCAGTTGACAGACAAGGGACACATTGCTGTGGATGAATACCAAAATACATCTACTCAAGCTATTTATGCTTTGGGTGATGCTATTGGCAAATCTGAATTGACGCCAGGTATATAGAATGCAAAGATGAGAAAAAGTGGAATTCACCCAGTTTGCTGTAGTTGCCATTGCTGCTGGTCGTAAGTTATCGGATCGTTTGTTTGGCGGTGAACAGTTCAAGGAATCCAAACTGGATTACGAAAATATTCCAACTGTTGTCTTTTCTCATCCAACAGCAGGCACTGTTGGTTTAACTGAAGATCAAGCCCGTGAAAGATATGGTGATGAGAATGTCAAGGTCTATACCTCCAAATTTGTCAACATGTATTTCTCCATGCTTGAACATAAGGAACCTACGGCTTATAAGCTTGTGGTAACAGGACCTGAGGAAAAGGTGGTGGGTGTTCATCTTTTGGGTAGAGGCAGTGATGAAATCCTTCAAGGATTTGGTGTGGCTGTACGTATGGGTGCTACCAAGGCTAACTTTGATGCATGTGTTGCTATTCATCCAACAGCTGCTGAAGAATTGGTAACGTAAAATATACACTGGTTGTCTTTATTGTATAGTCCAGCTAACGTTTTTGTCATCATAGGTTACCATGCGATAATAAGATTTATAATAATAAACAATTCCTACTTTCTCATCTCTAATACTTTTATGCGCTAAAAAAAAAAAATTAAATTTCAGTTATTTTATCTTTTATAGATTTTGACAGGTCACCCATGTTGAAATTCAAACAGGCCATTGCTGAACAGTTATCCAAACATGTATCGACATGTCCCAACAAGATCATAAAGGGCTTTAAAATACCCAATAAGAGAAAACAAGGCGATCTATCCATTTCAATGTTTGATTTAGATCCTTCTTTAAAGAAATCAGGACAACAACTTCCACTACAGGCACAAGCCATAATCACCAAAGTACGCCCTTTGAGAAAAGGAAAAAAAAAAAAGTTTTGACATGTTTTGTTTAGATTGATGCCAATCAATATATAGACAAAGTCACTGTAGACGGTTTAAAATTATCGTTTCAATTCAAACAAAAAGAATTTACTCAACAAGTCTTGACCCAAGTCTTTCAACAACGCAGTCGATATGGCTGGGCTGATCTGCCAGCGGGGAACAAGACCGTGTTGATTGACTATAGCTCACCCAATATTGCTAAAAAGTTTCATGTGGGCCACTTGAGAAGTACGATTATCGGCAACTTTGTGAGAAGGATACATGAAGAATTGGGTTATAAAGTGATTGGGATGAATTATTTGGGTGATTGGGGCAAACAATACGGTAAGTCAAAAGACAAAAAAAAAGGGGGTCCCTGATCATGGTACTCATCGAGTACGAAAGGTTTGCTGGCGGTTGGATATGAAAAATATGGAAATGAAGTGGAATTAGAAAGGGATCCTATTCGTCATTTGTATGACGTGTATGTAAAAATTAATGCGGATGCAAAAGACGATGAAAGTATTCATGTTCAAGCAAATCAATATTTTAAAAGAATGGAAGAAGGTAAGGGGTCGGTATGTGGGGCTGAACGAGATACTGATCAAACTAGATGATCCTGAGGCTTTGTCGGGGTGGAATAGGCTGAGGGAGATGAGTATACGTTCGTATGAGGAAGTCTATAAACGATTGGATGTTAAATTTGATGTGTACTCGGGTGAATCTGAAGTGAAAGATTACGTCCCTCAAGTATACAGCTTATTAGAACAACACAATTTATTGCAACAGGCACCGGATAGCAAGGCCTATGTTGTAGACCTGACAGAGCACGGACTGGGCAAGGTTCCCGTCAAGAGATCCGATGGTACATCGCTCTATGTGACACGCGATTTGGCAAGTATCCTGATGAGACGAGAACGGTATCCGTTTCAAAAGGCAATCTATGTTGTGGGGAACGACCAAGAATTTTATTTCAAACAAGTCTTTCAGATTGCAAAGATGATGCTGCCTGATGCAGACCTTGAATTAGAGCATGTAGGGTTTGGATTGATCAAGGGTATGTCAACCAGACGAGGTGAGGTAGTCTTTCTGGAAGACCTTTTGAACAAAGTACAGAGAATGAATAAAAACTATATGGAAAATAATGAAAAATGCCAAGCAGAGAATATTGAGGAAGTAGCCGATACGTTGGGTGTGTCAGCGATCATGATACAAGACATGAAAACAAAACGAGCCTTGGGTTATGACTTTTCTTGGGATCGGATGATCAGTCGAGAGGGCTATACGGGTGTTCGGGTACAGTACGCTCATGTCAAGGCGTGTGGGATCGAAAGGAACTTTCCTCTGGCGATATCACCCGATTGTGATTTTTCAATCTTGAAGGAACCAGAGGCGTTCAATCTGGTTCATACCATCTCGCAATTTCCTGATGTTGTCGAAAGAGCATTTGATACACTAGAACCATCGATGATCACTGGCTATCTGTTTGATTTAATGACAGCGACCAATGGTGCTTATAAACGGCTACAAGTCGTACGTCAAAGTCCAGAAGTGGCCAAGGCAAGAATGTTGCTCTTTTGGTCAGCTAGAACTACTTTGAGAAATGGGTTATATCTTCTTGGTATTAATAGAGTATTGGAAAAGATGTAAAATAAATAAATTTTAATCATACCGTACGACTTTACCCTTTTTAATTAAACATGGTCTCTATGGAAAAGGCATTTCTGAATTCTGTGAAACATCCCCTTCTCTACTTTGAATAGAAACAGGCCGATGGATTCTTGTGAAACAAACATGAAAAAAAAAAAAGCAAATGGTTTTTCTGTAAAAATATGCATCCCTACTCCTTTGCAGATCAAATCATAAAGGAATGTAAGACAAGAAAGAATTGGTTTTGTTTGATGCACGTGGGACATCAAAATGAAAGGTTTTATATGTTTGTGTTACTAAAATTAAAAAAGGGTATTTTCTATAATGAAGGTTCATGAACCATTGGAACCAAATAAACCACCTGTTCTTTTACGATCAGTGGCATTTCTCCTTGTGCCACAAATCCAAAGGATTCAAAGAATTTGACAGATTTTGTATCATTGATCACTTCAACATAGATTGGCACTTTCACTTTTTCCAAAAGATAAGTCATCAAGGCCTTACCATATCCTTTGCCTTGCTCTTGTTCAAGTACACCAATGAAACTGATGATGATATATTTTGGGTATTCAGCCATGATATGTCGACGTATTTTATCATGAACAGATTTGTGTCCACAAAAGGATAATAAGCGTGCGTACTTGGATGTCTGAATTAGTTGTGACCAGTGAAAGGGTTGATCGGACCAGACCAGGACACCTTTGCATCCCTCCACTTGAATGACAGAGCTTCGATTCCATGCGGTTTGAATCATATTTCTGAATAGATTGAAAAGTACAGCTTCACTCTTTTCAAAATAAGTCTTTAACGTCTTGTTGGATTGATATGCCTCAGTCAAAATATGAGCTGCTTCTTTAATGGCGCCTATTTTTTAATCCATTAATTTTTTTTTTTTTTCCATTTAATTTTTTTTTTTTTTTACTTTTAATGACCGGGCGAACATTGAGTTCTTCTTGATCGGGTTGAATGGATATCTTGCGAGATATACGGCGCTCGTCGATAGCAACTGGCATACAACAGACAGAAAGGGTTGGGGAATAAATAGAAAAGGATGAGAGTAAAAAAAAAATGTGTTGAAAAAGAAAGATGTTAAAAATTGTTCTTTTTTTTTTTTTAATCTTATTTTATAGAAAATAAAGTAATACAAACAGTCTCGACCGATGCACGGGGCTCATCCATTTTCCATCGTTTGATTCTTTTTAATTGTTTACATCAAACCAAATCAGGGTTGAATGTCGATAGCTTTACAAGTGGCACCGACTCTAGAGTGATTAAAACAGAAGAAACCATAAATAAACAAAAGTGCAAAATGGTGTTGTAATTCATTGTCAGACATTTTTTATACCTTGCATGTCTCAATTACTTTACAAGCAAACAGCTTGATGCTAGAGTGCATAGAATAATGTTTTTTTTTTTTATTAAAAATAAAATAAAATAAAAAAGCAGATAAGTACAATTAGCTCAGGGCTACTAAAAATGGTTTGATGTCGTTTTTTCTAAAAAAAAAAAAAAAAAAAAAAAAAAAAAGAAAAAAGAAAAAAGAGCGCTGATATCACCAAATACTGAATAGATTGCCTTTGCTTATTGTTTGTTTGTGTACATACAGATTATAGTTCAAGTAGTGTAGATATAATAGATAACGTTGCTATTATCTATCAATTCTTTTCTTTAAGCTAAAACCATCTGCCGGCTCCTCCTTAAATGGAATACAAACTTGCCGCTGCGACACTTTTAAGATTTCTATGAATGCAACTACGCATCTAACATTCAATCTTATCACATAAAATGAACGAGACCAGAATAGAGCATCATTCTACCCTCACTGCGTCTTCTTCAGCCAAGAAATGTGGCACTCATGTCTATTCTAAGATACTTTCCGCCCATGCCACCCTTAAAACTTGCCATTTAAAATCAAAACAGATTGACTTTGACCTCCTGTGCCTCATTCCACTTTCCCAAAATATCAATTGTCGAACGGAATCCCTTCCATTTTTCTCAAAGCCAACTCAATGAGGCGCAGGGAGATAAAGTATCTGATTGTTAACGTCTTGGGATTTCTATCGACAGCTGTAAAGACTTGATCCCAAAGGATCCATGTCTTATTCCTTCTACGTACACATGGTCTATCAGGTTGAAAACAAGTCTGATCTGTGGCTTGTCCTAAAGATCTTCTTATTCAACTGAAAATATTTCCTTTTATTTCCTCGTGATTGAGATGAACTCACAGAGCCAATTTCCTTATACATAAAAGGGTTCTTTTTGCTTATATCCAACCACCATAGAATAATTAATAAAGGTTTACTAGAAAAAAAAAATAGAATAAATGTATTGAGCCCTATCACTTTCTGTAAGAGTGAGAAAAAAAAATGAATAAATAGCTTTATATTATCACCACATTTTCTACCAGGCAACTTTTTTTTAAAGAAGTTGTTAAATTTCAAATTAATTAATCCAAAGTAGCATCAAGCGTTGTTCCTTTCTTAATCACCACGATGAACAGTCTATTCTAAAACACACTTGACTATGCATCTTTATCCTGACTTGATTCATACAAAGGGAAACACAACATGCAGCCAACGCCAACAATCAGTTCAAAACACTGGCTAGTCTCTTCATTCTTTAAAAATCCCATTTTGTTGGTTACAGTTTTTTATTGTAGACTTATAAAAGCAAATGGGTCTTTAAAGTAGTGTGTTATGAACTGAGGAAGAAAAAAGACGTGTTTTTAGTATGTTATTAGATACACAGTGATCTTTAACCAAACTGAAATAATGAAGGTTTCTTTTTATGAGATACAGCCAAATGTCTCATCCTTGTTACACCGATTCTTTATTTTTGAGGGGGTGAGCCTGTTGTCAAAGCATTAGAGTACAACTTGGCTCTTGTGCTCAGGTTGTGTCCGATGGATGAACAAGTGTTTATATCACTCCTACTTGATTCGTTCATCAAAGCGATAGATGTCTCTTTATGAAATCTTTCTCAGTCAGATGATGCATACTTTAGGATGGAGGCCGAGAGTGGAAAGCTTTCAAAACAAGCATCTAAAGGTCAAGGTTGCAAGGCACTCTTCATTTCACTACTTTTCGTGTTTATACTCAATGTGGGTCATCACAAGTTCATCTCTGTGATTCTTTTTCACTCGAGATCAAAGTGGCCCCCCCCCATTTTGATCCCCTGTCTGGGCTTCAGGCACATGTCTGTAATCACTCTGACTCGTCATTCAAGTCAAACAGAGGCTTTATTTATAGATCGTAAGCGGTGATCATCAAGGAAGAGGGGATTGATAAAAAGGGTAATCGGTATAACCTTTGAGATCATGCGTATAAAAAGTAAATCGATCATAAGGATTCAGTGGCCAGCGATGAAGAAGACGTTGAGGAAGATCTGGATTAGCCACAAACGCACGACCAAAGGATATCAAACAGTTGTTCTTTTCAGCATAGTCCATCGCAGCCTCTGTCGCGTTTGAATATCCACCGGCGACAATGATCGGTCCCTTCCAAATCTTGCGGTAGGGTTCAATCGAGTCCTGGTCAACAAAGGTATCGACCATGACGTTGGCGTGCGCCTGAACGAAATGAAGGTAGGCCAGATCGGGATGATGATGCTGAAGTTGAGAGACGAGGTAACTCCAGGTGTCGACGACGGTGTCATCCGAGACGTCCTGAAAATTAGCCCCGGGCGTCAAACGAATCGCGGTACGGTGCGCCCCGATGGCGTCCACGATGGCGTCCACGACCTGGAGAGGAAAGCGAGTGCGGTTCGGGATACTGCCACCATAGTCATCCGTTCGTCGGTTACTGCTCGAGTTGATGAACTGATCCAAAAGATAACCATGCGAGCTGTGGATCTCGACCCCATCAAAGCCAGCTTCGATCGCGTTCAGCGCCGCCTGGCGGTACCGTTCGATCCAGTCTTTGATCTCAGCCACCGTCAGGGGTCGTGGCTGCTCATGATCGCCTCCCAAGATGTAGTTCTTGCCTCGGGCTGGGATATCACTGGCTGAGACCACTTGCTCTCCGTTGGGATTCAAGTCCCTCGAGCCCACACGGCCGATATGCCAGAGCTGCATGAAAATAATGCCCCCTTTTTGATGAACAGCCTCCGTCACCTTTTGCCAAGCTTTGATTTGTTCCTCGTGATAGATACCAGGCACATGTCTGTAACCGCCCGCAAGACGATCGATGAACGTCGCTTCAGATATCATCAGTCCTCCTCGACTCGTTCGCTGTGAATAATATTCAACAAAGCTCTCCGTAGGAACAGCGTCCAGCGTGGCCCTGGCTCGAGTCAAGGGTGCCATCACCACGCGGTGTTCAAGTTGATTTTTTCCAATTTTGATGGGACTGAAAAGAGCTTTGGAAGCCATGCTTGACAAAGAGTGTAAGCTAGGTTAAAAGGAGGATGAAAAAAGAACGTGATTATCACTCTATCTCCAGAAAAATTTTTATACTGCGCTTCCACTTTCAATTTACTAGATGCTTGAAAACTCCGCTTACTGTTTTGAATCATGTTGGACATTCGTGTGAGATTGAATTGCCCAAAAAACCAGACCAAGTTGATCAGATGTTTGAAACTATTTTGCCGAGCATTTTTACCTACACCATTTCCGGAAATAGATTGCACAAATACAAAAAAATCTTTGCACACATAAAAAGTAAAGATTGCATAACCTTCTAAATTTCTTATTGCGCAGTTGTGCAATCTTTTACAAAAGCTCTTTATTTAAACAAGTTTGTAGTTTTGAATCTGAATAACGGCAGAACCTTTAAAGGTCCTTCAAACAGACACTGTTGCAAGTTTCATTTATTCTTGTAGTTAGTTTCTTCTATTAATAGCTTCACTCTTTCCATCTTGCTTTTGATCACAGACTAAACTGCTCAAGCTCTGGAGAGTATGGTGGAAGATATAGGTATCCATATCCACAACTTGAAATTAATTTCGCAATCTGACCCGAATTATGTATCCATGATAAGACAGTGTCCTCTGAATTGTTCATGACGATCCAACACATCTAGAGTAGCAGAAATGAAATTAAAGTAACCGTTGTATTTTAAGAATCTAAAGGTTATTATTAATGGACAAAGTATATAAAATATGTTGAGACTGTTTTAAAAGCGTTTATTCATAAAATAAATAAAAGATGAGTGCTTATATCACTTCTCTAATACACTCAAGACGCGCTTAGAACAAGATGTACGTAGTACTAGAGCCTAGGTAGCAATGTCATTCCGTTTGGGGGGGGGGAAAGCTGTATCTATGAGGTATATAGTTTTACATAGGCTTGTGTCAAACGTTAATTTAGAGAAATTCACTCTTCGCTTGAGAATAATCCCAAAACAAACGCTACTATTATACTGTTAGAAGAGCTTTGAAAGTTCTTGCTAATTAGAAAGAGTGACTACCTAGCATTGTTGATATACGGACGGTTGCTATGCTTGAAATTATTTGACATGCTTTACATTAGTATCATCTACATGTATCTGATGAAAAAAAGAATGTCTATGAGAAATAAAAAATATTTCCTGATCCTGGATTCAAAGAATTTCAAGACAGGTTGCCGGCACCAGCTATGTAAGATCACAGTTTCCGATCGCCCCTGTGTTTGCCTCAACTATCCACAAGTCTCAGAGCGCTACCATTGATTGTGTCAGTATTTATCTTGGCAATATGCTCACACACGGCCAATTTTATGTGGCAATGTCAAGAGTAAAGATCACAGATCTATATTTCTTTGGCGCTTCACTGCCATTAAAAAAAAAAAAAAAAAAAAAAAAGTATGATGTTGATGTTGAAGCAATCAATATCTCAAGAAGAAAAATTTGCACAGACTAGTAAAATCCGATCTCTCAAAAAACAACCAACTAGAATGGAATTAACAAAACCAATGAAACCCTTCTCAATAAAACCTTTAATTAGTTACATTTTGTACTTTCCAAATTCTTGTTAAACTTGTTTTTTATTATTTTTGAAGTATTAACTTTATAGTCGATACAACATGAAACAAGATTCATTTGTTGTCTTTTTTTTTTTTTTGAAACCATAGCATAGATGACTCGTAAACTTTCCAGAGTAGTGTATGTGACAAGGAGATTGTGAAGATGACCAGATCTTAGGCAAGACTGCCAGTTCATACGACTACTTTGTTCTTTTCTGAATGATTCAGCAAATTGAATGTCTTCGTCCGCCATTGCATGTGTTCGCTTTGATCGTGGTCCCATGGGTAAACGTTCAGGGAAATCCAGTTCAACTGATGACTGTGAGGATTCCGAATTATCCTTGACTTCATCATTGTATTGTACGCCTTTTTCACAAATTCGTCGAATCTTGTTGAGCAGTTCCTTTGAGTTCACCTTTTCAAGAATACTTTGAAATAAGCGCTTGTTCGTTGAGCATTAAATAAATTATAATCGAGGGGGGTTTGTTCGTTTTTGTTATTTGTTTTGTAACCCCTGCGAAATTTGATACTGGCAACAAAATCTGAGGTAGGGAACTGAGCAGAAACGTATGGATTAGCTGTTTAGTGACCGACTCCTGTTTTCTTTGTGAAACTTGAGGATTTGCCTAGTGGCTCTTGCTTTCCTGAGGGTATAATTCCGCGAACGCGATTCGATAAAGTAGGATGACAGTCGGGTCTTCAGAATAAGTATGGCGATGCAAAGACGGTTGTTGCTCCAGCAGGAAGAGTGACAAGCCAAGCAGGGGGGTTCATGGGACATGAATGATAATCGTTGTCGGGAATGGTTTCTTTGGATAGGATGAAGCATTTCTTTGCCCCAAATCAAAGAAGGAATCGTCAATAACCATGACTTTTGTTCAGATGCCATGAGGAAATCCAAAATCAGACTAACTGGAGAAATATTGTTGGTGCCAAACACCAATACCACTGGGAGAGCGTGATAAGTTTTGACAACATTCAATGAATAGGTAATCAAACGTTGAAGGAACAGATCATTAATGGTGTTTGGAACTTCGATCAGCATTAGTGGGAATGACGAAGGTAGATTGGACATATAAACATCTTGCATTATTCCAATCGTCATCAGTCAAGGTGTAAGTACCGTTCGGAGCATCTAGCAATTCCTTGGTGATATCGACAATATCCTGGTGTTTAAGGACAGTTCGATTCATTATGTCACGAACAGGTATATATTCTGGCGGTAAATTTATGGTTAACAAGTCATGATGAGATATATTGTATCGAGAAAAGTGAGTTGCATGAAAAAAAAGGCTTTTTCGATACAATATGTCTCATCATGACTTGTTAACCATAAATTTACCGTCAGAATATATACCTGTTCGTGACATAATGAGTCGAATACTTTTTTTTTTTTTTTTTTTTTTTAAAAAAATGCACACTTAATCAATGTCTTCAAGTCTTGCAGTAAGTTTATAGATTTCCATAGAATATTGTGGATACTTCTTTGCATACTTTACATCTCTTTTTTGGTGCCTGTTATCATTTTTTAGAAGGTTGTATAATTCCTTTTCAGTACACCAGTGTTTATTCATGATGTAGCCTTCAAACTCTGGTTTCACTTTATATAATGCTCTGATAATTTTGTTGTAATCAGGCTCAAGTTTTTGCCAATCTATCTTGTAGAAAAGGTCATAGTGAAAACTTGAAATCTTTGAGCCACATAACAATTCAACAGCTGCTCCATTAAGCAAAAAATTTGAATATTCAAAGTCTGTGGGCCATACACCTGTATCTACTGGAATATCTTTCGCTATTAAACTTTTATTAAACATCAACCACACCCCTATAGTAGTTGAAAGGGGGGGCGTCGAATACTATTTGACCAAATGAAGTTTAAAAAAGTGACAAATTGAAATTCAAGTTTATTCAAAAGTTGACGAATTGGGACCGGAAGCACTATAAAAAAAATAGACCCCAAAAGCAGTTGCTATTTTTTTTATTTGCACGTGATTTATGAAACGGGTAAACTATTGATTTGGCTGCCTTGATTGTCAACAGTTTAAATGGGATCCCTCTGTTTTTTTTATTATCTTTCAATAAACAGAAATGATAAGATGGCTACCATGAATTTGTTTTTAAAATAATACAGAAGGAAGGCTATGTCAAGCTTTATTTTTTCAGCAAACTGTGAACGACATGCGATACTTTAAGATTTTTCAAATCTGTGTAAGTCTGTCCTGTTCCCACAAAATAAATAGGTTGACCGGTGATGTAGGTCATCGAGAGAGCCGCACCGACTTTATCATCAATCGTATCAAACTTGGTCAAGATCATGCCATCGATATGTCTTGGATTCTGCAGGCCTGAAAAGTCCTTGAGGGCCTGGTTGAACTTTGTCAACTGATCCACAGCTTCATTACCCACCAAGGCCTCACCCACAAAGATGATCTTGTCGGGCTGATTGACCGAGACCAGCTTGGAAAGGGCTCTCATCAGCGGTTCATTGTCCTGCATACGACCGGCGGTATCGATCAAGACGACATCAAAGTGATGCATCGCAGCATAGCCAATCGCATCCTTTGCGATCCCGGCCGAGTCTTTACCATAGCCACGTTCAAATAACTCGACTTGACCCTCACCACTGGTCTGAAGGGCACGCAGGTTACGTGCATGGACCCGAAGTTGCTCCACCGCACCACTACGAAAGGTATCACAGGCAGCGATCAAGATCTTGTAGTTATTTTGAAGTAACCAAAAGCAGACCTTGCTCAGATTCGTCGATTTACCTACCCCATTCACACCAATAAAACAAATACTGTACGGTCTTTTTCTGATCTGGCCTGTTCGATATCGCGCAAGATGTCCAAGGATGTCTTGGGTGTCAAGATACGTTTGAGGGCTGCTTCCATACTGTTGCGAACCGCGGTCGATACGCCTGTTGTCACATGTCCCGTCAGCAACCTCTCTTTTACTCTTTCTTTTCAACTTACGCTCAAAGCTCCCCAGCTTCTTTCCCAGCAGGCTTGATTTCACACTTTGACATAAATGATCTGCAATCTCTGTGGCCACGTTTTGAGCCACCAGATGTTCTCTGATGGTTGAAATCACAGGATCCAGCATGTCTGCAGTGAGTTCTCTTGTTCCAGTAAATGATTTCAGATAGGAAAACAGACCGGTCGACTTCTTTTCTTCTCCTTGGTCAAACTCATCCTCTTCTTCTGATACATCGTCTGGTTGCTGCTGAACAATGTCTTGCACTTCATAAATACCCTTTTCATTCTTTTGTCCAAGTTTAGATTCATCCACCCACTGAGAGGCCACGAGATCTGGATTGGTATCGTCTGCTGCTGCCTTTTCAGAGTAATCATAGGCATCCATTTCTCCTTTTGCAATCTGACCATCCCACACACGAGCTTGCTTTTGTGATTTCTTTTTCTTTTGTGATGTGTCTCTATAAACAGGGTTGATTTCAATTCGTGCTCTTTTTCAACTCTTTCTTACTCGGATGGTTTATTTGTCTTTACACTCGTAGACTTTTTGACCCCTTTTCCTCTTGGGTTACCTTGAAGGTGTAAAGCTCGAATGTTCTTTGTGATTTCGTCTTCATCTATTTGAGCATTCGTTCCGGAATGACTCAGTGGAAGAGAACCCGCTAACAAAGCAATCAATTCATCTGTACATTATTATACCGCCCTCTCTTACTATTCTGTGCTTGAGAACCCTTCAAGCTCTGTTCAAACTTTTTTGTGTCTTCAAATTTCCTAGGTTGCTTTTTCAAGTTGATATATTTCTCTTCTACTTGCTTTAGTAATCTGTCAAAGATGGGACCAAACGAACTGAAATCACCCATGACGTCCTGTCCGAGCATTTCTTGAAAGGTAGCCATAAACACACGCTTCACGGTTTCCAAAAGCTCTTCGAGATAGTTCAGAGTCAAGATCTTTTGATAGACAACGACAAACACAAGCTCGACTTCATTCGCAAACGTCCACTTTAAGGCGTAATTGTTTTGAATGTATTCTGTCGTACCCGATCGTTCTTCAATCAACACATTTTTAATCAGTTCTTGAACAGGAGAACCAGAGATGGGCGCAAATGCCTTTTGCCAAAGTACAAAGCCACCTTTTGTTAAAATGGTAAATAAATCCAACATATTTTATTGAATAGAAAAAAAAAAAAAATAAATAAATAAAAAAATAAAAAATTCAAGTGTTACTCGACAGAGAATCGATAGGGATCTGTCTTGATTTGAAATGTTGCTTGATCCCAAATAAAATGGGAATGTAGTTTTGAATAACGCGTCATGCAACTCCAATCATTCCAATCTATTCTTTATTAGCAAACTCACTCCTATTCTCTCTTTTTCTTACCAAAATTTTCCTTTTCATCACAAGCACATTTCTTTTGATGCCAAGGTTCAGTAGGACAATGCATCAAAGGGATATGTTTATATCCAATGTCATTAAAAAAATGAACCTCACTTGACTTGAGCATCATGGCAACGGCCAAAGAATGAACAGGGGCATCTCCCCACCTATCTCACCGGGCATGAGTCAATCGCTTGTTTCGTTTTGGTTTACCTTTCATAAAAGAAGCCACCTTGACGATCCAGGTGCTCAAAGAATCTTGTGTACTTGATGCTTCTCAAGAAGTCCAGGGAACCAATCTAACAAAGGATGAGGGGAAGGTCAGTGATCGGTTTCATTCTTACTTCAAAATTGGACCAAAAATGACATCCGTTGTAAGACGCATAATCATCATCGGTCAAAAAACCCAACAGACTGTCATTTCCTCTTTGAACATACTCTGGATAATCGGACATGAACTGTTGAGTAGCGTTCCAGAGAGTAGGGATCGTTTCCATATACTCTGTTAAAGCCATCGTCCAGCCTGAGACAGGGTTAGTGATCTGTTCTGTATACAATCAAAACACATGCCATATTTAAAGTCATTGTCCTTCATCATCTGAAACACATCATAATCAATATCACAGTAAAAATCCACATCAGGTTCCACTCGCCTACAACACCGTCAACATCTTTTTTTTTTGGGGAGGGCTTTGTTACCAATAATATTCAAAAGAGGCCAATAAGGGATGCCTAAAAAAGAATCCAGATTGATATCGACACATGTGCCTGTAAGACTCACTGCCTCCATAGATCACCTCTCTGCTTTCCATCTCCTGTCGACACGCTGCGGCCTTGGTTTGATTGATAAAGTCTGGATAACCCCAGTGGTCTGCGTCGATCTTTCCATAGTGAACGGTAGCCCGGGTGAGCGAGGCCGTCTTTTGCTTGAACTCGTCTGTAAAGTGTTCTTCGTTCAGAAACACATATGGATAATTGAATTTCTCATTGAACCGATCTTCCAACTGACGCATCGCATGGCGAACACCGTTCAGATCCGAGTTTCGTGCCAGTATCACAAACGCCGCCCTCACCTCCTTCCGTGCACGCGACTTGGCCACTTTGAAAAATGTGGTAAAGACAGCAAACAGGGCGAGAAGGAGAACGAGTTGAAAGCCCAGGGCTGGTCTTCTTTTGATCATGGATGCGTAAAAGACAAAGGAGAAAGAAAACGTATTTGGTTGATTCTTCATTCATCATGCATCTCAAGAATCTCTCCCCCTTTTGCGCTATTTTAATTTAACCTAACCCGCAAGACTGTTTATTTCACCAGACACAATAATTTTTTTTTTTTTGAATGGGCAAACATATAAAGCTTACTTTTTTTTTTTTTTCCTCTTTTTTTTTTTTCTTTTCTTTCTTTAGATTAAAAAAGAGTAGATACGAAATGAAATTTTTGAATAAAAGGTAATTACAAACAAATGGGTGTGTATTTTGATGATTAGTCTTGAAGCTGAAGTTTGGTTTATACGCAACTTTAAAGACCATTCTTTATGAAGCTACTTTTACTTGCCCTCTCTGAATAATACACACTAAAAACAAATTGACAATGATCAAAGATATTAACTTTCTTTAGTAGGTACGTGTTGGCTGTTTATATACTTTAAAAATTTTTTTAAATAAAATCGTGGCTTATGATCACTGTGTATATCCATAAAAGGAGTGACCTTGTGTTGTGTAGTGTCTTGGGGCAGGGTAGATCATGGGATACAAGTAGGGTTTGATTCTATACGGATAATAATAATAATCTTCATCCAACTCATCTTGATCATAAAAATCGGATGCTCTCAAGGGATAACTTGGTCTGGGATCCCCTGGCCACCTTTGATCAATTGATTTCGCTCTCGGTTTATGAAACGGAGTGGTCGTCACAAGCGTCGCCGACGGACTGTCACTCGCGTTACTGCTGTGACGACGACGACCGAGCTGTTCTTCTGATCTGGATCGTTGAGCCTGCCTTCTTTCCAGAGCCTCCTTCAACTGGCTCTCGGTCTCTATCAATCTTTCCATCATCTTCTTCCTATTCTCCAGCAGCTCTTGTTCTTTTCTTTGCCACTCGGCTCTGTCCAGCGCCTGCTGCTTTTCCATCCGCAGCACCTTTGCTTTCAATTCCTGCAGCAGCTGCTCTGTCTCATCGGGTTGAACGATGGCTGGAGGATGGGCGGGTGATGAAGGATCGGGTAAGGATGTTTGGGTCAGATCATGCTCTGATAATGTTTCAAGTGCTGAATCATACCCTCGACTGTGATCATCCTCTTCATGGCTTGCTGAAGCATCAAGGATTGTGTGTGAAATGGATTGAGCGAGTAATAAATCTAATGCATGTCAACCTTTTTTTTTTTTTTTTTTTTTTTTTTGACGTACTCTCTTTTTTCTTACTGGACAATTCAAGTCGTGATCTACCTTCACTCTCTTCTACTTCCGTCTTATCACAATCAAACCCACTCAAAATGGCCCGTGTTGGCGTCAAGATTCTTCTAGGCTTAGGCATGACAATCATCGCTGGCTCTTTTGATGCGCTCTTCTCTTTGATCGAAGGCTCGAGGATACTGTGGGCTATCTTGCCATCGGATTTCTTCTTTTTAAATAATTTCATCATTTTCACAAAAACAAAAAAAAAGTGAAGAAAAAAAAAAAAAAAAAAAAAGGAGAAAAAGTGAATTCTATACATGGAAAGTTGTACAAAAACATTCACTTCTTTATTGATCACCCATATCTTTAGCATGCTTGATATCATCCTGTGTAGAAAGCAGTTTTGAGTAAAGTGTTGTGCTTGGCACTCAAGATGATCATGAAGAAGTGTCTTCAGTTTGACCAGACGACTTTCGTGACCGGTAAAGACTTGAGCAAAAGGCTGAAACAAGAAGTATTGAATCTTTTGAGCACGTTTGACGAGCTTGTCTTCTTCATACCCAAAATAGCAGTGATGTCTTGGACTTGTCGTTTTGAAGGATCTGTTGGACTTTGGTAGCGACCTTGTCGTGTGCGTCACTGACGTTACGAGGATCCAAACTACGGGTCGGCAGCGGGGTAAAGACCCAGCTCGGCAATCGAACGAGACAGTGGCAGGATCCAAGTGAGCAAAAGTGGTAGAGGGAACAGGATCGGTCAAGTCGTCCGCAGAGACATGGACAGAGGTCATCGAGCCGTTCTTGCACCCCTATCAGTCGAGGGTGGGTAACGGATCCATGTGACCCAAGAAGGCAGAGACTTCAGAACCAGCTAGAGTAAAATGGAAACGTTGTCAGTGAAAAGCAACCTGTCTTGACCTCCATCATCACAAAAGTATTCAGCACTCGTCAAGGCAACACGAGCTCCTTGGGTTCGTTCATCAAAGACAAGGGCACATTTGCTGTCACCATCGAGCTTGATGACACCAGTGTTGATCATTTCGTGATCAAGATCGATCCCCCCCTACCCGTACGTTCGCCCACACTACAGAAAATAGAATAACCACCGTAAGCCTTGGCGATGGTGTTGATCAACTCTTGCGTCAACACTGTCTTGCTGACACCAGCATCCCCCCGAAAAGACCCATCTTACTACCACAAGCACAGCTCAATCATCGTGATACGTGTCTCGAGCATTTCGAGAGTAGGCGATGCATTCGGACGCTTTGGCATGAATAATGAGCATCAAACTCCTTCTCTTCTTCAACACGTCTTACCTTCAACACTATCCATCGCAATCGTATGCACCGTGTTTTCATCCAAATAGTGAGCAACTTCAAGCACCAGACGTCCACCAGAGTGATCTTGAACTTCAAGAGCATTCAAAGTGGCAGGCACATTTTCTTGTTTGAATTAAATATCGACAACAATACCAATAACTGAAGTAATAAAAAAAAAAGAGTCAATACCAAAGACAGTTGCTTTGTTGTGCTTTACTGAATCTGACCAACAGAGGCAGCTTGACTAGCATAAACCATTGTCTACATGAGATGATGTCTGAAGCATGTTGGATGGCTTATCTCTAATGGCCCACAGACTTGCTGACATTGTTGAAAAGTGCTTCATTTACCTTTTGAACAGCACAGGAAACTGTAAAAATACTGTGGATGGACATTACAGTGGTTTTTTTTTTTTAAAAAAAAAAGTTGGTAGACGCTAAAGCTTCCCAGAGCAATTGAAGTCACGCAGAAAGTGTCAAAGAAAAAAAAAAACTAGCAAGTTTGCATTTAAATAAACAGAATACATAATGAAGAATTGCAAAGGAGTAGAAGATCAGAAAGCTTTGATATGCGTCAGTGATCATCCAATAAATTCTGCTTGTGATAAAAGAAGAATTGATTCGAATTCAGCCATAAGGGAAACAAGTTTGAAACATGAGGGAAACAGAGAATAGGGTTGCTGTTTTTAAAATCACTTGACATATTCCACAGGAAAACGGTGATAGAGTGAAAACATAGGGTTTCATTCAAAACGAGTCTATTACCAAAACATTTGTTATTGAATGTATGGCTTTGTTTAGATTGTGATGGACACAAGTCAAGATGGAGGTTATTGTCAACAAAAGATGGATAGCAAATCAGAACAAGGTCCTAATCAGTGGTTTGTTACTGCCATACAATTCTCTTATTTTATAGTATGTCAAGGGGGGGGAAAAGAAATGACCCAGAGCGCTTGTCAAATGAATAAAGATCAAAGAGTGCACAATCCGCGGAATATTCCAATGACACGAGAATAATTGAATGAGTCTGGTCATGTTCTCAGCAAGGAATCAAGAGCATGTGTAATTAAAAAAGAGCGAGATGGCATCAGACCTGTTTCTGGTATCTTGAGGATCAATTGACAGAGTGACAGTGGGAGGGAACTAAGCAGGCTGTCATTCAATAGTGACGTGGGACAGATAAAGCGTGTGAAAAGTGTAGAGATTGGCATGTGCCTCAAAGCAAGAGAAAGATAAGGGCAGTGTGATTTAGGGTTTGCTTCAAATAGGATTCTGCCAATAGATGGGTTCAACTGGTCAATTCATCCTTTTGTGCACATTGATCAATCAAATGATACAATACCCAACATTTTCAATTCCTTTTGGGGAAGGGAAACAAGATTTTCAAACAGTTTTTATTTAAATTGGACACAAACGCATAGCCCCCTTCTTGTTAAATTTCGGTAAAGGTCGTCTTGCTGTTCTCGGTAACAACACTGACAAGTTTACCGTTTATCAGTGGAATAGATCCATTGAGGTATCCTTCGAGCTGACTAATTTTAAAAGTGTTCAGCACGAAAAGTCTATTGGGTAACTATCAAATCACTTACGTTGCAATATCAACTGGTGCAGTCCATGTACTAAAATCAGCTTTGGGCATGAACTTTCTGTTCATGGGTGTATCGATCGTTATACTAAAAAAAAAAAATTAATTTCTTTTTTTTAAAAAAAAAAGGGAGGACATACGGTAATAGGGCCGACACCTTGGCACCCTCTGGCAAACCACCATTGGGTTGAGCCAAATCATAAACAAGATGATGAACAGCAGATTTAGCAATACCATAACCAATCATACCAGGCGTTGGATTCAACGCAGCAAGTGCACCGGTCAAAGCAAGTAATCCTCCACTTGAAAAAAAGGTGAGAAAAACAAGACGATTCAAAGAAACAACTTACGGTTGAAGATGATGGGAAGCAAGGTGTGCTGCTACCAAAGAAGAATGCACACTTTGTTGAATCATGAGTTCGGATGAAGCCAAAAAGTCTATAGCGATCGCATTAGTCATCCTCCTTTTCCTGCTGATATAACCTGCCTTTGTTCTTTGCATTTCCACCTGCCCAACCACCAGCAACACAAAAGATGGCAGATAACTTTTCACCACCAAGGAACTTGGAGATGGATTCCTGTAAAGATTGACCTTGTTCTTTTAAGCTTCCGGAAATTGAAGTCAAGGTGTTGAAGTCTGCTTCATTATTTTCGACTAAATCCACATTGATCACAGTCTACAGAAAATAAGTCACCAAAAAGAAAAGGGTCACAGTGACTTACATATCCTTTTGCTTTAAAATGTTGAACAAGAACACGTCCTAAAGCACCTGCTCCACCATAGACAACCAATTTATTACTAGCCATTATTATAAATAAATAATAAAAAAGAAAGAAAGAGGATACATATTTATATGGTGCCGCTGATGCCAACTTGCGGAAATCAAAATGTTCATGGCGTTTCTTTTTTTCTTTTTTTTGAATAATTTAGAGTTTGAAACTCAAAAACGAGAAAGGTTTTATTGGCTGATTGAGAAAGTGGCATTGAGAGGGTGAGAATTTTTTTTTTTTTTTATTATTACACTTCAACTTGGATATTTCTCGACTGCTTCATTTGGCTTATTTTACCTTGGCAAAGCATCCAATAAACATGTGACATTTCTCGTGAAGAGACGATATACATGCTTTACTGTGAAGGAAATGTGCCCAGGCTTCTGAAGAAAGTAGACAACATTGGAGATAGAGAGTTAGATGACAAAGATATCCTAAGCGTGCTCTTCTACTGTTTCATACTAGAGTAAACGACAATGCTTTGATATATAGAAAATACAAAGTTTTGTATGGCCTAAAGAAAAAGGTGAACTGGATTGGTTGGCAATCCTCAAGAAAGACTAGACTTTTTTTTATTTTATTTCTGTGGTCATTTATATTCCATGACATTTTAACGTTATAATAAATAGATTACAAGATGAATTTATAAAGATCCTTGTACTGAAATTTTTCTATAATAAAAAACAACCATGAATTTATGGTCGTATAATCTATTTTCTCTTCTTTTACGTTTCACTGTATCACTCACGGCAAGAGATCGATACAGATTTTTTTTTAATCTTGGATGGTATCCATCAAAGAATAAGCTTGTGAATTGATAAAGTTGTCTATTCCTTCACTATCTTCACAAAGGATTTCACGGTTTCATCATTTATTGATTAATCAACAAGGCTTATCACCATCAGATAAACGTTGATTGTTACTTTTTTGATATGACTGATCCTACCTAGAATAGAAATGAAGCAAGTTATTATTTTAGGAAAATATGCGCATGTACCTTGGGCGCTTCCCAAATACATCATTGAAATGGTCTAAAGAAAGTTGATCTTCTTGCACAAATCTCCTTGTGCAATTTTGTCTGTACTGTTGGAGAATGAGGAAGTATATACAGTTTTGATTGAACTTTGTTTCACAAGCCTACTTGCCACTGCTTCTAATCATCAGAGTCGCTTACTGTCTTTTTCTAGTCCTTTTGATTTCCTTACATATTCATCCGAAACCTTCTTCTTCAAGTTTTTTTTTTTTTAAAAAAAAAAAGATTTGTAGCTTGAAACGTACTCTGTTATTGTCGAAATAGTTTTGCTTATAAAGAAAAAAAAACATTTAAAAGGTTGCTTTTGTGAAGCTGGTAGTTAAATGTCACAAAGAAACTATTGCTTCATAACATGTGAAAATTGCCTTTGATTTGATACAGTGACTTTTTCACCTATTTGTCTCTTTCTTTTGCTTTGAAGAAGCGTGGCTTTTTCTGGCCACACCAAGTTGTGAAGTTTTTGAGGTTTTTGCCCACCAAAAGAATCGGTATAAAGTGACACAGAACGATATGTATCCTTCGTTGTTCACTGTTGAAGACAATAGACAGCATTGTGGTCAAAAGGTACAGAAGCCTCATTCATAAATTGTACAATCTGAGTCACTGAATTTACATATAAACACGTTCAACATCTTGTCGATAGTCAATCAACACAGATCATTTTATCCGCCCGCGTATTTCTAGTGCAAATAAAGTAATAGAATTTCACTGATTATGATATAGTTCAATAAGTTATTGGTAAAAAAAAGAAGGTGTATCTTTTACAAAGTGAAGGCCCATGATTGTGTTTTCATCGAAATAACAAAGAACTCTTTTCTGGGACTCATTTTAAAACAAAAATCAAAACTGACGATATGATCATTGCACTTAAAATAGCTCTGGTAACAGCATCTGTTTTTACGGTCTTCATTGTATATTAAAAAAGTTTGATACCTGATTCCATGTACTTTTTCCATGCTCTCTTCATATCTCGATAATATAATAATAGACTGGTTGATTTACCAAACACTTTGCGAATAATAGATGTTTCAGTCTGGCAGCGCATAATAATTATCTTTTTTTAACTGTAAGATGACTACCAGCAGCATCTTTGATAACTCGCTGTAAGTTTTATGACAACACCAATTAGCGTGCTTATCAATTATACTTTGACAAAACAAAAACAAAGCTTCATTATCAAGCCGAAGATGAACCACCTTCTTACGGTAAGAAGCCTATTCGCGATGAATGTAATTGATGGTGTTAATATTAGATTTGCTGTCAAAAGAAGAGAAGAGTACTTTAAAGTGACAGAAATTCCAAAAAAAAAGGCACGTACAATGAAAGATGTGGAGTATTTAAACTTTTCGAAGTGTTATATTGATGTACCCCATTCAAAGTCCATCTTGCTACGGCCACCCATGCCACTCCTACAGATCTCTGTACCCGTCACTTTTGCATCCATCATTTCATTTACCACTCCCAATGATAAAATCGGCTTGATCCTGTCAAGGCAAAAGACCCTACGACAAATTGATTGAGTACATGAACGGAGGTAGCCAAGCCATGGTAAATCAATTTTAAAGAGGTAGATTGTTCGCGAGGAGTTGAAAACCGGTTACCATGTGTGGCATCAGATGCATTTGTCGTGCTTTTAGGATAAGTCGAGAAACAAAGACCAGACGTCTTGACTGTAGAACAAGAAATCCAAATAAAGGATACCAAGTCTATCCAGCAAGAGACACAATCAAATTTCATCTGAGCTTATGCTCACATAAGATCTACTCTCTCCACAATGGCTGTTCCATTCTTCAAGTGTGTCGAGATTTAAACTTATCTTGGGGACTTTATCTTTTAATAAACAGTAGTTTCAAAATGGCCAAGTAAAAAAAAAAAATCAACACAAGATAGACTGTGGACTTTAGATTTATGAAACAAGTATCGTCCTCTTTTGCTGACACAATCAACTCGAGTCTTAGAATGGTTTCGAGTATTTTTGTTTTATCAACCGCGTTTATTCCAGTACCACTCTTGAAAGTCAACGTGTATTTAATCCATATCGAATGACAGTCTGTCATCTCTGATGATTGTGAAGCATTGTCTGTTATGCTCTGTTTTACAACTAAAGTGACTCTATACTGATGAAATCATCCTTTTAAAGGGGGCCCTTTCTATCGTAGGATGGATAGTGATCTTTGTACGACGATGTATAGCCTGGAATCATAAAAGGCTTATTTGATTTATGAATGCGCTCAGTTCTGTTCTAAAAGAACATTAATGTCTATTGACAATAATTAAATGTATAAAGCTATTAAGCTCAATCCTTTTACCTCCCAATAATATCTCTTTATATTGTTTTGTATTTAGTGATTGTAAAATAGGAACTAAATGACACTTGAAACTTATTATATAAAGCAACCAATTGAACACTGCATTGACTTGTAATGTAGCTCGAAAGAAGGCTTCTATTGAATACAAACCAAAGTAAAAAAAGAAAAAAGAAAAAGCTTTCAACTCAATATTTACTGTATACGATCTCTCGTTTGCAAAAGGAACCCCCTTTCGTCTGCCGAATGATAAGCCTGAATTAACATTGATTTTTTTTATAATCAAAATAAAATTATATGTTTTGATAGCTTTCTTTACGTTTGAACCTAGTGAAAGAGAATGAAAATAATCCTGCATATACATTATTAGATACTTTTTACTATGGATGAATATAACCTATATTCTTTTTTCTTTGATAATCAGATTGCATTACGATGTAGTCATAACACTGTGTGAATCAACTCACCAACAAACCTGATTGGGTTTCTTCATAACTCAAAGTGCTCCCTGATGGTGATTCTGTTCTATAGGGCATGATTCCTTCACACAAAGAATTGGATGCATGTTTTTCATTGTTTTCAATGACTGACAGTGACTTTCTTTTTGGCAGATGAGCAGAAGAAGTAGGCAGGATAAGGATTCATTGAAAGCTGAACTATAAATAGACGCTTCTCCCTTCTCTTTCTTTTCTCATCAAAGTATTCGAATGAAGCTCACTTTGGCTCTTCTTGCCCTTGTTTCCCTTTCGACCCGTCCCAGTTTGGCCTGGATCCAGTCAAACTGTGATACGCTGTGTGTGCGGTCTATACCCAAATGTCCCATTGGTAAGATTCCTGGATTTATCAATAATTGCTGGACTTGCTGTCCTGATGATGGCAGACGTCTTTTTGGACCACTGAAACGTTTGTTTGATGAATAAATCTTTTTGTGATCACAATCACTTGAATTCAGTTTTTATAAAGCGTAAAGCCGTCCTTTTTTTATCTCATGTTCCCTTGAACTTGCTGTTATATGACTTCTTTATGACAGTTACTTTGTTTTTAAGGATATTAAAACGAGTTGCATAAAGAACGCTGACATGAAAAAGACTGAATGAGGTTTTATATAGGGGGTTTTTTTTTTTAAAAAAAAAAAAGGATAGATAGAATATACCAACAATAGATTTATAAAGTATGGTGTATCTATCACATCTTAACTCACTTTGAGCTCTTTATTCGAAATCATGCCATATCATCCTTCTAATTCAGTCATTTCTGAAAAAAAAAACTAGGTTTATTTACCATCATTTTTGAATATTGCTCTAGCTAGAGTAGGAAGCTGGCAAAAGGCGTAACACTTTTTCTTGTTTTTTATTTTAACGACTTTATATATTGATTATTTTCTCAACAGTTTTTTTGTATACGCATAAAGGATCAACAATTGCTTTTGGAGAAGAATAAAAAAAGAAGATTAGCCGTATTTTCTTTATTAAACATAAGAGTAAGTTATGTTTTATTGGTCTACACAGCAGTCAAAAAGATAGTTTCCTTGATCTACTCGTCTTTATTCAATAGAATCTGTATATTTCATGAGTTGATTGCAGAGGCTTAAAAGAACATAAAATAAGAAAGTACACGGCGTCTCTTGTGCTTTTCTGAAAAGAGTGAGCTTGACGATAACGCACTGCTTTCAACATCCTTTCCTCGGTTATGATCCAGCCCTGGTCTTACGCAAAGGCGCACTTTGATTTTACAAAGCTCTTGTCGCCCTAGAGTGCCATTTACAACAAAGAGTATCTGTGACACTCAAGAATTCAGACTGTCATCAGACACAGCCTTGCCCTATCCAACTTTTATTGTTTGTTGAGCCAAACGATGAGTGCACCCTTGGATGACAAGCACATTTCTTGTACTTGTCAAAAACACCTGATGAAAAAAATAAACATGAAGCTCATCTAGGTTTGTATTCCAAGCAACATGTTTCTTTTTATAGGTTGTTGTGTGCTAAAGATGGGCCTCGATGAAGGGAATTAGAGCCTGATCCAGCCCTGCTTCTTGAGATTCCTTCTTTTTCCTAGTTATTCGCATATTTTATTGTCTCTCTTGATCTTCAAAATAAAAGCGATGGTAAACAACGTAGGTTTCTTTCTTTTTTTCTTTTTTACAAAAAAATAAAATTCATTTGAGACCAAGTCACTTTCTGTTGGTTGCAATATATGGTTTTAGTAAGACCAAGTACTGGAAACATTAAAAAAAAAAAAACTCGTACCATTTGTATAGAAAGAGCCCTATGACACGCTTTTCTTTTGATTTCTGTCAACAGTAGCACAGATACACTTTCTATCAGGCCAGATCCCCCTCTTTCTTTGCAAAACAGTATTTAGATCACACAATGATGTGTAATAGAAAGCAGTACACAGAAAATTATGCTTATTCTATCTTTAAACGATGTCCAATATAAAAATGCATTCAAGAAGCTTCTTTTCCCCATTCAATTCTCTGTGAATCCAAAGTCTATCTTTTGTGGCTGGAGCGTGAGAACTTTTTTTTGGACACAATGTTTGGAGCATTCGAAATTGAAAAAAGGGCGCGTTCGAGATGAACAAATCGATCGTGTCTTAACGTGATCGGATAGATGAATGGCTTAAGGATGATCCATGATGAAAGCTTGATAGGATATCCATCGGAAAGAGACTGTTGTACAAGTAAAAGAGGATAAACCATTGCGTTTTGATAATGATTTGTTGCACACAAATAGCATTTGCTGTGGCAAAATAAGAAAATAGAAACACGTTTAATAAAAGATAATGAGACTATTTCTTATTACATTTTGGTTCTTTTTATTAAATTCTGAATAAATTAAAAATTAGTTGGGGTTATCGGGGTTAAGAGGCAGCAAAAAAGTTAAACCGTCGATCGATAAAGGAAAAAAGAAGTCAATGTCACTTGCTCGTGCGTTTATCAATGATTGTACACATGTTTTATTAAAAGATTTGATTCCGACAAGTTTTCTCTTTTTTTTTTTTTTTACTCTTTCAAACTTGTTTTCTCTTATTTTGAATTATTCCCAATCACAAACAAATAACTCATTTAAAGACCCAGATTTTGTGCTCAATAGAATGAATAGGTAACAAAAAAAGATAAGGTTGTAGTACAAATATAGAACCTACACAACCATCATTGTACTATTCATCAGAAACAGTCACGGCCCATTTCTCTCGATCATCAAACACAAGACCTTTTTTTGTGACAGGCACGGTCCGTTTTAATAAAAATAGATGCAACGATGCACAAAAATCAAATTCCGGTTTTATGCCATTTTTGTATTGATTTTATTTATAAAGGTTGAGAAGCATAAATAGATGGAAGACTAGCAGGATCTTTATGGCTGTATTCTAATCTCTTTACCAATCTATAAAGTCATCAGTATCATCTCATCTCTTCTCATCCTCACTTACCCATTTTCCAAGTCATAAACCCATGCGTGCACTGTCAGTTTCTGTCCACGATGCCATGCGTTCTGAACAATCGTCGTACGGCATACATTTTCAGCAGAATGCATCGCGTTAAATTCAATCAGTCGACTCAAACGATCCTTGGAATCCTTGACTTCATCCAGTTCCTTTTCATGAACTACAACATTAGTATTCATCTCTGTCATCATCTCTCCTTACATCTATAAACATCCTTGATGTTCCTAAGCCAATTATCAATCAAACCATATTGACCACTGCCCATCGCAGCTGCCACACCACCACAATTGGAGTGACCTAGGACCGATTAGGCAAAATTTAATTTTGGATGAATTATTTTACCGCAGACAATCACGTGCTCTACCTTGAGCACATCTACCGCATATTGTAAGACAGAAAGACAATTCAAGTCAGAGTGACAGACGACGTTCGCGATATTTCTGTGGACAAAGACTTCACCCGGTGCCAATTGAACCAGTTGATTAGCAGGCACACGAGAATCAGCACAGCCGATCCACAAGATCTTGGGTTCTTGAATCTGAGCCAGCTTTTTGAAAAAGTTGGGGTCAGTTTCTGTCACAGCCTTGGACCACTCAGCATTACTCTTTAATAGACTATCAAGCTTTTCATCTTTGGGATCAAACCTATTGATTCTGACAGGAGAAGACACTGTGTTGGGTTCATTAGTTTCTTGTTTATTTACACTGAATCATCCTTTTTACTTTTTTTAAATAATTGGGGAAAAAGAAGAAAAAAAAAAAGGGTAGAAAATCTGACTTTTATAGAATAGATAAACCGGAGATTACAAATCTTGAAAGAATCTTTTCGCACGTTTCACTGACCCAGATGGCGCTGTTTCTTGTTGTTTCCGCTTTGTGTTTTCATAAAGAAATTCGATATTCCAAAAGCGTAAATGTAAATCATGCCCACAACTCGCCAGGTATTTTTCATCAAAACCAACAGCCATCTTCTCTATCGGGAAATCCTCACCGTGATCACCCAGGATGCCTTCGAATTGCTGCTGTGGTGATACAGTGATCAATCGCAGTAACCCATCACTGCCTCCGGTACAGATCGTGTCCTCATCCAACTTGCAAAGAGCATCCACTGAATTAGGATGACCTATCCATTTTGAGTAATCTGACCATGTGTTCCAATTCCATGTATACAAAGCACCACTTTGTGATCCTGCTATCACTTGTTCATCATTCTATTATGAAACATTACTTTACGTTTTAGATCCTGTCTCTGCTTTTTTCTATACCTTGACTATCACCAGTGACAGTGGCTCATCATCCAGTTCTTGGGTCATCATGATTCTGTCAGTTGGTTTACGGATATCAAATATTGATAGTTGCCCATCGCCACTTTAGATGTGTCAGTGATTGTATGGTTATTATAGTTGTCATGGTTACCCTGCTGCTATCAACGTGGATTTTGTATACACCATGTCTGATATATAATCTTTGTGTGCCTTGTATTCTTGTACTGCTTTACATGTTCTCATATCCCAAATCTAATTTATATCAGCAAAAAAGAAAGAAAGAAAAAGTATGCACGAGTAAGTTTTTTACTTTAATAATTCCTTCGTCGTCTCCAGTAGCTGTTAATTGAGAATCAAGTCCTTTTAACTTATTGATGGCAAATCTAGACTATATAAAGTTAAACCGAATCTTTGAAACATACCGAGTTCCATTTTACTTGTGTGCTTTAGATACTTTATACAATATTCTTCCAGCTGAAACATCAAGTGCTTGTATTGATTTATCTCGTGAGATGGATAATAAATCTATCAATGGACTCGTGTCAATCAAAAATAATAATAAAAAAGTCTAAAAGATCCACTTGCGTTTGCCCTCCATGGTGAATTCTACACCTCGACATGACTTTTTAGATATTTGTGTTTTCCATGCCAAACTATTAGATTCCAACCCATAATTATAACTAATGAAGATCAGTAAGACAAGACCTTTTTTAAATAAATAAAAACTTACCAGTGTACTTGTCCGTTAATTAAACCAATGGCAACAATAGGAAGTGAAGGGTGAAAATCAAAGTCAAAAATATGTTCAGTAAATGGTATCGGATTGGGTTCTTTATTCATTAAAAAAAATTTATAGAGATGATTGTCACCAAAATTTGAAGGTACCATATTTATCATTTTTAGCAGTGACATCATGATGATGATGACTACTTTCTGCCTCACGAGGATCCTCAGCTAGATGCTGCCCTTTTTCCAAGCGAAGTTCATCTCTTCTTCTTAATATTAAATATTCTTCCAATAGTAACGCATTACGCCAATTGCATTTAAATAAGATATCCAAGAGATCACCCGCGATAGGCGTCAGACCAATCTATAGTTTCTGATGAGTTTCATGTTATATCACAATATCATTTACCATAAAGTCAACCAAAACATTCCAAGTCATTTTAGCAATCAACCAGTGAGGTAAATCTGCCTGACAGGCCACCCTGATCAATTGCAGGGCGAGAGCGGCTCCGATGATGTCTCCAATCCCCGGTATCAGACCGACGACACCATCCAATCCGATATTAAAGCAGCAACAGTGACATCCTTTATCCAAATACCACGCTTGACGCTTGACTTTGGTAAGTATCTTTCGATCCTGCTGGTTTAAAATCACGTCTATCGTACCCTTCTTATTTCTTTTCCACCAGTGTTGGTCACGGTCCTGTTCTGCTCGTTCTACAGCCGCTAGGACTTCAGGGTCCGTTTCATACGAAGGTTTATTGGCATGGATACGTTCAGAAGCTTTTCCAATGAATTTTTGCTTGACATAATTCACAGCTACTTGCTGCATGGATTAAAAAAAAAGATGAAACAAATAAAAAAGGAAAAAAAAGAAAGAATTGTTATTTAAGGTTTTTGTAAGAGTTTCGTCATTGTCAAAAAAAAAATATTTAAAATAAAAACAATTTGATGCAGATGGAATGCTTTTGCTTTAGTTGGGACGTGAACCAGTCGTTTTTTGATGGTAGTCACTGTTCATTCATCATTTATATTCTATTGACAATAACATACTCTAAATGTAAGCCATTTGACCCAAAGTCCTTTTGATCGTTTTAAACAACCATCAGAATTTTGCAATGTCGAATGGATCAAAAAAGGAATGGCTAGTCCACACTGCAAATCAGAGTATGCTTGATTGTACAAGTATCTGGACCATTCAAACAAGCCACGACCTCAGCCCATATTCAATTCAAGTTGTCAATAATTTGAAGCGTTTAGAAATGTATTGCACTGAGGTTCTCACACAGTAATCCATACAGTGATTGGATTTTCCTCCTGTTAGAAACATTAAATTCTAATGATTTAGTCCATTACAGATGGAGTGAGAACTTTTTATAAGATAAAAATAAGCTGATATTTTGTTGAATAACTAGTTTGCTCTTTCGAGATTATTACAAGTTATAAAGATCAGGAGAAATGCAACCGAAAAAAAATACAAGCGAAAAAAGCAACATTACAAGTTGCATTTTTCAGCAAGTTTGAAAAGGGCTCAGGGCTGCTGAGAGTTAAATTTATTTAGTCATTTGCAAGAGCATTCAATGGTGTTCTTCACTGATATTTTTTTATTATGAATGTTTCTAAAATTTTGCTGCCTACTTTATGTCAATTTTTCTATCAAGCTCTTTACCAATAAAGTTATAATATCTCATGTTCAACCTTGAAATTCTCTCGTCTTCACAGTATTCTTCAATAATTCGTATGTCGTCCCAATTTAATGGGTTTCTCCTGATACTGTTTTTTAAATTTAGATCAACGCTCTTCAATAAAGTTTTGAAAAAGCAGGATTTTTTAAATAAAATAAGTGTTTTTGTTTTTATTTTTTTGTTATAAGGGAAATGCTTTTCATTACTTACCTAACATAAAAAGCGTTTCAACTCTATATTCTTCTACATTTACTACCTCTGCTTTCCGATTTATCAGCATTAGTAAATATGACGAAAGGTTGAAAATTTCTTAACCTTCCACAGCCACCACTGGCGATAGACCAAATACAGTGAGTTAAAAAACTGTTTCGGTGTTCTTCCTAAATATGATTTTGCTATCATTACTACTAGCATACTAAATAAAATGCGGCAATTTATACATCATATGAAAGCGCTAGTTCTTATGTATAATGATTTATAATTCAAAGTTTTGACTATAATAATTTTACCAACTTTATTTCAAAGACATTTTAATATGAATATTATAACTAAAATCATAAGTATCGAATAATTCACCAAATTTATGTTTGTAAATTATATGATTAATTAAAATAAATAAATAACACAACAAGATTATATAAAATATTAAATGAATGGAAAAGAAAGAAGATTCAAAAGTGAAGTAAATTGATACATTTTATAATGCTCCAGTTTACTAAGTTGAAGAATACAGTGTAATTGGGTTTAAAGTGATGGATTAAATGACAGTATGAATATACCAAAATATCAATTTTCATAAATCAATAATACAATATATTAATAATATTATTTCTGTTTAGAAAAGGGGAGTTTTAAGTAAAATGTAATATAGCAACAAAGATAAAGAAATACTGTTAGAACTTGGTATCTCTTTATTAAGTTAAGATCATTATTATTTTTCTGATTCTACATGTAAAAAGTGAGAGTATTTATAGACATGATACGGATAAAGAATTAGGATAGATTTATAATCAACTTGACAGAATAGATGATTACTATTTCTAATTATTAGTTTAGCCTGTTCCTAGCTTGTATTGTCAATTATGCTATTGAGATGGTTTCAGATAACTCTGGATAAAGGACTATTTAAGGAGACGGTACAGATGAATATAAAGACTTTTAGTTCCATGATTGGATATCATTGCTAACAATAATATCTCGGTCAGGATTGTTGTATAATGGCAATAATGACTTAAGAAAAGATAGAAACAAAAATAAAGAAACGGTTTGGATACTTTTTGAGACTGATCTTTATTCCAGTTTAAGTTAAAGTCAAAATTATTCTAATTGAAGGCAGGTATTTATATCTTATTGAGTGAGTGGCTTGATATCTTCTATTGTAAGCGTTCTTCTAATATTCAGGTACTTTAGCAAGTGTCATCTATAATTATGATTATGAAAACTTTTCATTTGTTCTTTTGTATGTCTGTCATAGATTATCTTTTATTCTGGGAATTCCTCACTGATTTGAATAACGTTATTTTACGCGTTATTTCAATTATGTGAAAGATTAGCAATATTCCTGATATTGGATTGGATTTTGTTATTTTAGTTGATACTTCTTCTTATCAAAGAACTCTTATTAATACAAAACATATTCTAAAAGAACATGTTTAATTGGAATTGATTGTATAATCTTATTTAAATAAACTTATATTTTTATTTTATTTAATTATGATCTTGTATTAAGACTTATGTTTATGAATGTCTACTACGATCAGTTACTGTTCTACAACACACATAATTGAAATAACGTGTAAAATAACGTTATTCAAATCAGTGAGGAATTCCCAGAATAAAAGATAATCTATGACAGACATACAAAAGAACAAATGAAAAGTTTTCATAATCATAATTATAGATGACACTTGCTAAAGTACCTGAATATTAGAAGAACGCTTACAATAGAAGATATCAAGCCACTCACTCAATAAGATATAAATACCTGCCTTCAATTAGAATAATTTTGACTTTAACTTAAACTGGAATAAAGATCAGTCTCAAAAAGTACTCACACTGTTTCTTGATCTTTGTTTCTACCTTTTATTTTATTACCTTAACCATTATACAACAACAGCAAACCCTGGTAGAAAGGCTATTCTAAGAGTTACCACCAAGTCTTATATACGTAAGCAGATTGTTAATGGTACCCTCAAGACTGCGAAGGCTGTCCATAAGTATCTAGTGTACACTAGCCACAAGATTAGCTACTCAGGCACCATTAAGGTTATGAAAAGCATGAACTTCCATGCTAAGACAAAGGTAAAAAAGCCTTTATTGACTAAGGTTCAGAAAGCAAGACGACTAGCATGGGCGGAAGAGCATAAAAACTGGACAAGCGATGACTGGAGACGTATGGTATTCAGTGACGAAACAAAAGTCAACGTTTATGGGTCGGATGGTTGCAAATACTTTTGGAGTCGACCAGATGATAAAATTCAACCCCATCATCTCGACTTGACAGTTAAAGGAGGGGGTGTTAGCATTATGGTATGGGGTTGTATTACCTACGACGGGCCTGGTTATGCATGCTGGATTAGTGAAGGCACAGTGAAGGCTTCTGATTATGTCGGGATTCTTAGTACAACTCTTATGGATAGCCTTGAATACTATGGTTACAATCCTCAGGACATCTATTTTCAGCAAGACAACGATTCTTAACACACGTCTAAGCTAGCTAGGCAATGGTTCAAGGATAATAACTTCAAGTGTGACCACACCTTCAACTGGCCTTCACAAAGTCCAGATCTAAACCCAATAGAGCACATCTGGCACCACCTTAAGCTCAAGTTAAGTGCGTATGATATTTGAAGTGTTTTAAGTATTCAAAAATAAGATAAAGAAGAATTAACGAGACCGAACAATAGTTCTAAAGTCGAATACTTTTATTAAAGAAAGATTTCAAGGCTATTTATATTAGTTGAGCAAGACCTGAG
This sequence comes from Rhizopus arrhizus, assembly GCA_024220505.1. Classification (NCBI taxonomy): domain Eukaryota; kingdom Fungi; phylum Mucoromycota; class Mucoromycetes; order Mucorales; family Rhizopodaceae; genus Rhizopus; species Rhizopus arrhizus. The sequence continues at coordinate 1,599,265 of JAKZZE010000011.1, forward strand.
ATTAGATGACAAAAATAGTTACGACCGATATGATTTGACATGTATAAGAAAAATTTTATAGACTGATGTTAATAATCAACTGTTGAGATGAAAGTGAAACTTGGCTGTTTAGGGCAGTGATAATTATCAGGTTCTATTCTTATTCAAACTCATTTGTAAAGATTTAGTCCAGAATGGTAAGACTGTATCTTATTGACCTGTCAAAACATGACAATATTAGGGCAAAAGGTGTGCATGAATTATGGGATCATGTTGAAAAAGAATGGTCTACTTTTACAGCAGAAGACTGTAGGAGATACATAGACAGTATGTCTGATCGCTGTAGAGCTGTAATTGCAGCGAAGGGCGGTCATACTAGATATTAATAAAATAAAGCATGCAGTGGAAAAATGGTTTCAATATTGGTTTTTGTAATTAATGTTAGCTTATTCCCAATTGTGTAACAGTGCAAACAAATTTTTTTTTCACAGATATAACCTGCAAAAGCGCTACAAAATGCATGTTTTTGTGAGTCGTTACTATTTGTAGTTCAAAAGTTATAAAGCGTTAAAGTTGCGAGACGAAAACATTGGAACCATTTTTCCACCCACTGTAGTTATTTTCTATATGATATCAGTTGTATTAAAATAAATAACGATACACAAAAAAATTAAACTATGATTGAACAATTCCACACTTTTCCAAATTTAGAACAATAAGATCAATATCTGTCATCCTAGAGAGTCTAATCAATTGTCAACCCCAAAAGTAATTAGATCAAAGTTAATTGACTGGTTATTATTTCTATTGTTCAACTTCAGATGCATATATTAGAGCATCGACAAGCTTTAGCTTAATCATTGGTTCTTCAGCACGACATCGTGACCGAGTCTACAGTGCCCCACAAAACCCTTCAAGTGTTTTGCTTTTTTTCGTTTTTTGCTTGTCACGAAGCATTGAGTACTATAGTTGGTAGCATGCTATGCCTTATTTGAAAACTACGGTGGCAGGGTATTTGGATAATGTTTAAACTCCGAGATCCATGCAATGGCCGCGGAGTAATGACACTTTAAAAACAGACACACACTTGAAGGGTTTTGTGGAATTTAAAAAATCACATGTTAATGTCGTAAAAATCATCATAAACGTCACAAAAATGTGACTTGTCAACTTTTTGTGTAAAACGTTTTGTTTATTTACAACTTTCTATTTTTTTGTTTGCCTTTTTTTATAACATAACCTAATTAAGTGACATGCGACCAATTAGCAATGACATGCAGAACAGAATCGTTCAACTTCTTAAAGAGGGAGTTTCTGGAGAAGAAATATCAACAAAGACTGGTGTCAGTACTGGAACTATTTCAAAAATTCGAAAAAACCATGATTTGGGAGATTTGAGAACTAATGGAGGCAGGCCATTCGTAATCTCGACATTACTAGGTCGTCGAATCTTGCGAAATTTCAACTCTGGCAATTACAAAAATGCTTCAGACGTTGCTAGAAAGATGTTAGAAGATGGTGAAAATATTAGTGCTGAGACTATAGGCGTTTTTTTAAAAGAATCAGGTTATGCAGCAACTCATAAGCCTAAAGTCCTACCTTTGACTAAGCACCGTATGAAGAAAAGATATGAATTTGCACGTGCGCATCTATCATGGACCATCGAGGACTGGAAAAAGGTCATTTTCAGCGGCGAAACTAAAGTGAATAGAATTGGTTCAGATGGTTTACAATGGACTTGGACAAATGGTGACAAGTTAAAAGACTTTCAGGTTCAGCATATGATCAAGCATGGAGGAGGTTCATTGATGCTGTGGGGCTGTTTAACATGGTATGGCGTTGGATACCTATCGAATATCAAGGGAAGCATTAATTCTGACTTTTATATTAGTATTTTGGAAGATGAATTAATGAAAACGATTGATTGGTATGACCTTCAAAAAGAATATATTATATTTTAGCAAGACATTGCTCGTATCCATACTGCCAAAAAAGTCTCTGAATGGCTGGAAAACAATAATATTACTGTATTAAGATGGCCTCCTCACTCTCCTGACTTAAATCCTATCGAGAACCTATGGTCAATCGTAAAACGTCGTTTATTACAATATGAAAAGCAGCCTGACGGAATGCTCGAATTATGGTCAAGAGTAGAGAATGTTTGGGAGTCAATTACTCAGAATGAGTGTCAAAAACTCATAGAAATTATGCCTAAACGCATTAAAGCAGCTTACAATGCAAAAGGAGGACATACTAAATATTAATTGTTGTTAAACAAAAATTCCACAAAACCCTTCAAGTGTGTGTCTGTTTTTAAAGTGTCATTACTCCGCGGCCATTGCATGGATCTCGGAGTTTAAACATTATCCAAATACCCTGCCACCGTAGTTTTCAAATAAGGTATAGCATGCTACCAACTATAGTACTCAATGCTTCGTGACAAGCAAAAAAACGAAAAAAAGCAAAACACTTGAAGGGTTTTGTGGGGCACTGTATATCTTTTATATCTACGCTCACAAAGAATATAAATAGATGCCAACTTTTTATCCATAAAGCGAGGCCCTTTTTGCAATATAAAGAAATCAGCAATAAAGAAGGATTTTAATTTTATATTGCTACTACTGTTTTTTTGTTTAACTTTTTAATTTAATCTTGCGATTAAAACACACTGTATAGGCATCTTTTAGGTCGACTTTGCACATGGAGTCTCCTTGCTCGATCAGTTCTCTTAATGTTGGTACACCTTCCATTTTGAAATGTTCGCATTGAATATTCTGGTTCAGGCGTTGACAGTTCAAAATTGGTCTGCGTTTTGTTGTTTCTTGGATTGTGAAAAACTTTGGGAGGAAATCGTTTGATTGAGTTGGCATTATTTCGATTATTCCTGCGGCTAGGAATTTTTAGACAGCTTCGTTGGCGGCTTGCTGTTCTGTTGAGTCGAGATTTAACGGATTGATTTTCCACGGGATTGGGCTGGTAGCAAATTGAATTTTGTAACCCTCTTTGATGACTGACAAAGGAAATGGGTGAGATGCTGTTTGAGTCCAATACTTGTAACAATGAGTAAGACGGCCCCGTGAAGTGTTTTAAGTATAAAAATAGGACAAAGAAGAATTAACGAGACCGAACAATAGATCTAAAATCGAATACTTTTACTAAAGAAAAATTTCAAGGCTATTTATATAGTGGGTGAAAAAACCCTAAAAATGTCAGACATTTTTTCTGTTTCTAGCCTCTGTGAGCATGTATACTGACTTAGATGGTGCAACAACTTTATGACATGCTTGTTTGACTTTCTGTTACATGTCATAAACGTTTTAATCTCAAAAGACTATTTAACAGTCCGCAAAAGCGATGGAAATGTTGTAGATTTATTTTTAGAGTTTTTTCCTTTTACTTTTAGTATGTTATAGATGACTTAATACTTCGTAGATCCACCATTGGCATCGATTACTGCCTTAATACTTGCAGGCGTATTGTCAATATACCTTCTGCAAACTTTTTTATTAAAGGAGTTCCATTCCTTTTCAACTATTTCCCACAATTCATGAACACCTTTGGCTTTCTTGTCATATAACGATTGCTTCAACTTCAAATGATGCCAAAGATGCTCAATAGGGTTAAGAGCAGGAATTTGAGCTGGCTAGTCATCAATGTAGTTCATACTATTGGCTTTTAGCCATTGGATGGTTGACTTGGAACGATGCTTTGGATCACCATCGTGCTGAAAGTATGCTGTAGATCAATCCATATCGTAGATTTCCATTGTTTCCCAAAGTGTTGTGTCCAATATATAGTGGGTCAAAAACCTGCACAAACGTAACCTAATTTTTCGGAAATAAGAGCATAGGTCTGTCAGTTTAGCGGCAAACATTATGAAACTTGAGCCAAATAAAGTTATCACTATTATAACTTATTGACAAAAATTTCAAAGTCAGACGCTGAGTATACACGTAAAGCGCGTCCAGAAAAAAGCGGAGGTCGGTTGGTGCAGTTTTTTGACTTTCTTAAAATCGAGTGGAACCACCCTTTTCTGCTATACTACTTGTATTCTGTCAGGCATACTATCCATGTATTTGATGCATTGTTCCTTAGTAAACGAATTCCATTCATTTTCGACTCTTTCCCACAGTTCATGGATGCTGGTCGCCCTATTATCATACATGCTCAGCTTTAACTTCAAATGATACCATACATGTTCAATAGGAGTAAGATCTGGACTTTATGATGGCCAATCATCAATGTAAACCATGCCACTATCTTTCATCCATTGCGTTGTGGACTTTAATCGATGTTTAGGATCATTGTCGTGCTGAAATACCGATGTTTTCCAATTCAGACCATAGTACTCCATGGTGTTCTTCAGACTTGTAGCAAGAATTTCTTGGTATAGCACTGAATTCATGGTACCATCATAGACCTGATATGCGTATCCAGGTCCTGCGCTGGTTATACAACCTCATAACATGAGACCACCGCCTCCATGCTTCACAGTAACGTCGATATGATGGGGCTGTAAACGATCGCATTTTTTTTCCAGTAATATTTGCAATCATCAGAGTCCCAAATGTTAATTTCGGTCTCATCAGAAAGTATCACATGTCGCTAATCATGTACTTTCCAGTATTGATGCTTTTTGGCCCATGCCAATCGAGCCTTCTTGTGCTTTTCAGTCAATAATGGCTTCTTCTTTTTGATCTCAGCATAAATCTCAACTGAATGTAACACATTAATGGCCGATTGATACGACATAGGGTGTCCAATCTCCTCCAATTTCATTTGCACATCCTTGGCAGTCTTCAAATAACCCGTGAGTACTTGTCTCTTGATGTATCGACGCGTGGATTTTGCCACAATGCTCGGTTTATCTCCGCTTTTACTATTCTATTATGCATCCACTTATTTGCAGACCTATTAACGGTACTTCTATGCACTCCAACGCATTTTCCAATGACTGTAGGGTCAACGATATCTTCCAATAACGCTTTGATACTATTTTGAACATCGGATGGAAGCGTTTTGGGCATTTCTAATGATGGATGGACACTAACGATGTATGATGCGTTTGGGTAAAGTAGGAAAGAAAAAAAAGGAAACCAATTGCAAAAAAGTTTATTTTAGGGTCCCCAGTGTGACAAGGTACTCCATAGACTAATTTAAATCTGCCATAAAGGTCTCAGTCCGGGTACATGATATCAAACGCATTTTCATTTTAGAAGTCAAAAAACTGCACCAACCGACCTCCGTTTTTTTCTGGACGCGCTTTACGTGTATACTCAGCGTCTGAATTTGAAATTTTTGTCAATAAGTTATAATAGTGATAACTTTATTTGGTTCAAGCTTCATAATGTTTGCCGCTAAACTGACAGACCTATGCTCTTATTTCCGAAAAATTAGGTTACGTTTGTGCAGGCTTTTGACCCACTGTACGTAGCCCCAAAACAGTTTGCAGCATCCATAGAGTCTTTTCCAGAATGTATAGCGGACTTTACGTCATTTTTGATGTCAGCTGAGAGAAATCTAGGCATGATTGAAGTGTTGAGGAAACTTAAAAAATTACATGGAAAAAGTTGAAGAAAAAGAGAAAAACAACTCCTTTTAAACTTTTGGAGACTTTATGGGTCATAATATGTCACTAAAAGTCTGCAAATTCTGTCTATCGGTCCGTATATCCGACATTTATGAAAGTGAAAAAACTCTAAAAATAAACCAGTCTCCTTTTAGCAGTTGATTTCGGATCAATAATTATCAGCTGAGATTGAAAATATAACATACTATACGTTTATTATCAGTGCTACATACACTAGGTGAAAAAATAGGGACAACCTACCCTAAAATAATTTTTAACTTTTTTTTTTTCTCCTCCACTCCGTACGACATCCAAGCCATGCCTATAGAGCGTAACCTTAGGTAGTGAGTATTACGTTTCCCACATATAAAACTGATCAGGATAACATATGGCGTAAGAAAAGAGGAAATAGTTGCAATAATTTTATAATCGTTATATTATAAAATGAGTAGTATTTATTTAATAACGAGTAAATCTCCCTTTTGATTTGATTACATCTGCTATGCGATCAGACATGCTGTCAATGTGACTTCTACAAACATCATTATCTAGCTTGTTCCATTCAGAGTCCACTCGTTCCCATAGCTTGTCGATGTTTCTGGCCTTTCGTTCATAAAGGCTTAACCTAAGTTTCAGCAAGTGCCACACATGCTCTATAGGATTCAGATCCGGACTGTTAGGTGGCCAATCGTTAATGTACTGAACCTTGTTTTGTTGGAGCCATGACATTGTTGATTTCGACTTGTGCTTTGGGTCGTTATCTTGTTGAAGGTAAATAGTGCGCTTGTTCATACCATAGTACTTTAGCGTTTCCATGTAAGTTGTTCCAAGAATATGCTGGTACACCAAGGAGTCCATAGTACCATCGTATACCTGGCACGCATATCCTGATCACTCACTGGTTATACATCCCCACATTATCAATTTGCCGCCACCATGCTTCACTGAAAGATCTATGTGGTGTGGACAAACGACATCACCAGGTTGGGTCCAATAGTTTCTGCAGCCATCAGATTCCCAAATGTTGATCTTCGTTTCATCGGAGAACACTACTTGATGCCACTATTGCATAGACCAATTTTGATGCTTCTTTGCCCATGCTAACCTCTGCTTGCGATGGTTATTGGTTAAAAGAGGCTGCTTCTTTTTACGCCTAGAATAAAAATCCATTGATACAAGGATGTTTATTGCTGAACGGTAAGTCATAGAATACCCAAGTTGTATGAGCATCCGATGTACGTCCTTGGCTGTCTTTAGGGCTCCTTTAATCAGTAATACCATGATATATTCCTTCGTAGCAGATGACACAAGTGTATGTCTACCACGTGTTGCGGGTACCATTGGCCCAAATAGCTTGTTTCTATATCTCCTAACTGTCTTGGGATGGATACCAAATTTACCAACAATATCCTTTGGGCTTCTATTGCTCATCAGTGCAGACTTGATGCTGTCTTGCGTGTCTTGAGGTAAAGCGCGAGGCATAAGTAAGAGAAATTTTGCAGGAAGTAAGAAGAATATAATGAAAAAAAAAAATGCATGAATGAAGGAAAACAGCACCCATTTTATATTATTAATTATAGGAATGTGCATAGCTAAAATTTGAATTGGTTTGCATTTTAATTGTAACTGATATTCCAGGTCAAATTAGAAGAGTACGAAATATGGTCTAAAACTGAGCTGTGGAGTATCTAAAATTCGACCAAGTATACATGCATTACTCCCTCATTTTCCATAGTTGGCTCATCATATTTTGATGAAATACTTTATACATTAACCTCGCTTTAACATATTGCTAGCGTCATGAGGCGACCTTCTCTTAATGCTACATGCTGCATGAAATGAAATTTTCGAAAAGGTTGTCCCTATTTTTTCACCTAGTGTATGTACAAAATTTCACAGCGATACACCAATTTGGTAAAACAAAACAATCAAAAATGCTAATAATATCATAACGCTTTTAGAGTTTTTTCACCCACTGTATTATTATCGGAGATAATAGCGCCTCGAAAAAAATTTGGAATTAAATCCAGCAAATGAGGTTTCAAGCGATAATCAAAGTTCAGTATTTGTGCTGCGTTGCTACTAATAACAGTATATGGGCCAAGTTTGTTAATGAAGTTTGGCGTTGCCGAAGCTCTGACACTCATTTGAAGGGCAGTGTCATTGTTGATTTTGTTGCTTGTGAACTTTTCATCTACTATTTGTTGACCATTGTAAATCTTGCCGTTCTGATTTCTGCTAAAGGAAATTCGACCAGAAAACACGTCAGACACAGTGTCATCTAGCAATTTTATATTTTTAAACAAGGTTAAGGCAGCTTCATTTGAAATTAGACAATACGATGAGACGCTCTAATTGTTTTTGGTGTAAATATGTCAATTTTCACTGGTTGACAGCGAGCAAGTTCAGCATACTTCATTGATTGACATTGAACAAAGTTTTAGTTGGTCAGGGTACGTTTTGATCCCTCTTCGAATGAAAAGGCCGCACAATCTTCAAACTTTCTCTTCTTGCAGAACGAGCATACTCCTGAAATGTTTCTTGACGCATGTATTTTTTTATTGCAGTTTTTACAATGTGATTTGTTTGATTGATTTGTCTGTTGTTTTTGTGAATTTACTGCCTTCTATTTCATTGTTGCTATCATCATCACTATTTTGGCTCATAATGATTCACTGAGTTATTTTTCTTATAATAATAGTTGAGGTAGTTTTAAATATGAAATCGGAAAGAAATAAAATAAAAAACAAAGTTAGCACTACTTTCTCTAACAAGGTTCATTGCTGTATGACCAAACAGTAAATTTGGGCTTAGGTATCGGTTAAATTTTTTTTGATGCGAAACTTACTGTTTGTAACACATCATTATAAATATTGATAACTCATTTACTAGTAATTTAAGTTTTAGAACAGTGAATGACTGATTATTTCTCAAATACGCTATTACTTTTATTTATTTGGTACACGTTCATTAATATTTTAGAAGAAAGTTTACTTGTCAGAGATATAATCACTATATTATTTTATTGAGATCACTGTCCCTAAATAAAGAAAAACTAAATTAAGGAAATTCTCTAGTTCAAAGCTCCAATTTAAAGTACAACAGCATAAAAAAGTCATTTCAGTTGTAAATTATTACTTAAAATATTCAATACGTTTACTATGGGTAGTATTTATGTCATTGAAAGATTTATTCTATCCTATAACTTCAATATAAACTTTTTTTTATTGCTTTGATTGTTTTTTTTTTCTTTTTCTTTTTTTTTTGTTAAAATTTTATGTTTGATGATATTCAAATCTCATTGAAAATTCGAAGTACGTCTATTGAAATCTGAACTCCTAATGACTAGTAACTTTCTATTTTAAAGATTTCTTTCCTCATTCAGACACTTCTGAAAAAAAGATATTGAATGCTTAATCCATCCTTCACAATCTTTTTTTTGCTACTTTCCCAGCCGATTCACAAATACGATCTGTGAGACGATCATTTGCCGTCAATGGTGTTGTTCTAACACCAGCTTTTACTTTTGATCAAAATCCCTCAATTGGTGAAGTGTATTAAGTATTCAAAAATAGGATAAAGAATTAACGAGACCAAACAATCGTTCTAAAGTCGAATACTTTTATTAAAGAAAGATTTCAAGGCTATTTATATTAGTTGAGCAAGACCTGAGATTAGATGACAAAAAAATAGTTACGACCGATATGATTTGACATGTATAAGAAACATTTTATAAACTGATGTTAATAATCAACTGTTGAGATGAAAGTGAAACTTGGCTGCTTAGGGCAGTGATAATTATCAGGATCTATTCTTATTCAAACTCATTTATAAAGATGTAGTTCAGAACGATAAGACTGTATCTTATTGACATGTCAAAACATGACAATTGGATTCAAGAAAAAAGAATATGGTGGTAAATATATGCATTTGTATCCTCGTTCTTCGATTAGTGCTTTGATCACTTTTGGCTTATGAATAGGTACATTATCCATAACAATATACTGACCTATCATATTATTATTATCTAGTGTATTCATTACGTTGGTTAGGTAGACCAGGAAGTGCTCAGTTCTTGTTCCAACTTTACCATTTATTTTTACTTCCTTACCGTCTACCTTTCTTTTTTTTAGAAGAACCTGATTCTGGTTTTTTAACTCCAATATTTATGATACCTGCTTAAGAAATCGCACATAAAATTGTGAATGTAACACCCTTTCCAGTTGGTACAGTACTCTTTGCAGGTGTGCCTTTTAATGAACGGCCGTGATTTTTCTGAGTATGTAAGTTGAAACCTGCTTCATCAATGAGCACACAATTTTTGGAAAAATCCATGACTGTATCATTCATATATTGTTCAATAATGGCATTTCGCAATGCTATTACTCTGTCGGAATTTCTAGGTACTGGTATCTTTTCAAGCTTTTTTTTAAAGTAATATTATGTTTATGTGTTATGTTCTGGTAAAGTAATTAAGAATAATGATAAAACCAAAGAATATTTTTTGAGACTGAACTTTATTTAAGACAATCTTAATTATTAAAAAGAAATCATTACAAAGTCTACTATTTATATTCTTCTATCAGTTGGCGGGTAAATGAGTAGTTATGAGCGTAGATCCAATAATTGACATGTTTGATTGAAGAATGATCACTGAATCGATTATGAAAATTTTTAATTCATTGTTTTTATAGATCTTATTGTTCTTAAACTGATCTGGGAGGATTGTCCCGTCTTTATTGAGAGGAAAGATATATTTATATGAAATGCCTCCAGTCAGATCAAATTTGACTAGGTACCTGATCCATTATTATTCATTTATAGAAATGATGAATAGTAAAGATCATGACTTATTTATTGTTCATGTTTACTTTATAGAATGAATCTAATAGTGATAGTCTTATATAAAAAAGAAGAAGAATATATTTTATTTAATAAAGATTTAAATTATTATCTTTTATCAATTTTAATATACTTCTTTTAGTTGTGATTATTCAATGTCTGTTATGATCAGACACTGTTCTACAACATTATGTACTAAATGTCTGTGAATGGCAGAAATAGAGATTTTCAAACCCTCAGATTTCTCACAAAGTTTTAACTTTAACCCATCTAATACAGCAGTAGTTGCTGTAGGTCAGCAACTGATTGTAGTTGACATTGATAAATATAAGTTTATTTAAATAAAATCATACAATCAATTCCAATTAAACATGTTCTTGTAGGATATGTTTTGTATTAATGAGAGTTCTTTGATAAGAAGAAGTACCAACTAAAATAACAAGATCCAATCCAATATCAGGAGTATTGCTCATCTTTCCACATAATTGAAATAACGTGTAAAATAGCATTATTCAAATCAGTGAGGAATTCCCAGAAAAAAAGATAATCTTTGGCAGACATAGAGTAGTGGACAAAACTGGTGCACAAAACTTTTTTTTGGCTTTTAACTACCAGTACTTGCTCATGTTAGTCGTGATAGCTATGAAACTATACCAGATAGAAGACATACTAAACCTTGCAACTTACGCGAAGTTCAATCATTTTATTGCCAAAAATGAGGGAGAAACATGTTTTTTATTTATAAGAATACATATTTTTAAAAAAAACCTTAAAAATGGTTAAAACCTAAAAATTCGTATAATTGCCTCGTCGTTTGATAACAGCAGCAATTCGTTTTGGCATGCTTTCGTAGTATGACTGCATATCAGTTTCAGTAAAAGAGTTCCACTCTTTATCAATTCTTTTCCAAAGATCGTCTATACTTTTGGGTCTGGTATCGTATCGAGATAGCTTTGATTTTAACTGCCGCCAAACGTGTTCAATGGGATTTAGATCGGGACTTTGTGGCGGCCAATCATTTAATACCGATATCCCATTATCAGACATTCATTTAGTGGTGTGCCTTGACTTGTGTTTTGGGTCATTGTCATGCTGAAACAAGACATCACGATGTTTCAGACCGTACAGTAGGTCAAAAAATTGCTGCAAGGAATCCATTTTTCTCAGTTTTTGTAGCGTACATCCTGTCACAATGGTACAAACTGCTTCTGTTTCTACATAGTAGATTTCCTACATGTCTTGAAAAATCCGAAAGAGTTTAAGCCCTATTGGATAAGTATTGAAGGAAGTATGAGGCGCGCAATTTGAAAATTTGAAAAAACGAAAATTTGAACGAAATGGGTTTATTTATTAATATTTAGTTGATCCTCCTTTTCTATTAATAACCTCTTGAATTCTTGCCGGCATGCTATCGATGTACCTTTGGCAAAGTTCTTTATCAAATTCATTCCATGCTTTTTCTACTCGTTCCCAAAGCTCATCCGTATTCTTTGCTCTACGTTCGTAACAGCTGAGCTTTAACTTCAGTTGATGCCATACATGTTCTATTGGATTTAAGTCCGGACTCTGAGCTGGCCAATCGCTAATATAGCGCACTTGATGATTATCTAACCAGGCTATTGTGGATTTTGCCTTGTGCTTTGGATCATTATCATGCTGAAAGTAAATGTTGGACCAGTTGAAATTGTAGTACTCCATAGTATCACGAAGTGTAGTGTCTAATATATGCTGATAAACATCCGCGTTCATGTTCCCATCGTAAATTTGACAAGCATATCCTGGTCCTTCAGATGTTATGCAGCCCCACATCATCAATTTGCCGGCTCCATGCTTGACTGTAAACTCTAGATGATGCGGTTGAAGAGAATCACTTGGTCTTTTCCAATAGTACTTGCAACCATCAGAGCCCCACACGTTGAACTTGGTTTCATCAGAAAAGACTACTTTTCGCCATTATTCCACTGTCCAATCCTGGTGCTTCTTGGCCCATTCTAATCGATGCTGCATATGAGCTTTTGTCAGAAACAGCTTCTTTTTTTTATTGAAGAATGAAACTCCATTGATTTCAGTACGTTAATTGCTGACTGGTATGAGATATCATAGCCAAGTTGAACCAGCTCCCGGTGTACCTCTTTGGCAATCTTTAGAACCCCTTCAATGACTTTTCTTTTGATTAGCCGCTTCGTTACTTTGGAGACTAATGTAGGTCTACCACCTGTGTTTATTGTCCTATTTGAAAACAACCGCCTAGAGTATCTACTAACAGTTGATTGATGTACTCCAGTCTCCTTAGCAATATTGTACGTTGATGTGGATCCAGTTAATGCTTGCTTGAGATCGTTTACTTTTTCTTCTGGCAGTCGTTTAGGCATGCGATTGGTAATAAGGTAAAAAAGAGAAATAAGTTAAATAAGACAATTTAAAATTTAGAATAAAGGAATTTTAAGCGCTTTTATATACTGGCAACATTCTAATCATGTCAAGAATGTGAAAAATTATGATAGCAACCGGTTGGGTCGTATTAAAATTTGTTATTCCAAACATATGTAAACAAGTAAAAAATGACGGATGTTTATAATATTCCCTTTAACAATCTCAAATTCCACCAATAATCATTGCTCATACAGTTGGTGGAAAAATGGTCCGGATGTTTTTAAATTATTCACAAATATCGCTATAGCTTTACCAAATCTCAATCAAATTGAACAGAACAAACATTATTTTGAAGAGAAAACATTGCTTTATTTTTAGTAAAAATCTGATATGTCACACAAAAGTTCAAAGGGAGCTACAAAAGATCAAATATTTCAGCAACATCCGGACCATTTTTCAGGGTGCCCTATAGAATTTTAATTACCCAGATTGTTCAATGCTGCTGACTCAGAAGCCGTCACTTTTGTCTCAGATGATTAATAATACATTAGATTCGTATTAATAATCAAAAAAAAATATAAATATCTACTTTTTTTTTGCTGATTTAGCACGTCTTCTTCTTCTTTCGTTATTATTGCTGTTTTATACAAATATGGTTCGCTCTTTGCCTTTGGATGTACAAGATAATATCAAGCCTTTACTCAAATCTGGTCATTCTTACTCATCCATCATAAAACGAGTGCCTGGAGTCAAGAAAAGCACCATCAGCGACTATAAGCGAAGGTGGTTTCTTAATATGGGGCCCCTTAAATCAGGCCGCAAGTCCGAAATTACTGCTAAAACCAAGTCCTACATCAGACGGTCAGTCATAACAGGTAAATTAAAGACGGGGAAGGATGTACAACGATATTTATGTGACGTTGGATGCGCAATTGGCTACTCTGCTTGCTTAAAACTTTTAAAATCGATGGGATTCCAGGCCCGTATTAAGAAGCGCAAGCCGTTTTTAAAGGCTATTCATATGAAAAAGCGACTTGCATGGGCCAACGCCCACAAGGATTGGACAAAAGATGATTGGCGTCGTATGGTATTCTCTGACGAGACTAAGGTAAACGTTTGGGGATCAGACGGTGTGAAATACTACTGGAAGAGAGTAGATGATAAGCTTCGATTCCACCATCCTGACTTAACAGTAAAAGGAGGTGGAGGCAGCGTTATGATGTGGGGCTGTATTACATACGATGGTCCTGGGTATGCTTGTCGTATCTATGATGGAACAATGAAGAAAGAGGATTATGTACATATATTGGACACAACTCTAATGGACACCCTAAACTACTACAATCATGACCCTAAAAACATCTACTTCCAGCAGGATAACGATCCGAAACATACGTCAAAGGTCGCAAAAGCTTGGTTTGAAGAAAACAACTTCGACAGCAAGTCTGTTTACAGTTGGCCAGCTCAGAGCCCTGATCTAAACCCGATTGAACACATTTGGCATCACCTGAAGCTAAGGTTAAGTGCGTATGAAACCAGAGCTAAAAGCGTACATGACTATGGGATCGAATCGAAGAACAATGGGCGAGATTTACAAAAGATGATTGTAGAAAGTATATAGACAGTATGCCGGATAGAATCAAGGCTGTTATTCAAGCAAAAGGGGGATATACGGACTACTAGCAGATATTATGGGGCACCCTGAAAAATGGTCCGGATGTTGCTGAAATATTTGATCTTTTGTAGCTCCCTTTGAACTTTTGTGTGACATATCAGATTTTTACTAAAAATAAAGTAATGTTTTCTCTTCAAAATAATGTTTGTTCTGTTCAATTTGATTGAGATTTGGTAAAGCTATAGCGATATTTGTGAATAATTTAAAAACATCCGGACCATTTTTCCACCTACTGTATCAGATAATCGACGAATAAATGCCCTTTCTAATGAGGTACAAACAATCAAAGTCTGAGATAGTATCGTGCAGTATCCATAGACAACCAGCTGTAAAACCGGTATTTTGCAATTCCTTGCATCAGTTTTTTGACCCACTGTAGCTTTCGAAGAAGCCTTCTGACCGACCGTTTGCTAATATTGTAACCTAACAATCTCAAAAAGAGCTGAACATCGGAAAACGTGCTTAAGAGACCTTGTCGAATCTTTAGGCGGATGATTGCACTAGTTATTTTGCTGACTACAAGCAGTCGACCACCACGGTCATGAGTTTTCATGTTCTTTTCTTTCTTCTTTATCCTCTTTATCGTCCATTTAGAGATTCCCGTTGTTCTAGAAGTATCCATTGTCGTGCGACCTGAGCGTATTCTAGATTTCACAGCTTCTTTTTTATCGTGGCTAATTTTTTGAGCATAGAGTACTGGTACTTTGTTATAATGAATAGGGTAAAGGCAAGAAGTGAGATTCAATGAGAAATGCAAATTAAGCAAGGGTTTATATATTTTTCAAAAGCCATCGTAATGCAGTAGTGAATTACGAAATTTTACAGTGAACTACAAAGAAATGGATAAATCCGAAAGAAGGCGAAACAAGTATACGAAGACGGCCTTGGAAATTTTGTGGGAGAGAATGGATAAGAAGCAATAATTACTGAAATGGAAGTTGACGATGAAACTTATCCTCTAGACAGCGTTACAAATTATGGTCAGTACATCGACTTGAAGCCTCCTGAGAAGCAAGTTATAAAAAAAGAAAAGATTGAGAGCGCTGGTAGAGTACTAGTCGAGGCTCATTCAACACGAAAAGGAAAACGTGCTTACAGAAAGTACTCAGACGAGGATAAAGAGTATTTCTTTGAGCTAGTTTATGAAAGGGGTCTGAAAGTAGCCGAAGCCGCAAGGAAGCTAGGTATGCCTACGCGGACTGCCCAGGGCTGGTACGATAGAGACCAAAAAGATCCACAAGACATTATTCAGCGGAAAGCTGCAAAGAATCCTGTTGGAAGACCACCATCTTTAGGCGAGGAACACAGGGTATTTTTAGTTGATTACATTGATAAGAAGTCATCGTTAACATTAGATGAAATAATGGACGGTTTATCAGCTCAATTTATGGACCTGAGCATCTCTAAAACTGCTGTATGCAGTTTCATGAAAGAAAAATGTAGAATCAGCTTGAAGAAGGCACACTTCCATTCAGCGGAAAGAAACTCATCTGAGAACATCAAAAGAAGATACAAATGGATTAAAAGATGGATGGAGACTGATATGGACTATCTCAGTAATTGTATATTTATCGATGAAGCTGCTTTTCATATCAATATGAAGAGAACTGTAGCTTGGTCTAAGATAGGTAGTCGTGCCGAAGTAGTTATACCTGAGATATTTGGTACTTATAATATGAAAACAGTAAGAAGTCAATAGCTAACAACTACTATTTATTAAGTAAAAAAGGAGAGGAACTAATAATTTAGAATGAACCCTGGATTATATTGTCTGACTATTAATTATATAGTCTGACGTAGGCTGGACTGAGATCAATCATAAAATAATAAATAAAGACATCATTAATGACCAAACACGACAATACCCAAGACAAGAGCAAAGACTACGACCATACTTGGGGCAATTTCTCCATATGGAGTTATCAATGTGAAAGTGAGAAAGCCAAGAGCCGTTAATCAAAATAAGAAGAGAAAATCAGGAGGCGGTAAAGCAGTAATCAACACTCAAAGTAGAGATAGTACTGTTACAGGCCACTATTTCAATTTCATATGCGACACAATGGATGTTTTAGACAAGCACGAGGAGTTCAAAGATTGCTACATAGTAATGGATAACGCGACTATTCACAAGAACGCTGACATTGAAAAAGAAATTAACAGACGGGGATATGGCTGTGTACAGTGACTCCCAAAAGTGTCCCAATGTTTTGTAATTTTGTCTTTCACTGTCATTGGTGCTATTGCTATTTGCATAAAATATGTCTTGTTGTACCTCATTTGAAAGCTACGGTAGTGTAGATGTATGTGGTACAAGTTACGTCTCAATTGATGTAGCGCAGGCGGAGATAAATCATATACAAAACGAGCGGTGCATTGGGACACTTTTGGGAGCATATTGAAAAAATCGGAATATCTTTATTTATTTATTATTAATAGTCTGTCCAACGTCCGTTGTTCTGAATACACTTTTGTATACATTGTGGCATACTTTCTATAACTTTTTGACACTCTTCTGGCTTCATAAGGTCGTACCAAACCTTAGTCACACGTTCATAAAGCTCGTTCATGCCTTTTGGTGCGGTTTCATAGCCATTAAGTCTCCTTTTCAGCAATGACCACATATTTTCGATAGGGTTTAAGTCCGGAGATTGTGCAGGCCATTGTAAAACAGTATAAGATTGTTTTTGGAGGTACTCCTTTACTACTTTTGATGTATGCTTAGGGTCGTTGTCATGCTGGAAAATCACCTGGTGACGTTCGAAGCCTAATTTACTGACACCATACTCAATTGTACGTTCCAGTTCATCCTCCAAAATCTCTTTATACAATTCTTTGTCCATATTACCATTGATTTTGCACATCCAACCGACTCCAGCATAGGTAATAGCACTCCACAACATAATACTGCCTCCACCGTGTTTAACAGTCATCTTCACATGATGAGATTTTAGGCTTTCCCCTGATCGAATCCATGCCCAGGTGCGTCCATCCGAATTAAATCTGTTTATTTTTGTTTCGTCTGACCAAATAACACGTTTCCAGTCATCTACTGTCCAGTCCTTGTGAGCAATACACCAAGAAAGTCTGTTTCGGATATTCTTCGCGCTAAGTAATGGCTTCTTTGGCTTCTCAATCGCACCTAAGCCTGCCTTCCGAAGGGCTCTACGAACTGTTTCGACACCTACTTTCTTTCCAATATCGTTTTCAAGGCATTCGGTAACCTTCACAGCACTAGGAACACGATTTTTGGTGACCTGGCGTACACAGTAACGTTCATCGGCTGCAGACAACACCTTGGGTCGGCCCATGTTTGGCTTCATAACACCAGCGCAATGGGTTTTTCGGAGTCTCCCAACCGTACTCTTGCTTAAACCCGTCAATTCTTCCACCTCCCGAACCGACTTACCTTGTTTAAGGAGAGAAATAGCTTGAAATACCATATCTTGGGGGACTTGTTTCATATTGAGATTTAATGAGCGAGTTGTAGCAGAGGAGGAGCTTAAAACTTCAGCAAATAATAATTTGGACATTAGATACGTTTGCGACGCTAATATATGCAGTTTGGTGATTGTATGCAAGTTGTGGGTGGATATTTTGTAGATATTCCGATTTTTTTCAATATGCTCCCAAAAGTGTCCCAATGCACCGCTCGTTTTGTATATGATTTATCTCCGCCTGCGCTACATCAATTGAGACGTAACTTGTACCACATACATCTACACTACCGTAGCTTTCAAATGAGGTACAACAAGACATATTTTATGCAAATAGCAATAGCACCAATGACAGTGAAAGACAAAATTACAAAACATTGGGACACTTTTGGGAGTCACTGTATATCTTCCTCCATATTCCCCTGAGCTAAATCCTATTGAGCAGTTTTGGTCTGTTCGTAAGAGCAAAATGAAAAGAGAAGAATTCTTGCAAGAAGAAACATTATCCTCAAGAATACGTGATGCATGCAATAGTATTCTTTTGAGTGATCGTAAAGGATTTTGTAGATATTCCATGACAAGGTTTGAAGATTGCTTAAATAGAAAACATATTTAATAAAGAAAGAATTACACTTAATTAGCATAATTTAGCTAATTTATACGCTGAATTTGGCTAGAAGGATTTATATTTTTTGGCTAAGATTGCCTCAGGAAAATGGCTAATTGTATTTTTTAAATTCAGCTAGTTTTTTCAAAACTTTGGCGAATAATTTCTGAAAATAGTGTATGTTTTTGAACGACTTTCCATAGATTCTTGCCTTATTTGGAAAGCTATCCACAACAACAGACTTGATCCATGCCAACTGTAAAGCAGCTACAAGCAGAACTCG
This sequence comes from Rhizopus arrhizus, assembly GCA_024220505.1. Taxonomy (NCBI): domain Eukaryota; kingdom Fungi; phylum Mucoromycota; class Mucoromycetes; order Mucorales; family Rhizopodaceae; genus Rhizopus; species Rhizopus arrhizus. Next base: position 1,618,027 of record JAKZZE010000011.1, read on the forward strand.
CTGCAGCTAAGGCTGAAATCACCCGACTCAAGCAACAAAACGCTTCCCTCCTTGAGCGATTAGCTCATGCATCCAACGCCGTTGCTTCTAAGAAACCCGCTTCCCCTTTGGTCTCCTCTCCACCGGTACCTCCTCCACTTACGTCTCCCTCACTGGCATCCGAAACCTCATCGCAACCCAAGTCTCCTCAGAAACGTCCTCCGCCTTCCAATTTAGGTTCTTCTCCCCCTCAGAAAGCTGCCAAGCTTAAAGCTTCCACGCCCCTTCCTAGTCAAATGGCTGCTGCTGGCACCTTCAGTGTTCGCTCGACCAACCATGGCTACAAATTCCTATACCTGCCTATACGCCGCCGCCTTCCTATAGGTCAAATACGCTCTCGTCTACGACAACTGAATATTAATACCAGGCGTATCCTCAACATTCATTACCCCGACCGCGACCTTGTTGCCCTCCTAATTCATAATGATTACGAAACTGAACTCCGTTCGCTATTAAAGAACTTTGAGATCCCCGTTCAAGATGATTATGATCCTTTAGACCCCTCGAACCTTCGTGATCCTAAATACGACGACTATGACGAAGCGGACAGGACATGCGTCGCACGTGGCCTGTTTCTGTGTAGTATCCTTCGTGCTCTCGATCACCTTAGAGGCCCTATCAAGCGGGCTGTAGCCAATTTCTTCGCTAACAAAGGATATATAGATCGTGGCGACTTTCCTGAGCTCTTTCCCGTCAAAAACACATGAGCTTTACTTACTGTTTTCTCAGTAGCCTCTCTTTCTGAGATCCATTTCTCTGTTCCCTTTCTTCAAACTATAACTTTTTTACCCTCAATCCCAGAGGGGTTTTTAGATACTTCTTTCACTCTTTGAACTGACCCGGGCAAAATTAGTATAAAAATACTACGTGCCCACTTGGGTTTAATAAATAAATAAACTTGTTTAATCGTATGTTTTTGAACACATATCCGCCAGTCCCGAAGCCACTCCCAATGGTATAGACTCTCTAGGTCTCCCATGTCGTATTTACTCTAATAATTTCCTTAATATCGTGTGAGATCACTTAAAATTAATAATTTGACTGTATATCATATATAGCACTTCGTGCTATGTACGATAAACAGCCCACACAATTTATACCGTACTACCTCGGACCCTAAATCATATTGTTATATTCTAAGACGTAGTTTGTATTGAATGGGCTCTCTCTCTCGTCCTTACTCAATAAAGAGGTTCAAGAGACTCATCGATTATTTGATTTATTTGTTAATTTTATTAATCGAGAGAAACAACACGCCTATTCCACATTTTTTTCGATGAATTCTGACGTCGAACCTAATCCACAACCACCGCCAGCAAGCTCATCTCCAGATGAAGTTGCCAACTCGTTGGACAAGATATCCATCTCATCCAGCGATAATATGATCCATCCAACCAACGAAGAAGACACTACTATGACTGAAGCTTCTTCATCCAACAACAATGCTGAAACCCTCTCACCTGAGGATTTTATTAACAAACTTCATAGTCAAAAAGCTGCCATGTTGAAGATTATTGACAGCATCAATGACCAAAATATTCAATTCGTAATGCAAAACAATTTCGAGGGATTGGAGTCCAACGATAAAAAGTTGTCCTTCGCTACAAAGTCCTTAGAACGTTTTGATAAGTTAATAGCTGATCAAGTGAATATTATTTCCCTTAATAGTGCGATAAAAGAGACTCCTGTCTCATATCACATTAATAATATGTATATTCCCAGCAAAGAACTTCCCAAGTTTAATGTTAATCCAACTGCAAGTGCTATGTACCAACTCACTCAGCATTCGGGTAACAAAAATAATAACAATGCTACTAATGAGCCATCTTTAGAAATGTTCCTTAGAGAGTTCGAAAGAGCTTTCAGGGATCATAATGTCTCAATTCAAGATCATTGGCTATCAAACTTGGAAATTTGCTTTGAATCTTGCGATAATAATCTTCACTACGATTGGTTTTGCCGTTATGTCAAGAAGCCTGTTGTTGAATTGAATAGAAAAGTCACCTGGGATGATGCTAAGGCCCTTTTACAAGAAAAGTTTGACCTTGCCTCTCAAACCACCCCTCAAACATGGATGAAACTGCTCCTCAACTTCAAGCAAAAGCCCGATCAATCTTTGGCTGATGCTTTACATCACTTTCGTCTTTTTTCTGTTGGTGCCAAGGTTCCATTTACTGAAAACCATGTCATCAATTCTCTTTTTGTATCAAGACTCTACACAACAAAGTTTCAAGATACTATTATGGCTACAATTACTAACCATACAAAAAATCTACCTTCTACTGAGCCTGCACATCCAGGTCACAGTATTCATGCTCCTTGTAATGCTCCCTCGCCATTAAATATGTCTTGGGACAACTTTGAAGCTATTTTAATGAAAAATATGGCCAATCTAGAAAGCTCTCTTCTGTATATCCAAAAGGATATGCAGAGGGAACAAGTAAAGAAGCCTACTAATGATAATAGTGAAAATTACAAAAAAAGAAAATTAGCAGCTTTTTCACCACCCATCAATGAAAGAATTACTCCTGTCAAGGCTTTTCCTACCAGCAGTAACAACAGCAACAACTACAGCAATAACAACAACAGCAATAACAACAACAAAAAATACAATGATTTTTATGAAAAAATTGCTGATCTCAAGCGTCGTGGTATTTGTACTTTTTGTGAATCTGCCAAGTACACCACTTCTCATGCTGAAAATTGTGCTCAACGTAAACGCTACGATCAACGTAAAAACAACAATCAGCACAACAACAGATCTGTAAGTAATAACTCTTTAAATAATACCGACAAAGCTATTGCTAGCCTTGAGTTAACCCTCGAGCCTAACACTGCCTGTCAAAACCTTAATAAGAGCGGGACTAATAATCTTCACTCTTCTATCACTTCTAGTCAAAATAATAATATCATTTCTGATTCTCCCTCTTGCGACTCTTCTTCTGAAGACGAATACGATAGAATTTATAAAGAATTTGACAGATCTTTGATTATGCCTTATTTATTTGACCATTTTGACTTTGAGACCATTAATGACGTTAAGATTTTTGCCTTGCGTAATAATAATGTTGGAGACATTGACAATCCATTTAATTCTGACAGTGTGTCTTTTTCACCTGTTACCCCAATAACTCTTAACGGTGTTAACGCTTACGGTATCATTGATACAGGTGCTAACGTCTCTGTTATGAACAAAAAATTCGCTAATGATAATAATATTGAGTTCCACACTGTTCCCGGTAATCTCATCCTTGCTAATGGTTCGACGATTCCGCGAATGCAAACAGCTCATTTCGTCAATGTCGAATATGACAATGTTAATCATGTAATCCAACATAAATTTGATGTCATTGATGACAGTATTCTCTCTTATGAAAATAAGATTCTAGTTGGTATAGATCTTTTACCAAAGCTCTCTATCCACTTAATGAATGTAGCCGTTAAACACAAGAGTACTGAAAAGGAAATTGATGATTCTATTGTCGACAAAGCCTATGAGCCTAACATCTCTCGTGCTGGTACTGATAAAGAGCAAAAAACGTTTGATCTGGCTATTAAATCGTATGTCGAAGCTAACAAAAAACTAAATAAGAACACGTTATGTAACATAAAGGACGCAGTTTTGTATTTACCTACTCCTGAAAACTATGTTGCTAATGTAAAACAATATCCCATTCCTTATTCGGTTCAACCTAAAGTGATGGAAATAATTAATAGTTGGCTCGATGACGGTATCATTGTCCCCGCAAAACCTTCTGCATGGAATTTACCAATGACCGTAACGTTTAAGAAAAACCTTGATGGCACTAAGACAGATAAAATTAGATTAGTTTTAGATCCTCGTATGTTAAATAAGGTTTTACCAGTGGATAATCATCAACTTCCACTAATTAATGACATTTTTAACTCAATGACTGATGCAGTTGTCTTTTCCACACTGGACCTTAAATCAGCGTTCAATCAGTTCCCTGTTTTTGGCCCTGATCAACATAAGACTACATTTACTGCTCCTAATAATTTACAATACATGTACCGAGGTGCTCCCTTTGGTATTTCTACAATCAGTCAGTTATTTTCTCGTATAATGTTAAATTTGTTTAAGGACTTGCCTTATGTGAAGTGTTTCGTGGACGATATCTGTGTTTTCAGTTCATCCATGCATGCACATTTCCTTCATGTAAAGAAAGTTCTACAAATCCTTACAAATGCAAATTTAAGAGTTAATTTTGAAAAAACTTACCTCGCAAAATCTGCTGTTTATCTTTTGGGTTATTGTATCTCCGCTGAGGGAAAGAAAATTGATACCCGTAAACTTACGAACATTCATGAATGGCCGAGACCGACTACTCAGAAGCAAGATCAAAGTTTCTTAGGATTTGTAAATTATTTTAGACAGCATACTCCTAATGCTTCATTTTCAATGGCTCCTTTGGATGCTTTACGTTCTCATGATGAGAAAATTAATGGTCCCTTTATTTGGACTTCTACACACCAGATGCATTTTGACAGCATAAAACGTATCTTGTCATCCGAATTTGTTTTATCACACCCGGATTTGTCACATCCTTTTTGCATAGCCACTGATTCTTCAGATTTTGGCACTGGTTGTTGTTTATATCAAGAGTTCGAAGTGACTCAATCTAATGGCGAAATGTCTAAAATCAAAAAATACATTGGTTTTATGTCTCGTTCTCTATCAAGAAGTGAAAAACGTTACAGTGTTACAATGCGTGAATTGCTTGGTGTAGTTTATGCCTTAACCCAATTTCACAAATTTATTTGGGGCACACGATTTACATTATATACTGACCATAAAGCTTTATGCTATATTCATTCCCAAAAGAATGCCAATAGTATGCTTATTAAATGGCTTGACGTTATTCTTGACTATAATTTTAATGTAGTTCATGTTCGAGGATTAGATAATATCCTTCCCGATAAACTCTCTAGGCTATACCCACCAAAAGAGCCGGTTGAACATGAACAAGATCTTAATGAAGGAAAAAGAATTGCTTCCTTTCGTAGTAATTACGCTACTTCTAATGATATTAATAATAAGAAAAGACATAGAGCTCATGTCAAACATAACGTTTCTATTAACGTTATTCTAGTGGACCACAAGCCCACGACCTCAGATGCACAACCGTACGTCTACCCAGCCACACATAGTGACGACATTGTTAATTACAACAGAAATTTAGACATTTCTAGTAATTTCCATTCTTTTAACAGAAAACTTAATGACTCTAATGAGTATAATGACTTTAATCGGCTTCACGACAAAAACATCTTTTATGTTCAGTCTGCTCATTCAGTTTTCAAGGACTATTTTGTGCCCCCAGATTCTGAACATCGTGAATTAATGACAGATGCCCACAACAAAGTTGGTCATTACGGTGCAGAGCAAATGGTTAAACGTCTTCACAATGAGGGTATTCATTGGCCAAATCTAATATCTGACTGTGTGAAGTTTGTCAGACAATGTAATGAATGCATGAAACATAATATCGAGAAAAAGGGATATCACCCTTTGCGTAGTATATACAGTTATTATCCTGGTGATCATTACGCTATCGATTTAGGTGGTCCTATGCACACCACTTCAACATCTAATAATAATTATTTTATGGTTATCATAGACGTCTGTACACGGTTCTGTATACTTCGTGCCTTGCCCGATAAAAAAGCAGATACAATTTTACGTGCACTGATCGATGTCTTTTGTATAATGGGTTTTCCTACAAAACTCCAAAGCGATAATGGGACTGAATTTAAGAATTCTCTCTCTAAAGATTTAGCTAATGCTATGGGTTATGATCATCGATTTATTACTCCTTTGCATCCTTCTGCTAATGGTTTAAGTGAACGCTTTGTTCAAACTGTTAAAAAATTACTCGCTAAATCTACTAATGGTGTTGGCAATGACTGGGATGAATTCCTTCCTTCCATTCAACTTGCAATGAATAACCGTATATCTAAGCGTCTAAACTCTACACCTTTCTCTCTCATGTTTGCACGTAAAATGATTGAACCTTATGGCTTTAGATCTGATAAAGACAAGCTTAAGGAAGTCAAGGGTAAACCACCTATGTCGCATGAAGAATTAATGAAACGTATCGACTATATGACTGATATTGTTTTTCCTGCTATTACTGCTAAAACGAAAGCTCAAGTTGAACTTGAACAAGCAAAATTTAATGATACACACCGATTAGCTGATTATGCACCTGGCTCTCATGTCATGGTTCGTATTCCAACTAAATCCGGTCAACTTGCTCCAGCTTATGAAGGGCCATTTACAGTTCTGCGTAAGAATCAAGGTAATGCCTATATCTTACGTGATGAAACTGGTGTCCTAATGCCTCGTTCTTATACCACTACTGAGCTAAAGTTAATTTCCAATGAAGAGATTATTGAACTCGACGATGAAGGAAATGAAATCCAAAACTATGAAGTCGAAGCAGTTCTTAATCACCGAGGTCCTCCAAAAAACCGTGAGTACCTTGTGCGTTGGAAAAACTACAGCAGTGAATGGGATGAATGGTTAACAGCTGATAAATTCAATGATCCAGACATTCTACGTAAATATTGGAAAAACATGGGACAAAAGTACGTTCCTCCTAAAAACGTTAAAATCACAAACTCTCCTTCTTCTTCTGAGGTCCTCAAGACTAACCCATCTGGTACGATTAGCACTATGATGAAGTCTGTATCTCTAGATGATGATAATTCTAACTTGGCTGGTGTTGCTGCACATTCCACCAACCATAATTCTAAACGTTCGTATCCTCACACGATATCGCGTCAGTCCAAAAAAGCTCGTCGTGATAAACAAAACAGACATTCCACTCCAAATGTGTCAGTCGCTGCTACTCGTAACAGCAAGAAATTGTGAAATTCCTCTTCATAAAGTACTTCAAAACAAAAAAAAACAAAAAAAAAAAAAAAAAAAAGAAAAAAAAGCGATTTTCAAAACAAGTCACGTTTTTACCGTAATCTCACACTGGTGGGGGGCTATGTCGTATTTACTCTAATGATTTCCTTAATGTCGTGTGAGATCACTTAAAATTAATAATTTGACTGTATATCATATATAGCACTTCGTGCTATGTACGATAAACAGCCCACACAATTTATACCGTACTACCTCGGACCCTAAATCATATTGTTATATTCTAAGACGTAGTTTGTATTGAATGGGCTCTCTCTCTCGTCCTTACTCAATAAAGAGGTTCAAGAGACTCATCGATTATTTGATTTATTTGTTAATTTTATTAATCGAGAGAACAACACGCCTATTCCACATCCCATTTGGAAGAGATGCCTCCCTGACCCTGAGTCCCTGGATCGTCGCTCTTTGAAGTCGATACAACGAGACTACCGTCAAGGCAACCTCGATAACAAACGTTCCACGCATGCCTCCATTCTCCTTCAACACTGCCGCTCAACTATCTCTCTTGACCCTATCCTATGGCTACCTACAGTAGCGGACAAAACTGGTGCACAAAACTTTTTTTCAGCTTTTAACTACTATTACCTGCTCATGGTAATTGCAATAGTCATGAAACTGTACTAGAAGGAGGATATACTAGTCATTGTAATTTATGTATGTTCTAAGCATGACATTGTTAAAACTGAGCGATAAGCGTGCTTTAAATTTATAAAATTTTATATTTTCTAAAAACCGCAAAAGTGGCCAAGACCTTAGACTTTATATAATCATCTCATCTCTTGATATCATCGGATGTTCTTCTTTGCATATGCTAATAATATGCGTGTATATCATTTTCAATAAAAGAACCCGGCTCTTTAACTACTCTTTTCCAAAGATCATCGACCCTTTTTGATCTAGTGTCGTATCATCATACCTTTGCCATCAATTGCCACCTGGCATGCTTAAGCGGACTTAGGCCGGGATTAGTGGCGGCTAAACTTGTAGCACAGAAGCGCTGTTATCAAATATTGAGTTTGTGACATGCGTCGACTTGTGCCTTGTGTCATTGTCATACTGAAACGAGAGATTACGACGTTTTAGACCACTACACACTAGGCTTTTGTGGTATGAAGTAAGAGAAATATATGTGTATATTTATGAGTTCATTATACCATCATATACTTGACACACATATTCCGGTCCTCAATATCTAATACAGCCTTAAAACATAACAGAGCAGCCAGCATGCTTCATTGTTTGATCACCGTGAAAAAATCGCTCAGGTTGCTCGACTTGCTTTCAATATTAGTGTATACTATCTGCATCCATAATGTTCATATTTGTTTCATTGCTAAAGATAGCAGACTTCCAGCCCTCTATTGTATACAATGGCTTGTCGTGATACCACATTCATCGCTTTTTCCGGCTAATACAGCTGATGAAATTCTTCGATTCCTTACTTCCAGACTCAAAATCTAGCTTCGTACAGTGCCTTCAGACTGACAATTTGCTAATACTGTATCTTAAGGTCCTCAAAATGTGCTGAGCATCGGAAACTGTGTGTAACGGACCTTGTCCAAGCTTTAGGTTGGTGATTGAGCTAGTAACTTCTCAGACTAAAAGCGGGAGACCTTCATGATCACAAGACATTAAGTTTCTTTCTTCCCTCTTTCTCCTGTTGATTGTCCATTTAGAGATTCTTGTTATTCTAGAAATATCTGTTGTCGTACGAACTAAGTGTATTCGAGATCTCAGAGTTTCGTTTTTACAGTTGCTTATTTTCTTAAACATATAAGGCTAGTACTTTGCTATAGTGAATAGGGTAAAAACAAAAGGGGGGATTCAATGGGAAATACAAAATAACTACGGTTTTATATATTTTTTAAGAGCCACTAAAATTCACTAATATGCGGTGAAATCTGAAAGCAAACGGGAGAGATATGGGGAAAATTGAAAGAAGGCTAGACAAGCACCACATTTTTGGCGAAAATTGAAATATGCAAAAAATCACTAAAAATGACCTTATGCCTGGGGGATGTCCGGTACAGTTCCGGTTTACATAACATAATGTACAGTGGGTGAAAAAACTCTAAAAACGTCAGGCATTTTTTCTGTTTTTAGCCTCTGTGAGCATGTATAGTGACTTAGATGATGCAACAACTTTATGACATGTTTGTTTGACTTTCTGTTACATCTCATGAAAGTTTTAATCTCAGAATATTATTTAACAGTCCGCAAAAGCGATGGAAGTGTTGTAGGTTTATTTTTAGAGTTTTTTCCTTTTACTTTTATTATGTTATAGATGACTTAATACTTCGTAGATCCACCATTGGCATCGATTACTGCCTTAATACGCGCAGGCATAGTGTCAATATACCTTCTGCAAACTTCTTTGTCAAAGGAGTTCCATTCCTTTTCAAGTCTTTCCCACAATTCATGAACACCTTTGGCCTTCTTGTCATATAACGATGGCTTCAACTTCAAATGATGCCAAAGATGGTCAATAGGGTTAAGATCAGGACTTTGAGCTGGCCAGTCATCAATATAGCTCATTCTATTAGCGCTTAGCCATTGGATGACTGACTTGGAACGATGCTTTGGATCTCTATGGTGCTGAAAGTATGCTGTAGACCAATCCATATCATAGTATTTTATTGTTTTCCGAAGTGTTGTGTCCAATATTTGCTGGTAAAGATCCGAGTTCATAGTTCCATCGTATATTTAACAGGCGTACGCAGGTCCCTCATAGGTCATGCACCCCCACATCATTAAACTACCGCCTCCATGCTTGACTGTTACGTTGATATGGTGAGGCTTAAGAGGGTCCCCTGGTCTTGACCAATAATACTTGCATCCGTCAGAGCTCCAAATGTTGACTTTTGTTTCATCAGAGAATGCTACACGTCGCCAGTCATCTGTAGTCCAGTTTTGGTACTTTTTGGCCCATGCTAGCCGTCTCTTCATGTGGTTTGCGGTTAACAAAGGCTTTTTGACCTTAATTGCGGCAAAGAAGTTCATCGATTTCAATACGTTTATAGCGGTTTTGTATGATATTGAATACCCCAACTCCATGAGTTTGTCATGTACTTCCTTCGCAGTCTTGAGTTGGCCTTGTACAACCTGAATTTTGATGAATCTCTTCGTCTGAGCGGACACAACCGTCGGTCTACCACCAAGCCCACGCTGTCGGTTAGGGAAAAACTTGTTCGCATAGTTATTAACCGTTGCATACGTAACCCCAAAGCGGTTTGCAACATCCATAGAGTCTTTTCCGGCAAGTAGAGCGGACTTTATATCGTTTTTGATGTCAGCTGAGAGAGATTTAGGCGTGATTGAAGCGTTTAGCAAATTTAAAAGATTAAACCGAAAAATTTGAAGAAAAAGAGAAAAGTGGCTTTTTTTATACTTTTGGAGTCTTTATGACTCACAATATGTCAATAAAAGTCCGCAAAGTCTGTCTGTCGGTCCGTGTATCCGACATTTATGGAAGTGAAAAAACTCGGGTGATTGGGACTTCAGGCCACGATGGATAAATCATTAGATATACAGTTCAATCGGAGATATATTTACAGTCCAAATATGGAAACAAGGGTTTTTGAGTATGGAGAATACGATGCCGCAGTTTAAATATTAAAATTCCGACATATTGCTGCTCTAATCGCAGAATTTGGCACTTTTTCCATGTTCCGTAAATGTAGTCCAATCCTGTTATCACGTAGCTTATCCATTAGGTACCAGACATTGTAATTAATGCACTCAATCATAAAACTTTTGATTTTCTCTGCATCACTTCGGCTAGCTTTTTTAAAATACGTATACACGAAATTTTCTTTAAATTTGGCATAAAATAGTCATTGAAAGTAATGAAAGAGATACACAGAACAATATTAGTATTTAGTTACGGTTAAAAAGCATCTTGCAACCCATGAAGAGCATAAATTAATTTAACTGTAAGTGGGACACAATCATATTATTTTCTCGTTCTGACAGATAGTTAAAATAGCTTGGTTGGAAAAGTGTGGTCTTCCCAAAGTGATGATCCTGGGTTCGATACCCGGATGTGGATGATTGTTTTTATCGGAAATTTTGATCCTTCAACATTTTTGTTCACGGAATTTTAATTCGACGTAAGCCACAAAGGAAAAGAAGTTATCCCTTAAAATTTTTTTCTTTTCTCTTTCGTTTTTTTTTGTTTTCTTTTTTTCCTTTTTTTTTCCTTTTTTCTTTTTGTAACTGAAGGTAAGTTTAATATAGTATTTAATGTAGTATTGTTTTCAATACTAATTTTTATCATCTTTGTAAAACATTGAATTGTTTAAATATTTTTATTCAAACTGAACGCAGAGTATTATACAAGATGTCAACAAACAACAATAATTTAACTTCAAATGGACCAAGCTCAAGAGTCGTACCAAACGGTGAATTAGAAAGAGAAGCAATTACAGTTTCTTACGAATCTTGTTGGAAGTAAGTGTCTTTTTTTTTTTACAAAAATATGTTTACTAATTTTTTTTTAGTTTTTTAAGACGTATTGGAGCTATTTCTACTCAACCAGAGGTTAGATGTCCTAAGTGCAGCGAAATAATGCGTGGTCCAACATGGAGAGCATCCCGTAACCAATACCAATTTCGTTGTTATAATCGTGCTGTGCATCCTACAGAAGTATCTCAATCTGTTACAAAAAGTTCGATGTTTTACCGCAAGAGATGCGACATCCGTATCACATTGAAGGTTATATTTCGCCTTACGATGAACCAAGAAAGATTTTCAACGATATACAGAGACCTTTCCATTGACTACAAGATAATATCCCAGCTATACCGAGATCTTATTGTTGTATTTGAAAGCGATTTGTTAAGACATAATCCAATTATGTTAGGTAAGTTATAAATATTTCTTTTATATCTTTATTAATTTATGTGATATAGGTGGGCCAGGTGTAGATCATGTCCAAATAGACGAATCGAAATTTGGTAAAAGAAAGTACCATAGAGGCCATCGAGTAGAAGGTGTATGGGTTTTGGGCATGGTCGAAGCTATTGCCCTAGGTACAAATAGGGTTGTGACAGTATCACAAGCAAACGGCGTTACTGAAACAAGATTGGTACCTCAGTTCAAAGCAGGCCGCAGGTTTTTATGCACTGTTCCAAACAGAAATGCACGCACCCTTATACCAATCATTCGAAAGTATGTTGTTCCAGGTACAACAATCCGAACGGATGGCTGGCGTGCCTATAGTGGCTTACACCCTAGGGAGCGGTACAATGCCCGCACTGGAGCGCTTCAAGTTGCAATGATGGATAGTGAGCAACATATTTACAGGCATCAAGTAGTTAATCATTCCCTTGGGTTTGCTACGGAAGATCAAGTTCACCAAAACAATACTCAAGGGATGATTAACACAAACATTATAGAAGGATTGTGGGCTGATGTCAAAAGAGAAATGCAAGCTAGGCATCGTACAAAGCTCGAGTGTCCTTATAGACTAATGGAATACTTGTGGCGTTACGAAAACCGTAACCAAATTTGGAGGGCTTTAGTGCGTGGTCTAGGGGAGGTATCGTTTCCTGATATGCCAAGACAAAGAAACAGAGATGTAGAAGTTGAGAATTATCAACTCATAACAGAAGAAGAAGGAAGTGAAGAGGTGATGGAAGGTGATCCAACTGATGAAATGAACAACAACCACGAAATTGACAGTAAATATAAAAAAAATGTGATAGTCTTATATTTGTCTAAATTAACATAATAATAATTTCTGCATAATAGTCGATATTGGTGAAGACACAGATACGGATGATATTGATAATGATCCAGATTATCAAGCAGAAGTACAGTCACCTCCATTACGTCGCCGTAGGCTTAATAGAAGAACTGATGTTGCAGTTGTGATAGAAGACGAGAGCAGTGCTTTACCTAATTCTGACAACAATAGTGTCCTTTCGGTCGAACAAGCTACAAGTAGATTACTGGAAGTTGTGCGAAACCGAGATATAGATAACTTTCAAGCAGCATCAGAAGCATTGTACAATGCTATGATCACAGAGCAAAGTACTTCAAACGCAACATAATAAACGTAAAAGATATTAGAAAACACGAACATTTTTTTATAAAGATATCTGTTACATACCTTTTCGATGTGTTAGAGTTACTTTACTGTAAATTGCTTAAACTTATATGAAGCGACTACCCTTTATTTTATGTAATCAGTGCATAAATATAAGTTAAATTTTATTTGCAAACCAAAAGCACTATTATGCTCTTGCTTATAATTTTTCTTTGCCTAAATATTACAGACTATTTTAGTTTCTTTTTTATACCTATTATCGAATATAAATACACATGCAATAAAAAACTAAATAGCAATGAAAAATGTATCGGATCGAATAACAGAATTTAACTTTTTTTGAATACGAATTATAATGAGAATAACACATTTAATAAGAACATTTTAAAATTAAATTAAAAATAAGTTTGTAATTAACAAAATATGCTAAAAACGGTATGAATTAATATTTTTAAAGTATATTCACGAATAATATCGCATTGTTATATAATAATATATATGCTCTTATCATTTTAGAACAGAATCTGATTGCAGTTAATACTGACAAATACAAGTCTTAATATAAGATCATAATTAAAATAAAATAAAACATAAGTTTATTTAAATAAGGCCATATAATCAATTCCAATTAAACATGTTCTTTCAGAATATGCTTTGTATTAATGAGAGTTCTTTGATAAGAAGTATTAACTAAAGTAACAAAATCCAATCAAATGTCAGGTATTTCTCTAATATTTTACATAATTGGAATAACGTTATTTAAATCAGTGAAAAAATCCCAGAGTAAAAGATAATATATAACAGGCGTACAAACGAACAGACGAAAGCTTTTTACAACAATAATTATAAATGACATTTGCTAAAGTACTTGCCAGTTAAAGGAACGCTTACAATAGAGAATATTAAGCCACTGAGAAACATTCTAATTCATATTATTTTTTTTACAAAATTAAAAAAGAAAACAAATACTAAAAAGATATTGTTTAATATAATTCATACCATTTTCATAAATACAGTAAATTGGTGAGAAACAACTAATGTAAAAATAATAATTATTTAAATATTAAGAGTAAATTAAAAATTATCATAAATCCTAAAATTAATAAATGTGTGTTGTATTAGTATCAATATTGAAAACCTTACAAAGTCATATAATTTGCATAATAATATGAACTTATATTGACATTAACTTTTATCATTTCGTTTAGATTTTATCTTTTTATAATGGAAATATTCCTCACTCAATAAGATATGAATATCTGCCTTCAGTTAGTGTAATTTTTACTTTTAACTTAAGCTGAATAAAGATTAGATCCAAAAGTGTTCAAATTGTTTCCCAATCTTTGTTTCCACCTTTTCTTTTATTATTTTAACAATTATGCAATAATTACAGTTAGTTTTTTTTTTTTTTTTCTTTTTTACAACTAATATTGGAGCCATAGCCAAAAAATAAAAACCTTTTAAAAATCGAAGAAATAATCTGATTCTCGCATGATAAAAATGATGCATTTAGCTAAAAGTATTAGTATTTATTTCATATTTTTCAAAAGATACTTGAGAACAAGCTTTTATGTGGCATGCATACCCGAACAATGGATGATGCCTCTTTATAAGAAGCCCTAGTTATAGCATGTAAGCTACGAATCCTAATTAGGTCGGAAAACTTTTGGCAGTCATAATGATGTTCTCTATAACAGCCATTAATTAGTGCAATTAGAGTCCAAAGAACGTACAAAGTGGTTTGGGAGCATTAATCCTTCACAAAAGTAAACAAGGCCAAGCTGAGGAAACCAGATGCTTACAGTGCCGGAGTGCCCAAAACTCAATTTTTTAGATTCTGTTAAAAATTTTACCACACGCAAAGCATAACAAGATAAGTAGTTTCCCAAAGTCTCGGAGTGTGAAATCAAATATTCGCTCCGCAATGTTAACAAAAGTGCGAATATGCTACAAATTTAGGAGCCCTATAAACCTACCATATCTTGAAAGTTTTTTATAAACTATTGCAGACCAAACGATACGGTTATCAAAAATAGATGTACAAACTTTCCGCTATAAACTCCGACATTTATATTTTTTTGCGTTAGTTTTTGACCTATTTCTCTACCACAAATGGTAATAAATAAAACAAAAATTTATGCCTATTTTTGGAACATATTGTTACACAATTGTTCAAAATTTCATTAAAATCCATAAAGATCTCATGGATATCAAGAGCGCCAAAATTTTATTCATACCGCCTATTTTCAAATGCAAATACTGATAACAAAAAGTCGGAATTTGAATACAAAAATAGTTTCAATGGATGCACAATGACCTAAAGTATATGTTTTTGTTCTTAGATTGCGATTCTAGCTCCGATTTAACTCCAGATCCAAGGATTTATCCATCGTGGCCTGAACTCCTAGTTGTCCAAAAACTCTAAAAATGAACCAGTCTTCTTTTAGCAGTTGATTTCGGATCAATGTTTATCATCTGAGATTGAAAATATAGCATACGATATGTTACTATCAGTGCTACATATGTGCAAAATTTCACGGTGATACACCAATTTGGTAAAACAGAACAACCAAAAACGCTAATAATATCATAACGTTTTTAGAGTTTTTTCACCCACTGTATATTTTGGACTGTCTTTCAGATGGTATATGCCACAAAAGTCGCAGACATATGGCGGAGATACAATGTTGATTTTAATTTTTGTGCACCAGTTTTGTCCGCTACTGTATGTCCAAGTCGGAAAGAAGTCGTTGCATACGTTGGCGTCTTGGCTGGCTTCCTGGTGGTCGATACAAAACCTGCCCTCGACACCCTGGCCAACCCTTCACTAAAGCTCATACCATTCATTGTCTCCAGATGCACCGTAGACTTATGATGCCCGAAACCATCTTTGACCCATTGTCCTTCCTTTTCAATATGCTACCTACCAAGAAACCTCGCTCTCCTACCACAACACTCTCGTGGACCATTCGCTGGCCAACTATATGCAGAATCCTATATGAACTCGATTACCTACATCACGCTAAGATCCCACCTATTCCGCCCACTCACCTTGGGCAAAGACTCTTAGAATGGCTACCCTCTTTTCCTTCTCACTAGTGTGTTTTACACTTGATCTCATTCACTTTTTCCAGAGCATTTTTACCCTTGATCCCAAAAGGGTTTTTTAGTCACCACTATCCTTCCTTTATGAACTGCCTCGGGCGGAAAAGATGTAATATTACAATCGTGCGCCCAATAGAGGTTTAATTATTTATAAATAAAAATCTGTTTAATCGTATGTTTTTGAATTTTATGATTTTGTTCTGTTTTTGGTATTTTGAATGGTTGTTATGTAGCATAAGATTGTTGTATGGTGGACATAATAAACTGCAACGATTTAAATTCCGCTGTTTTATTCTTGTTTGTTACTGTAATTGTTGTAAACATAGTTATTTTCTACGTGATATCAGTTGTATTAAAATAAATAACGATACACAAAAAAATTAAACTATGATTGAACAATTCCACACTTTTCCAAATTTAGAACAATAAGATCAATATCTGTCATCCTAAAGAGTCTAATCAATTGTCAACCCCAAAAGTAATTAGATCAAAGTTAATTGACTGGTTATTATTTCTATTGTTCAATTTCAGATGCATATATTAGAACATCGACAAGCTTTAGCTTAATCATTGGTTCTTCAGCACGACATCGTGACCGAGTCTATATCTTTTATATCTACGCTCACAAAGAATATAAATAGATGCCAACTTTTTATCCATAAAGCGAGGCCCTTTTGCAATATAAAAAAATCTACAATAAAGAAGGATTTTAATTTTATATTGCTGCTATTGTTTTTTTTAATTTTTTATTTAATCTTGCGATTAAAACTGTAATAGCTTGTTTTCTATTTAGGCCTTGTGTATTTATAGACAGTTTAGAGTAGTTTTGAATATAAAAGAAAGTTATATTTGAGTATTTTCTTGATAGGGGTGACCACCAGATCTTGTTTTAAAGTAGATCAGTCTTGATATAAAGATAATAATAGCTTGATGTGAAATTTAATGGGGTTACAATGAAGATATTTGGCTTCAAGGGACTTGACTTATTCTTGATATTTAGTAAAATAATAATAATAAAAGAGATTTGCTTTGAATGATATTTATTTAAGAATAAAAGTAGTAAAGTATGTCAGAAGTAAATAAAATAACTGCTTTAAATTTAAAGCATGCCTTGATTTTAATGCACCTTTCAATTTTCAACCTTGCATTAATTTTTATGTACCTTCGGGTCAAAAATTAAAGTCTGCATCTTTACAACATGAACTTAGTTCAGGTCCGAACTTTCTTCGTCAAGTGGTACAGTTTGATTGAAAAAATTTCTATTTTCGTCACAACAACACGAAAAAAAAAAAAAAAAAAAAAAAAAAAAAAAAAAAAAACGAAAAAATCAAAAAAGCATGATTTTCCGTAAAAGGATACGAATTCTCCCCGAAGGGAGTATTCCGGTTTTAATGGTCACTACGAGGGTCGAACTCGCGACCTTGGCGTTATTAGCACCACGCTCTAACCAACTGAGCTAAGCGACCAACTTGCGCTTCTCTTCCACTGCTTCTACATTTTCACCTTTGATGTGTATCCGCTGGTGTTTTTTCGTTCTCTTGTTCCTTTGTCTCCGAGGTTATCACAGTTAATGATCCATTGATCGCTTGTATTTTAACCTTTATTTTAATAAAAACATAAATTTTCGACTGAGCTAAGCGACCACCTTTCTTTCGCTCTTCCGACCGTTACACAAGGTATAGTACGCGTAATCAACTTTGAACTCAAATATCTCTGCGAATACGATACATCCATCCACCGTTTTAACACCAAAATAATCGTCGTATTTTTCTCTACAAACTATATTTTTTTCAACTCGATTGCTGTATTTTTCACCATTTTCGACATTTCCCATGTCTCAACAATCTGGCTCCCCCATTTCGCTCATCTCGCAAGATGGAGTTGCAAATGTCGACATTTCTAATGTTTCCAACATTCAAAACACCTTGCAGTATTTGTTAAATACTGTTAATACTCTACAACAAGAAGTTTCGACACATGCTAGTGTCATTGCTGAACTCTCTGCTCTGCGTAGTGAAAATGCGTCTTTGAAGGCGAAAATCGCTTCGCTTGAATCACAAATCTCCGCTGGCGCTGACATCAACAGTTCTTCCGCTTTCTCCTCTTTGGTTTCCGACCCGGCATCCATACGTGCACCCCAAGATGCACCCCAAATGAACAAAACATCCTATAGTGCTATTGCTGCCAAGGCTGCTGCTACTGCTGCTATCACCTCTCGTCGCCCACCTAGCAAGAAGCGTAAGCTTGCTGCTAGTCGTCCCTTTCAACCTGTGGATCCCTCTGCTCCTCGTGGTTTTGAATACCTGTACTTGCACAGAAACCGCAAGCTGTCCCGTGCTGAAGTTAGGCGCAACCTGCGTCTACTTGGTCTTGATCTGTCCCGTGTCCTCGACATTTGCTTCCCTGGCCCAAAGGCCATTGGTCTCTTGGTCCACGTTCAATACAAAGAAGAGGTGGTTTCTCTTCTCTCTGCTTCCAAGGTTCCGTTGGTTGACGGTTTTGATCCATTGGATCCTATCAACTTGGCGGATCCTGAGCTCCAGCATCTCTCATCGGCTGACAAGGCTAATGAATGTGCTGAGCTTCAGTTCACTCGCTGCTCCCGTGCTCTCTCTCGTCTTGGTGCTGGCCGTGCTCACCTAGTAGGTCCCGTAGGTAAGTACTTTTCTTCCAAGGGTTGGATCGATGAGGACTCTTTGAGTCAGATTCTGTCTTCCCTTCCCCCTTCCTCTTTTGCTTCTCGTGGTCGTGACCCAGGCGCTGCTTTCCGTGGTGACACGGTCATGTCAGATGCTTTGGCCTCTGATACCGCTAGTGCTGGATCACACTCATTATGAGTGAGGTCCAACACCTTTCTATAAGCCTTTGGAACGCGAATGGTCTTCGGACCACGACCGTTCATGAGGTCTTGTCTCATTGTCTCTCATCTACTCTCCTTTTCATCACCGAGACTTGGCTTCTTTCCCCTTCTCTCCTTCCTACTGACTGGATGCAGTATCATGTGTATGGTGTTCCTGTACCTTCGGCCAACCGTGGTTCGATGGGTGTTACTGCTCTGGTCTCTCCTTCTTGTCCCTTTCCGGTCTCTCAACTTCCTTCAGCGAATCGGTATACCCTTTCGTTGAAGGTCGGACCCTTTCGCATTCATTGTTTGTATGTACCTCCTCCTCTCTCTAACTCTCAATTTATAAATGTACTCTCCTCCATTCCTTCGTTACCCAATACTTTTATTTGTGGCGACTTTAATGCTCGTCTTGGTGACCTCACTGGTGATGCATTGGTCTCTCCTCGTGGTGCTGCTATGGCTCGCTGGCTTGCTGATCGTTCTTTGACCGTTCTGAACGGCCCACTGGCTCATGGTATTCCTACCTGGGTCGGGTTTCGTGATGATCGAGAGATGAGTAGCATCATTGACATGTTTTTAACCAACGCGTCATTGATGTCTCCTCGCCTTGACATCGCGTCTGACTTGTCTCTTGGTTCTGATCATCGTCTACTCACGCTGTCTTTTTCATTTACTCAGTCAAGTGCCTCTGAGTCATTGTCTGATACATCTGATACCACACTACATCCTCGTCGATTATGGAACTTGTCTCGCCTTGGTGAACCTGATCCATGTCAGCTGTATCAAGATACATTTCGTTCATCTTCCGCTCCTTTGCTCTCTCAACTGAAAAGGTTGGTTCAACACCCTCCTTCTTCACGTCCACCTATTGACGACCTCAACGCGTCGCTCAACAACATAATCTACAGCTCTCTTGACTCTTCTGTCGGTGATCGTCCTCCTCGTCCTTCGCATTGGAAAAAGTACTGGACACAACAACTTCAAGATGCTGCTGATTTCCGCAACCGGTGCTACCGTAGATGGCGTCGTGCCTTTGGTATTGACAAAGTCTATTGGTGGCATCAACATCAACAAGCAAATGTTTCTTTCCGTCAAGCTGTGGCCAATGCCAAGCGTCTATCCTGGCAAGCATTCTGCAAGTCTCTTGAGTCTGACTTTACTAAAGCCATTTCAAAAGTAAAGCAACTCAATCGACGACATCAGTCATCCTCATCGTTCTCACATCCTGATGGTCCGTCAAAGGCAGTGGAGGTAATGGCTAGTCACTTGGCTTCGGTCTTTGATGGCAGTCTTCTACCTTCCACTCGCCCATCACCTCCTCCATCTTCATCCTCTCTTGGTTTGCCTCTTGGTCTCCATGGTTCGTCTCCTTCCGGTTCGTCTCCCTCTGGTTCCTCTGGTCCTACTGGTTCAAGTCACTCTTTGTTCACTCCTTTAACTATTCACATGTACATCGGTCAGCTCCCTACTCGTAAAGCTCCTGGTGCTGATCACATCAAGGCCGAGATGCTCAAGCCGATCAGTACTGACCTCTCCCACTTGCTGTCTTGGTTTTTTTCCTTGTGCTGTCAATGGTCTTACGTTCCTTCTCTCTGGCGGCATGCTCAAGTCTATCCGATCTTCAAGAAAGGTGATCCTTCGCTGCCGTCCAATTATCGACCGATCTCACTGACCTCGGTGTTCAGAAAGCTCCTTGAGCTTAGTCTCGCTCCATGGTTGTCTTCTGTCTCTCCTCCCCTTGACCTCGCTCAAGGTGGTTTCCGTCCTCGTCGCTCAGCTCTTGATCAAGCCCTATGCCTTCATGAGCTGATGCAGTCTTACTATCGTCGATCTCATCGTTTTCCTGTGGTTGCATTCCTGGATATCAAGTCGGCCTACGATACCGTCGACCGGCGTGTTATCTGGGATGCTCTCTCTCGCTCTGGTGCTGGTTCCTCTCCTTGTTTGCCTCTCTTGGTCCATCTCTTTGATGATGTCTCGGTGTCTGTCTTGGTGTCCAATCACTCGTCCACTCCTTTTTCTCCTGTCACCGGTGTCTTGCAAGGTTCTGTTCTCAGTCCTCACTTGTACTCGGTGTACATCAATACATTACCTGCTCTCCTTCGTCAAGTCGCTGCTCCTGCCACTCATTTGGTTCCCTCCTCTGGTCGCCCCGATGCTGGTATGGTCCCAGTCAACTCTCTCCTCTTTGCTGATGATGTCGCAGTCATTGGCTCGGCAAAGTCAGTCAAAGAGATGCTCAAGCTCTGTGAGGATCACTCGTTGTCTCTTGGATATCGCTGGAATCCTCTGAAGTGTGCGGTGCTCAACCACCCCACTTCCTCTTCATCGTCATCTGGTTCAACCCAACTAAGCCTCTATGGTACCTCTCTGCCTTTGGTCGACAAGTTCGTATACCTTGGTATGCCTTTCGTCAAGACTGGTCTCTCTGCTGCTTCGGTGCTTTCTCTTCGTTCTCCTGGTGTGCTTCAACTAATGGGTATTCTCAACAAGATTGGCGTGAATCGTCAAGGCTTTTCTCTGCTCCTGTGTGCTCGCATCTATGCCACATTTGTCCGTCCAAAGTTCGAATATGGTCTCGCCATTTCCAAATTTTCTGCTGCTCAAGTGAAAGAAATTGAACGTCTTCAAGATCGCTGCCTTCGTATGATGGTAGGTGGTCATGCCACTTCTTCCACCACTATCATCAAGCATCTCACTACCTTGCCGTCTATGCATCACCGCATAGATGTGCTTACAACTCGTTTCTGCCTTCGTGCCCGCTCTCTTCCTGGTTCTTGCCTGCTGTCTCTGCTATCAACCACGCTACCTGTCTCACGTATCAAGGTCCATCTTGACAAGAATCCGCTCTTCTTGGCTTTGCCTTCTCCTCCTCCGTCCTCCGATGCTCGGCTCAAGACCTTCTTTCGCCAGTATCGTGAGCGTCAACTCACTTCACTCGTCACCTCCACTACCCAGGTTCTCCTACGCGCATGTCGCCCTGCTCTGGTGGTTGATCCCATCTTATACGTTCCTGCAACCCGTGCAGAACGCTCTCTCTTGGTTCGTTGGCGTCTTGGCTGGCTGCCAGGTAAGCCTGAAGATTGTCCTTGTGGCCGTGATCGTCGTTCTCGTCGCCACTTCTTAGAATGCGATCTTATACCTTCGTTCCTTTGGTCTGATCTGCCTCGCTGTCCTCCTGGGTGCTATCCCATTGACTTTGCTCTTTCCTCGTTGCCTCTTGGTCGCTCAGCTCGCTGTCCTCCTTGGTGGTCATCACTCCTATTGATGCTTTCGCATATCCAACGTCTCTGTCGTCCTGATAGGAATCTTCCTATTGACTCTTCTCCTGGTGCCTTATGGTATTCTCGTTCTTCTCGTCACCCTGACTGAAACCCTTCTTTGTCTGTCTCCTGCTGATCCCCCACGGAAGTAAAGCCATCAAAGTTCCTTACCGTTGGGTTGTGACAGTAGGTCAGCTAAGTTGTGGAAGTAAGCTGCCATTCTCATCTTTTTCTTTATCTTTTTTTTTGGAGTTTTTCTGTTTCTCAGGCTCCTTTTTTTGTACTTATTCTTTTTCTTTGTACTGGAAGATGCAATAATGACTTTTTAGTCGCCTGCAATATATCTTCGTTATTTAATAAAAACAAAATCTTTAACCTGAGCTAAGCGACCAGGTATGTGGAGATAGTGCAAATGGTTAGAGCGTCTGCCTATCATTCGGGAGGTTGCATGTTCAACCCCTCGTATCCGCATATCTACCCTTTCCGCACTCTAACTGCATGTTCTGTTTCCGCGGTGCTTTAAGCACTGAATGATTTTGTCTTGCGTGTCGCGTTGAGCGGCAGCTTTGTATCTGTTCGCCTTCCTTCCCTCCATTGTTGTTTGGTGTTGTGCCGCTTGATAACACCTGGTTTTAATGCCACAAGTTGCTTCGGTGGTATGAGGTGTTTGTTGATCGTTGTCTGTGCGTTGCCTGGATTCCCAGCCCCGGGATTAAAGAAGCACCGTTCTGTCTCTGCCTCAAGTCTTCGTCTATGGTTTCTGCTTCAAGATTGTAATTCGCTCCTTCCCCCATTCCCCCCTAATAACTTGTATGCTTTCCAGGATGTTCCTGTGGATTGCAATAATGATTTGTTAATCGCCTGCATATAATCCAATAAAATATAAAAATCTTTAACCTGAGCTAAGCGACCACCTTTCTTTCGCTCTTCCGACCGTTACACAAGGTAGACGACGCGTAATCAACTTTGAACCCGATTATCTCACCCAATACTATACATCCATCAACCGTTTTACTATCAAAAAATTCGCCTAATTTTTCTCTACAAGATATATTTTTTTCAAGTTCATAACTCCTTTTCTTGCAATTTTCGACATCTTCGACATTACCCATGTCAACTAATCCCGGTCTTAACATTTCACCCATCTCAACAGATGGCGTTGCAAATGTCGACATTTCCAATATTCCAAATATTCAAGAAACTTTACACTATTTGTTAAACACCGTTACTGCACTACAACAAGAAGTTTCGACACATGCTAGTGTCATTGCTGAACTTTCTGCTCTGCGCACTGAAAATGCGTCTTTAAAATCCAAAATTGCGACTTTAGAAGCGCAATTGGCTTCATCTTCTTCTCCTTCTGTCGCTTCTGCTGTTTCTGCCTCTGTTCCTGCTGCTAAACCAACTTCTTTGGCTGCACAAAATGTTTCGCCTGCTGTCCAAGCTACATACTCTGCTGTTGCTGCTCGTCCTGCTGTTCGTTCTCCATCTAAAAAGCGCAAATTGGCTGCTAGTCGCGCTTTCCAACCCATTGATCCCGATGCCCCACGCGGTTTTAAATACTTGTATCTCAATCGCAATCGTAAGTTAACTCGCTCTGAGATTCGAAGAAATCTTCGCTTGCTTGGTCTGGACTTGTCTCGTGTCCTCGATGTCTGTTTCCCTGGCCCCAAGGCTATTGGTCTTTTGGTCCATGTTCAGTATGTGCCAGAGGTGATCTCTCTGCTCGCTACTGCAAAGGTTCCGTTGGTTGACGGTTTTGATCCCCTGGATCCCGTCAACTTGGCTGATCCTGAGCTTCAGCACCTCTCCCTATCTGCAAAGGCGGATAAGTGTGCTGAACTTCACTACTCCCGCTGTTGTCGTGCTCTTTCTCGTCTTGGTGCTGGTCGTCCCCATTTGGTCGCCCCAGTAGGTAAGTATTTCTCTTCCCATGGCTGGATCGATGACGACTCCTTGAGTCAGATTCTTTCTGAGCTTCCCCCCTCCTCTTTTGCTTCTCGTGGTCGTGACCCAGGCGCTGCTTTCCGTGGTGACACGGTCATGTCAGATGCTTTGGTCTCTGATTCCGCTAGTGCTGGATCACACTCATTATGAGTGAGGTCCAACACCTTTCTATAAGCCTTTGGAACGCGAATGGTCTTCGGACCACGACCGTTCATGAGGTCTTGTCTCATTGTCTCTCCTCTACTCTCCTTTTCATCACCGAGACTTGGCTTCTTTCCCCTTCGCTCCTTCCTACTGACTGGATGCAGTATCAT
Source organism: Rhizopus arrhizus (assembly GCA_024220505.1). Classification (NCBI taxonomy): domain Eukaryota; kingdom Fungi; phylum Mucoromycota; class Mucoromycetes; order Mucorales; family Rhizopodaceae; genus Rhizopus; species Rhizopus arrhizus. The sequence goes on from JAKZZE010000011.1 coordinate 1,642,541, forward strand.
GTGTATGGTGTTCCTGTACCTTCGGCCAACCGTGGTTCGATGGGTGTTACTGCTCTGGTCTCTCCTTCTTGTCCCTTTCCTGTCTCTCAACTTCCTTCACCGAATCGGTATACCCTTTCGTTGAAGGTCGGACCCTTTCGCATTCATTGTTTGTACAGTGGTTGGAATAATTGTTCGGATGTTTTGCAATTTTATACTTTTCGCTTTGTATCTCTGCAATCAGATAGGATAGAGCTACTTACAATACCTCATTAGAAAGCAACAGTTGTCATGTATAACATATAGAAATTTAAGGTTATGGGATTACTTCCATATATAGTAAGGTCAAATTGCGTCAAGCATATGCATTCGAACAATTTTTCCAACTCAATGCATTCTATAATGATGATATCATTGGCGTTTCTGACGTCACAAATACAGCATTACAAAATGACGTAATAATGAAATAGCGCTTTTGCTTTTAGTCAGAGCTTAAAATATATAAATAAGGCTGGATTTTGCAGTGTTTCCCTTCTATCTTGTACAGCCTATACTTCTTTATATCATGGTACACCTTTTATCTCGTAGCAAGCAAGAAAGCATCCGGTCGTTGTTGAAAAAGGGTTTATCATACTCAGAAATCATGAAACGAGTTCCAGGAGTATCAAGGTCCACTTTGAGCAAGTACAAGAACTTGTATGCACCTAAACGTACTCGAGGTCATGCTGGTAGAAAGACTACTATAAGCTCAACGACAAAGAATTACTTGAAGAGAGAACTTATAAATGGTTCACTTCAAACAGCAAAGAGCGTATGGTCATATTTAAACAGTATTGGCTATAAGATAGGCTATTTTGGTACAGTAAAAATGCTTCACAACATGGGTTTCAGTACCCAAATTAAGAAGAAAAAACCTCTCCTCAAAAAATCACACATGGAAGCTAGACTAAAATGGGCTAAAGCTCACAAAGATTGGACAGAAGATGACTGGAGGCGTATGGTGTTCTCTGATGAGACCAAGATTAATGTTTGGGGCTCGGATGGTTGTAAATACTTTTGGAGAAGACCTGGTGACAAATTACAACTTCATGATCTTGACCTTACAGTCAAAGGAGGAGCTGGCAGTGTGATGCTTTGGGGTTGTATGACATGGGATGGTCCTGGATATGCCTGCGCAATTGAGGACGGTACTATGAAGGCATCAGATTATGTTCATATCCTGTCAACTACACTGATGGACAGTCTGAACTACTATGGCTACAAGCAGGAGGCTATCTATTTTCAACAAGATAACGATCCTAAGCACACATTGAAGCTTTCTCGTGCTTGGTTTAAAGAAAATGCGTTTAAAGAAGAGCACACCTTCAATTGGCCAGCTCAAAGTCCTGATTTGAATCCTATAGAGCATCTCTGGCACCATCTAAAGTTGAGACTGAGTTTGTACGAAGGTAGGGCTAAAGGAGTGCATGATCTCTCGTCTAGAACCGAGAAAGAATGGAACTCTTTTACCAGAGAGCAATGCCAAGCATATATCAAGAGTATGCCAGCTCGTTGTAGAGCAGTCATTAAAGCTAAAGGCGGTTATACACGATATTAAATAAAAGATGATTCAGTTGGAAAAATTGTTCGAATGCATATGCTTGACGCAATTTGACCTTACTATATATGGAAGTAATCCCATAACCTTAAATTTTTATATGTTATACATGACAACTGTTGCTTTCTAATGAGGTATTGTAAGTAGCTCTATCCTATCTGATTGCAGAGATACAAAGCGAAAAGTATAAAATTGCAAAACATCCGAACAATTATTCCAACAACTGTATGTCCCTCCTCCTCTTTCCAACTCTGATTTCATTAATGTGCTTTCCTCCATCCCCTCTTTACCCAATACTTTTATTTGTGGCGACTTTAATGCTCGTCTTGGCGACCTCACTGGTGATGCATTGGTCTCTCCTCGTGGTGCTGCTATGGCTCGCTGGCTAGCTGATCGCTCCTTGACCGTTCTGAACGGCCCACTGGCTCATGGTATTCCTACCTGGGTCGGGTTTCGTGATGATCGAGAGATGAGTAGCATCATTGACATGTTTTTAACAAACGCGTCATTGATGTCTCCTCGCCTTGACATCGCGTCTGACTTGTCTCTTGGTTCTGACCATCGTCTGCTTACGCTCTCATTCTCATTTGCTCTGTCAAGTGCCTCTGAGTCTTTATCTGATATACCTAATGCTACCATTCATCCTCGTCGACTATGGAACTTGTCTCGCCTTGGTGAACCTGATCCATGTCAGCTGTATCAAGATACTTTTCGTTCGTCCTCTGCTCCTTTGCTTTCTCAACTGAAAAGGTTGGTTCAACACCCTCCTTCTTCACGTCCGCCTATTGACGACCTCAACGCGTCGCTCAACTCAATCATCTACCGTTCTCTTGACTCTTCTGTCGGTGATCGTCCGCCTCGTCCATCCCATTGGAAAAAGTACTGGACACAACAACTCCAAGATGCTGCTGACTTCCGCAACAGGTGCTACCGTAGATGGCGTCGTGCCTTTGGCATTGACAAAGCCTATTGGTGGCATCAACATCAACAAGCAAATGTTTCTTTTCGTCAAGCTGTTGCCAATGCCAAACGTCTCTCTTGGCAAGCATTTTGCAAGTCTCTTGAGTCTGACTTTACGAAAGCCATCTCTAAAGTAAAACAACTCAAACGTCGTCACCTCACCTCATCATCATTCACTCATCCTGATGGTCCGGCTACGGCAGTGGAAGTAATGGCTCGTCACTTGGCTTCTGTTTATGATGGTCACTTGCTTCCATCTGTCCGTCCGCCTGCTCCTCCTGATCCGTCTTCTCTTGGTTTGCCCTTTGGTCCTCCTGGTTCGTCTCCTTTGGTTGTCTCCCCTGGTGCTGCTACTCATACTTCTATGTCTAATACTCATTCCACTCATTTCAACACTTCAATATTCTCGCCTGCAACATTGGCTTCACTTATCGGTCAACTGCCTACGCGCAAAGCTCCTGGTGCTGATCACATCAAGGCCGAGATGCTCAAGCCGATCAGTACTGACCTGTCGTTCATTCTTTCCTGGTTCTTCACTCTATGCTGGCAATGGTCCTATGTTCCTTCTCTCTGGCGACATGCTCAAGTCTATCCTATCTTCAAGAAAGGTGATTCATCACTTCCCTCAAACTACCGTCCAATATCACTTACATCTATATTCCGCAAGCTACTTGAGCTGTCGCTCTCTCCATGGTTGTCCTCTGTCTCTCCTCCCCTTGACCTCGCTCAAGGTGGTTTCCGTCCTCGTCGATCTGCTCTAGATCAGGCTCTCTGTCTTCATGAGCTAATACAATCGTACTACCGTCGCTCCCATCGGTTTCCTGTGGTGGCATTCCTGGATATCAAGTCGGCCTACGATACTGTCGACCGGCGAGTTATCTGGGATGCTCTCTCTCGCTCTGGTGCGTCAAGTCCGTTCCTGTCTCTCTTGGTCCATCTGTTTGATGATGTCTCGGTGTCTGTCTTGGTGTCAAACCATTCTTCTGCTGCTTTCTCTCCTGTCACCGGTGTCTTGCAAGGTTCTGTTCTCAGTCCTCACTTGTACTCGGTGTACATCAACACTCTACCCTCCTTACTTCGTCAAGTCGCTGCTCCTGCCACCCATTTGGTTCCCTCCTCTGGTCGCTCCGATGCTGGTATGGTCCCAGTGAACTCTCTCCTCTTTGCTGACGATGTCGCAGTCATTGGCTCGGCAAAGTCAGTCAAAGAGATGCTCAAGCTTTGCGAACAACATTCACTGTCTCTGGGTTATCGATGGAACCCAACAAAATGTGCGGTGCTCAACCATCCACCATTGTCATCTTCTTCGTCTTCCTCTGATCGCCTCCAGTTGTACGGTACTCCTCTGCCTTTGGTGGATCAGTTCGTATATCTTGGAGTGCCCTTCGTCAAGTCTGGTCTCTCTGCTCCTTCTTTGGTTTCTCTCCGGTCTCCTGGTGTCATCAAGGTTATGGCTATCCTGAACAAGATTGGTGTCAATCGTCAAGGTTTCTCTCTTTTGCTCTGCTCACGCATCTATGCCACCTTTGTTCGCCCGAAGTTTGAGTATGGCCTAGCCATATCTCGGCTGACGGCAACTGATCTCAAGTCTATAGAAGGTTTACAAGATCGCTGCCTTCGTCTCTTGGTTGGTGGTCATCGAATCTCTTCCACCATTATCATCAAGCATCTCACTACCTTGCCATCTATGCGCCATCGTGTAGATGTGCTTACAACTCGTTTCTGCCTTCGTGCCCGTTCTCTTCCTGCTTCTTGCCTGCTATCTCTGCTATCGTCAACGCTGCCTGTCTCTCGAATCAAGATTCATCTTGAAAAGAATCCGCTTTTCTTGACTTTGCCTTCTCCTCCTCCGTCCTCCGATGCTCGGCTCAAGACCTTCTTTCGCCAGTATCGTGAGCGTCAAGTCATCTCTCTGGTCACCTCCACTACCCAGGTTCTCCTACGCGCATGTCGCCCTGCTCTGGTGGTTGATCCCGTCTTATACGTTCCTGCTACTCGTGCAGAACGCTCTCTCTTGGTTCGTTGGCGTCTTGGCTGGCTGCCAGGTAAGCCTGAAGACTGTCCTTGTGGACGTGATCGTCGCTCTCGTCGTCACTTTCTCGAGTGTGATTTGATCCCGTCTTTCCTTTGGTCTGACCTTCCTCGCTGTCCTCCTGGGTCCTACCCTATAGACTTTGCTCTTTCCTCGTTGCCTCTTGGTCGCTCAGCTCGCTGTCCTCCTTGGTGGTCATCTCTCTTGTTGATGCTCTGGCATATACAACGTCTGTGCCGTCCTGATAGCTTCTATGCTATTGACTCTTGTCCTGGTGCCTCTTGGTATTCTAGCTCTTCTCGTAACTCTGACTGAAACCCTTCTTTGTCTGTCTCCTGCTGATCCCCCACGGAAGTAAAGCCATCAAAGTTCCTTACCGTTGGGTTGTGACAGTAGGTCAGCTAAGTTGTGGAAGTAGGCAGTCAATCTGATCTTTTACTTTATCTTTTTTTTGGAGTTTTTCTGTTTCTCAGGCTCCTTTTTTTGTACTTATTCTTATTCTTTGTACTTGAAGATGCAATAATGACTTTTTAGTCGCCTGCAATATATCTTCGTTATTTAATAAAAACAAAATCTTTAACCTGAGCTAAGCGACCACCTTTCTTTCGCTCTTCCGACCGTTACATAAGGTATAGTACGCGTAATCAACTTTGAACTCAAATATCTCTGCGAATACGATACATCCATCCACCGTTTTAACACCAAAATAATCGTCGTATTTTTCTCTACAAACTATATTTTTTTCAACTCGATTGCTGTATTTTTCACCATTTTCGACATTTCCCATGTCTCAACAATCTGGCTCCCCCATTTCGCTCATCTCGCAAGATGGAGTGGCAAATGTCAACATTCCAAACCCTTCTGACATGCAACAAGCTTTGCAATATTTATTGCACAACTTCCAAACCCTCCAGCAACGTGTTTCAACACACGATGACTTGTTTGCTGAACTGACTGCTTTACGCAGTGAAAATGCTACTTTGAAGGCGAAAATCGCCTCACTCGAATCTCAACTTTCCGCTGGCGCTGACGTCAACAGTTCTTCCGCTTTTTCCTCTTTGGCTTCCGACCCGGTTACCATACGTGCACCCCAAGATGCACCCCAAACGAACAATGCAACCTATAGTTCTATTGCTGCCAAGGCTGCTGCTACTACTGCTACTACTACCCGTCGCCCACCTAGCAAGAAGCGAAAGCTTGCTGCTAGTCGTCCATTCCAACCAGTTGACCCTTCTGCTCCTCGTGGTTTTGAATACCTGTACCTGCATCGAAACCGCAAGCTGTCCCGTGCTGAAATTAGACGCAACCTGCGTTTACTTGGTCTTGATCTTTCCCGTGTCTTGGACATCTGCTTCCCTGGCCCAAAGGCCATTGGTCTCTTGGTCCACGTTCTTTATAAAGAAGAGGTGATCTCTCTTCTCTCTGCTGCCAAGGTTCCGTTGGTTGATGGTTTTGATCCTCTGGATCCTATCAACTTGGCGGATCCTGAGCTCCAGCATCTTTCGTCGGCTGACAAGGCTAATGAATGTGCTGAGCTCCAGTTCACTCGCTGCTCCCGTGCTCTCTCTCGTCTTGGTGCTGGCCGTGCTCACCTAGTGGGTCCCGTAGGTAAGTACTTTTGTTCTAAGGGTTGGCTTGATGACGACTCTTTGAGTCAGATTCTGTCCTCCCTTCCCCCTTCCTCTTTTGCTTCTCGTGGTCGTGACCCAGGCGCTGCTTTCCGTGGTGACACGGTCATGTCAGATGCTTTGGTCTCTGATTCCGCTAGTGCTGGATCACACTCATTATGAGTGAGGTCCAACACCTTTCTATAAGCCTTTGGAACGCGAATGGTCTTCGGACCACGACCGTTCATGAGGTCTTGTCTCATTGTCTCTCCTCTACTCTCCTTTTCATCACCGAGACTTGGCTTCTTTCCCCTTCTCTTCTTCCTACTGACTGGATGCAGTATCATGTGTATGGTGTTCCTGTACCTTCGGCCAACCGTGGTTCGATGGGTGTTACTGCTCTGGTCTCTCCTTCTTGTCCCTTTCCTGTCTCTCAACTTCCTTCACCGAATCGGTATACCCTTTCGTTGAAGGTTGGACCCTTTCGCATTCATTGTTTGTATGTTCCTCCTCCTCTTTCCAACTCTGAATTTGTAAATGTACTCTCCTCCATACCCTCCTTACCCAATACTTTTATTTGTGGCGACTTTAATGCTCGTCTTGGTGACCTCACTGGTGATGCATTGGTCTCTCCTCGTGGTGCTGCTATGGCTCGCTGGCTTGCTGATCACTCCTTGACCGTTCTGAACGGCCCACTGGCTCATGGTATTCCTACCTGGGTCGGGTTTCGTGATGATCGAGAGATGAGTAGCATCATTGACATGTTTCTAACAAACGCGTCATTGATGTCTCCTCGCCTTGACATCGCGTCTGACTTGTCTCTTGGTTCTGACCATCGTCTGCTGACCTTGTCTTTCTCATTTGCTCAGTCAAGTGCCCCTGGGTCATTGTCTGAAACATCTGATGCTACCATTCATCCTCGTCGATTATGGAACTTGTCTCGCCTTGGTGAACCTGATCCATGTCAGCTGTATCAAGATACATTTCGCTCGTCATCTGCTCCATTGCTTTCTCAACTGAAGAGGTTGGTTCAACACCCTCCTTCTTCACGTCCGCCTATTGACGACCTCAACGCGTCGCTCAACTCAATCATCTACCGCTCTCTTGACTCTTCTGTCGGTGATCGTCCACCTCGTCCATCCCATTGGAAAAAGTACTGGACGCAACAACTTCAAGATGCTGCTGACTTCCGCAACAGGTGCTACCGTAGATGGCGTCGTGCCTTTGGTATTGACAAAGTCTATTGGTGGCATCAACATCAACAAGCGAATAGTTCTTTCCGTCAAGCTGTTGCCACTGCCAGACGTCTCTCTTGGCAAGCATTTTGCAAGTCCCTCGAATCTGACTTTACGAAAGCCATCTCTAAAGTAAAACAACTCAAACGTCGTCACCTCACCTCATCATCATTCACTCATCCTGATGGTCCGGCTACGGCAGTGGAAGTAATGGCTCGTCACTTGGCTTCTGTTATGATGGTCACTTGCTTCCATCTGTCCGTCCGCCTGCTCCTCCTGATCCGTCTTCTCTTGGTTTGCCCTTTGGTCCTCCTGGTTCGTCTCCTTTGGTTGTCTCCCCTGGTGCTGCTACTCATACTTCTATGTCTAATACTCATTCCACTCATTTCAACACTTCAATATTCTCGCCTGCAACATTGGCTTCACTTATCGGTCAACTGCCTACGCGCAAAGCTCCTGGTGCTGATCACATCAAGGCCGAGATGCTCAAGCCGATCAGTACTGACCTGTCATTCCTTCTTTCCTGGTTCTTTACACTCTGCTGTCAATGGTCCTATGTTCCTTCTCTCTGGCGACATGCTCAAGTCTATCCTATCTTCAAGAAAGGTGATTCATCACTTCCCTCAAACTACCGTCCAATATCACTCACATCAATATTCCGCAAGCTACTTGAGCTGTCGCTCTCTCCATGGTTGTCCTCTGTCTCTCCCCCTCTTGACCTCGCTCAAGGTGGTTTCCGTCCTCGTCGATCTGCTCTAGATCAGGCTCTGTGTCTACATGAGCTAATACAATCGTACTATCGTCGATCTCATCGTTTTCCTGTGGTTGCATTCCTGGATATCAAGTCGGCCTACGATACCGTCGACCGGCGTGTTATCTGGGATGCTCTCTCTCGCTCTGGTGCTGGTTCCTCTCCTTGTTTGCCTCTCTTGGTCCATCTCTTTGATGATGTCTCGGTGTCTGTCTTGGTGTCAAATCACTCGTCCGCTCCTTTTTCTCCTGTCACCGGTGTCTTGCAAGGTTCTGTTCTCAGTCCTCACTTGTACTCGGTGTACATCAATACATTACCTTCCTTACTTCGTCAAGCTGCTGCTCCTGCTACTCATTTGGTTCCCTGCTCTGGTTCTGCTGCTGCTGGTATGGTCCCAGTCAACTCTCTCCTCTTTGCTGACGATGTCGCAGTCATTGGCTCGGCAAAGTCAGTAAAAGAGATGCTCAAGCTTTGTGAAGAACATTCGCTGTCTCTGGGTTATCGATGGAACCCAACAAAATGTGCGGTGCTCAACCACCCACCATCATCGTCTTCCTCGTCTTCTCTTCCGTCTTTGTCTGATCGCCTCCAGTTGTACGGTACTCCTCTGCCTTTGGTGGATGAGTTCGTATACCTTGGAGTGCCCTTCGTCAAGTCTGGTCTCTCTGCTCCTTCCTTGGTTTCTCTTCGGTCTCCTGGTGTCCTCAAGGTCATGGCTATTCTAAACAAGATTGGTGTCAACCGTCAAGGTTTCTCTCTGCTGCTCTGCTCTCGACTGTATGCTACCTTTGTTCGCCCGAAGTTTGAGTATGGCCTAGCCATATCTCGGCTGACGGCAACTGATCTCAAGTCTATAGAAAATCTACAAGATCGCTGTCTCCGTCTCTTGGTTGGTGGTCATCGTACCTCTTCTACCACCATTATCAAGCATCTCACTACTTTGCCATCTATGCGTCATCGTGTAGATGTGCTTACAACTCGCTACTGTCTTCGTGCTCGTTCTCTTCCTGCTTCTTGCCTGCTGTCTCTCTTGTCATCAACGCTTCCAGTGTCACTAATCAAGATCCATCTTGAAAAGAATCCGCTCTTCTTGGCTCTGCCTTCTCCTCTTCCGTCCTCCGATGCTCGGCTCAAGACCTTCTTTCGCCAGTATCGTGAGCGTCAAGTCACTTCACTCGTCACCTCCACTACCCAGGTTCTCTTACGCGCATGTCGCCCTGCTCTGGTGGTTGATCCCATCTTATACGTTCCTGCTACTCGTGCAGAACGCTCTCTCTTGGTTCGTTGGCGTCTTGGCTGGCTGCCAGGTAAGCCTGAAGATTGTCCTTGTGGACGTGATCGTCGCTCTCGCCGTCACTTCCTCGAGTGTGATTTGATCCCGTCCTTCCTTTGGTCTGATCTGCCTCGCTGTTCTCCTGGGTCCTACCCTATAGACTTTGCTCTTTCCTCGTTGCCTCTTGGTCGCTCAGCTCGCTGTCCTCCTTGGTGGTCTTCTCTTCTGTTAATGCTCTGGCACATCCAACGCCTCTGCCGTCCTGATAGCTTCTATGCTATTGACTCTTCTCCTGGTGCCTTATGGTATTCTAGCTCTTCTCGTAACTCTGACTGAAACCCTTCTTTGTCTGTCTCCTGCTGATCCCCCACGGAAGTAAAGCCATCAAAGTTCCTTACCGTTGGGTTGTGACAGTAGGTCAGCTAAGTTGTGGAAGTAGGCAGTCAATCTGATCTTTTACTTTATCTTTTTTTTGGAGTTTTTCTGTTTCTCAGGCTCCTTTTTTTGTACTTATTCTTTTTTCTTTGTACTTGAAGATGCAACAATGACTTTTTAGTCGCCTGCAATATATCTTCGTAATTAAATAAAAACAAAATCTTTAACCTGAGCTAAGCGACCACCTTTCTTTCGCTCTTCCGACCGTTACACAAGGTAGACGACGCGTAATCAACTTTGAACCCGATTATCTCACCCAATACTATACATCCATCAACCGTTTTACTATCAAAAAATTCGCCTAATTTTTCTCTACAAGATATATTTTTTTCAAGTTCATAACTCCTTTTCTTGCAATTTTCGACATCTTCGACATTACCCATGTCAACTAATCCCGGTCTTAACATTTCACCCATCTCAACAGATGGCGTTGCAAATGTCGACATTTCCAATATTCCAAATATTCAAGAAACTTTACACTATTTGTTAAACACCGTTACTGCACTACAACAAGAAGTTTCGACACATGCTAGTGTCATTGCTGAACTTTCTGCTCTGCGCACTGAAAATGCGTCTTTAAAATCCAAAATTGCGACTTTAGAAGCGCAATTGGCTTCATCTTCTTCTCCTTCTGTCGCTTCTGCTGTTTCTGCCTCTGTTCCTGCTGCTAAACCAACTTCTTTGGCTGCACAAAATGTTTCGCCTGCTGTCCAAGCTACATACTCTGCTGTTGCTGCTCGTCCTGCTGTTCGTTCTCCATCTAAAAAGCGCAAATTGGCTGCTAGTCGCGCTTTCCAACCCATTGATCCCGATGCCCCACGCGGTTTTAAATACTTGTATCTCAATCGCAATCGTAAGTTAACTCGCTCTGAGATTCGAAGAAATCTTCGCTTGCTTGGTCTGGACTTGTCTCGTGTCCTCGATGTCTGTTTCCCTGGCCCCAAGGCTATTGGTCTTTTGGTCCATGTTCAGTATGTGCCAGAGGTGATCTCTCTGCTCGCTACTGCAAAGGTTCCGTTGGTTGACGGTTTTGATCCCCTGGATCCCGTCAACTTGGCTGATCCTGAGCTTCAGCACCTCTCCCTATCTGCAAAGGCGGATAAGTGTGCTGAACTTCACTACTCCCGCTGTTGTCGTGCTCTTTCTCGTCTTGGTGCTGGTCGTCCCCATTTGGTCGCCCCAGTAGGTAAGTATTTCTCTTCCCATGGCTGGATCGATGACGACTCCTTGAGTCAGATTCTTTCTGAGCTTCCCCCTTCCTCTTTTGCTTCTCGTGGTAGAGATCCAGGCGCTGCTTTCCGTGGTGACACGGTCATGTCAGATGCTTTGGCCTCTGATTCCGCTAGTGCTGGATCACACTCATTATGAGTGAGGTCCAACACCTTTGTATAAGCCTTTGGAACGCGAATGGTCTTCGGACCACGACCGTTCATGAAGTCCTGTCTCATTGCTTATCCTCCACACTCCTTTTTATTACCGAGACTTGGCTTCTTTCCCCTTCTCTCCTTCCCACTGACTGGATGCAGTATCATGTGTATGGTGTTCCTGTACCTTCGGCCAACCGTGGTTCGATGGGTGTTACTGCTCTGGTCTCTCCTTCTTGTCCCTTTCCTGTCTCTCAACTTCCTTCACCGAATCGGTATACCCTTTCGTTGAAGGTCGGACCCTTTCGCATTCATTGTTTGTATGTTCCTCCTCCTCTTTCCAACTCTGAATTTGTAAATGTACTTTCCTCCATCCCCTCCTTACCCAATACTTTTATTTGTGGCGACTTTAATGCTCGTCTTGGTGACCTCACTGGTGATGCATTGGTCTCTCCTCGTGGTGCTGCTATGGCTCGCTGGCTTGCTGATCGCTCCTTGACCGTTCTGAACGGCCCACTGGCTCATGGTATTCCTACCTGGGTCGGGTTTCGTGATGATCGAGAGATGAGTAGCATCATTGACATGTTTTTAACAAACGCGTCATTGATGTCTCCTCGCCTTGACATCGCGTCTGACTTGTCTCTTGGTTCTGATCATCGTCTACTCACGCTGTCTTTTTCATTTACTCAGTCAAGTGCCTCTGAGTCATTGTCTGATATACCTGATACCACTCTACATCCTCGTCGATTATGGAACTTGTCTCGCCTTGGTGAACCTGATCCATGTCAGCTGTATCAAGATACATTTCGTACGTCCTCTGCTCCTTTGCTTTCTCAACTGAAAAGGTTGGTTCAACACCCTCCTTCTTCACGTCCACCTATTGACGACCTCAACGCGTCGCTCAACAACATAATCTACAGCTCTCTTGACTCTTCTGTCGGTGATCGTCCTCCTCGTCCTTCGCATTGGAAAAAGTACTGGACACAACAACTTCAAGATGCTGCTGATTTCCGCAACCGGTGCTACCGTAGATGGCGTCGTGCCTTTGGCATCGACAAAGTCTATTGGTGGCATCAACATCAACACGCAAATGTTTCTTTCCGTCAAGCTGTGGCCAATGCCAAGCGTCTGTCCTGGCAAGCATTTTGCAAGTCTCTCGAATCTGACTTCACTAAAGCCGTTTCCAAAGTCAAGCAACTCAATCGACGACATCAGTCATCATCGTCGTTTTCCCATCCTGATGGTCCATCTAAGGCAGTGGAGGTAATGGCTAGTCACTTGGCTTCGGTCTTTGATGGCAGTCTTCTACCTTCCACTCGCCCACCACCTCCGTCATCTCCATCCTCTCTTGGTTTGCCTCTTGGTCTCCATGGTTCGTCTCCCTCTGGTTCGTTTCCCTCTGGTTCCGCTGGTTCTCCTGGTCCTTCAAATTCTCTCTTCGCTCCTTTAACTATTCACATGTACATCGGTCAGCTCCCTACTCGTAAAGCTCCTGGTGCTGATCACATCAAGGCCGAGATGCTCAAGCCGATCAGTACTGACCTGTCATTCATTCTTTCCTGGTTCTTTACTCTATGCTATCAATGGTCCTATGTTCCTTCTCTGTGGCGACATGCTCAAGTTTATCCCATTTTCAAGAAAGGTGATTCATCACTTCCCTCAAACTACCGTCCAATCTCACTCACATCTGTATTCCGCAAGCTACTTGAGCTGTCGCTGTCTCCATGGTTGTCCTCTGCATCTCCTCCTCTTGACCTTGCTCAAGGTGGTTTCCGTCCTCGTCGATCTGCCCTGGATCAGGCTCTGTGTCTACATGAACTGATACAATCATATTACCGTCGTTCTCATCGGTTTCCTGTGGTGGCATTCCTGGATATCAAGTCGGCCTACGATACCGTCGACCGGCGTGTTATCTGGGATGCTCTCTCTCGTTCTGGTGCTGGTTCATCTCCTTGTCTGCCTCTCTTGGTCCATCTTTTTGATGATGTCTCGGTGTCTGTCCTGGTGTCAAACCATTCTTCTGCTGCTTTCTCTCCTGTCACCGGTGTCTTGCAAGGTTCTGTTCTCAGTCCTCACTTGTACTCGGTGTACATCAATACATTACCTGCTCTCCTCCGTCAAGTCGCTGCTCCTGCTACCCATTTGGTTCCCTCCTCTGGTTCTGCTGATGCTGGTATGGTCCCAGTGAACTCTCTCCTCTTTGCTGACGATGTCGCAGTCATTGGCTCGGCAAAGTCAGTCAAAGAGATGCTCAAGCTTTGCGAACAACATTCACTGTCTCTGGGTTATCGATGGAACCCAACAAAATGTGCGGTGCTCAACCATCCACCATTGTCATCTTCTTCGTCTTCCTCTGATCGCCTCCAGTTGTACGGTACTCCTCTGCCTTTGGTGGATGAGTTCGTATACCTTGGAGTGCCCTTCGTCAAGTCTGGTCTCTCTGCTCCTTCCTTGGTTTCTCTTCGGTCTCCTGGTGTACTCAAGGTTATGGCTATTTTAAACAAGATTGGTGTCAACCGTCAAGGTTTCTCTCTTCTGCTCTGCTCACGCATCTATGCTACCTTTGTTCGCCCGAAGTTTGAGTATGGCCTAGCCATATCTCGGCTGACGGCAACCGACCTCAAATCTATAGAAAATCTGCAAGATCGCTGTCTTCGTCTCTTGGTTGGTGGTCATCGTACCTCTTCTACAACAATCATCAAGCATATTACCACGCTGCCATCTATGCGTCATCGTGTAGATGTGCTTACAACTCGCTACTGTCTTCGTGCTCGCTCTCTCCCTGCTTCTTGCTTGCTGTCTCTGCTGTCAACAACGCTACCTGTCTCTCGTATCAAGGTTCATCTTGAAAAGAATCCGCTCTTCTTGGCTCTGCCTTCTCCTCTTCCGTCCTCCGATGCTCGGCTCAAGACCTTCTTTCGCCAGTATCGTGAGCGTCAAGTCACGTCTATTGTCACCTCCACTACCCAGGTTCTCCTACGCGCATGTCGCCCTGCTCTGGTGGTTGATCCCGTTCTTTACGTTCCTGCAACCCGTGCAGAACGCTCTCTCTTGGTTCGTTGGCGTCTTGGCTGGCTGCCAGGTAAGCCTGAAGACTGTCCTTGTGGCCGTGATCGTCGTTCCCGTCGCCACTTTCTTGAGTGCGATTTGATCCCGTCTTTCCTTTGGTCTGACCTTCCTCGCTGTCCTCCTGGGTCTTATCCCATTGACTTTGCTCTTTCCTCGTTGCCTCTTGGTCGCTCAGCTCGCTGTCCTCCTTGGTGGTCTTCTCTTCTGTTAATGCTCTGGCACATCCAACGCCTCTGCCGTCCTGATAGCTTCTATGCTATTGACTCTTCTCCTGGTGCCTTATGGTATTCTAGCTCTTCTCGTAACTCTGACTGAAACCCTTCTTTGTCTGTCTCCTGCTGATCCCCCACGGAAGTAAAGCCATCAAAGTTCCTTACCGTTGGGCTGTGACAGTAGGTCAGCTAAGTTGTGGAAGTAGGCAACAAATCTGATCTTTTTACTTTATCTTTTTTTTGGAGTTTTTCTGTTTCTCAGGCTCCTTTTTTTGTACTTATTCTTTTTTCTTTGTACTTGAAGATGCAACAATGACTTTTTAGTCGCCTGCAATATATCTTCGTAATTAAATAAAAACAAAATCTTTAACCTGAGCTAAGCGACCACCTTTCTTTCGCTCTTCCGACCGTTACACAAGGTATAGTACGCGTAATCAACTTTGAACTCAAATATCTCTGCGAATACGATACATCCATCCACCGTTTTAATACCAAAATAATCGTCGTATTTTTCTCTACAACCTATATTTTTTTCAACTCGATTGCTGTATTTTTCACTATTTTCGACATTTCTCATGTCTCAACAATCTGGCTCCCCCATTTCGCTCATCTCGCAAGATGGAGTGGCAAATGTCAACATTCCAAACCCTTCTGACATGCAACAAGCTTTGCAATATTTATTGCACAACTTCCAAACCCTCCAGCAACGTGTTTCAACACACGATGACTTATTTGCTGAACTGACTGCTTTACGCAGTGAAAATGCTACTTTGAAGGCGAAAATCGCCTCACTCGAATCTCAACTTCCCGCTGGCGCTGACGTCAACCGTTCTTCTGCTTTTTCCTCTTTGGCTTCCGACCCGGTTACCATACGTGCACCCCAAGATGCACCCCAAACGAACAATGCAACCTATAGTTCTATTGCTGCCAAGGCTGCTGCTACTACTACTACTACTACCCGTCGCCCACCTAGCAAGAAGCGAAAGCTTGCTGCTAGTCGTCCCTTCCAACCTGTGGATCCTTCTGCTCCTCGTGGTTTTGAATACCTGTACTTGCACCGTAACCGTAAGCTCACCCGTGCTGAAGTTAGACGCAACTTGCGTCTACTTGGTCTTGACCTCTCTCGTCTGCTTGATATCTGCTTCCCTGGACCCAAGGTCATTGGTCTATTGGTTCATGTTCTTTACAAAGAAGAGGTGATCTCTCTTCTATCCACAGCCAAGGTTCCGTTGGTTGACGGTTTTGATCCTCTGGATCCTATCAACTTGGCGGATCCTGAGCTCCAGCATCTTTCATCGGCTGACAAGGCTAATGAATGTGCTGAGCTTCAGTTCACTCGCTGCTCCCGTGCTCTCTCTCGTCTTGGTGCCGGTCGTGCTCACCTGGTGGGTCCCGTAGGTAAGTACTTTTCTTCCAAGGGTTGGATCGATGAGGACTCTTTGAGTCAGATTCTGTCCTCCCTTCCCCCTTCCTCTTTTGCTTCTCGTGGTCGTGACCCAGGCGCTGCTTTCCGTGGTGACACGGTCATGTCAGATGCTTTGGCCTCTGATTCCGCTAGTGCTGGATCACACTCATTATGAGTGAGGTCCAACACCTTTCTATAAGCCTTTGGAACGCGAATGGTCTTCGGACCACGACCGTTCATGAGGTCTTGTCTCATTGTCTCTCCTCTACTCTCCTTTTCATCACCGAGACTTGGCTTCTTTCCCCTTCTCTTCTTCCCACTGACTGGATGCAGTATCATGTGTATGGTGTTCCTGTACCTTCGGCCAACCGTGGTTCGATGGGCGTTACTGCTCTGGTCTCTCCTTCTTGTCCCTTTCCTGTCTCTCAACTTCCTTCGCCGAATCGGTATACCCTTTCGTTGAAGGTCGGACCGTTTCGCATTCACTGTTTGTATGTTCCTCCTCCTCTTTCCAACTCTGAATTCATTAATGTACTCTCTTCTATCCCCTCATTACCCAACTCTTTCATTTGTGGCGACTTCAATGCTCGTCTTGGTGACCTCACTGGTGATGCATTGGTCTCTCCTCGTGGTGCTGCTATGGCTCGCTGGCTTGCTGATCGTTCCTTGACCGTTCTGAACGGCCCACTGGCTCATGGTATTCCTACCTGGGTCGGGTTTCGTGATGATCGAGAGATGAGTAGCATCATTGACATGTTTTTAACAAACGCGTCATTGATGTCTCCTCGCCTTGACATCGCGTCTGACTTGTCTCTTGGTTCTGACCATCGTCTACTAACGCTGTCATTTTCTTTTGCTCAGTCAAGTGCCTCTGAGTCTATGTCTGATACCAATGATACCACACTACATCCTCGTCGACTATGGAACTTGTCTCGCCTTGGTGAACCTGATCCATGTCAGCTGTATCAAGATACATTTCGCTCGTCCTCTGCTCCATTGCTTTCTCAACTGAAGAGGTTGGTTCAACACCCTCCTTCTTCATGTCCGCCTATTGACGACCTCAACGCGTCGCTCAACAACATCATCTACCGCTCTCTTGACTCTTCTGTCGGTGATCGTCCTCCTCGTCCATCGCATTGGAAAAAGTACTGGACGCAACAACTTCAAGATGCTGCTGATTTCCGCAACAGGTGCTACCGTAGATGGCGTCGTGCCTTTGGCATCGACAAAGTCTATTGGTGGCATCAACATCAACAAGCGAATACCTCTTTCCGTCAAGCTGTGGCCAATGCCAAACGTCTGTCCTGGCAAGCATTTTGCAAGTCTCTCGAATCTGACTTCACTAAAGCCGTTTCCAAAGTCAAGCAACTCAATCGACGACATCAGTCATCATCGTCGTTTTCCCATCCTGATGGCCCGTCTAAGGCAGTGGAGGTAATGGCTAGTCACTTGGCTTCGGTCTTTGATGGCAGTCTTCTACCTTCCACTCGCCCACCACCTCCTCCATCTTCATCCTCTCTTGGTTTGCCTCTTGGTCTCCATGGTTCATCTCCTTCTGGTTCGTTTCCCTCTGGTTCCTCTGGTTCTCCTGGTCCTTCAAATTCTCTCTTCGCTCCTTTAACTATTCACATGTATATCGGTCAGCTCCCTACTCGTAAAGCTCCTGGTGCTGATCACATCAAGGCCGAGATGCTCAAGCCGATCAGTACTGACCTCTCCCACTTGCTGTCTTGGTTCTTTTCCTTGTGCTGTCAATGGTCTTACGTTCCTTCTCTCTGGCGGCATGCTCAAGTCTATCCAATCTTCAAGAAAGGTGATCCTTCGCTGCCGTCCAATTATCGACCGATCTCACTGACCTCGGTGTTCAGAAAGCTCCTTGAGCTTAGTCTCGCTCCATGGTTGTCTTCTGTCTCTCCTCCCCTTGACCTCGCTCAAGGTGGTTTCCGTCCTCGTCGCTCAGCTCTTGATCAAGCCCTATGCCTTCATGAGCTGATGCAGTCTTACTATCGTCGATCTCATCGTTTTCCTGTGGTTGCATTCCTGGATATCAAGTCGGCCTACGATACCGTCGACCGGCGTGTTATCTGGGATGCTCTCTCTCGTTCTGGTGCTGGTTCGTCTCCTTGTCTGCCTCTCTTGGTCCATCTCTTTGATGATGTCTCGGTGTCTGTCTTGGTGTCAAACCATTCTTCTGCTGCTTTCTCTCCTGTCACCGGTGTCTTGCAAGGTTCTGTTCTCAGTCCTCACTTGTACTCGGTGTACATCAATACTCTTCCTGCTTTACTTCGTCAAGTCGCTGCTCCTGCCACCCATTTGGTTCCCTCCTCTGGTTCTGCTGATGCTGGTATGGTCCCAGTGAACTCTCTCCTCTTTGCTGACGATGTCGCAGTCATTGGCTCGGCAAAGTCAGTCAAAGAGATGCTTCAGCTCTGTGAAGAACACTCCCTGTCTCTTGGCTATCGTTGGAATCCTCTGAAGTGTGCGGTGCTCAACCACCCCACTTCCTCTTCATCATCATCTGGTTCAACCCAATTAAGCCTCTATGGTACTTCTCTGCCCTTGGTCGACAAGTTCGTATACCTTGGTATGCCTTTTGTCAAGACTGGTCTCTCTGCTGCTTCGGTGCTCCCTCTTCGTTCTCCTGGTGTTCTCCAGTTAATGGGTATTCTCAACAAGATTGGCGTGAACCGTCAAGGTTTTTCTCTGCTACTGTGTGCTCGGATCTATGCTACTTTTGTCCGCCCAAAATTCGAATATGGTCTCGCCATTTCCAAGTTTTCTGCTGCTCAAGTCAAAGATATCGACCGTTTACAAGACCGATGCCTTCGTATGATGGTTGGTGGTCATGCCACCTCCTCTACGTTGGTTATCAAACATACGACAACCTTGCCGTCTATGCACCACCGCATAGATGTGCTTACCACTCGTTTCTGCCTTCGTGCTCGCTCTCTACCTGGTTCTTGCCTGCTGTCTCTCCTGTCGTCAACGCTGCCTGTCTCTCGAATCAAGATCCATCTTGACAAGAATCCGCTCTTCTTGGCATTGCCTTCTCCTCCTCCGTCCTCCGATGCTCGGCTCAAGACCTTCTTTCGCCAGTATCGTGAGCGTCAAGTCATCACTCTCGTCACCTCCACTACCCAGGTTCTCTTACGCGCATGTCGCCCTGCTCTGGTGGTTGATCCCGTCCTATACGTTCCTGCAACCCGTGCAGAACGCTCTCTCTTGGTTCGTTGGCGTCTTGGCTGGCTGCCAGGTAAGCCTGAAGACTGTCCTTGTGGCCGTGATCGTCGCTCTCGCCGTCACTTTCTCGAGTGTGATTTGATCCCGTCCTTCCTTTGGTCTGATCTGCCTCGCTGTCCTCCTGGGTCTTATCCCATTGACTTTGCTCTTTCCTCGTTGCCTCTTGGCCGTTCAGCTAGCTGTCCTCCTTGGTGGTCATCACTGCTCCTTATGCTCTGGCATATTCAACGTCTCTGCCGTCCTGATAGCTTCTATGCTATTGATTCTTCTCCTGGTGCCTCTTGGTATTCACGATCATCTCGCAACTCTGACTGAAACCCTTCTTTGTCTGTCTCCTGCTGATCCCCCACGGAAGTAAAGCCATCAAAGTTCCTTGCCGTTGGGTTGTGACAGTAGGTCAGCTAAGTTGTGGAAGTAGGCAGTCAATCTCATCTTTTTACTTTATCTTTTTTTTTTGGAGTTTTTCTGTTTCTCAGGCTCCTTTTTTTGTACTTATTCTTTTTCTTTGTACTGGAAGATGCAATAATGACTTTTTAGTCGCCTGCAATATATCTTCGTTATTTAATAAAAACAAAATCTTTAACCTGAGCTAAGCGACCTTCTACCTTCCACTCGCCCATCACCACCTCCATCTTCATCCTCTCTTGGTTTGCCTCTTGGTCTCCATGGTTCGTCTCCTTCTGGTACGTCTCCCTCTGGTTCCTCTGGTCCTCCTGGTTCAAGTAACTCACTATTCACTCCTTTAACAATACATATGTATATCGGCCAGCTCCCTACTCGTAAAGCTCCTGGTGCTGATCACATCAAGGCCGAGATGCTCAAGCTGATCAGTACTGACCTCTCCCACTTGCTGTCTTGGTTCTTTTCCTTGTGCTGTCAATGGTCCTACGTTCCTTCCCTCTGGCGGCATGCTCAAGTCTATCCGATCTTCAAGAAAGGTGATCCTTCGCTGCCGTCTAATTATCGACCTATCTCACTGACCTCGGTGTTTAGAAAGCTCCTTGAGCTTAGTCTTGCTCCATGGCTCGCCTCGGTGTCGCCTCGACTTGATCTGGCTCAAGGTGGCTTTCGTCCTCGTCGCTCAGCTCTTGACCAAGCCCTATGTCTTCATGAGCTGATGCAGTCCTACTATCGTCGATCTCATCGTTTTCCTGTGGTGGCATTCCTGGATATCAAGTCGGCCTACGATACCGTCGACCGGCGAGTTATCTGGGATGCTCTCTCTCGCTCTGGTGCTGGTTCTTCTCCTTGTCTACCTCTCTTGGTTCATCTTTTTGATGATGTCTCGGTGTCGGTCTTGGTGTCCAATCACTCGTCCGCTCCTTTTTCTCCTGTCACCGGTGTCTTGCAAGGTTCTGTTCTCAGTCCTCACTTGTACTCGGTGTACATCAATACATTACCTACTCTCCTTCGTCAAGTCGCTGCTCCTGTCACTCATTTGGTTCCTTCCTCTGGTTCTGCTGATGCTGGTATGGTCCCAGTGAACTCTCTCCTCTTTGCTGACGATGTCGCAGTCATTGGCTCGGCAAAGTCAGTCAAAGAGATGCTCAAGCTCTGTGAGGATCACTCGTTGTCTCTTGGCTATCGCTGGAATCCTCTGAAGTGCGCGGTGCTCAACCACCCCACTTCCTCTTCATCGTCGTCTGGTTCAACCCAACTAAAACTCTATGGTACTTCTCTGCCCTTGGTCGACAAGTTTGTATATCTTGGTATGCCGTTTGTCAAGACTGGTCTCTCTGCTGCTTCGGTGCTTCCTCTTCGTTCTCCTGGTGTCCTTCAACTGATGGGTATTCTCAACAAGATTGGCGTGAATCGTCAAGGTTTCTCTCTTCTCTTGTGTGCTCGTATCTATGCCACATTTGTCCGTCCAAAATTCGAATATGGTCTAGCCATTTCCAAGTTTTCTGCCGCCCAAGTCAAAGAAATCGATCGCTTACAAGACCGATGCCTTCGTATGATGGTTGGTGGCCATGCCACCTCCTCTATGTTGGTTATCAAACATATGACAACCTTGCCATCTATGCGCCACCGCATAGATGTGCTTACAACTCGCTACTGTCTTCGTGCTCGCTCTCTCCCTGGTTCTTGCCTGCTGTCCCTGCTGTCGTCAACGCTGCCTGTCTCTCGAATCAAGGTCCATCTTGAAAAGAATCCGCTCTTCTTGGCTTTGCCTTCTCCTCCTCCGTCCTCCGATGCTCGGCTCAAGACCTTCTTTCGCCAGTATCGTGAGCGTCAAGTCACATCCATTGTCACCTCCACTACCCAGGTTCTCTTACGCGCATGTCGCCCTGCTCTGGTGGTTGATCCCATTCTCTACGTTCCTGCAACCCGTGCAGAACGCTCTCTCTTGGTTCGTTGGCGTCTTGGCTGGCTGCCAGGTAAGCCTGAAGATTGTCCTTGTGGACGTGATCGTCGCTCTCGCCGTCACTTCCTCGAGTGTGATTTGATCCCGTCGTTCCTTTGGTCCGATCTGCCTCGCTGTCCTCCTGGGTCCTACCCTATAGACTTTGCTCTTTCCTCGTTGCCTCTTGGTCGCTCAGCTCGCTGTCCTCCTTGGTGGTCATCGCTGCTTCTTATGCTTTGGCATATTCAACGTCTCTGCCGTCCTGATAGCTTCTATGCTATTGACTCTTCTCCTGGTGCCTCTTGGTATTCAAGTTCTTCTCGCAACTCTGACTGAAACCCTTCTTTGTCTGTCTCCTGCTGATCCCCCACGGAAGTAAAGCCATCAAAGTTCCTTACCGTTGGGTTGTGACAGTAGGTCAGCTAAGTTGTGGAAGTAGGCAGCGAATCTCATCTTTCTTCTTTATCTTTTTTTGGAGTTTTTCTGTTTCTCAGGCTCCTTTTTTTGTATCTTATTCTTATTTTTTTGTACTTGAAGATGCAACAATGACTTTTTAGTCGCCTGCAATATATCTTCCTTATTAAATAAAAACAAAATCTTTAACCTGAGCTAAGCGACCCCTTTTTTCGCTCTTCCGACCGTTACACAAGGTATAGTACGCGTAATCAACTTTGAACCCAAATATCTCTGCGAATACGATACATCCATCCACCGTTTTAACACCAAAATAATCGTCGTATTTTTCTCTACAAACTATATTTTTTTCAACTCGATTGCTGTATTTTTCACCATTTTCGACATTTCCCATGTCTCAACAATCTGGCTCCCCCATTTCGCTCATCTCGCAAGATGGAGTTGCAAATGTCAACATTACAAACACTTCTGACATGCAACAAGCTTTGCAATATTTATTGCACAACTTTGAAACACTCCAGCAACGTGTTTCAACACACGATGACTTGTTTGCTGAACTGACTGCTTTACGCAGTGAAAACGCTACTCTGAAGGCGAAAATCGCCTCACTCGAATCTCAACTTTCCGCTGGCGCTGACGTCAACAGTTCTTCCGCTTTTTCCTCTTTGGCTTCCGACCCGGCATCCATACGAGCGCCCCAAGATGCACCCCAAATGAACAAAGTAACCTATAGTGCTATTGCTGCCAAGGCTGCTGCTACTGCTACTGCTACTATCCCCTCTCGTCGCCCACCTAGCAAGAAGCGTAAGCTTGCTGCTAGTCGTACATTTATGCCAGTTGACCCTTCTGCTCCTCGTGGATTCGAGTACTTGTACTTGAATCGCAACCGCAAGCTGTCCCGTTCTGAAGTTCGCAGAAACCTCCGTTTGCTTGGTCTTGATCTTTCCCGTGTCTTGGACATCTGCTTCCCTGGCCCCAAGGTCATTGGTCTCTTGGTCCACGTTCAATACAAAGAAGAGGTGATCTCTCTTCTATCCACAGCCAAGGTTCCGTTGGTTGACGGTTTTGATCCATTGGATCCTGTCAACTTGGCGGATCCTGAGCTCCAGCATCTTTCGTCGGCTGACAAGGCTAATGAATGTGCTGAGCTCCAGTTCACTCGCTGCTCCCGTGCTCTCTCTCGTCTTGGTGCTGGCCGTGCTCACCTGGTGGGTCCCATAGGTAAGTACTTTTGTTCTAAGGGTTGGATCGATGAGGACTCTTTGAGTCAGATTCTGTCTTCCCTTCCCTCTCCTCTTTCTGCTTCTCGTGGTCGTGACCCAGGCGCTGCTTTCCGTGGTGACACGGTCATGTCAGATGCTTTGGTCTCTGATACCGCTAGTGCTGGATCACACTCATTATGAGTGAGGTCCAACACCTTTCTATAAACCTTTGGAACGCGAATGGTCTTCGGACCACGACCGTTCATGAGGTCTTGTCTCATTGTCTCTCCTCTACTCTCCTTTTTATTACCGAGACTTGGCTTCTTTCCCCTTCTCTTCTTCCTACTGACTGGATGCAGTATCATGTGTATGGTGTTCCTGTACCTTCGGCCAACCGTGGTTCGATGGGTGTTACTGCCCTGGTCTCTCCTTCTTGTCCCTTTCCTGTCTCTCAACTTCCTTCACCGAATCGGTATACCCTTTCGTTGAAGGTCGGACCCTTTCGCATTCATTGTTTGTATGTACCTCCTCCTCTTTCCAACTCTGAATTTGTAAATGTACTCTCTTCCATTCCTTCCCTTCCCAATACTTTTATTTGCGGCGACTTTAATGCTCGTCTTGGTGACCTCACTGGTGATGCATTGGTCTCTCCTCGTGGTGCTGCTATGGTTCGCTGGCTTGCTGATCGTTCCTTGACCGTTCTGAACGGCCCACTGGCTCATGGTATTCCTACCTGGGTCGGGTTTCGTGATGATCGAGAGATGAGTAGCATCATTGACATGTTTTTAACCAACGCGTCATTGATGTCTCCTCGCCTTGACATCGCGTCTGACTTGTCTCTTGGTTCTGACCATCGTCTACTAACGCTGTCTTTTTCTTTTGCTCAGTCAAGTGCCTCTGAGTCATTGACTGATACTACTGATGCTACTATTCATCCTCGTCGATTATGGAACTTGTCTCGCCTTGGTGAACCTGATCCATGTCAACTCTATCAAGATACCTTTTGTACGTCCTCTGCTCCATTGCTTTCTCAACTGAAGAGGTTGGTTCAACACCCTCCTTCTTCACGTCCGCCAATTGACGACCTCAACGCGTCGCTCAACAACATCATCTACAGCTCTCTTGACTCTTCTGTCGGTGACCGACCTCCACGTCCATCGCATTGGAAAAAGTACTGGACGCAACAACTTCAAGATACTGCTGATTTCCGCAACAGATGTTACCGTAGATGGCGTCGTGCCTTTGGTATTGACAAAGTCTACTGGTGGCATCAACATCAACAAGCCAACGTCTCCTTTCGTCAAGCTGTGGCCAATGCCAAACGTCTCTCTTGGCAAGCATTCTGTAAGTCTTTAGAAACTGACTTTACCAAAGCGATATCAAAAGTCAAGCAACTCAAACGACGACATCAGTCATCATCGTCATTTTCTCATCCTGATGGTCCATCTAAGGCAGTGGAGGTAATGGCTAGTCACTTGGCTTCGGTCTTTGATGGCAGTCTTCTACCTTCCACTCGTCCACCTTCTCCTCCATCTTCATCCTCTCTTGGTTTGCCTCTTGGTCTACATGGTTCGTCTCCTTCTGGTACGTCTCCCTCTGGTTCCTCTGGTTCCTCTGGTCCTCCTGGTTCAAGTCACTCATTATTCGCTCCTTTAACAATCCATATGTATATCGGTCAGCTCCCTACTCGTAAAGCTCCTGGTGCTGATCACATCAAGGCCGAGATGCTCAAGCCGATCAGTACTGACCTCTCCCACTTGCTGTCTTGGTTCTTTTCCTTGTGCTGTCAATGGTCTTACGTTCCTTCTCTCTGGCGGCATGCTCAAGTCTATCCGATCTTCAAGAAAGGTGATCCTTCGCTGCCGTCCAACTATCGACCTATCTCACTGACCTCGGTGTTTAGAAAGCTCCTTGAGCTTAGTCTTGCTCCATGGCTCGCCTCGGTGTCGGCTCGACTTGATCTGGCTCAAGGTGGCTTTCGTCCTCGTCGCTCAGCTCTTGACCAAGCCCTATGTCTTCATGAGCTGATGCAGTCCTATTATCGTCGTTCACATCGTTTTCCTGTGGTTGCATTCCTGGATATCAAGTCGGCCTACGATACCGTCGACCGGCGTGTTATCTGGGATGCTCTCTCTCGTTCTGGTGCTGGTTCGTCTCCTTGTCTGCCTCTCTTGGTCCATCTCTTTGATGATGTCTCGGTGTCTGTCCTGGTGTCAAACCATTCTTCTGCTGCTTTCTCTCCTGTCACCGGTGTCTTGCAAGGTTCTATTCTCAGTCCTCACTTGTACTCGGTGTACATCAATACTCTTCCTGCTTTACTTCGTCAAGTCGCTGCTCCTGCCACCCATTTGGTTCCCTCCTCTGGTCGCTCCGATGCTGGTATGGTCCCAGTCAACTCTCTCCTCTTTGCTGACGATGTCGCAGTCATTGGCTCGGCAAAGTCAGTCAAAGAGATGCTCAAGCTCTGTGAGGATCACTCGTTGTCTCTTGGATATCGCTGGAATCCTCTGAAGTGTGCGGTGCTCAACCACCCCACTTCCTCTTCATCGTCATCTGGTTCAACCCAACTTACACTCTATGGTACTTCTCTGCCTTTGGTCGAAAAGTTTGTATACCTTGGTATGCCTTTCGTCAAGACTGGTCTCTCTGCTGCTTCGGTGCTTCCTCTTCGTTCTCCTGGTGTTCTAAAGCTCATGTCGATCCTCAATTTTATAGGTGTCAATCGTCAAGGCTTTTCTCTTCTGTTGTGTGCTCGCATTTATGCTACTTTTGTCCGTCCCAAGTTCGAATATGGTCTCGCTATCTCAAAGTTTACTGCAATTCAAGCCAAAGAAATAGAACGTCTTCAAGATCGCTGCCTTCGTATGATGGTAGGTGGTCATGCCACCTCCTCTACATTGGTCATCAAGCATATGACAACCTTGCCGTCTATGCACCACCGCATAGATGTACTTACAACTCGTTTCTGCCTTCGTGCCCGTTCTCTCCCTGGCTCTTGTCTGCTGTCTCTTCTATCGTCGACATTGCCAGTGTCTCGAGTCAAGATTCATCTTGAAAAGAATCCGCTCTTCTTGGCTTTGCCTTCTCCTCTTCCGTCCTCCGATGCTCGGCTCAAGACCTTCTTTCGCCAGTATCGTGAGCGTCAAGTCATCACTCTCGTCACCTCCACTACCCAGGTTCTCTTACGCGCATGTCCCCTGCTCTGGTGGTTGATCCCATCTTATACGTTCCTGCAACCCGTGCAGAACGCTCTCTCTTGGTTCGTTGGCGTCTTGGTTGGTTACCAGGTAAGCCTGAAGACTGTCCTTGTGGACGTGATCGTCGTTCCCGTCGCCACTTTCTTGAGTGCGATTTGATACCGTCTTTCCTCTGGTCTGATCTGCCTCGCTGTCCTCCTGGGTCTTATCCCATTGACTTTGCTCTTTCCTCGTTGCCTCTTGGCCGTTCAGCTCGCAGTCCTCCTTGGTGGTCTTCTCTTCTGTTAATGCTCTGGCATATTCAACGTCTCTGCCGTCCTGATGGCTTCTATGCTATTGACTCTTCTCCTGGTGCCTCTTGGTATTCTAGTGCTTCTCGTAACTCTGACTGAAACCCTTCTTTGTCTGTCTCCTGCTGATCCCCCACGGAAGTAAAGCCATCAAAGTTCCTTACCGTTGGGTTGTGACAGTAGGTCAGCTAAGTTGTGGAAGTAGGCAGTCAATCTGATCTTTTGCTTTGTCTTTTTTTTGGAGTTTTTCTGTTTCTCAGGCTCCTTTTTTTGTACCTTATTCTTTTTTCTTTGTACTTGAAGATGCAATAATGACTTTTTAGTCGCCTGCAATATATCTTCGTTATTTAATAAAAACAAAATCTTTAACCTGAGCTAAGCGACCACCTTTCTTTCGCTCTTCCGACCGTTACACAAGGTATTTATTTTTGCTCATCTTTGAACTCGATTTTCAACACCAATACGATACATTCATCCACCATTTTAACACCAAAAAACGCGCCTTATTTTTCTCTACAATATATATTTTTTTCAGTCCGAAAGCTCTTATTTTAAATATTTTAGACATCACCCATGTCCCAACATTTCACCCCTGCTAATTTGCAGATGTCGCCAAATGCCGTTGCAAATGTCGACATGTCGAACCCAAATGACATTTCAAATGTTTTCAAATACCTTCTGAATACTGTTAACACGCTTCAAGAACGTGTTACGACTCACGACGACATTTTAAACGAATTGTCAACATTGCGTAATGAAAATGCAACATTAAAGGCCGAGATTGCTAATCTCCATGCCCAATTGAAATCAGCTTCCGCCAAATTGTCAACTGCCACTGCTTCCAATGTTGCCTCCTCCTCTACCATAGTTGATAATCCTGCTAACCAAGCTTCCAATGTCTCTGTGCCTACCTACAGTGCTGTTGCTGCCCGTTCTGTTTCAAAACCGGTAACCAAAAAAGAAAACTTGCTGCTGGCCGTACTTTCATGCCTGTTGACCCCTCTGCTCCTCGTGGGTTCGAGTACTTGTACTTGAATCGTAAACGTAAACTCACCCGTGCTGAAGTCAGACGCAATCTGCGTTTACTTGGTTTTGATCTCTCTCGTGTCTTGGACATCTGCTTCCCTGGCCCTAAGGTCATTGGCCTTTTGGTGCATGTTCTCTACAAAGAAGAGGTGATCTCTCTTCTCGCTGCTGCCAAGGTTCCGTTGGTTGACGGTTTTGATCCTCTGGATCCTATCAACTTGGCGGATCCTGAGCTCCAGCATCTTTCATCGGCTGACAAGGCTAATGAATGTGCTGAGCTTCAGTTCACTCGCTGCTCCCGTGCTCTCTCTCGTCTTGGTGCTGGCCGTGCTCATCTAGTGGGTCCCGTAGGTAAGTACTTTTGTTCCAAGGGTTGGCTTGATGACGACTCTTTGAGTCAGATTCTGTCTTCCCTTCCCCCTTCCTCTTTTGCTTCTCGTGGTCGAGATCCAGGCGCTGCTTTCCGTGGTGACACGGTCATGTCAGATGCTTTGGTCTCTGATTCCGCTAGTGCTGGATCACACTCATTATGAGTGAGGTCCAACACCTTTCTATAAGCCTTTGGAACGCGAATGGTCTTCGGACCACGACCGTTCATGAGGTCTTGTCTCATTGTCTCTCCTCTACTCTCCTTTTCATCACCGAGACTTGGCTTCTTTCCCCTTCTCTTCTTCCTACTGACTGGATGCAGTATCATGTGTATGGTGTGCCTGTACCTTCGGCCAACCGTGGTTCGATGGGTGTTACTGCTCTGGTCTCTCCTTCTTGTCCCTTTCCTGTCTCTCAACTTCCTTCACCGAATCGGTATACCCTTTCGTTGAAGGTTGGACCCTTTCGCATTCATTGTTTGTATGTTCCTCCTCCTCTTTCCAACTCTGAATTCATTGATGTACTTTCCTCCATCCCTTCTCTTCCCAATTCTTTTATCTGTGGCGACTTTAATGCTCGTCTTGGTGACCTCACTGGTGATGCATTGGTCTCTCCTCGTGGTGCTGCTATGGCTCGCTGGCTTGCTGATCGCTCTTTGACCGTTCTGAACGGCCCACTGGCTCATGGTATTCCTACCTGGGTCGGGTTTCGTGATGATCGAGAGATGAGTAGCATCATTGACATGTTTTTAACAAACGCGTCATTGATGTCTCCTCGCCTTGACATCGCGTCTGACTTGTCTCTTGGTTCTGACCATCGTCTACTTACGCTGTCATTTTCTTTTGCTCCGTCAAGTGCCTCTGAGTCATTATCTGATACACCTGATGCTACTATTCATCCTCGTCGACTATGGAACTTGTCTCGCCTTGGTGAACCTGATCCATGTCAACTCTATCAAGATACCTTTCGTACGTCCTCTGCTCCATTGCTTTCTCAACTGAAAAGGTTGGTTCAACACCCTCCTTCTTCACGTCCGCCTATTGACGACCTCAACGCGTCGCTCAACAACATTATCTACCGCTCTCTTGACTCTTCTGTCGGTGATCGTCCTCCTCGTCCATCCCATTGGAAAAAGTACTGGACACAACAACTTCAAGATGCTGCTGATTTCCGCAACAGATGTTACCGTAGATGGCGTCGTGCCTTTGGTATTGACAAAGTCTATTGGTGGCATCAACATCAACAAGCGAATACCTCCTTTCGTCAAGCTGTGGCTAATGCCAAACGTCTCTCTTGGCAAGCGTTCTGCAAGTCCCTTGAGTCTGACTTTACTAAAGCCATATCCAAAGTAAAGCAGCTCAAACATCGCCACCTCACATCATCCTCATTCTCTCATCCTGATGGTCCGGCTACGGCAGTGGAAATAATGGCTCGTCACTTGGCTTCTGTCTATGATGGTCACTTGCTTCCATCTGTCCGTCCGCCTGCTCCTCCTGATCCGTCTTCTCTTGGTTTGCCCTTTGGTCCTCCTGGTTCGTCTCCTTTGGTTGTCTCTTCTGGTGCTGCTGCTCAAATTCTTACATCTACTGCTCATTCCGCTCATTTCAACACTTCAATATTCTCGCCTGCAACATTGGCTTCACTTATCGGTCAACTGCCTACGCGCAAAGCTCCTGGTGCTGATCATATCAAGGCCGAGATGCTCAAGCCGATCAGTACTGACCTGTCGTTCATTCTTTCCTGGTTCTTCACTCTATGCTGGCAATGGTCCTATGTTCCTTCTCTCTGGCGACATGCTCAAGTATACCCTATCTTCAAGAAAGGTGATTCATCACTTCCCTCAAACTACCGTCCGATCTCACTCACATCAATATTCCGCAAGCTACTTGAGCTGTCGCTGTCTCCATGGTTGTCCTCTGTCTCTCCTCCTCTTGACCTTGCTCAAGGTGGTTTCCGTCCTCGTCGGTCTGCTCTGGATCAGGCTCTATGCCTACATGAACTGATACAATCGTACTACCGTCGCTCCCATCGGTTTCCTGTGGTGGCATTCCTGGATATCAAGTCGGCCTACGATACCGTCGACCGGCGAGTTATCTGGGATGCTCTCTCTCGCTCTGGTGCGTCAAGTCCGTTCCTGTCTCTCTTGGTCCATCTGTTTGATGATGTCTCGGTGTCTGTCTTGGTGTCCAATCACTCGTCCGCTCCTTTCTCTCCTGTCACCGGTGTCTTGCAAGGTTCTGTTCTCAGTCCTCACTTGTACTCGGTGTACATCAACACTCTACCCTCCTTACTTCGTCAAGTCGCTGCTCCTGCCACCCATTTGGTTCCCTCCTCTGGTCGCTCCGATGCTGGTATGGTCCCAGTGAACTCTCTCCTCTTTGCTGACGATGTCGCAGTCATTGGCTCGGCAAAGTCAGTCAAAGAGATGCTCAAGCTATGTGAACAACATTCGCTGTCTCTGGGTTATCGATGGAACCCTACAAAATGTGCGGTGCTCAACCACCCACCATCATCTTCTTCCTCGTCCGATCGCCTCCAGTTATATGATACTCCTCTGCCTTTGGTGGATGACTTCGTATATCTTGGAGTGCCCTTCGTCAAGTCTGGTCTCTCTGCTCCCTCTTTGGTTTCTCTCCGGTCTCCTGGTGTCATCAAGGTTATGGCTATCCTGAACAAGATTGGTGTCAATCGTCAAGGTTTCTCTCTTTTGCTCTGCTCACGCATCTATGCCACCTTTGTTCGCCCGAAGTTTGAGTATGGCCTAGCCATATCTCGGCTGACGGCAACTGATCTCAAGTCTATTGAAAGCTTACAAGATCGCTGTCTCCGTCTCTTGGTTGGTGGCCATCGTACCTCTTCTACTACGATTATCAAGCACATTACAACACTGCCATCTATGCGCCACCGCATAGATGTGCTTATCACTCGCTACTGTCTACGTGTTCGTTCTCTTCCTGGTTCTTGCCTGCTGTCTCTACTTTCGTCAACGCTTCCAGTATCTCGCATCAAGGTTCATCTTCAAAAGAATCCGCTTTTCTTGGCTTTGCCTTCTCCTCCTCCGTCCTCCGATGCTCGGCTCAAGACCTTCTTCCGCCAGTATCGTGAGCGTCAAGTCATCTCTCTCGCCACCTCCACTACTCAGGTTCTCCTACGCGCATGTCGCCCTGCTCTGGTGGTTGATCCCATCTTATACGTTCCTGCTACTCGTGCAGAACGCTCTCTCTTGGTTCGTTGGCGTCTTGGCTGGCTGCCAGGTAAGCCTGAAGATTGTCCGTGTGGCCGTGATCGTCGCTCTCGTCGTCACTTCCTCGAGTGTGATCTGATCCCGTCTTTCCTTTGGTCTGACCTTCCTCGCTGTCCTCCTGGGTCTTACCCTATAGACTTTGCTCTTTCCTCGTTGCCTCTTGGTCGCTCAGCTCGCTGTCCTCCTTGGTGGTCATCTCTCTTGTTGATGCTCTGGCATATACAACGTCTGTGCCGTCCTGATAGCTTCTATGCTATTGACTCTTCTCCTGGTGCCTCTTGGTATTCTCGCTCTTCTCATAACTCTGACTGAAACCCTTCTTTGCCTGTCTCCTGCTGATCCCCCACGGAAGTAAAGCCATCAAAGTTCCTTACCGTTGGGCTGTGACAGTAGGTCAGCTAAGTTGTGGAAGTAGGCAGTCAATCTCATCTTTTTTCTCTATCTTTTTTTTGGAGTTTTTCTGTTTCTCAGGCTCCTTTTTTTGTATCTTATTCTCTTTTTTTGTACATGAAGATGCAATAATGACTTTTTAGTCGCCTGCAATATATCTTCGTTATTTAATAAAAACAAAATCTTTAACCTGAGCTAAGCGACCAGGTATGTGGAGATAGTGCAAATGGTTAGAGCGTCTGTCTATCATTCGGGAGGTTGCAAGTTCAACCCCTCGTATCCGCATATCTACCCTTTCCGCACTCTAACTGCATGTTCTGTTTCCGCGGTGCTTTAAGCGCTGAATGATTTTGTCTTGTGTGTCGCGTTAAGCGGCAGCTTTGTATCTGTTCGCCTTCCTTCCCTCCATTGTTGTTTGGTGTTGTGCCGCTTGATAACACCTGGTTTTAATGCCACAAGTTGCTTCGGTGGTGTGAGGTGTTTGTTGATCGTTGTCTGTGCGTTGCCTGGATTCCCAGCCCCGGGATTAAAGAAGCACCGTACTGTCTCTGCCTCAAGTCTTCGTCTATGGTTTCTGCTTCCAGATCATAATTCGCTCCTTCCCCCATTCCCCCTTAATAACTTGTATGCTTTCCAGGATGTTCCTGTGGATTGCAATAATGATTCTTAATCGCCTGCATATAATCCAATAAAAATATAAAAATCTTTAAACTGAGCTAAGCGACCACCTTTCTTTCGCTCTTCCGACCGTTACACAAGGTATAGTACGCGTAATCAAATTTGAACTCAAATATCTCTGCGAATACGATACATCCATCCACCGTTTTAACACCAAAATAATCGTCGTATTTTTCTCTACAAACTATATTTTTTTCAACTCGATTGCTCTATTTTTCATCATTTTCGACATTTCCCATGTCTCAACAATCTGGCTCCCCCATTTCGCTCATCTCGCAAGATGGAGTGGCAAATGTCAACATTCCAAACCCTTCTGACATGCAACAAGCTTTGCAATATCTATTGCACAACTTCCAAACCCTCCAGCAACGTGTTTCAACACACGATGACGTATTTGCTGAACTGACTGCTTTACGCAGTGAAAATGCTACTTTGAAGGCGAAAATCGCCTCACTCGAATCTCAACTTTCCGCTGGTGCTGACGTCAACAGTTCTTCCGCTTTCTCCTCTTTGGCTTCCGACCCGGTTACCATACGTGCACCCCAAGATGCACCCCAAACGAACAATGCAACCTATAGTTCTATTGCTGCCAAGGCTGCTGCTACTACTGCTACTACCACCCGTCGCCCACCTAGCAAGAAGCGAAAGCTTGCTGCTAGTCGCCCATTCCAACCAGTTGACCCTTCTGCTCCTCGTGGTTTTGAATACCTGTACCTGCATAGAAACCGCAAGCTGTCCCGTGCTGAAATTAGACGCAACCTGCGTTTACTTGGTCTTGATCTTTCCCGTGTCTTGGACATCTGCTTTCCTGGCCCAAAGGCCATTGGTCTCCTGATTCATGTTCTTTACAAAGAAGAGGTGATCTCTCTTCTTTCTGCTGCCAAGGTTCCGTTGGTTGACGGTTTTGATCCTCTGGATCCTGTCAACTTGGCTGATCCTGAGCTCCAGCATCTTTCATCGGCTGACAAGGCTAATGAATGTGCTGAGCTCCAGTTCACTCGCTGCTCCCGTGCTCTCTCTCGTCTTGGTGCTGGCCGTGCTCATCTGGTGGGTCCCGTAGGTAAGTACTTTTCTTCTAAGGGATGGATCGATGACGACTCCTTGAGTCAGATTCTGTCTTCCCTTCCCCCTTCCTCTTTTGCTTCTCGTGGTCGTGACCCAGGCGCTGCTTTCCGTGGTGACACGGTCATGTCAGATGCTTTGGTCTCTGATTCCGCTAGTGCTGGATCACACTCATTATGAGTGAGGTCCAACACCTTTCTATAAGCCTTTGGAACGCGAATGGTCTTCGGACCACGACCGTTCATGAGGTCTTGTCTCATTGTCTCTCCTCTACTCTCCTTTTCATCACCGAGACTTGGCTTCTTTCCCCTTCTCTTCTTCCTACTGACTGGATGCAGTATCATGTGTATGGTGTTCCTGTACCTTCGGCCAACCGTGGTTCGATGGGTGTTACTGCTCTGGTCTCTCCTTCTTGTCCCTTTCCTGTCTCTCAACTTCCTTCACCGAATCGGTATACCCTTTCGTTGAAGGTCGGACCGTTTCGCATTCATTGTTTGTATGTTCCTCCTCCTCTTTCCAACTCTGAATTCATTAATGTACTTTCCTCCATTCCTTCGTTACCCAACTCTTTCATTTGTGGCGACTTTAATGCTCGTCTTGGTGACCTCACTGGTGATGCATTGGTCTCTCCTCGTGGTGCTGCTATGGCTCGCTGGCTTGCTGATCGCTCTTTGACCGTTCTGAACGGCCCACTGGCTCATGGTATTCCTACCTGGGTCGGGTTTCGTGATGATCGAGAGATGAGTAGCATCATTGACATGTTTTTAACAAACGCGTCATTGATGTCTCCTCGCCTTGACATCGCGTCTGACTTGTCTCTTGGTTCTGACCATCGTCTACTAACGCTGTCATTTTCTTTTGCTCAGTCAAGTGCCTCTGAGTCTATGCCTGATACACCTGATGCTACTATTCATCCTCGTCGACTATGGAACTTGTCTCGCCTTGGTGAACCTGATCCATGTCAGCTGTATCAAGATACATTTCGTTCATGCTCTGCTCCTTTGCTGTCTCAACTGAAGAGGTTGGTTCAACACCCTCCTTCTTCACGTCCGCCTATTGACGACCTCAACGCGTCGCTCAACTCAATCATCTACCGCTCTCTTGACTCTTCTGTCGGTGATCGTCCACCTCGTCCATCCCATTGGAAAAAGTACTGGACGCAACAACTTCAAGATGCTGCTGACTTCCGCAACAGGTGCTACCGTAGATGGCGTCGTGCCTTTGGCATTGATAAAGTCTATTGGTGGCATCAACATCAACAAGCGAATGCTTCTTTCCGTCAAGCTGTTGCCACTGCCAAACGTCTCTCTTGGCAAGCATTTTGCAAGTCGCTGGAGTCTGACTTTACGAAAGCCATCTCTAAAGTAAAACAACTCAAACGTCGTCACCTCACCTCATCATCATTCACTCATCCTGATGGTCCGGCTACGGCAGTGGAAGTAATGGCTCGTCACTTGGCTTCTGTCTATGATGGTCACTTGCTTCCATCTGTCCGCCCGCCTTCTCCTCCTGATCCGTCTTCTCTTGGTTTGCCCTTTGGTCCTCCTGGTTCGTCTCCTTTGGTTGTCTCTTCTGGTGCTGCTGCTCAAATTCTTACATCTACTGCTCATTCCGCTCATTTCAACACTTCAATATTCTCGCCTGCAACATTGGCTTCACTTATCGGTCAACTGCCTACGCGCAAAGCTCCTGGTGCTGATCACATCAAGGCCGAGATGCTCAAGCCGATCAGTACTGACCTGTCGTTCATTCTTTCCTGGTTCTTCACTCTATGCTGGCAATGGTCCTATGTTCCTTCTCTCTGGCGACATGCTCAAGTATACCCTATCTTCAAGAAAGGTGATTCATCACTTCCCTCAAACTACCGTCCGATCTCACTCACATCAATATTCCGCAAGCTACTTGAGCTGTCGCTGTCTCCATGGTTGTCCTCTGTCTCTCCTCCTCTTGACCTTGCTCAAGGTGGTTTCCGTCCTCGTCGGTCTGCTCTGGATCAGGCTCTATGCCTACATGAACTGATACAATCGTACTACCGTCGCTCCCATCGGTTTCCTGTGGTGGCATTCCTGGATATCAAGTCGGCCTACGATACCGTCGACCGGCGAGTTATCTGGGATGCTCTCTCTCGCTCTGGTGCGTCAAGTCCGTTCCTGTCTCTCTTGGTCCATCTGTTTGATGATGTCTCGGTGTCTGTCTTGGTGTCCAATCACTCGTCCGCTCCTTTCTCTCCTGTCACCGGTGTCTTGCAAGGTTCTGTTCTCAGTCCTCACTTGTACTCGGTGTACATCAACACTCTACCCTCCTTACTTCGTCAAGTCGCTGCTCCTGCCACCCATTTGGTTCCCTCCTCTGGTCGCTCCGATGCTGGTATGGTCCCAGTGAACTCTCTCCTCTTTGCTGACGATGTCGCAGTCATTGGCTCGGCAAAGTCAGTCAAAGAGATGCTCAAGCTATGTGAACAACATTCGCTGTCTCTGGGTTATCGATGGAACCCTACAAAATGTGCGGTGCTCAACCACCCACCATCATCTTCTTCCTCGTCCGATCGCCTCCAGTTATATGATACTCCTCTGCCTTTGGTGGATGACTTCGTATATCTTGGAGTGCCCTTCGTCAAGTCTGGTCTCTCTGCTCCCTCTTTGGTTTCTCTCCGGTCTCCTGGTGTCATCAAGGTTATGGCTATCCTGAACAAGATTGGTGTCAATCGTCAAGGTTTCTCTCTTTTGCTCTGCTCACGCATCTATGCCACCTTTGTTCGCCCGAAGTTTGAGTATGGCCTAGCCATATCTCGGCTGACGGCAACTGATCTCAAGTCTATTGAAAGCTTACAAGATCGCTGTCTCCGTCTCTTGGTTGGTGGCCATCGTACCTCTTCTACTACGATTATCAAGCACATTACAACACTGCCATCTATGCGCCACCGCATAGATGTGCTTATCACTCGCTACTGTCTACGTGTTCGTTCTCTTCCTGGTTCTTGCCTGCTGTCTCTACTTTCGTCAACGCTTCCAGTATCTCGCATCAAGGTTCATCTTCAAAAGAATCCGCTTTTCTTGGCTTTGCCTTCTCCTCCTCCGTCCTCCGATGCTCGGCTCAAGACCTTCTTCCGCCAGTATCGTGAGCGTCAAGTCATCTCTCTCGTCACCTCCACTACCCAGGTTCTCTTACGCGCATGTCGCCCTGCTCTGGTGGTTGATCCCATTCTCTACGTTCCTGCAACCCGTGCAGAACGCTCTCTCTTGGTTCGTTGGCGTCTTGGCTGGCTGCCAGGTAAGCCTGAAGACTGTCCTTGTGGACGTGATCGTCGTTCCCGTCGCCACTTTCTTGAGTGCGATTTGATCCCGTCCTTCCTTTGGTCTGATCTACCTCGCTGTCCTCCTGGGTGCTATCCCATTGACTTTGCTCTTTCCTCGCTGCTCCTTGGTCGCTCAGCTCGCTGTCCTCCTTGGTGGTCATCTCTCTTGTTGATGCTCTGGCATATTCAACGTCTCTGCCGTCCTGATAGCTTTTATGCTATTGACTCTTCTCCTGGTGCCTTATGGTATTCAAGTTCTTCTCGTAGCCCTGACTGAAACCCTTCTTTGTCTGTCTCCTGCTGATCCCCCACGGAAGTAAAGCCATCAAAGTTCCTTACCGTTGGGTTGTGACAGTAGGTCAGCTAAGTTGTGGAAGTAGGCAGCAAGTCTCATCTTTTTACTTTATCTTTTTTTTGGAGTTTTTCTGTTTCTCAGGCTCCTTTTTTTGTACTTATTCTCTTTTTTTGTACTTGAAGATGCAACAATGACTTTTTAGTCGCCTGCAAATCACTGCAAATAATTGGAGATATTAAACGTAGTTTTTGAGCATAAATGAGCGCAACAACGCGAAAGTTAATGCAAATTAACGGAATTTTATTGTTGTTTTAAACGATTTTCGCGGCAGTTCAGTAATCGTTCAGTAACTTTTAAGCGAGCAAGAGGAGATCGTTTAGCGTTCTCTTACCAAAACATTTTTTACGCTTTAATCAACACTAGTCAACGGTTGAGCAACGAATGATACGTTTTAAAACATTACTTTATATGTCTTTTTGTTCTTTTATCGACCGCTCATATTGCCTTATATACTTCTTTATTGACCGCTTATATTGCCTTATATATTTCTTTATGAACCACTTATATAGCTTATATACTTCTTTATTGACCACTCATATAGCTTATATACTTCTTTATTGACCATTCATATTGCAATAAATATTGCTTTATATATACAAAAAAATAGGGATTTTGTTTATAAAAAACAGCTTTTTTTTTTATTTAAATAAAATAATAATAACAATACATAGTATTTCTTTGCTAGTAGCGTTTTAAAAGTGTACTTGACTTACCTAATGTCATCAGGATAGCAGCATCTAATCTAAAAATACATCAACTAGTCTCGTGGAACTCAAAAAGTTCTCAAAAGAAAAAACAAAAAAAAAAGCCAAGCTCAAGGATTCAGAGACTCAAGGATTCAGAGACACAAGGATTCAAGGATTCAAGGACTTGAGCATTCAAAGCAAAAGAAAAAAGACATCAGTACTTAAGAACCAAAGTAAAAACCAGGAAAGAGAAAGACGCCAAAGCAGAGCAGCATTCATCTATAATAGATGTTAGATATCGTGTATATATAATAAAAGCAATAGTACCTTTCATTACGTAGACCATGGGAAAAAAAACCAGTTACGCTTATACCAACAAGTAAAAAAAGAAGGAAGCAGCATGCATCTATAATAATTATTAGCTATTGAGTATATGTAATAAAAGTAATAGTACCTTTCTTTAGATGGGCTAAGAGAAAAAGCTTGCTAAGCTTTACCAACAAGTAAAAGAAGAAGCAATGATAATCCTGGGAAAAAGACTTTATAAAGACCATTTAAACTATAAAGAAAGCAACCAACACAACTTTACTAAAGTACAAGTACCATTAGAGCAGGAATACAACTTATATAATATTAAGAACTTACCTTTTATAAAAAGAGAAGAAAAAAAAAAGAAAAAAAAAAAGTAAAGTGCTTTTTTTGTAGCCTTATTTTACCAATGTTACACTTATTCACTGTCTATCCATATTAGAAAACAAAAACAGTTGCTTTTCATGTAGTTTACATTTAATGGTATCCCAAAAGATAATTTGTACATTGCTTGAACTAGTTTTATTACTTAAATGCAATATATTTAGGAGGAAGGTTGTTATTTTATTTTATTTTTACTTGAAATAAAAAAAAAGGTCGGTATCAACAAATTACAGCAGAAAAACAACTTCTTTTTTTTCTCCCTTGTTTTGCTTCATGGAATATACTAGATGCCAAAGGCACAAAAGATAAAAAGAAAACTCAAGTATTGATCATATGTAAGTTGATAAAAAAAAGGTAATAACCAAGTCTAATGTCGGATTCTTTTTTTTTTTTTTTTTTTTACATTAGGAATTCCTAATGGGACACATTCGAATGACGAACATGAACCTCATGAGCAAAGTTGTTCGTTTTAACACGATAAAACTATAAGAATATCAAACTTATATTGCTACTTGTTGCTGAAAAGTTCTTTTTGGTAAAAAAAAAAGTTGGTAATGTTAACATCTCTAATGGCTAATGGTCTAATGGGAAATTACACCCATGTGTAAAACATAATGTAAGTAATGAACTAGTATAAGCTTAAAAACATATATTCTTTTATATTATCTGTCATAAAAAATAATAAGGCAATCTATTTACTTGAAAAACAAAAAAATTGTGCTTGTATTTCTTAATTACAACTGTCTTGTAATAAAATGCGAGCAAAGCTTCTTTATTTTTTTATTCTTTTTAGGATATACACGTATTCTTTTGTTATAATGTAAAAGCATTTGTATTTTTATAAAACATATTTGCTCTTAGATTATTGTTTTCATTTGAATAAGGAACTTTTATTGCTATGCTCTTTTTTTTTTTTTTTTTTTTTTTTTCGCTAGGTCTTTTTTTAACTTTGTCTTTTTTTTAACTTTGTCTTTTTTTACTTTTAAGTTTCCAGCTTCTTTTTTTTTTCCCAAACGCAACTATTTTGTTACATTCTGTTACACGCTTCTAATGAGCTAAGCTAATGATCACAGACTGCCTTCCTATTATGTATTCTTTTGATCAAAATAACCGTATGGTACTTTTGATTTCCGCATTTTGCCCTTAAAAATAAAAAAAAAAGAAAATATCGGTCTTTCAACGATAGAGGAGAACAGGCTTTCCAAAAAGAGATTATTTGAAAAAAAAAGACACTTTTTTAAAACATGAATAACTCTATGAATACTTGCACCACAAACAAAATAATAACATTATTAAATTTCTTTATTTTTTTCGCATTTAAATCTTTTTTCAAAATTCAAAAAGGTGCAATACAGAGCATTTTAATTTTTTTCGTTTATTCAATGTTATTCAAATCGTTGAAATTTTGATGTTTGAAATGACTGCCAATGACTGATAACGCTGAAAATTACCAATTATTTGCAGTGAATATCTTCCTATTAAATAAAAACAAAATCTTTAACCTGAGCTAAGCGACCGGGGATGTGGATGTAGCTCAGTCGGTAGAGCGTCTGACTATTATTGGTGAGGTCGCAAGTTCGACCCCTGATAGGATCTTCGGATCTATCCCTTCCCTGCCCCTCTACATGTTCTCTTTGCCGAGTGCATCAAGCACTTTTGTTTCTCCGCCTGTGTGTTGCGTTGCGTAGCAGCTGAGTATCTGCCTACTTTCCTTCCCTTTCGGGGGACTTTGGTGTGCGCTCTTGACGATATTACTGGTTTTAACGCCACTGCTGTTCTGGTCGGTTGGTCTGCGTTGTTTGTTTGTCGAGCGTTGTTGGTCCGCGGTGCCGGGATGCCCAGCCCGGGCTTAATGAAGCGCGTTCTGTTCTGCCTCAAGTCTTCGTCTCTGGTTCCAGCTCCCCCCAATATTAATTCGTTCCTTCTTTCTCCCTTTCCCTCCTCCCCCATAATCGTTTGTATGCTTTCCAGTTTATCACTGTGGATAGCAATAATGACATATTTGTCGCCTGCAATTATCCAATAAAAATATAAAATCTTTAACCTGAGCTAAGCGACCGCTCTTCCGACCGTTACACAAGGTATAGTACGCGTAATCAAATTTGAACTCAAATATCTCTGCGAATACGATACATCCATCCACCGTTTTAACACCAAAATAATCGTCGTATTTTTCTCTACAAGTTATATTTTTTTCAACTCGATTGCTCTATTTTTCATCATTTTCGACATTTCCCATGTCTCAACAATCTGGCTGCCCCATTTCGCTCATCTCGCAAGATGGAGTTGCAAATGTCAACATTACAAACCCTTCTGACATGCAACAAGCTTTGCAATATTTATTGCACAACTTCCAAACCCTCCAGCAACGTGTTTCAACACACGATGACTTATTTGCTGAACTGACTGCTTTACGCAGTGAAAACGCTACTCTGAAGGCGAAAATCGCCTCACTCGAATCTCAACTTTCCGCTGGCGCTGACGTCAATAGTTCTTCCGCTTTCTCCTCTTTGGCTTCCGACCCGGCTACCATACGTGCGCCCCAAGATGCACCTCCAAAGAACAATGCAACCTATAGTGCTATTGCTGCCAAGGCTGCTGCTACTACTACTGCTACTACCACCTCTCGCCGCCCACCTAGCAAGAAGCGTAAGCTTGCTGCTAGTCGTACATTTATGCCAGTTGATCCTTCTGCTCCTCGTGGATTCGAGTACTTGTA
Source organism: Rhizopus arrhizus (assembly GCA_024220505.1). Classification (NCBI taxonomy): domain Eukaryota; kingdom Fungi; phylum Mucoromycota; class Mucoromycetes; order Mucorales; family Rhizopodaceae; genus Rhizopus; species Rhizopus arrhizus. Next base: position 1,683,664 of record JAKZZE010000011.1, read on the forward strand.
CTTGAATCGCAACCGCAAGCTGTCCCGTTCTGAAGTTCGCAGAAACCTCCGTTTGCTTGGTCTTGATCTTTCCCGTGTCTTGGACATCTGCTTTCCTGGCCCCAAGGTCATTGGCCTCTTGGTCCACGTTCAATACAAAGAAGAGGTGATCTCTCTTCTATCCACAGCCAAGGTTCCGTTGGTTGACGGTTTTGATCCTCTGGATCCTATCAACTTGGCGGATCCTGAGCTCCAGCATCATTCATCGGCTGACAAGGCTAATGATTGTGCTGAGCTCCAGTTCACTCGCTGCTCCCGTGCTCTCTCTCGTCTTGGTGCTGGCCGTGCTCACCTGGTGGGTCCCATAGGTAAGTACTTTTGTTCTAAGGGTTGGATCGATGAGGACTCTTTGAGTCAGATTCTGTCTTCCCTTCCCCCTTCCTCATTTGCTTCTCGTGGTCGTGACCCAGGCGCTGCTTTCCGTGGTGACACGGTCATGTCAGATGCTTTGGTCTCTGATCCCGCTAGTGCTGGATCACACTCATTATGAGTGAGGTCCAACACCTTTCTATAAGCCTTTGGAACGCGAATGGTCTTCGGACCACGACCGTTCATGAGGTCTTGTCTCATTGTCTCTCCTCTACTCTCCTTTTCATCACCGAGACTTGGCTTCTTTCCCCTTCTCTCCTTCCTACAGACTGGATGCAATATCATGTGTATGGTGTTCCTGTACCTTCGGCCAACCGTGGTTCGATGGGTGTTACTGCTCTGGTCTCTCCTTCTTGTCCCTTTCCTGTCTCTCAACTTCCTTCACCGAATCGGTATACCCTTTCCTTGAAGGTCGGACCCTTTCGCATTCATTGTTTGTATGTACCTCCTCCTCTTTCCAACTCTGAATTTGTAAATGTACTCTCCTCCATCCCCTCCTTACCCAATACTTTTATTTGTGGCGACTTTAATGCTCGTCTTGGTGACCTCACTGGTGATGCATTGGTCTCTCCTCGTGGTGCTGCTATGGCTCGCTGGCTTGCTGATCGCTCCTTGACCGTTCTGAACGGCCCACTGGCTCATGGTATTCCTACCTGGGTCGGGTTTCGTGATGATCGAGAGATGAGTAGCATCATTGACATGTTTTTAACAAACGCGTCATTGATGTCTCCTCGCCTTGACATCGCGTCTGACTTGTCTCTTGGTTCTGATCATCGTCTACTCACGCTGTCTTTTTCATTTACTCAGTCAAGTGCCTCTGAGTCATTGTCTGATATACAGTAGCGGACAAAACTGGTGCACAAAACTTTTTTTTAGCTTTTAACTACCATTACCTGCTCATGGTAATTGCAATAGTCATGAAACTGTACTAGAAGGAGGATATACTAGTCATTGTAATCTATGTATGTTCTAAGCATGACATTGTTAAAACTGAGCGATAAGCGTGCTTTGAATTTATAAAATCTTATATTTTCTAAAAACCGCAAAAGTGGCTAAAATCTTAGACTTTATATAATCATCTCATCTCTTGATATTATCGGATATTCTTCTTTGCATATGCTAATAATATGCGTGTATATCATTTTCAGTAAAAGAACCCGGCTCTTTAACTATTCTTTTCCAAAGATCATCGACCCTTTTTGATCTAGTGTCGTATCATCATACCTTTGCCATCAATTGCCACCTGGCATGCTTAAGCGGACTTAGGCCGGGATTAGTGGCGGCTAAACTTGTAGCACAGAAGCGCTGTTATCAAATATTGAGTTTATGACATGCGTTGACTTGTGCCTTGTGTCATTGTCATACTGAAACGAGAGATTACGACGTTTTAGACTACTATACGCTAGGCTTTTGTGGTATGAAGTAAGCGAAATATATGTGTATATTTATGAGTTCATTATACCATCGTATACCTGACACACATATTCTGGTCCTCAATATCTAATACAGCCTTAAAACATAACAGAGCAGCCAGCATGCTTCATTGTTTGATCACCGTGAAAAAATCGCTCAGGTTGCTCGACTTGCTTTCAATATTAGTGTATACTATCTGCATCCATAATGTTCATATTTGTTTCATTGCTAAAGATAGCAGACTTTCAGCCCTCTATAGTATACAATGGCTTGTTGTGATACCACATTCATCGCTTTTTCCGACTTATACAGCTGATGAAATTCTTCGATTCCTTACTTCCGGACTCAAAATCTAGCTTCCTACTGTGCCTTTAGACTGACAGTCTGCTAACACTGTATCTTAAGGTCCTCAAAATGTGCTGAGCATCAGGAACTGTGTGTAGCGGACCTTGTCCAAGCTCTAGGTTGATGACTGAACTAATAACTTTTCAGGCTAATAGCGGAATACCTTCATGATCACAAGACATTAAGTTTCTTTCTTCCCTCTTTCTCCTGTTGATTGTCCATTTAGAGATCCTTGTTACTCTAGAAATATCTGCTGTCGTACGAACTAGGCGTGTTCGAGATCTCAGAGTTTCGTTTTTACAGTTGCTTATTTTCTTAAACATATAAGGCTAGTACTTTGTTATAGTGAATAGGGTAAAAACAAAAGGGGGGACTCAATGGGAAATACAAAATAAGTACAGTTTTATATATTTTTTAAGAGCTACTAAAATTTACTAATATGCTGTGAAATCTGAAAGCAAACGGGAGAGATATGGGGAAAATTGAAAGAAGGCTAGACAAGCACTACATTTTTGGCGAAAATTGAAATATGCAAAAAATCACTAAAAATGACCTTATGCCTGGGGGATGTCCGGCACAGTTCCGGTTTACATAACATAATGTATATTTTGGACTGTCTTTCAGATGGTATATGCCACAAAAGTCGCAGACATATGGCGGAGATACAATGTTGATTTTAATTTTTGTGCACCAGTTTTGTCCGCTACTGTACAGTTGCCGTCAAAACTGGTCGCATGTACCGTCGGACTTTGAGGGCCAGTTATTACCGATACACTGGATCTACTGCAATACTTGTACTACCACTGAGTTACATAGAGTTTGCTCTTTCGAATGGTGTATACTACATTGCTATAAACTAAGAAATGAAGTAGACCGCAACGTGTATAGGAAAAATATGAAAACATGCGACCAGTTTTGACGGCAACTGTACAGTAGCGGACAAAACTGGTGCACAAAAATTAAAATCAACATTGTATCTCCGCCATATGTCTGCGACTTTTGTGGCATATACCATCTGAAAGACAGTCCAAAATATACATTATGTTATGTAAACCGGAACTGTGCCGGACATCCCCCAGGCATAAGGTCATTTTTAGTGATTTTTTGCATATTTCAATTTTCGCCAAAAATGTAGTGCTTGTCTAGCCTTCTTTCAATTTTCCCCATATCTCTCCCGTTTGCTTTCAGATTTCACAGCATATTAGTAAATTTTAGTAGCTCTTAAAAAATATATAAAACTGTACTTATTTTGTATTTCCCATTGAGTCCCCCCTTTTGTTTTTACCCTATTCACTATAACAAAGTACTAGCCTTATATGTTTAAGAAAATAAGCAACTGTAAAAACGAAACTCTGAGATCTCGAACACGCCTAGTTCGTACGACAGCAGATATTTCTAGAGTAACAAGGATCTCTAAATGGACAATCAACAGGAGAAAGAGGGAAGAAAGAAACTTAATGTCTTGTGATCATGAAGGTATTCCGCTATTAGCCTGAAAAGTTATTAGTTCAGTCATCAACCTAGAGCTTGGACAAGGTCCGCTACACACAGTTCCTGATGCTCAGCACATTTTGAGGACCTTAAGATACAGTGTTAGCAGACTGTCAGTCTAAAGGCACAGTAGGAAGCTAGATTTTGAGTCCGGAAGTAAGGAATCGAAGAATTTCATCAGCTGTATAAGTCGGAAAAAGCGATGAATGTGGTATCACAACAAGCCATTGTATACTATAGAGGGCTGAAAGTCTGCTATCTTTAGCAATGAAACAAATATGAACATTATGGATGCAGATAGTATACACTAATATTGAAAGCAAGTCGAGCAACCTGAGCGATTTTTTCACGGTGATCAAACAATGAAGCATGCTGGCTGCTCTGTTATGTTTTAAGGCTGTATTAGATATTGAGGACCAGAATATGTGTGTCAGGTATACGATGGTATAATGAACTCATAAATATACACATATATTTCGCTTACTTCATACCACAAAAGCCTAGCGTATAGTAGTCTAAAACGTCGTAATCTCTCGTTTCAGTATGACAATGACACAAGGCACAAGTCAACGCATGTCATAAACTCAATATTTGATAACAGCGCTTCTGTGCTACAAGTTTAGCCGCCACTAATCCCGGCCTAAGTCCGCTTAAGCATGCCAGGTGGCAATTGATGGCAAAGGTATGATGATACGACACTAGATCAAAAGGGTCGATGATCTTTGGAAAAGAATAGTTAAAGAGCCGGGTTCTTTTACTGAAAATGATATACACGCATATTATTAGCATATGCAAAGAAGAATATCCGATAATATCAAGAGATGAGATGATTATATAAAGTCTAAGATTTTAGCCACTTTTGCGGTTTTTAGAAAATATAAGATTTTATAAATTCAAAGCACGCTTATCGCTCAGTTTTAACAATGTCATGCTTAGAACATACATAGATTACAATGACTAGTATATCCTCCTTCTAGTACAGTTTCATGACTATTGCAATTACCATGAGCAGGTAATGGTAGTTAAAAGCTAAAAAAAGTTTTGTGCACCAGTTTTGTCCGCTACTGTAAGTGACATAATATAGTCACAAAAATGTGACTTAATTGTAAATTTTTTATATTTTTTCTTCTCTTTCTTCTATTATAATAATATTGTTTACATGTAAGTGTTTTTTTGCTACATTGCGACACCCCATTAAGAAATTGCACCATTGCAGATTCGACATGCGCGCAATTTCAACCGACAAAGTAAACAGCATTTCCTCATTGCTAAGATCCAAGAAGTCAAACAGCAAAATAGCAAAACAAGTTGGTGTTAGTCGTACTACTGTTCAGAAGTACCGCTCATCTCTGAAGATGAGTGGAAATGTTGATGAAGGTGGTCGTCCATCTCTAATTAGTCAACGCATGGTAAACTACATCCGGAGATTAGTCACTTTGGGAAGAAAAAATAATGCTGTAGAGATCCAAAAAGCTCTAAAAGAAGAATTTGGAATGTCTGTAAGTGACAGTACCGTACGCCGCGTTCTTAAAAAAGCTGGCTTTATAGCATTTGTCAAGCCTCAAAAACCATTGCTACGAACGCAAAACATCATTAAACGCCTTCAATGGGCTAAATCGCACCAGCATTGGACTGTGGACGACTGGAAACGTGTCATATTCTCAGATGAGACCAAAATAAATCGTTTTGCATCCGACGGAAAGGCTTATACATGGAAACTACCCCATGAGGAGTTGAACTCGCGACATGTACAGCAAACCGTCAAGCATGGGGGTGGCAATATTATGGTCTGGAGCTGCATTACATGGGAAGGCGTTGGGTGGATAGTTGATGTAGGTCATCGTATGAATAGCGAGGTCTATCTTGAGGTCTTAAAAGATGACATACTGAAGACAATGGAGAGTTATGGCTTGGATTCTTCCAAAATAGTGTTTCAGCAGGATAATGATCCCAAGCATATATCGAAGGTAGTGAAAGAATGGATTGACCAGCAACCATTCGAGGTATTGGAATGGCCTCCTCAGTCCCCAGACCTAAATCCTATAGAGCATATGTGGGCACATTTAAAGAGAGAGCTATTTCATAGCTATGAGGCACCACCAAGTAGTATGCATGAGCTATGGGAGCGTATAGGTCAGACCTGGTATGCCATTTCTAAAGAGGAATGTCAGAAATACATCGAAAGTATGCCTAAAAGGTGTGCTGCAGTTATTAAAGCAAAAGGTCGTTGGACTAAGTATTGATTTTTTTAAATAAAGTATATCAAAACGTTTACTTATAAACGCCGTCAAAACTGGTCGCATGTACCGTCGGACTTTGAGGGCCAGTTATTACCGATACACTGGATCTACTGCAATACTTGTACTACCACTGAGTTACATAGAGTTTGCTCTTTCGAATGGTGTATACTACATTGCTATAAACTAAGAAATGAAGTAGACCGCAACGTGTATAGGAAAAATATGAAAACATGCGACCAGTTTTGACGGCAACTGTACCTGATACCACTCTACATCCTCGTCGATTATGGAACTTGTCTCGCCTTGGTGAACCTGATCCATGTCAGCTGTATCAAGATACATTTCGTACGTCCTCTGCTCCTTTGCTTTCTCAACTGAAAAGGTTGGTTCAACACCCTCCTTCTTCACGTCCACCTATTGACGACCTCAACGCGTCGCCTCAACAACATAATCTATCGTTCTCTTGACTCTTCTGTCGGTGATCGTCCTCCACGTCCATCCCATTGGAAAAAGTACTGGACACAACAATTACAAGATGCTGCTGACTTCCGTAATAGATGTTACTGTAGATGGCGTCGTGCCTTTGGCATCGACAAAGTCTATTGGTGGCATCAACATCAACACGCAAATGTTTCTTTCCGTCAAGCTGTGGTCAATGCCAAGCGTCTGTCCTGGCAAGCATTTTGCAAGTCTTTAGAAACTGACTTTACCAAAGCCGTATCAAAAGTAAAGCAGCTCAAACGTCGCCATCAAACATCATCCTCATTCTCTCATCCTGATGGTCCGTCTAAGGCAGTGGAGGTAATGGCTAGTCACTTGGCTTCGGTCTTTGATGGCAGTCTTCTACCTTCCATTCGACCACCATCACCTCCACCTCCATCCTCTCTTGGTTTGCCTCTTGGTCTACATGGTTCGTCTCTTTCTGGTTCGTCTCCTTCTGGTACGTCTCCCTCTGGTATGTCTCCTTTTGGTTCCTCTGGTCCTCCTGGTTCAAGTCACTCTTTATTCACTCCTTTAACAATCCACATGTATATCGGTCAGCTCCCTACTCGTAAAGCTCCTGGTGCTGATCACATCAAGGCCGAGATGCTCAAGCCGATCAGTACTGACCTCTCCCACTTGCTGTCTTGGTTCTTCTCCTTGTGCTGTCAATGGTCTTACGTTCCTTCTCTCTGGCGGCATGCTCAAGTCTATCCAATCTTCAAGAAAGGTGATCCTTCGCTGCCGTCCAATTATCGACCGATCTCACTGACCTCGGTGTTCAGAAAGCTCCTTGAGCTTAGTCTCGCTCCATGGTTGTCTTCTGTCTCTCCTCCCCTTGACCTCGCTCAAGGTGGTTTCCGTCCTCGTCGCTCAGCTCTTGATCAAGCCCTATGCCTTCATGAGCTGATGCAGTCTTACTATCGTCGATCTCATCGTTTTCCTGTGGTTGCATTCCTGGATATCAAGTCGGCCTACGATACCGTCGACCGGCGTGTTATCTGGGATGCTCTCTCTCGTTCTGGTGCTGGTTCGTCTCCTTGTCTGCCTCTCTTGGTCCATCTCTTTGATGATGTCTCGGTGTCTGTCTTGGTGTCAAACCATTCTTCTGCTGCTTTCTCTCCTGTCACTGGTGTCTTGCAAGGTTCTGTTCTCAGTCCTCACTTGTACTCGGTGTACATCAATACTCTTCCTGCTTTACTTCGTCAAGTCGCTGCTCCTGCCACCCATTTGGTTCCCTCCTCTGGTTCTGCTGATGCTGGTATGGTCCCAGTGAACTCTCTCCTCTTTGCTGACGATGTCGCAGTCATTGGCTCGGCAAAGTCAGTCAAAGAGATGCTCAAGCTCTGTGAACAACACTCCCTGTCTCTTGGATATCGCTGGAATCCTCTGAAGTGCGCGGTGCTCAACCACCCCACTTCCTCTTCATCATCATCTGGTTCAACCCAATTAAGCCTCTATGGTACTTCTCTGCCCTTGGTCGACAAGTTCGTATACCTTGGTATGCCTTTTGTCAAGACTGGTCTCTCTGCTGCTTCGGTGCTTCCTCTTCGTTCTCCTGGTGTTCTCCAGTTAATGGGTATTCTCAACAAGATTGGCGTGAACCGTCAAGGTTTTTCTCTGCTACTGTGTGCTCGGATCTACAGTTGTTGGAATAATTGTTCGGATGTTTTGCAATTTTATACTTTTCGCTTTGTATCTCTGCAATCAGATAGGATAGAGCTACTTACAATACCTCATTAGAAAGCAACAGTTGTCATGTATAACATATAAAAATTTAAGGTTATGGGATTACTTCCATATATAGTAAGGTCAAATTGCGTCAAGCATATGCATTCGAACAATTTTTCCAACTGAATCATCTTTTATTTAATATCGTGTATAACCGCCTTTAGCTTTAATGACTGCTCTACAACGAGCTGGCATACTCTTGATATATGCTTGGCATTGCTCTCTGGTAAAAGAGTTCCATTCTTTCTCGGTTCTAGACGAGAGATCATGCACTCCTTTAGCCCTACCTTCGTACAAACTCAGTCTCAACTTTAGATGGTGCCAGAGATGCTCTATAGGATTCAAATCAGGACTTTGAGCTGGCCAATTGAAGGTGTGCTCTTCTTTAAACGCATTTTCTTTAAACCAAGCACGAGAAAGCTTCAATGTGTGCTTAGGATCGTTATCTTGTTGAAAATAGATAGCCTCCTGCTTGTAGCCATAGTAGTTCAGACTGTCCATCAGTGTAGTTGACAGGATATGAACATAATCTGATGCCTTCATAGTACCGTCCTCAATTGCGCAGGCATATCCAGGACCATCCCATGTCATACAACCCCAAAGCATCACACTGCCAGCTCCTCCTTTGACTGTAAGGTCAAGATCATGAAGTTGTAATTTGTCACCAGGTCTTCTCCAAAAGTATTTACAACCATCCGAGCCCCAAACATTAATCTTGGTCTCATCAGAGAACACCATACGCCTCCAGTCATCTTCTGTCCAATCTTTGTGAGCTTTAGCCCATTTTAGTCTAGCTTCCATGTGTGATTTTTTGAGGAGAGGTTTTTTCTTCTTAATTTGGGTACTGAAACCCATGTTGTGAAGCATTTTTACTGTACCAAAATAGCCTATCTTATAGCCAATACTGTTTAAATATGACCATACGCTCTTTGCTGTTTGAAGTGAACCATTTATAAGTTCTCTCTTCAAGTAATTCTTTGTCGTTGAGCTTATAGTAGTCTTTCTACCAGCATGACCTCGAGTACGTTTAGGTGCATACAAGTTCTTGTACTTGCTCAAAGTGGACCTTGATACTCCTGGAACTCGTTTCATGATTTCTGAGTATGATAAACCCTTTTTCAACAACGACCGGATGCTTTCTTGCTTGCTACGAGATAAAAGGTGTACCATGATATAAAGAAGTATAGGCTGTACAAGATAGAAGGGAAACACTGCAAAATCCAGCCTTATTTATATATTTTAAGCTCTGACTAAAAGCAAAAGCGCTATTTCATTATTACGTCATTTTGTAATGCTGTATTTGTGACGTCAGAAACGCCAATGATATCATCATTATAGAATGCATTGAGTTGGAAAAATTGTTCGAATGCATATGCTTGACGCAATTTGACCTTACTATATATGGAAGTAATCCCATAACCTTAAATTTCTATATGTTATACATGACAACTGTTGCTTTCTAATGAGGTATTGTAAGTAGCTCTATCCTATCTGATTGCAGAGATACAAAGCGAAAAGTATAAAATTGCAAAACATCCGAACAATTATTCCAACCACTGTATGCTACTTTTGTCCGCCCAAAATTCGAATATGGTCTCGCCATTTCCAAGTTTTCTGCTGCTCAAGTCAAAGATATCGACCGTTTACAAGACCGATGCCTTCGTATGATGGTTGGTGGTCATGCCACCTCCTCTACGTTGGTTATCAAACATATGACAACCTTGCCGTCTATGCACCACCGCATAGATGTGCTTACCACTCGTTTCTGCCTTCGTGCTCGCTCTCTACCTGGTTCTTGCCTGCTGTCTCTCCTGTCGTCAACGCTGCCTGTCTCTCGAATCAAGATCCATCTTGACAAGAATCCGCTCTTCTTGGCATTGCCTTCTCCTCCTCCGTCCTCCGATGCTCGGCTCAAGACCTTCTTTCGCCAGTATCGTGAGCGTCAAGTCATCTCTCTCGTCACCTCCACTACCCAGGTTCTCCTACGCGCATGTCGCCCTGCTCTGGTGATTGATCCCGTCCTCTATGTTCCTGCAACCTGTGCAGAACGCTCTCTCTTGGTTCGTTGGCGTCTTGGCTGGCTGCCAGGTAAGCCTGAAGACTGTCCTTGTGGACGTGATCGTCGCTCTCGCCGTCACTTTCTGGAGTGTGATATGATCCCTTCATTCCTTTGGTCTGATCTGCCTAGCTGTCCTCCTGGGTCCTACCCTATTGACTTTGCTCTTTCCTCGTTGCCTCTTGGTCGCTCAGCTCGCTGTCCTCCTTGGTGGTCATCACTCCTATTGATGCTTTCGCATATCCAACGTCTCTGTCGTCCTGATAGGAATCTTCCTATTGACTCTTCTCCTGGTGCCTTATGGTATTCAAGTTCTTCTCGCCACCCTGACTGAAACCCTTCTTTGTCTGTCTCCTGCTGATCCCCCACGGAAGTAAAGCCATCAAAGTTCCTTACCGTTGGGTTGTGACAGTAGGTCAGCTAAGTTGTGGAAGTAGGCCGCAAATCTGATCTTTTTACTTTGTCTTTTTTTGGAGTTTTTCTGTTTCTCAGGCTCCTTTTTTTGTACTTATCCTTTTTCTTTGTACTTGAAGATGCAATAATGACTTTTTAGTCGCCTGCAAATATCTTCGTATTAAATAAAAACAAAATCTTTAACCTGAGCTAAGCGACCACCTTTCTTTCGCTCTTCCGACCGTTACACAAGGTAGACGACGCGTAATCAACTTTGAACTCGATTATCTCAACCAATACAATACATCCATCAACCGTTTTAACATCAAAAATTCGCCTAATTTTTCTCTACAAAATATATTTTTTTCAAGTTCATAACTCCTTTTCTTGCAATTTTCGACATCTTCGACATTACCCATGTCAACTAATCCCGGTCTTAACATTTCACCCATCTCAACAGATGGCGTTGCAAATGTCGACATTTCCAATATTCCAAATATTCAAGAAACTTTACACTATTTGTTAAACACCGTTACTGCACTACAACAAGAAGTTTCGACACATGCTAGTGTCATTGCGGAACTTTCTGCTCTGCGCACTGAAAATGCGTCTTTAAAATCCAAAATTGCGACTTTAGAAGCGCAATTGGCTTCATCTTCTTCTCCTTCTGTCGCTTCTGCTGTTTCTGTCTCTGTTCCTGCTGCTAAACCAACTTCTTTGGCTGCACAAAATGTTTCGCCTGCTGTCCAAGCTACATACTCTGCTGTTGCTGCTCGTCCTGCTGTTCGTTCTCCATCTAAAAAGCGCAAATTGGCTGCTAGTCGCGCTTTCCAACCCATTGATCCCGATGCCCCACGCGGTTTTAAATACTTGTATCTCAATCGCAATCGTAAGTTAACTCGCTCTGAGATTCGAAGAAATCTTCGCTTGCTTGGTCTGGACTTGTCTCGTGTCCTCGATGTCTGTTTCCCTGGCCCCAAGGCTATTGGTCTTTTGGTCCATGTTCAGTATGTGCCAGAGGTGATCTCTCTGCTCGCTACTGTAAAGGTTCCGTTGGTTGACGGTTTTGATCCCCTGGATCCCGTCAACTTGGCTGATCCTGAGCTTCAGCACCTCTCCCTATCTGCAAAGGCGGATAAGTGTGCTGAACTTCACTACTCCCGCTGTTGTCGTGCTCTTTCTCGTCTTGGTGCTGGTCGTCCCCATTTGGTCGCCCCAGTAGGTAAGTATTTCTCTTCCCATGGCTGGATCGATGTTAAGGATACATAAGATTATAGTCACTTTATTTTAGTAAAAGGAATCGGATATGATCCTAAATAGTATGCTGACATAACTTGGAATCATTTATAACATTATTCCCAACACAGATCAATAGAATACTTTGATTAGATTTTTATATTAAGCTTTATTCATATTTACTTCACATAGTCAAATAAGATGACATGGTTGTAATATAGTTTATTGATAGTATGAGCATGTTGAATAAGGAATGACGATTACTTACCGGATCATCATTAGTCATGAAAACATTTATCCTGACTGAGATATTATTGTTAACAATGATATCCAATCACGGAACTAAAAGTCTTTATATTCATCCGTACCGTCTCCTTAAATAGTTATATCTGAAACCATCCCAATAGCATAATTGACAATACAAGCTAGGAACAGGCTAAACTAATAATTAGAAATAGTAATCATCTATTCTGTCAAATTGATTATAAATCTGTCCTAATTCTTTATCCGTATCATGTCTATAAATACTCTCACTTTTTACATGTAGAATTTATTTTTCGAATCATACAATAGTTATCTTAACTTAATAAAGAGATACCAAGTTCTAACAGTATTTCTTTATCTTTGATTGCTATATTATATTTACCTAAAACTCCCCTATTCTAAACAATCGATGACGACTCCTTGAGTCAGATTCTTTCTGAGCTTCCCCTTTCCTCTTTTGCTTCTCGTGGTCGTGACCCAGGCGCTGCTTTCCGTGGTGACACGGTCATGTCAGATGCTTTGGTCTCTGATTCCGCTAGTGCTGGATCACACTCATTATGAGTGAGGTCCAACACCTTTCTATAAGCCTTTGGAACGCGAATGGTCTTCGGACCACGACCGTTCATGAGGTCCTGTCTCATTGTTTATCTTCCACACTCCTTTTTATTACCGAGACTTGGCTTCTTTCCCCTTCGCTCCTTCCTACTGACTGGATGCAGTATCATGTGTATGGTGTTCCTGTACCTTCGGCCAACCGTGGTTCGATGGGTGTTACTGCTCTGGTCTCTCCTTCTTGTCCCTTTCCTGTCTCTCAACTTCCTTCAGCGAATCGGTATACCCTTTCGTTGAAGGTCGGACCCTTTCGCCTTCACTGTTTGTATGTTCCTCCTCCTCTTTCCAACTCTGAATTCATTGATGTACTTTCCTCCATTCCTTCTCTTCCCAATTCTTTTATCTGTGGCGACTTTAATGCTCGTCTTGGTGACCTCACTGGTGATGCATTGGTCTCTCCTCGTGGTGCTGCTATGGCTCGCTGGCTTGCTAATCACTCCTTGACCGTTCTGAACGGCCCACTGGCTCATGGTATTCCTACCTGGGTCGGGTTTCGTGATGATCGAGAGATGAGTAGCATCATTGACATGTTTTTAACAAACGCGTCATTGATGTCTCCTCGCCTTGACATCGCGTCTGACTTGTCTCTTGGTTCTGACCATCGTCTACTTACGCTGTCATTTTCTTTTGCTCAGTCAAGTGCCTCTGAGTCAATGTCTGATACATCTGATACAACACTACATCCTCGTCGACTATGGAACTTGTCTCGCCTTGGTGAACCTGATCCATGTCAACTGTATCAAGATACATTTCGTTCATCCTCTGCTCCTCTGCTTTCTCAACTGAAGAGGTTGGTCCAACACCCTCCTTCTTCATGTCCGCCTATTGACGACCTCAACGCGTCGCTAAACAACATCATCTACCGCTCTCTTGACTCTTCTGTCGGTGATCGTCCTCCTCGTCCATCCCATTGGAAAAAGTACTGGACGCAACAACTTCAAGATGCTGCTGACTTCCGCAACAGGTGCTACCGTAGATGGCGTCGTGCCTTTGGCATTGACAAAGTCTATTGGTGGCATCAACATCAACAAGCGAATGGTTCTTTCCGTCAAGCTGTTGCCACTGCCAAACGTCTCTCTTGGCAAGCATTTTGCAAGTCGCTGGAGTCTGACTTTACGAAAGCCATCTCTAAAGTAAAACAACTCAAACGTCGTCACCTCACCTCATCCTCATTCACTCATCCTGATGGTCCGGCTACGGCAGTGGAAGTAATGGCTCGTCACTTGGCTTCTGTTTATGATGGTCACTTGCTTCCATCTGTCCGCCCGCCTTCTCCTCCTGATCCGTCTTCTCTTGGTTTGCCCTTTGGTCCTCCTGGTTCGTCTCCTTTGGTTGTCTCTTCTGGTGCTGCTGCTCAAATTCTTACATCTACTGCTCATTCCGCTCATTTCAACACTTCAATATTCTCGCCTGCAACATTGGCTTCACTTATCGGTCAACTGCCTACGCGCAAAGCTCCTGGTGCTGATCACATCAAGGCCGAGATGCTCAAGCCGATCAGTACTGACCTGTCGTTCATTCTTTCCTGGTTCTTCACTCTATGCTGGCAATGGTCCTATGTTCCTTCTCTCTGGCGACATACTCAAGTCTATCCTATCTTCAAGAAAGGTGATTCATCACTTCCCTCAAACTACCGTCCAATATCACTTACATCTATATTCCGCAAGCTACTTGAGCTGTCGCTCTCTCCATGGTTGTCCTCTGTCTCTCCTCCCCTTGACCTCGCTCAAGGTGGTTTCCGTCCTCGTCGATCTGCTCTAGATCAGGCTCTCTGTCTTCATGAGCTAATACAATCGTACTACCGTCGCTCCCATCGGTTTCCTGTGGTGGCATTCCTGGATATCAAGTCGGCCTACGATACCGTCGACCGGCGTGTTATCTGGGATGCTCTCTCTCGCTCTGGTGCGTCAAGTCCGTTCCTGTCTCTCTTGGTCCATCTGTTTGATGATGTCTCGGTGTCTGTCTTGGTGTCCAATCACTCGTCCGCTCCTTTCTCTCCTGTCACCGGTGTCTTGCAAGGTTCTGTTCTCAGTCCTCACTTGTACTCGGTGTACATCAACACTCTACCCTCCTTACTTCGTCAAGTCGCTGCTCCTGCCACCCATTTGGTTCCCTCCTCTGGTCGCTCCGATGCTGGTATGGTCCCAGTGAACTCTCTCCTCTTTGCTGACGATGTCGCAGTCATTGGCTCGGCAAAGTCAGTCAAAGAGATGCTCAAGCTATGTGAACAACATTCGCTGTCTCTGGGTTATCGATGGAACCCTACAAAATGTGCGGTGCTCAACCACCCACCATCATCTTCTTCCTCGTCCGATCGCCTCCAGTTATATGATACTCCTCTGCCTTTGGTGGATGACTTCGTATATCTTGGAGTGCCCTTCGTCAAGTCTGGTCTCTCTGCTCCTTCTTTGGTTCCTCTCCGGTCTCCTGGTGTCATCAAGGTTATGGCTATCCTGAACAAGATTGGTGTCAATCGTCAAGGTTTCTCTCTTTTGCTCTGCTCACGCATCTATGCCACCTTTGTTCGCCCGAAGTTTGAGTATGGCCTAGCCATATCTCGGCTGACGGCAACTGATCTCAAGTCTATAGATGGTTTACAAGATCGCTGTCTTCGTCTCTTGGTTGGTGGTCATCGGACATCTTCCACCATTATCATCAAGCATCTCACTACCTTGCCATCTATGCGCCATCGTGTAGATGTGCTTACAACTCGTTTCTGCCTTCGTGTTCGCTCTCTCCCTGGTTCTTGCCTGCTGTCTCTGCTATCAACAACGCTACCGGTGTCCCGAATCAAGATTCATCTTGACAAGAATCCGCTCTTCCTGGCTCTGCCTTCTCCTCCTCCGTCCTCCGATGCTCGGCTCAAGACCTTCTTTCGCCAGTATCGTGAGCGTCAAGTCATCTCTCTTGTCACCTCCACTACCCAGGTTCTCTTACGCGCATGTCGCCCTGCTCTGGTGGTTGATCCCGTTCTTTACGTTCCTGCAACCCGTGCAGAACGCTCTCTCTTGGTTCGTTGGCGTCTTGGCTGGCTGCCAGGTAAGCCTGAAGACTGTCCTTGTGGACGTGATCGTCGCTCTCGCCGTCACTTTCTGGAGTGTGATATGATCCCTTCATTCCTTTGGTCTGATCTGCCTCGCTGTCCTCCTGGGTCTTACCCTATTGACTTTGCTCTTTCCTCGTTGCCTCTTGGTCGTTCAGCTCGCAGTCCTCCTTGGTGGTCTTCTCTTCTGTTAATGCTCTGGCATATTCAACGTCTCTGCCGTCCTGATGGCTTCTATGCTATTGACTCTTCTCCTGGTGCCTCTTGGTATTCTAGTGCTTCTCGTAACTCTGACTGAAACCCTTCTTTGTCTGTCTCCTGCTGATCCCCCACGGAAGTAAAGCCATCAAAGTTCCTTACCGTTGGGTTGCGACAGTAGGTCAGCTAAGTTGTGGAAGTAGGCAGTCAATCACATCTCTTTATTTTATCTTTTTTTGGAGTTTTTCTGTTTCTCAGGCTCCTTTTTTTGTACCTTATTCTTTTTTCTTTGTACTTGAAGATGCAATAATGACTTTTTAGTCGCCTGCAAATATCTTCCTATTAAATAAAAACAAAATCTTTAACCTGAGCTAAGCGACCACTTTTCTTTCGCTCTTCCGACCGTTACACAAGGTATTTATTTTTCCACCACATTCTATCGTCAATATCTCGACAACTAGCAACGATCCATCTTTACGTTTTTCACCATCGTATTCGCCGTATTTTATTCTATTAGTACGCCAAATTTCAACTCTCTACGATAATTATTCACCATTGACATTTCGACATGTCGAATTCGCAATTACATGGAACAGGGGTCAATTCCCCTGCAAATGTCAGTTCATCAACTTATGAACAGCTTCTGCCTTTGTTTTTTCAAGAGTTTGAGAAAATAAAAGCTCAAGTTCAAGAACACTCCATCATTTTACCTGAAATTAAGAGATTACAAGAGCACATTACTAATCTCGGAAGTCGCAATTCAGAATTAGAACTTGAAAACCGCCGCCTTCGCGAGCTTTTAGGCTCTTGTCAAAACGAACACACTACAGACACACAACTCGCAAGTACAAAAGTTGCTAAAAGCACTTCCGAACACTTCATTGGTAAGTCATCTGAAAAATCGTTGACATCTACGTCAAATGCCACCATGCCAGTTGCTGAATTAGGCACTGAAGCGTCCGCCTGGGCTATGGTCGCCCGTAAAACTGCCCAAAAGAAGTCTTCACCTAAACGCTGTACTGTTGAATCAGCTGCTCGTGATTTTCAACCTATAACCGGCCCTGTTGGATTTGGTTATGTGTACATTCTAAGATCTCGACGCATGTCGAGACGCGTTGCCTACTCCCGCTTGTCAGTCTTTGGCATTGACCCTTATCGTGTCTTGGACATCACGTTTCCTCCCCAGTCTGTCGTTGGTCTTTTGGTTCATGAACAGTACAAAGTGGTTCTTGCTCAATTGGGTAAAGCCAAGATCGAAGTGTACCATGAATTTAACCCTTGTGACCCTACCCACCTTGCGGATCCTTCCCACAAGAACAAGTTCAAAGCTGAGCGTCTTGCCATTGCTATGGACATTCACCGCAATCGCTGCTGCCGAGGTCTCAACATTTCAACCCTGGAAATTCGCAAATGTCGAAATTTGCCATTCCAAATGTCGACATTCCAAAGTTGACTAACTCTGACCAGCAATTCCAGTACTTACTCAACATTGTACAAGACTTGCAAAACGAGTTACAACTCATGACGACGTAATTGCGGAATTAACTGCATTACGAAACGAAAATGCTAAATTGAAAGCCGAGATTACTAATCTCCGTTCACAATTGACTTCTACACCATCTCGTACTACCACCCAAGATGCTCCTGACTCCTCCTCGGTGTTTCCACCTCTGACTAGTACTACCAAACAGGCTTCTGCTGCGCCTGTATCCTCATATAGTGCTGTTGCCGCTCGCTCTGCATCGAAATCGGTAACTAAAAAAAGAAAACTTGCTGCTGGTCGTACATTTATGCCTGTTGACCCCTCTGCTCCTCGTGGGTTTGAGTACTTGTACTTGAACCGAAAAAGAAAACTCTCACGCGCCGAAGTCAGACGTAATCTACGTCTTCTTGGTTTTGACCTCTCTCGTGTCCTCGACATTTGCTTCCCTGGCCCAAATGTCATTGGTCTCTTAATTCATGTTCAGTACAAAGAAGAGGTGGTTTCTCTGTTCTCTACTGCCTGTTATATAATGGTTAAGATAATTAAGGAAAAAGTAAAAAAGATTGAGAAACAGTTTGTGTATCTTTGGAAACTGATTTTTATTTCAGTGTGATATCTCGTAGAATAAAAAGACTGTAAAATTCAACGAGTTTTAAAAAAGCTTTATGCTTATTTAATAACATTGCATCCAGTATTTATATCTTTTTCATGAAGATTCAATTAAATCCTTTTCAAGATACTTTAATTAATTATAGCTGTAGATCTAGCATGAATAGATTTTAGTATGAAGACCTGTTCCTGGTTATGCAAGTAGACTGTTTATAATCATTGAAGTAGATCTATATTTCATTTATGTCTCATTGTATCAGGAACTATATTAAAACAGATTGTATTGACTTTGAGTACAGTTAATTATGACCGAATAATATAGAAAAGGCTGTAACAAATCTTTTTAAAGCATGCACTACTTTGATGTCTTATAAATTGAATATGAATGTTGTTTAAAGTATGTGGGGATACGACATTCAATTTAAGTTGAAGTAAAAATTATTCTAATTGAAGGCTGGTATTTATATCTTATTGAGTGAGTGGCCTGATATCTTCTATTGTCAGCATTCTTCTAATCTTTAGGTACTTTAGCAAGTGTCATCTATAATTATGATTATGAAAAATTTCAATTATGTGGAAAGATTAGCAATATTCCTGACATTAGATTGAGCTTCTGACAATAGGAAAAGATCTTGTTATTTTAGTTGATCCTTCTTATCAAAGAACAATCATAAATACAATACATATTCTAAAGAATGTGTTTAATTGGAATTGACTGTATGATCTTATTTAAATAAACTGTATTTTATTTTATTTTAATTATGATCATATATACAGACTTATATTTATTAAGCTAACCAATGAATGCTATTCCTGAGCATTTCAATGAATACCTTATTTTTATCATGTTTTTATCTGTATTCTTTATGTTCTACGGTGCCATTATAATTTTCTTGTTTTTGCTATTCTAAGGATCGCATAAATAGAGACTTCATACCTAATTGATTCCACTGCTATGTTGAAATGAGGCAAAGCTAGTTTAATGCATTTGGTATAATATCCATCAAGCCTTGTAGATCAGATGAATCCTTTAGAGTTTGTAAAACAGTTTGCTTAGAATAAGAAATAAGTTTAAAAAATAATTCAATGAACACGGGATCTCTTCATAGAACTTGATTTCGCTTAAGATAAACAGATCAAAACAGCATTTCTTAAAAAATACTTGTTTTTAGCCAGTCTTTATATCAGATAAAAAAATTCTATATCAATATTATATTAAGGTTTGCTTCGTCATTTCAAGGAAGTGACGATGCTTAACAAAAAAAGTATCTATTTGTCCTTATATTTTTACTATGAAACTTGTAAAGATAGAAATGAGCGAGGTTAACTATAATATTTCAATATCTAAGCTTATTTATAGATGTTCGCTCTATTAGTTGCATGAATACAATAACAAAATTTAATTAGTGATTTAATGATTATATAATTTGAATGAATAATGAATTACATTTATGTTTTTTGTAAATGTCATGTAATACTATTGAATACTCTGCTATGGGACTGCCTGGAAATGACGGAGAACAATCAAAAAAGACAAACAAATAAGAATTAAATTCCCATGTGCGATATGATAAAAAAAAGCCTGCGTAATGATTGGTGATTTATTCATCATTCATAGCTTGACATACAAATAGTATTAATAAGCTACATGCAGAATAGATCCAATAGAGAGGCTACAGATTAATTCATATAATCTTCATGAAGGATAAAATATTACGTAACTACACGATTGAATTATATCAAATCCAAGGACTGAATTACAGTCAATCATATACGAGTATCCTATGGATAAATGCTTATGATGACAAATGTAACAGCAGGAAAATAGGGACCCATCATCTATTTGTTATTACCCATGCCATACTCTCGCCGATTATTGATCCATAGCATGAAACATTAATCGTTTATAAAAGGTATAAATAGAGTATCATATTCTTATCAAATAAGGCAAGCTCTTTATCAAATCTCATCCTCTCCCTTTTTTTTTTTTTTTTTTTTTTTTATTCTCTTGAATAAATCATAAAGTAGTTTTGATAGATTAAATATCCAAGAAAAGGCTTTGCAAAAAAAAAAAAAAATATGTTGTATTCAGCTTAGCTACAGTTATTTCTTGCAAAACATGGTTGATGTTTGGTAAGTAATAAGCAAAATTGATACATTTGCAGCAAGTGGTTGTAATAAAACTGGAAACTACAATTTATACCAGCAAAACAATCCGAAATATTTCTTCTTCCTTCAACTGTGTGCTTGTATAACGCCTAATGTAACTTGCGTTAAAATGGGGTTTAAACAAAAGCAAAAGCAAAAAGGAGAAACCATCCCAAATACACTTATTCGGGTCTCCTTTTGCTATTGTCCTGTATATTTGGTTAAACACGTATGTACTAGGTTTAGTTTTTTTTATGCTAAAAAACAAGAAGTTTACTTCAAGTATTATTGTCATAAAAATAGTTTTTTACCATCTTTCTATAAATACATCCCAAAATGTGCAGTAAGCAAGCTTTTTTATTAAATTACCCACAAATTCAGATAAATAAACGCTATAATTTCTTTGCTATTAATATAGAATTGACCACATCATTATGAGGATGCAAAACAAACATCGTTTCAAACCCACAACTATTCACTTCAAAGGGGTCAAGGGAAGGATAAAGTAGTCGACGGAAAGAATGAGCACTTCGAACCATCAGGATTGAGCCTTGTTTCATCTTGCTTCCAATCACTTTTAGAAATTTCATCTTTTCTATTGCATCCAAGCCTACGAGGGCAGCCAGGATGACTATATCCACTTGATCGAAATGAGGGTAATCTAGTGCGTCCATATGGTACTGCTCAATCTTGACTTTCAATTTGTTTAGCAACTGATTAGAGATAGAGATCGAATGAGAGTCTCGATCGACGTTATGAATACAGGCTTGTGGGTATGCTTGGTACATGAGAATGGATGAAAGTGGCAAAGGTCCACTGCCGATAAAGACGATACGATTTAGACTAGCACCAATACCCAAGAGACTATGAATCTCGAGTTGTACAAGATCCTTGTAGTTCTTGTAATAGACAAACCTTTCGAGTTTACAATTTCTTGTTGTTAGATCTTTTGCCCAATAAAGTTCCAATAGATACTCTCCTTGTGACGCCAGGGAGCGAAGAGTAGGTGTGATGGAGACAATAAAGGGATGCATGAGCACCTGCTGGATCGTATCCTGATCATATGAAAAGACAGAGAGCTGTACAAGTTTTGTAAAGAGAGCATTAACATGTTCATTTGGGCTTAAGGAACTCAATCCGCTCAATTCATGATATAATTGGCTTATCTCCTTAATGAGAATTGAAGATAAATTTTGGCTTGATTTGGTGATGGCAGCAAGACATATATTTTGTTCCTTTGGTTGATGATGGACCATCTTCTTTTTTAATGTAAGATAAAAGTTTGGGAGAGAAGATATAAACAAAAAAAAAAAAAAAAGAGAAAAGCTTCTTGTTACTTTATGAATAAAAGGAATTAGATGTGTCAAAAGATTGGTGACACGAAACTAGTATGTAAATTTATCTTTTTGTACTCCAAAACAATAAAAATTTTTAATAGGTGAACAATAAACAGGTTGTCACGTTTGAATGCTTTTCCTATCCCTCTCTCGACGTTCCTGAAAGCTTTTTGTACTTTGTTTTTTTCTGATTCCCTGTAGAGACAATGCATATTCTTCACTCAAACTTGTTGAGGATGTATTATTTCGATGGATAATTAAGTTTGGGCTACTTCCATTTGGATATTTTCGTATGGCGCCCAGGCTACTCCTCTTTTTCCATGTCGAGTCTTGATCGTATTTTATTTGAGTAATGTGACTTGTCGAGGCCGATTTATTAGGCGCGCGATCTTCCTCTGTTGTAATTCTTTTGATCGGCAAAATATCGCCCTGCCCAGCTCCTTCAAATGCTGGCTTGACCCAATCGGGTGGATCTCCCACGGTCATAGTCACTGGGTCTTTAAAACCTTCGTATTTCTCAAAAATGGTAAAGTCAAAATGCTTGAATTTTTCTTGAATCATTTTCAGATCACGCTCTCTTTTAGCTGTCATTAGTGTATCATCTTTTTTGGTCGATCGTTTGGGATTCAGTATTGTACGTGGTGATCCATCTAGAAACATTTCTTCCAAGTCATAAGTGACATCAAAATTATTTTCTGTAGGTGGTTGGAATGGTGGTGTAAGTGATTTTGTTTCCAGTCTATGCCAATTAATAGATCGAAAAAAAGGGTGACGAACCAAGGTTGCCCAGCCAGTGTCACCATAACCCAAGCGTTTATTTGGATTTATCTCTAAAAACTATTTATGAAACGGTTAGATTTTCTTTGCTTTGAACTGACTCTATTTACTCCTTGTATGACAGAAAGACATTCGCCTGATATTTGTCGTTCTTTTGTTGGATAATGAACATAGCCTCTTCTTATTGCAGCTTGTAATTCTTCTGTTGTATCATACTCAAAAGGTCTCTACAAATATGATAAATATGAAGAGTATAACTATATATAAACAGAAGCTTACTTTTTTATACACACATTCATATAAAGTTATCCCAAAACTCCACCAATCCACAGCCTCATTATATCCACCACCTTTATATACTTCAGGTGCTGTAGAAGAAGGTTGGCTGTTAATATTTTTAGTCTGTTATGATTGAAGCAAAGCATATATATTATTATGGATTTGATTTACCCATATAATAGCCTGTTCCTGAATTAGAAGTTAAAAGTCTGTTTGGATGAAGGTGTGAAGCTATATTAAAATCGGCTAGGTGAACATGTCCTTTATCATCCATCAAAATATTATGTGGCTTAATATCCCTAATTATGTATTAAGTAGTGCCCTTTCTAGTTAACCTGTGTATTTACCTGTGTACAACTCCTTTCAGATGAAGATATTTAACAGCCGACGCCAGTTCGGCAAACCAGAAACGAATGATATCTTCAGAGAAAAAGATTGATTCACGGTTTAAATGAAAATGTAAATCACCTCCAAGCCTATAGAAGAAAACATTCAACACAGATAATGGCAAAGATATAATAGTATTTTACATCAAGTCAGTAGCCATGTACATGTAGTCGTTATCTTGAAATGCAAAGCGTAGTCGACATAAAAAGGGGTGGTCCAGTTGTTCTAAAATAACTCTTTCTCGAATGATATTACGCACAGCGTCCATTTTTATACACTCTTCTTTGCTAATATATTTTAAAGCATATAGCTGGTGGCTTTCTCTATGTTCAACAATTCTAACCTAAACTATGATTTAGTTCATGTTTTTAAAAAACTTTCTCTAACCTTTCCAAATGCACCTCTACCAACTATTCTCATTAATTTGAACTGAGATAAAGTTATTTCTAACACTAAATGTCAGTCTTTTGTTAATCGTCTAATGCTCTTTTTCAACCTCGTTTGTCGTGGTCATCACCGCGGGTATGACTGCCACCAAGAGCAGTGGCTATTAAACCTGAAAAGAATCTAATTTTGGATATAAAAAAGAGGTAGAGAGAAAGGATACAGTGATTATGTTTTTTTTTTTTTTTTTGAAAACAAAAATAAGGAGAAAAATAAAGAGTAAAATTGTAACCAAAAAAAAATAAGAATAGAAAATATTTTTATTAAATTAATTATCATCATTTTACTGTTATAAATTGTATATGCAACATATAAATTTGTCTGGGAAACACTGTCGTATTTTATAGAAATTTTGTCGGTATCTGTCCAGTAGACTATCGTGCAATTCTTTTTCATGCTATCGCAGCCCCATGGCTAAATCGTCATAACTGAAGCAACATTTTGACACACACTTCTTCGATCAGCATTTGCTTTACTTATTGTGTAATATAGTTTATTATGACTATTGGCTCTGCAACTTTAACAACTAAGTTTTATATCTTTTAGCTGTTTACAAAAAAAAACAAGAAACTATCATCAACCACAAGAGGGAAACTTGGAAATTGTGCTACTCTACATATCTTGTTGAAGTCAGGCTGGATTTCACCTACTCGTGGTTGACTCTGTTAGCCAAAGTAGTTGCCTTATATTGTAAGAATTAAGAGAGCTCTAGTTTCTATACTGTATATCTCAGAGAACATTGGTACAAGTAAAGTGTGCTTTAAACTTCGCTTGTCTATTTTGATTATTTTTTAATCCTATATTTCATAATGCTGTAGTCAGACAGGTTAACAATTTCTAACCAGCAGCATTAACTCGAAAATACTTTGGTTATTTTAAAATAACTTATCTAAAGAGGTTGTAATAAATGTTTTACATTTAATTTTTTTTTAAAAAAAAAGAGAATTTTCAAGTATAAGTGTCCTGAATCTGTAAAACAACTCAAGAAACATAGCTAACAAAGGTATTCTTAACACTTCTTGTTCTCTTTTCACTTTGAACTGGAATACTTTATCACTGCACATCATTATAAACAATATTATCTTTTATTTAGGAAACTTGCCTATAAAAATCGGAATTTGCATTCAGCAACTTCTTGTCTAGACAAAGTGATGCACATCTTGAGCGAGAGATTACTACATAAAAAAGAAAAGTTACAAACTAATTTGACGCTTATTTTGGATTATTGTATTTAATGACAATACTTTAAGTATTGTATGTATAGACTTGCCTAAAAAGAAAACCTGATAGGTTGTTGTGGCTATGTTTAATTCCTTTTCTTTTTCTTTTTTACTTGGTACAGTATGGTACATGTTTATTTGTTACTTTCAATCGGAAATTTGTAATAAAGTATTTTGTTCAAGACAACGACATATCATTTCAGTTATGATAACTTAGCCATGGAACTGTGATAGCATGAAAAGAATTGTGCGGCACATACAGACAAAATCTCTATAAAATACGCCAATGTTTTCCAAACAGACTATACAGTGAATCCAACAAGCAATGTCGTAGCCAACTAAAATTGATGCCGTTGCTGTGATAATATAGTGGCAGTACGTAGTTTTATGAGGTTGATGTTGTTGGTCGATCAAAATCAATTTTACATTTTCAGAAGACTTTTTTTATAAATGAGTTTTATTTAGATACCACACAGAGACGTGTACCTTTGACTAATAATTGATAAGAAAAAAATGGAAAAGAAGATACGTGTAATAGTAAATGAGATTAGGCACTGTAGGATGTTTGTATGGCAACTATCGTTTTCCAAGTTAATTTTACGAATAAAATGAATGGCACCTGCTATCACCCCTTGTGGCCAGTGTTGTTGATCATCAAAGACAAACTTTCAGTGAAAATCCCAGAGGGACAGGAGAGTGCAGGCTACTGTACCGAGAAGCTTGTGCGAGAGCGATGGAATAACCGAGGGGTCAGACTAGCTAGGACGGGCAATAGTAACAAAGTTAAGTGTTGAGGGGTCAATTAAAAATCTCTTGGCGACTGGTTGCTATATTTCTTTGCAGAGAGGACAAGATCAGATAGAATGTTCTTCTGTATCAATACCGCTACAGTAAATACAAGATGGATCAGAAAATTTTACGGATAGAATACGATGCAGAAAATCTTTGCAGTGAAGCTTGTGATGATATAATGCATTTTTAAAAGCGGAAGTCGTATTTTTTAGTTGATAAGAAATTATGTCGTGATCTTTTATTACTTTTTTCTTCTTTATTTATGATTGTATACGCCATGGATAAGAATAAAAGTAGCCATCGTAATGAACAATGATTGCTCTCATTCAAAATGACTTACGTCGCCTTTTCAATGAGAGAGACCTAATTGTATTCCTTTCAATTTCCCAAAGATCAATCAGTTGTTTAATATTGAATCAATGATTATATGGCTTGATACCACACATAATATTGCCAAGTAGGTACTTTTTTTTTTTTTTTTTTTTTTTTTTTTTTTTTTTTTTTTTTTTTTTTTTTTAAAAAAAAAATAAGAAAATAAACTTGTAATAAACAATATATAATCGCTTGCTTTCTTTATTAGACAATCCACTAGTGCAAAAAAAATTACTTTAATATGACTCCTAAGAAAGCTTTCGCTTGAAGAGTTCGATGGCCCGTTATTTGTAGGTTACTACGTGAACTCGATTACTTGGCCCGTGAAGGGATCCTAACTATCCCTCTAGAATCTGTTACTTAACCCTTAATTACCCTAGAATTAGTTTTAATTACTTCAAGTATTGTCCAATACCTCTTCTCTTCTTTTACACTTTTATCTTTATGCTCAAAAGGTTTTTTAATTTCCCTTTTACTTTATTGATCTGGCGCGGGAAATTCAATGTGTTTTAGACACTATGTACCGAATCTCTTTCAACAACCATATATTGTAGCAATCACAATTTTTTAACAACTTCAAAAGACTTACTGGAAGGCTTCTTTGTTACTCTACTTCTTTTTAGTAGCTGCTTCATTTGATTCAGATGCTTTACCAGAAGGTAAGCCTTTGATACTGACACGTTGGTTGCTTCTTTACCATTCTTGTTTTACTGTGCTCATATATGAAGTATCGCGTCTCCTTTAGCAACAAACAAACTTTCAATGCCTCTTATTAACATGAGTTTGATGTTTGATCCAATTGGCATGATGAATAGCAAACTTGGAATAGTAAGCGTCAAATTCGATTTCGTCTACAAACTGGGATATTGGCTAAATGTCCATTAACATATTCAAAAGCGCTTGTTTGAACAAAAAGGAGTTGAAAAATATTAATAGATGAAGAGGACAAGATTTTATATATTGTTGCCAGTAAGGTAATTGATAAATCAAAAACATGCATCGAGGTATGGCTGCTGCAACAGATGGTTGCTTATGTACCCCTTGCGCCTTTTCAATTTTTTATCAATAAAAATTTGTTTCAAAGTATAACAGATCAATGAAAGCTATTTTCTATCCAATCACAGAGCGATAAAAATTAAAAGACCACAATAGCCCCCCGCCCCTTCCTTTTCTTTTTACCATTAAAAAAATGTTTTCAGCTGTCAGAATCTTTGCCAGGAACCATACCTCAAGAAATATTCAATCGAGATTTCTAAACACTGCAGAATTCAAAAAATATGGTGCCTTTCGTGAACCACCCAAGGGACTTGGTCTTGTTGAAGCGCCTCAAGTCGATCGTAGTACATGGGTTCATAGAAAGCAACAAAAACTTAGAGATCTTGGTAATTATGAAAAGGCCTTTGCTGCTCATGCTGCTGAGCGTCAATACCTGTAAAGCTTTTTTTTGTACATGGAAGAGATCTTTTCGATTAAACCTTTTTTTTTTTTTTCTGTGTAGAGTTGAAGAGGCAACGAAATCTTATTTTCATGATATCAACGGTAATAGAGATGCAAACGTATATAAAAGGAAAAAAAAAACTAACAATAGAAATACAGAAATGAAGGAACATGGAGGGAAAATGTATTATGCAAACACTCAACTTATGAAACCTGAAATGACGGGGTATATGCCAGATTTTGAAGTACAAGACTTGTCAAAAAACAAAATTCATACAACAGATAAATTACTAGACAAAATCAGTTTAGTTACCATATCACTCACTCAATTTGGTTTTGTAAATATGACTTGTGTTTTATATCATTTTAGTTAAAACGTTTTTAGGAACATACAAAGTCATTTTCAAATCCCTTTTGGGAGAAATTTGGACAGACAACAAAGGAGATTCAACTTTTAGACGTAAGCAAAAAAAAGAGAGAGGGAGCTCATGTAGGCTTACGTATGAAATAGATTATTGTAGAGGAAAATTTATTAAAGCAAATCTTGTTGAAAGCATTTGTCACTAGAGCACTGAAAAATTTACCCCAAGAAAGACAAGAGGGCTGTCTTTTGCTTTATCAAGACATCAGTCGAGTAAGAAAATATCTTGACATGACCAACAAAAATATCGGCCATGTCTTTTTAGTAGACGAAAATTGTCAGGTACGCTGGACAGCACACGGTGAAGCGACGAGTGAAGAGATTGGCAACATGTTGGCCATGACAGATTTTCTTTATGAAAAAATAAAATAAAAAAAGAGGAATTATTTTTTACTGAGTTGGTCTATTTTTTGAACAAGTTCGACGATTTGCGTTCGATACATCTCCTTGACATCCGCAAGGTCTGCCTTGAGCTCCTGCACTTCCTCCGTTCGTTCTCCGAGTAGTTCGAGCAGTGTTTGGTATCTTGCATTCAGCTGATCATGCTCCTGTTGGAGATGGACTGTTTTTTTGAGCTTGATCCGTAATTGATCGATTTCCTGTGACATACTCAAGGCCTCTTCTGATAACTCATTCTTTGACTGAGTCAAACTTTGTAATTGGGTTTGATAAAAGTCGACCTGGTTCTGTAATTGATGAATATCCGCCTGTAGGTTCACATCTTCCTCTTCTTCCTTTTTGGTATCTTCTTCTACTAAAAGTGTGGGTGGTTTCACTTCCTTTAGTCTATCTTCAAATTGTCGTCTTTCTTCATTCAGTCTTTCTTTCATCAATCGTTGGTACTGGTTCTTTAAACGTTCTTGTTCTCTTTGTTCGTTTTCCTTCATCTCTTCCTTCTCCTTTATCAGTGCCTTGATCCTTTCCTCTTGTCTTTCTCCTACGGATCTTTCCAAGTCGAGACTGGTTTGTAATCGCGCGTTTTCTTTTTGTAGGTCAAGTAGGGCTGCCTCTAAAGCGTCGACCTGTTGAGTGATGCGATCGAGTTCGACTTGTAACAATTTACATTTTTCGACAGACTTCTCACGTTCCAACTCTGAATGCTGTAAGGAAAGGATGAGACTGTGGACAGAAAGATGAGTGGACGGTTTGGATAGAAAACATGGTTTACCTTTGTTCTGTTTGATCCCTGTTCTTGATCGCAATCGCATGCTGTGTTTGCAATTCATCCATCTGTCGAAGCAAAGGAGCCGTCGATTCATCCACACTCATCTCAAATTGCATCTTTTCTTGCTCCACACAGCGTTTTTGCAATTCGGCCACCTCCTTCCTCAGACTGTCCTCTCTCTGAACCGCCTGTTCTTGTGTGGCCTGCAAGGCGATCTGGAGATCCCTCTGTTCCTTTCGCCAGCCACGCTCGGCCGCCTCTGCGTTTTCCTTGAACTTTGCAAATTCCTTGTGCAGTCGATCATTCGCCTTGACCTCCTTTTCGAGCACCACCGCGTTTTCTTGGTCGGCCTCGGCCTTGGCCTGGGCACGGGCCCGTTCGATGCGATCGAGCGCGTCCTTCAGCCGTCGCTCGGTCTCGGCCAGGGTTCGGGCCGCGTCCAGCTTGTCAGACTCGAGCTTGTTGATGTGCTTCGTTTGCTGCTCGGACAGATCGGTGAGTAACTTGACGGATTCCTGCAGTCGTCTCTCGGTCTCGGCCCGTTTGGCCGCCTTCTCCGACGCCTGCGTCCCATCCTGCGTCGCCTTTTCCCACTTTTTTGTCAGGTCCGCCATGGCCTTCTCCTGCTCGGCCTTTTCCTGTCGTAATCTCTTGATCGTCGTCGAGTGCTTCAGTTCGACCTTTGACAGCTTTTCTCCTTCCCGCAAGAGCCCTTCGATCTGTTCGTCTTTGGCCGCCAGCTGTCGCTTGAGCTCCTCGAGGGCCGCGTCTGGTTTTATGCTTGATTTCCAACGCGCCTCGTTCTCTGTGGCTTCTTCACCCAACTGATGGATCTGGTCGTGCAGTTTGGCAATGGTTTCCATCGCTTGCAGGAGCTGCTTCTCTCGCTGGTCTAATAATCCCTTCCACCGTTCCTTGTCTTTTCCGGTCGGTTCAATTTCCTCTGCTGTGTCTTTTGCTGGCATGGCTGTCTGCTTTTCTTCTTTTTCAACTACTTCTTGTCCTCTTCGTTCTCCTTCTGATCTTTCCTTGACCGTCTCCTCTTCTTCTACCTTTTCTTCCTTGGCCATTTCGTCTCCTTCTGCCTTTTCTTCCTTGGTCATTTCGTCTCCTTTTACCTTTTCTTCCTTGGCCGTTTCCTCTTCTTGCTCCTGTTGGTCTTTTGCGGCCTTTTCTTTTAGTGCTCTTTCATTTCTCTGTGCTTCTTTCTTGGCTGCCCGTTTGTTTTTCTTGGCAGTCTTTTTATTTTTTACGGATCCCTCTTTCTTGACTTCCGTCATTTCTTCCCCATTTGTCACTTCCTCCTTTGTCGATTTTTCTTGTTCACCACCCACTTCATCCATCACCTCACCTTTCTCTTCTTTCCCGGCTGCTTTGTCCTCCTTTGACTCTTCTTGCTCAGCTTTTTCCCTTTTCTGGTCATCTTGAAGAGTGGATGGTTTATCGGCTGTCACCACCGCCGCAAGTCGTTTTGAAAGGTCTCTTTCTGGCTGTCTTTCAGGTTTTTCTATGGTGGTGACCATACCTGTGACAGGATCCACCCAAGTTTCCACGTCTAGCTTAAATGATTAACATCTCTTGCCATTTTTTTAGAATGGTTATACTTTTCGCTTCTTGTCCTTCTGGTGGTTGCTCCAATAGCGAATCAAATGTGGTTTCCACATTGCTTATTGCTTGCTTTAGATAACCACCCCATTTTGAAGTTGTGTCTGTTGTGCCAAAGAACCCGCTCATTCAAAAAAAAAAAAAAAAAAAAAAAGGAAGGGAGGGAAAAGATGATTTATTTTTAAAAACAGCAATTTCAAAAGTGAATATCATGAACAAACCACATGTTTCTATTTGAGGCAGTACGACGGATGAATTTAGCGAGTTCAATATAATGCTTCTGATATGAAAAGATGAGGATGAAATGAGCTGAGTCTGTGAGTTTTATTTACCTTTAAATGAAAAAGGATTTGAATGAGATGGGTGTTAAATAAAAAGTGTTGGTATTCTTGTTCATTTTGAGGTATAAAGATGTATTCATCAGATATTTTAGAAGCTATATAAACCCCAGAGTGATATTTTAGAGAGAATAGGTAACCATTAAGTCCTGAGATGATGATTAAAGTCAAATAATGTATAAAATAACCATCTTACTATCGATGTGTATACCGATTGGAAAGAAGTTGTCAGTCAGTTTATATTCTTTTAATAGATGAGCTAATATAGATTGATGAATGGAAATAGACTGAGTCTGTAAAATGGCTTGTTTTCTATCATTATTACATTCAGTGTAATTACAAATTGATAATATTATCTTTTCTTCTTCACCCAATGAATTTTGAATTTGACAATAAAATGATAGATGATCTTGTTCAAGACAGATTTTGATTATACTTCCTCTGAATAAGATATCAAATAGATTTATCCAATGTATAAAATTATTTTGTTGAGATTGAGTGATGGTCACCTTTGTACTAAATAAAAAAAGAGAGATGATGAATAAAGTTGAGAAAGATTTGAAAACAAGTTACATGTATTCTAATATATCAAGTAATTGATAATCTGTTGATGTTGATCGTATTTTGTTATTCTTCATGTATTGAATCACTATCATCACCTCAGATAATCTACCAATTTGAAATGCCTTGGATAATATAAGTCTTTATCGATTCTTTTTTTTTTTTTTTTTTTTTTTTTTTTTTTTTTTTTTACTTTTTTTAATTGATTCAGTAATAGAATCATATAATCTCCACTATTTGAGTGAGTAAAATAATTCAATCTGTAAGCAGATCGAATGAGATCCAATTCAGTCTTGCTAAACACATTGTATTTCAAATAAGATTCACGTTGTAGTTTACCTATCAAGTTAAGTATAGAAGTATTTGCTATTCTATTATAAAATGAGTGAATGAATAGGTTAATCTATTTATTACTCTAAATAGGAAATTTCTATTTTATTTAATATTGAGCGATCTTTAAAAAGTGATTTCTTGTATTGAATAAGCTATGATTTATTTGTTTTATAAATTTTAATCGATTCTTAATTATTTTACCTTTTTATTTAAATCAATTTCAATCATGATTAAATAAAAGAAGAAGAAAGATAAAGGGATGATTGATATAAATACATAATGAATTTTATCATGTTCTTTGTTTATATAAATTAGGTAATAAATAAAAAGATAGATGACTGCCTAAATAATATAAACAATCAAGACATTAAAATAAATGATGATCTTTATTTTTATTAAAGTCTATCAAACCCTAAACAACCTTTCATCTGTTTATGATTTCAATAAAAAAAAGATATCTTTGATTCACACACTATAAATGAGATTTAATGTTCTTATTGGATGATGAAAATACTAAAAAAGGAAATCATTGTTACTCAACCATCACTTGACTTCCCACACTCATGCATTCATAAAAAGCAACACTAAAATAAAAAATTTTTTTTTTTTTTATTATTTACTTTTTTTTTCTTCCTTTGATGAACAGACATTCAAGATTATTCATTTTATTAAAAAAGCCTTCAGAAAAGAAGACGGTGAAGATTAGTAAAGAACCACCGATGATTGTTTATTTTGAAAGAGATGTATTAGAAGATACACTATTTGAATGTATATTTGATCCACAAGTATCACACGATGAAGAAAAAGATCATCCTGATTTATTAAGAAAGACGAAACCATGGCAAAGACCTCCTTATCAAACAACACAAAATCGATTCTTTACAAAAATAAAATCAATCTTTCGTCAAACATCATCACTACAACCTACTTTATTTGCTCATTAATATTTAATACCCCCCCCTTCTTTATTTTTTTTTGTAAATAAAAGTAATCTATATATTCTAATAGTTGACATGGATTAAAAGAGAGAAAGGGGAAAGGAACAAGGTTTGGTTGTGCACCCCCCTGCCTACAACCCCCCCCCCCTTCTCTTTCTTCCCATCATTAATTCCTAAAAAAGGATAATTTATGCAAACCATTTTATCCAATCAAAAAAAAAAATATTTATTTTACAAGTTCAGTCACATCATTTGACAACATCCAGTGCATATTCAATTTCGGATAAAGAATGCAGAGTAAAAAACGGATCAAGTATGAAAGTTTATAGAAGGAGAGTTATGAGCCTGAATAAAAAGGGTCCCTATCAGGGTTTTAGTTGTAAAAAAAAACAAGGGAAAATTGCCAAGAGGGGGGGAAAAGGTAACAAATGGTTTAATAAAGGAGAATAATGACAGTTAGAAGGGAAAAAAAAAAAGGATGAAATTATGTAAAGAAAGGGGGGAAAAAGAGAAGGAAAGATGATGTATACAATAGATGCTTCTATAAAGTCATAATTTGTATTTTATATGTGCTTAAAGAATGTTGACTCTAAATCACAATTGAATTCTCTTTTTATAGGACTCATAAAATAGCAATTAAAGAATATGACCTAAAGAAGATTATCTAACAACATGAAGCTATAGAGTAATAAAGAAGATGTGAAAAAAGTTTTCTATTATTTAAATAATTCAGTGAAGCCCATATTAAATTGAATCGCGTAATCCCTTAAAAAGGATAATTACATCACATCAGGAGGCTTTTGACCCTCTTTTACGATAAATTGTAACATTGTAACCATGTTTAGGATCTATTTAAAATGAAATCAATCAGGATTGCTCTATGAAGATTCTCTATAACCCATTATCTATGGAATAGTCATCTATGTTTGATTGTGATTCGATACCTAAGCTTGGGTATCTTTTGTCCTTGCAGTCATAAATTATTATCCTTGGTAAACATGATCCGAATTATCTTGCTGGTCTGTTCAATATAGTTCACATCTGGTTTGATCTACTATTTGTCTATTATGAATGATGGATACATCACTACTACAATCAATCATATTGTTTAGATCTTTGTCCATCATAACTTTTCATCTATCAAGACTTCTTTAGGCTTTAAATATTAAACAACAAAATTCAAATAATGTTGCAAAAGAAAATATAAACACTTTTTCTTTTTATCCTTCAACTATCCCCAGTAAAAGTTTTTTCTTTTATGAAAAAAATATACAAATAAATTGGCTATTGAAATTTAAAAGATACCGAGGAGAGCATGAATAAGATTACCAGAATAATGTCTACTAGAAAATGAAATATTTTCTTCTGAATACCTTCACCATTTCTAGATTGACTCTAAGCCATCACTCTGTAATTTGGATACTTGTACTCAAGGATATTATGTTATATAATAACACGAAACCAAAAGAACACTTTTTGAGACTGAACTTGAAGACAATCTTGATTATCAAAAAGAAATCATTACAAAGTCTACAATTTATATTCTTCTATCAGTTGGCGGGTAAATGAGTAGATCTAATCATTGACATGTTTGAAGAATGATCACTGAATCGATTATGAAGCTTTTTAATTCATTGTTTTATAAATCTTTTTGTTCTTTTTAACTGATCTGGGAGATTGGTCCCGTCTTCATTGAGAGGCAAGACATATTTACCGTGAGTTAAAAACCTTTTCAGTAAAATTGAAACTCACACATTTATTCTTTTTTTTTTGAAAAAAAAAAAAAAAAAAAAAAGTATTTACAGCATACGTGTTCTTTTTTATTATGTTATTATTTGATTTTTTTACAACAAAACAATGTACATCTCATCTTAGTCTATGAACTACAACTTGAGCAGTGGTCATTTTAGAAAAAAGGAGATGACTGAAACGGTTTTTTAACTAGGTAATATATAGTATTTCCACCCTTAGCTTTTATTACAGTCTGGACTCCAGTCGGCATACCTTCAGTATATTTACAACAAACACCCCTATCAAACAATTCCCACTCAATTCTAATTCGCTCCCATAGTTCATGGACGCCTCTTGCTCTTTGCTCATATAAAGCTAATTTCAACTTTAAGTGTCGCCACATGTGCTCAATTACGTTCAGATCAGGCGATTGAGAGGGCCAAGGCAACACTGGGTACTTTGCTTCTTCTTGAAGTCGTTGTTATCTTGGCAGTGTGTTTCGGATCGTTATCGTGCTGAGGAATGAAATCACCATCTCTTAATCGGTAGTCATCAAGGGTATCTGCAAGTTCGGTTTTTAGGATATGAATGTAATCGGATGCAGTCATCCTGCCATCGTATATCTCGCAGATATATCCAACTCCATGGGAAGTCATACAAGCCCACACCATAACACTTCCACCGCCGTGTTTTACGGTTGGGATTACATGATGAGGCTGTAATGGGCTTCCAGGCAGACTCCAATAGAATTCAACTCCATCCGAGCCCCAAACGTTGATTTTCGACTTGTCAAAGATAACCTTTCTCCATTCGTCAATAGTCCAGTACCTGTGAGCAAGTGCCCATTCCAAGCGTGCTTTCCTGTGTTTTGCTGACAAAAGTGGTACCTTTTTTTTGGTCGGGCTTTGAATCCTAGGCTCTTTAAGGCGTTTAGAGTGGTGTTGTAAGTCAACCTTGGATAAATGGCCTTGAAATAATCAAAGACCTCAACATCAGACTTCAATCGTCCTAAGATTACCATTCTCTTCATGAGGGACTTGCTTGCTTCAGTTAAGATCTGAGGTCGTCCGCCAGTGTTATCGGGTCTTTGGATATTCCATTTTTTGCAATATCGATGAACAGTGGCTTTAGAGAGAGTCAAGCGATTAGCAATCTCTTCATAAGACAAATCAGACTCTAAGAGCACTCTCAAATCATTTTGAGTATCTTGGGAAATGGAGCGAGTCATTTGTAAGAAAGATTGGGTTGAAAATGTAGAATGTGTTGTAGAACAGTAACTGATCGTAGTAGACATTGATAAATATAAGTCTTAATACAAGATCATAATTAAATAAAATAAAAATATAAGTTTATTTAAATAAGATCATACAATCAATTCCAATTAAACATGTTCTTTTAGAATATGTTTTGTATTAATAAGAGTTCTTTGATAAGAAGAAGTATCAACTAAAATAACAAGATCCAATCCAATATCAGGAATATTGTTAATCTTTCACATAATTGAAATAACGCGTAAAATAACGTTATTCAAATCAGTGAGGAATTCCCAGAATAAAAGATAATCTATGACAGACATACAAAAGAACAAATGAAAAGTTTTCATAATCATAATTATAGATGATACTTGCTAAAGTACCTGAATATTAGAAGAACGCTTACAATAGAAGATATCAAGCCACTCACTCAATAAGATATAAATACCTGCCTTCAATTAGAATAATTTTTACTTTAAACTGAAATAAAGATCAGTCTCAAAAAGTACCTACACTGTTTCTTTGTTTTTGTTTCTACCTGTTGTATCCACACAACTAGTAAAGTGAACATTCATGGATAAACGAGAGATCTCCGCAATAGCCAACTCTGCCCTGTTGTCTCTATTGGCGTTCCCACGACTATATCGGAACCTGATTATAACAACGGCAGTTCAATCCAATTTTATTCGATAATTATCGTTAGATCAATAATTTATCTACTTCATTGTCCCTTGATTCGTCAAGAAGACAGCGGCTATTGATTATCTACTATCTTTCTGAACTGTTTTAAGTATTCAAAAATAAGGTAAAGAAGAATTAACGAGACCGAACAATAGTTCTAAAGTCGAATACTTTTATTAAAGAAAGATTTCAAGGCTATTTATATTAGTTGAGCAAGACCTGAGATTAGATGACAAAAATAGTTACGACCGATATGATTTGATATGTATAAGAAAAATTTTATAGACTGATGTTAATAATCAACTGTTGAGATGAAAGTGAAACTTGGCTGTTTAGGGCAGTGATAATTATCAGGCTCTATTCTTATTCAAACTCATTTGTAAAGATTTAGTCCAGAATGATAAGACTGTATCTTATTGACATGTCAAAACATGACATTGCCCCCTTCCAGTTTGTAACTATCTTTTCTGGAATTAATGTGGCAAGTGAAAATATGTTTGTTTAAGTGAATGTCGAAAATGAGGTTTGAGATGTCAAGATGAGCTCTATTTGTTGTAAGAAATAGGTGCTTGGTAGGGTTAAGTCATATAACGTATAGTGGCTCTTTATATAAACATATAAAGTATAGTGTTCAAGAATGGAACAAAGCATTTAGGCGATAATAAACCCTGAACAGGAATTTATTGCTAAAGTGATGTTTGTCTGTAAATGTGACTGCGTACAAATGTGCATATTGAAAAATATTAAGGTATGAGTAAAAATTCATTTTTTACTATCCTTGTAAATATTTTATAATTGCGTAATTTGCTGGTAACGTATATGTATAGTTAATGAAAGTTGGTGGAAGAAGGTCAATGTATTAACGTCTGTTTCTTTTAGAGTTAGTTACACTGCGATGCACGTTTTTTCTTTTCTTGGTTGTATCTTTTTTAGGAACAAGTTGAACCTCGCGCGCTGGTTCTTGTTCACTTAGACGTGACCAATATTTTTGGATCGGTCTGTAATCATGGAAATGACTAGCCGGTTCCCAAGTGTCATCTTCTTCTCCATAACCTTTCCATCGAACTTTATATAAGTAATTACCCGGTGATCCCTTATGGTGTAGAACTGCCTCAACATCGTATGATTCAGATTGATCAGTATTGGATAAGGATACTTCCTGGGAAATAACCTTTATTTGCGATGGAGGTACATCTCTTGGTAAGAGTGCTCCAGTTGCATCAACCAACACATATGAACCACCTTGAGTTTTTCTTTTGACAGTGTAATTACCAACGTAGAGGGGATCACTTTTTGCAACACGGTTTACATTCTTGAGCGTGACTTGACTACCAGTGGGGATATCGGATAGAATTCTGTGAGTTTGGTTGAACTTGTCTCGAGAAGCAGCTTGTGAAGTTTTTATTTTTTCACGAATAGCCGGTAAGACAGTGTCATTAAACTCGTTAATTCTAGTTTCTAACTGTTTCATCGTTTCAGGCGATTTAGTTTTGTCCAGCACGTTATTATAATCCTTGTTTTCATTGGGACGTCTTGCAAACATCAATGAGAAAGGTCTAGTGCCGTGTAAGGCTGTATGCGTATTGTTGAGGGCTTCTTGGGTACTGTCAACATACAAGTCCCAATCCTCAGTTCTGCCTTGTAATCTTTTGTGCAAAATATTTTTTGCTTTGCCAACCCATCGTTCGACTATACCGTTAGCTCGGGGATGATAAGCTGATATGAGACGATGATCAATACCGGATGATTCAACATACAGTCTGACGAGTTCATTGACATACTCAGTACCATTATCACTTTGGATAATTTTTGGTCGACCAAAGAGCGATAAGATACTCCTTAATGCAAGTGCAATAGTGAGAGAAGATTTATCGGGCAAGGCTTTGAGTACACAATATCGTGTAAAGACGTCTACTACCAGAAGGATGTATTGATTACCTTGTACTGAAGTAGGGAAAGGTCCGGCTGTGTCGATACAGATGTGATCCCAAGGTGCATCAGCATAGATTGAGGTCAAAGGATTGTATCCGTGCTTTGCGATATTGAATTTTTGGCAATCAGGACAACTACGTATTATTTCAAGTGCATCTTCCTTGAGCTTTGTCCAGTGAATACCATCACTATGTAAAGCTGTTACGATTGCTTGAGCTCCACGGTGTCCCTCTAAATGTGTATCCATGAGTAGCTTTTGTCTGTCTTCTGGTGCTGGGGTCATCAAGTCAGCAGGCATCATCATTCTGGATGTAAGAATTGATCCGTTAGAATTGATAATTTGGGAAGTGACAATTGTTTTGATGGTTTTATTATCCCCCTCCAGCGTTTTTTCAGGTTCGAAAAGACGCGACAAAGCATCTGGTAGAATATTTTGAATACCAGGTCGATGGATGATTTTGAAGTTATAATCCAGTATAGTGTCCAGCCAATTGATCATCATAGCGTTAGCTACAGGCTGGGTGTGGAGATAAGTTAAGGCCTTGTGATCAGTGTATAAGGTGAATGGATTACCCCACAAAAATGGATGAAACTTCTTTAGTGCAAATATCACTGCTAATAGCTCACGTTTAGTGGTAGAATAATTCTTTTCAGATGTAGAAAGTGAGCGTGCCATGAAACCGATATATCGAGTCTCATTTTTGATAACTTGGTAAAGAACAGCATCAATTGAATAGTTACTAGCATCAGTAGCAACATAAAAAGGTTGTTCTAGATCTGGATGATGAAGAAGTGGCGCAGAAGACAATAATGCCTTGATCTTTTCAAAAGCTCTTTCTTGTTCAGATGTCCAAAGTTTATCAAGTTTACCTTCGAAACGTAATTTGTCCAAAGGTGCAGTGACTTCAGAAATATTTGGCAAGTATTTTCTAAAATAATTTACCAGTCCTAAAAAGCGTTGAATCTCTTTTCCAGATGCAGGTCTAGGCCAAGTCAAAGCGTTTGTAACTTTACGAGGATCGAGTCGAGACCCTTTGGCATCAACACAGAAACCAAGCAAGTAAACAGTAGACTGCGCAAAATGACACTTGTCTGGGTTAAGGATCAAATTCACTTTAGTTAATCTCTGAATTATGTTTTGCACATGTGTGATGTGTTCCTCATAAGACTTGGAAAATATGATGATATCATCAACAAAAGCCTGTGCATAAGGTAAATCACGTAACACTATATTAATCACTCGTTGATAACGGGAAGCAATATGTTTCAAACCAAATGGACAACCTCTAAATTGGTATTGTTGACCTTCAAAAGTGAATGTGGTCTTAATACGATCAGGCTCATAGATTTGGAATCGATGAAATGCTTGTCGAAGGTCAAGAGTGGTAAAAATAGTTGATCCTTGTAATCGATCGAAAATCTCTTCAATCTTTGGAATAGGATGTCTATCATTTGACACAAGAATAGAATTTAATAAGCGAGGATCGAGACAGGGTCGATGTCCTGTGAGATTACCAAGCAAGTCTTTCTTAGGTGCCAATGTTAAAGGAGAATTCCAATCTGAATTAGGTGATGCACGTTCAATAACTTCGTCCTTTAACCAAGTATCAATACATTCACGCATGATTGGTAGTAGTTTAAAAGGAGTACGATATGGTGCACGGTAAGCAGTTTTTCCTTTAACAGTTTCTAAACGTATAACTGACTCTGGTACAGTACAAAATGAATTCTTGGGTATTAAGGCATTTTGATCAACAAATGGTTTAACAGCATTATGAAAATGAGCTTGTTGCTCAGGTGTACCGAAAGGAGCTTTGTTAGGTTCAGGTGTATCATCCGTAATCTCTTTGTCAATAACTGGTGCAAGATTAGGATGTCTGATAGCTAAGTTGGTAACAAGAATGTTTAACTTGTGCATCAGATCTAATCCTATTACAACTTCAGTATCCAAGGAAAGAGGAAGGACTTCAAAAGAATGGGATGTATGAATAAGATTTTTATCATTATCACCGTAAATAACACTTAATGGAAATTTGGTTGTACCGAAACGTTTACTAACATTATCACTTGTAGCAAGTATAACGGAACCAGATACATTTCTATCAACTGCAATATTATATTTATTAACAAAATTTGTGTCTATCGAGCTAAAAGAGGAACCACTATCAACCAGGGCCATAGTTGTTTTGCCAAGTATTAAAATAAGAGACAAAAACTAAAAAGACAATAGTTGTGAAACTAAAGATTATATGTTGCTTTATTAATAAAAACATTTGAGGCTATTTATACTTTTTGGATGTCTGGATCTTTACCGCTATTTCAATTGATCGGTTAAAAGAATAATGTGGGAAGGATGGGAAGATAAAGGAAAGATAGTAGATAATCAATAGCCGCTGTCTTCTTGACGAATCAAGGGACAATGAAGTAGATAAATTATTGATCTAACGATAATTATCGAATAAAATTGGATTGAACTGCCGTTGTTATAATCAGGTTCCGATATAGTCGTGGGAACACCGATAGAGACAACAGGGCAAAGTTGGCTATTGCGGAGATCTCTCGTTTATCCATGAATGTTCACTTTACTAGTTGTGTGGATACAACAATAGTGTTCACATTTTCTATAGTGATAGGTACAATTAAAGAATGGTTAGTACTTTTAAATACTTCATTCTGTTTTGTTAATTTCTTACAATCATAGTTCACTGGATAACCCTCGTCATCTACGTCCATCAAGTTGCTATCACCACTAAACACCTTGAAAGATGCCTGTTGCGGTCTAGCTTGAGGAGTGATGGTGAGGTTAGGCTTGTTACCATTGGATCTTGAAGTATCCAAGCGAACAGAACGGATGGCCTTAGTTGGACCGTGATAGGGCTTGTCTCGTGGACAGTTAGCCGCATGTTCCCTGGACCATGGAACATTACCAGAGCAACGATAGCACCTTTTGGCAACAGATACAATGGACATTGACGAGTTATTTGTAGCGGACGAAGGGTTCACCAAAGGAGGGCTTCTGTTCAACAAATCCTTGTACTTGTTGCACTTATCTGTAGGATGATTGGCCGGGCCATGGATAGCACAATGGAATTTGTTTTTGATGTTGCCAGGAGAAGAGGACTTCTTAGTTATACCCTGTAAGTTGCTCAACAAATGTGAGTTCCTAGGGTTGTACTTAGATGCCTCTGTTCCATTTGATGAGAGAGACAAAGATGAAGACTTGATGGGGACAGAAGCTTGTCGAGGTGATGGGCTAACCTCGGAACACAAGTTGGATGACAATACCATCCTGGCTTTGGCAGCGACTTTTGCGACAGAG
This sequence comes from Rhizopus arrhizus, assembly GCA_024220505.1. Taxonomy (NCBI): domain Eukaryota; kingdom Fungi; phylum Mucoromycota; class Mucoromycetes; order Mucorales; family Rhizopodaceae; genus Rhizopus; species Rhizopus arrhizus. The sequence continues at coordinate 1,725,136 of JAKZZE010000011.1, forward strand.
TCTTGCTGGTCTCTTCCTAGGTTCAACAAGGAGCGAGAGGCCTCTTGACGCAAAAATGCTGGTAAAGCTCGCTTGTATATGGTGGCAGTCTTGATGTCATCGTCCCATTTGGCTGCTCTACGGATTCTTTGGAATCGATCAGTGAAGGCTTCTATGTGTTGTATCCACACAACTAGTAAAGTGAACATTCATGGATAAACGAGAGATCTCCGCAATAGCCAACTCTGCCCTGTTGTCCCTATCGGCGTTCCCACGACTATATCGGAACCTGATTATAACAACGGCAGTTCAATCCAATTTTATTCGATAATTATCGTTAGATCAATAATTTATCTACTTCATTGTCCCTTGATTCGTCAAGAAGACAGCGGCTATTGATTATCTACTATCTTTCCTTTATCTTCCCATCCTTCCCACATTATTCTTTTAACCGATCAATTGAAATAGCGGTAAAGATCCAGACATCCAAAAAGTATAAATAGCCTCAAATGTTTTTATTAATAAAGCAACATATAATCTTTAGTTTCACAACTATTGTCTTTTTTAGTTTTTGTCTCTTATTTTAATACTTGGCAAAACATTTTTTTTGTGAATTCTTTATTGACTTTATTTTAAAACAACCCTTTTTTATTATTACTACCTACCTTACCAATATGTCAAACACAAATGACTTCAACTCTGCTGCTGCTGGTTCTTCCAGTAGTAATGCCAAAACTTATCCTGATAACGCTCGTCGTATGTCAGATGTTTCTACTTTATCTTCAGAGGCAGAGTCCTCTGGAATGACCACTTCCGCAGTTTCTTCTGGTTCTCTTGAGCCTAGAATCGCAGCCCCATCCATCCACTCTTCCATTGAGGAGTTGGATTCCACCATCATCGGTGCCACCCAAGTTATTCTTAACTTGTCTGTTCGTCTCCTTTCTACGACTCCTGAGTCAGAGGAAGACAACATGGTGCGCGCTAAGTACGAAGCCTGCTCTAAGGATCTGGAGAGACTAGTTCATACTAGAGACCTCCTCCAGCGAGCCATGAACCATGCTGTTCCCACCGCTTGGACTGGTTCACCTAAGGTTGCGCCTGCAGCCTTGAATGTTGTACCTCCAAACCTACCCCTCATGCAGTGGAAGGGTGCGGTCTTTGACCCATCTGCCCCTGTCTCTGTGGATGTCAAGCACTGCTTGAAAAAATTTCAGGACGTAATGTTCGCACATGGTCTTGACCTTGATCAGCACTGGCTTCGTCTTCTCCCTCCTTGCTTGTCATCGAGTCAACGTACTTGGCTTGATGAGTACCAAGAAAAAGAGGATGTCCATACGTGGAGTCAGTTCAAAAAGGCTTTTACTAGCCATTATGGTGTTGGTTCGGCTGAAGAAAAAGCCACATCTACAACGGAGTTGTTACGCATCTCCATGACTGCTGCTGAAACTGTTGACCAATATGTTGAACGTTTCAACAACCTCCGTCGCTTGGCACAAATCCAAGATCGCTGTGTCTTGACTCGTTGTTTTTTGATCGGTCTTCAGGCCGACATCTACAAGAAGGTGGTCGTGTCCTTAGCCAATTGTACGGACGCGGAAAAAGAATCGGTCGACTACGTTGTCAAGTTGGCCAAGACTTTGTACCATTCGCTGTACAAAGTTCGTAAAGTGGCTAACGCTGCTCACACTTCTGCTGGCCCTTCGATGGTCAATGACTCTTCTTCTTCTGGTCGAAAGAAATCTTCTGCTTTTGTCTCTGGTTCTGCTGTTCGTTCTGCACCTTATCCGCAGGCTTCTAGGAAGTATTGCAGATTCCACAAGACTACCACCCATAGCAATGATGAATGTCGTGCTATGAAGAAAGCTTCCTCTTCTTCTCCTTCTTCGGGTTCTACCCAAGTTGATGTCTCCTCTGGTTCTGCTGCCTCCCAGTGGAATCCAAGAAACCAACCTTCCGGTTTGGGACGTCCGTGCCGCTCTTGTGGTGCTGACAACTGGCGTCCTGGTCACCGATGCAAAGGAAAGGGTCGTTCAACCGGTTCCTTGGCTGACGATTCTGCCGGATCTTCTCACATGTTTCGAGCAATGAGTCGATCCCCTGCTTCTTCCTTGTCTTCCGTTGCCTCTTCTGGTAACGATGTTTCTGTTTCTGTTGGCTCTTCTGCCACTGCTGCTTCGAGTAGTAGTGATGCTTCTCCCGGTCGCAAGACTGATGCTGCTGGTCCCGTTGTTCCTGTTCCCGATTCGTCGGATGATATGGACATTGATGTTGCGGAAGCCCTTACTGTGGCTGAAGCTGCTCAGGCCTGTAAGTACATTACACATCACATCTTTTCTAAAGCGCCTTCAAACACTAATACGCTTTATGTTCCTATTATTATAGAGCACATCAAAACATGGGCCATGATTGATACCGGTTCGTCTTTTTCGTGTGTGTCTCCTTCGTTCTGTTCGGCACTTGGTTTAGTTCCAACACCTAATCCAGGATCGATCAAGTTAGGACATAATAGTTCAAGTACTGTAAGCCGGTTAGGCATAATAAATCTTACTGTTTATTATAACCAAATCCGTTTGTCATATGAATTTGAAGTGTTTGATTTTAGCAGTGATGTTCCCATTTGTTTAGGACTTGACATTTTGCCTAAACTAAGAATAGGTTTAACAGGATTAGCCACTTCTTGGTTAAATTCTAATATTCCTAAAATACCTGATCCAGTTAACCCTGATGATTATAAGCCAAATGAAACTCCTGTTGGCACTATGCAGGAAAGACAACGTTTGATGAGCACTATTCAACCTTTGTTAGATGCTAATACGAGTATCCCCATGTCTTCTCATTGTAATTTACCTGGTGCTATCATCACTCTTGATACTGAACCCAATGCCTTTGCTTATCGAAGACAACCCGATATTGCTATTGCTAATAGAAAGATCATGGAAGACCAAATTCAAACTTGGTTGGATGATTGTGTCATTGAACCTGCTCCTTCCAATACTCGCTTCAATAACCCTATTTTTCTTGTTGGAAAAAAGGATGTCAACGGATTATACACTAAGAAAAGAGCAGTTATTGATCCACGTCTGCTTAACCAACTTGTAAAGAATGTTGATAGAATGCCTTTACCTCTAATCAGCGATCTTCATCAACGTATGGGTTCTGCTACTATATTCACTACCTTCGACATACGAGCATGCTTTCATCGTTTTCTTATCCAAGAATCTGATAGACCCAAAACCGCATTTACTCATCCATTTACTGGTATGCAGTATCAATTTCGTCATTGTCCTTTTGGCTTGACAAGTACCGGTAACATTGTACAGCGTGTTCTTACAAATTTGTTCGCAGATCTTCCTTACACTGCACTCTATATTGATGATCTATGTGTCTTCAGCTCTGGTGACATGAATCAACATATTGAGTATGTCCGTGAAGTGTTGAAACGTCTTACTGCTGCAAATTTAATCATTAATGTTGAAAAGACGCATTTTGCACAAAGTTGTGTAAATATTCTCGGATGGACTATTGGTAACAATGGTTCTCTAATCCCTGATCAACGTAAACTGACAAATATACATTCTTGGCCCACACCTAAAACTGGTAGACAAGTCATGAGTTTTCTTGGGTTTGCAAACTATTTCCGTAATAGTTTACCAATGTTTTCTCGCTTGACTGCACCACTTGACCGGTTGCGATCTCTTAATTCTTTAAAAGGAATTTGGAATGAAACCCATGAATGCAGTTTTCGTAACATTAAGGATGCCTTAGTGAATGCCCCAGTTATTCACATTCCTGACCTTAAGTACCCATTCTACGTTGCAACAGATGCTAGTGCTTATGGTATTGGCGGTGTCGTTTATCAAGTCATCGACCAAGACATTAAGTATAACGCCTTTGCTGCAAGATCTCTTTCCCCTACCGAACGTCGTTATCATACAAACAAACGAGAGTTGTTAGCGATTGTATTCATGTTTGAGAGATATAATAAATGGTTATACAACCGTCATTTTACCTTGACAACTGATCATAAAGCCTTGATTTATATCAAGAAGCAAGTTGTTCCAAATGCTGCCATGCTTGTTTGGTTTGAAACAATTTTCGAATATTCATTTGATATTGTTCATTGTCCTGGCATTAAGAATATTATCCCAGACGCACTTAGTCGTTTATTCCCAGATGACAATAAACTGGAGGGGGGTAACAATGTCAACAATGTTGCCATCTACAATATCCGTGGTAAAGAAAAAGAAAAAAGAAAACCAACTTTTAAAGAAAAATCTAAAAGTTATGAAACACAAACATATGCAGTCACTTCTGCAACACCATTATCATTATCAAAACCCTTATTGCATCGCGCTTTGCAATATGAAGATTATATCACACCTCCTCCTGAGGAAAGAAAAGATATAATATTGAAGGCTCACTTATTAGGTCATTACGGAATTAAAGCCATAGAACAAACCATTCATGGTGATAATCTCCATTGGACTAATTTACGTCAAGATATTCAGGATGTCATATCCAAGTGTCATGAATGCAAAATGTTTAACATTGCCAAAACAGGTTATCATCCCCCTAGAAGTATCCTACCTGACGGACCTCTAGATCATTGGGTTATGGACCTCGGCACTTTTAATATAACATCTACGAGCGGAAATAATTTCCTTCTTGTCATGGTTGATTTATTTTCTCGCTTTACTATCTTGAAAGCCATTCCTGATAAACAAGCTCTTACTATTGCCAAACAGCTTGTTGATATCTTCTGTACTTTCGGCTGGCCTAAGGTCATCGCTAGTGATAACGGAAAAGAGTTTACTGCTACCATCGTTACTGAACTTATTAATAACAGTGGTATCGATAAGAGAGTGTCTAACCCTTTTAATCCCCTTGGTAACTCAGTCAATGAAGCATTTGTAGGAATTGCTAAAAAGACTATCGTTAAACAGTTACAAGGAAGAAAAGAAGATTGGGATCTATATGTACCTGCAACCCAATATGCTATGAATCTGAAATATTCCAGACTTCATAAGAGTAGACCATACACAGTAATCTTCAATAAAGTACCAAATGATATGAAAGATTATTCTCATATTAAACCCACTCTTAGAAGTGATGCTGTAGATTCTAAAGCAATAGAAAACAGACTTAAATATGCTACCGAAGTTGTTATCCCTGCTCTGGCTAAACGCATTAAGGAAACTCAGGATGTAGACAATGCATATTTTATGAAAACAAACAAAATCGTTCATACACCGTTTCCACTCCATAGTGAAGTCATGATTAAAAATGTGAACAAGGAAAACAAAACTGATCCGCATTATGAAGGACCTTTTTACATAAGTGGAATGACAACTAATGGCAGTTACATATTAGTTGATAAACAAAATAACCTCTTATCAAGAGATGTACCCACTTCACACTTAAAACTTATTGCATTACCCAGTAATAAAAGTGCAGAATCAATCGATGGCCAACCTTATGAGATTCAAGCAATTATACAACACAAAGGAACTCCAGGTAATTACCAGTATCTTGTTCATTGGAAAGGATACGATGATCCTACAGATTACACTTGGGAACCTACTTCTAGCTTCGATGATCGATCTTCAATTGAAACATATTGGGCTCGTCGTCAAGCAGGTAACAATACTGCTGTCTCAAAGAAAGCAAGACTACCTAAACGTACCGTTCCTACTCGTGATCATCACAGTAGAAGCAAGAGATCAAGACGTTAAATTGTCTAAGTAGTTAACCGTCTTTTTCCCTAAGACAATTTTTCCTAAAGAAGGTTTTTTTTACTATCAGGTTTTTATGACAACTTACTACTACGATCTATCCTCAATTATACTATGTCTATTTATCTACCCTATGATCATTACCGCACTTATTGTGTATGACCTTTGCTCATTTCTGAATCTTCACTTTTCCTTTTTACCGTTTGCTTCAAACTAGAAGGGGGCAATGTTGTATCCACACAACTAGTAAAGTGAACATCCATGGATAAACGAGAGATCTCCGCAATAGCCAACTCTGCCCTGTTGTCCCTATCGGCGTTCCCACGACTATATCGGAACCTGATTATAACAACGGCAGTTCAATCCAATTTTATTCGATAATTATCGTTAGATCAATAATTTATCTACTTCATTGTCCCTTGATTCGTCAAGAAGACAGCGGCTATTGATTATCTACTATCTTTCCTTTATCTTCCCATCCTTCCCACATTATTCTTTTAACCGATCAATTGAAATAGCGGTAAAGATCCAGACATCCAAAAAGTATAAATAGCCTCAAATGTTTTTATTAATAAAGCAACATATAATCTTTAGTTTCACAACTATTGTCTTTTTTAGTTTTTGTCTCTTATTTTAATACTTGGCAAAACACTATGGATTCTGCTGCAGCCATTTTAAGAGATAACAGCTGATCCATATACTCTAACTCTTGAGCTACGTCCTGTGCAGCGTATGTTTTGACTATGATCTTTCTGACTTCAGACCAAACCAAGTTGCGACCTTTGAGTACTTCATTGAACCAAGATCGCTGATCTCTGTTCATTTTGATAGGAACCAAACGAGACCAGCTAGAATCTATGGATAGACCATTTGATTCAACGATCAGAGCAAAGGTATCGAGCAAATCTTCTACAGAATCATGTGCTTCCGCTTCTTTTCTCCAAATATTACCCTGCCACTGCCAGATTGGAAGGTCAGGTGGGATGACATGAGAAGAGCGAGGATGAGAAACATTCGTAGCATGGCCAGGACCAAGGATTATATCACCTGTAGGTATGGGAGGTGAAACGCAAAAAGCCTGTGCTTCGTCCAAGAACATAATACAGTTTTTGATGCTGACTGCTTGTTCCTGTAACTTTGAGAGCTGTTCTTGTGAGGCACCAGATACCACAGCCCTAGCAATCTGCTGTCTAAGCTCTTCTAAATTAACCCTCAAACCCATAACAGCGTCAACGGGTTTATCATCATTTGATACCAAGTTTGTTGCCATAAGAGATGGTGTTTCTTCTGCATTGGCCATTTCAGTATCTTCGATAGCTTTTGATGTCTCCTCTATGTTTGTTCTAAACACATCAGTTTCACCATAAGTAAAAGTGTTAGGAGATTGATCTTCGTTAGCCATATTTGCTTTTTGTTATTAGAGGTTCAGAATTCGTTAAAAAAAATGAAGTGTTTTAAGTATTCAAAAATAAGGTAAAGAAGAATTAACGAGACCGAACAATAGTTCTAAAGTCGAATACTTTTATTAAAGAAAGATTTCAAGGCTATTTATATTAGTTGAGCAAGACCTGAGATTAGATGACAAAAATAGTTACGACCGATATGATTTGATATGTATAAGAAAAATTTTATAGACTGATGTTAATAATCAACTGTTGAGATGAAAGTGAAACTTGGCTGTTTAGGGCAGTGATAATTATCAGGTTCTATTCTTATTCAAACTCATTTGTAAAGATTTAGTCCAGAATGATAAGACTGTATCTTATTGACATGTCAAAACATGACACTTTCCTTTATCTTCCCATCCTTCCCACATTATTCTTTTAACCGATCAATTGAAATAGCGGTAAAGATCCAGACATCCAAAAAGTATAAATAGCCTCAAATGTTTTTATTAATAAAGCAATATATAATCTTTAGTTTTACAACTATTGTCTTTTTAGTTTTTGTCTCTTATTTTTAATACTTGGCAAAACACTACCTTTTTCTTAATAACTATTACCATTATACAACAGAAATGTATGCTTTCATGCATAGCATACAGCATGACCGTTAAATTATCAAAGAATTCTCGTCTTTCCTTGTTCGAGTGAGCTGGAGCATACAGTAGCGGACAAAACTGGTGCACAAAAATTAAAATCGACATTGTATCTCCGCCATATATCTGCGACTTTTGTGGCATATACCATCTGAAAGACAGTCCAAAATATACATTATGTTATGTAAACCGGAACTGTACCGGATATCCCCCAGGCATAAGGTCATTTTTAGTGATTTTTTGCATATTTCAATTTTCGCCAAAAATATGGTGCTTGTCTAGCCTTCTTTCAATTTTCCCCATATCTCTCCCGTTTTCTTTCAGATTTCACCGCATATTAGTGAATTTTAGTAGCTCTTAAAAAATATATAAAACCGTAGTTATTTTGTATTTCCCATTGAATCCCCCTTTTGTTTTTACCCTATTCACTATAACAAAGTACTAGCCTTATATGTTTAAGAAAGTAAGCAACTGTAAAAACGAAACTCTGAGATCTCGAATACACTTAGTTCGTACGACAACAGATATTTCTAGAATAACAAGAATCTCTAAATGGACAATCAACAGGAGAAAGAGGGAAGAAAGAAACTTAATGTCTTGTGATCATGAAGGTCTCCCGCTTTTAGTCTGAAAAGTTACTAGCTCAATCACCAACCTAAAGCTTGGACAAGGTCCGTTACACATAGTTTCCGATGCTCAGCACATTTTGAGGGACCTTAAGATACAGTATTAGCAAATTGGCAGTCTGAAGGCACTGTAGGAAGCTAGATTTTGAGTCTGGAAGTAAGGAATCGAAGAATTTCATCAGCTGTATTAGCCGGAAAAAGCGATGAATGTGGTATCACGACAAGCCATTGTATACAATAGAGGGCTGGAAGTCTGCTATCTTTAGCAATGAAACAATTATGAACATTATGGATGCAGATAGTATACACTAATATTGAAAGCAAGTCGAGCAACCTGAGCGATTTTTTCACGGTGATCAAACAATGAAGCATGCTGGCTGCTCTGTTATGTTTTAAGGCTGTATTAGATATTGAGGGCCGGAATATGTGTGTCAAGTATATGATGGTATAATGAACTCATAAATATACACATATATTTCGCTTACTTCATACCACAAAAGCCTAGCGTATAGTGGTCTAAAACGTCGTAATCTCTCGTTTCAGTATGACAATGACAGAAGGCACAAGTCGACGCATGTCACAAACTCAATATTTGATAACCGCGCTTCTGTGCTACAAGTTTAGCCGCCACTTGTTAAGGATACATAAGATTATAGTCACTTTATTTTAGTAAAAGGAATCATATATGATCCTGAATAATATGTTGACATAACTTGGAATCATTTATAACATTATTCCCAACACAGATCAATAAAATACTTTGATTAGATTTTTATATTAAGCTTTATTCATATTAACTTCACATAGTCAAATAAGATGACATGGTTGTAATATAGTTTAGTGATAGTATGAGCATGTTGAATAAGGAATGACGATTACTTACCGGATCATCATTAGTCATGAAAACATTTATCCTGACTGAGATATTATTGTTAACAATGATATCCAATCACGGAACTAAAAGTCTTTATATTCATCCGTACCGTCTCCTTAAATAGTTATATCTGAAACCATCCCAATAGCATAATTGACAATACAAGCTAGGAACAGGCTAAACTAATAATTAGAAATAGTAATCATCTATTCTGTTAAATTGATTATAAATCTGTCCTAATTCTTTATCCGTATCATGTCTATAAATACTCTCACTTTTTACATGTAGAATTTATTTTTGAATCATACAATAGTTATCTTAACTTAATAAAGAGATACCAAGTTCTAACAGTATTTCTTTATCTTTGATTGCTATATTATATTTACCTAAAACTCCCCTTTCCTAAACACCACTAATCCCGGTCTAAGTCCGCTTAAGCATACCAGGTGGCAATTGTTGGCAAAGGTATGATGATACGACACTAGATCAAAAAGGGTCGATGATCTTTGGAAAAGAGTAGTTAAAGAGCCGGGTTCTTTTATTGAAAATGATATACACGCATATTATTAGCATATGCAAAGAAGAACATCTGATGATATCAAGAGATGAGATGATTATATAAAGTCTAAGGTCTTAGCCACTTTTGCGGTTTTTAGAAAATATAAAATTTTATAAATTTAAAGCACGCTTATCGCTCAGTTTTAACAATGTCATGCTTAGAACATACATAAATTACAATGACTAGTATATCCTCCTTCTAGTACAGTTTCATGACTATTGCAATTACCATGAGCAGGTAATGGTAGTTAAAAGCTGAAAAAAAGTTTTGTGCACCAGTTTTGTCCGCTACTGTATATGTTTAATATGTAGAAAGGATCGTAGAAATGTTGCGGATGCTCCACTTTACATAGTTGGAAACGTGTTGAAATGAATGTAGCGGACGTATCAATGGTGGTAATATGAAAGTTGCTGTTGAAAGAAACTATACCAACGTGAGGAGTCCAGTGTGATTCTTTTGATGTATCCATCATTCATAACTCGATATGAAAACAGTATTAATAAGCTACATGTAAAATATATCCAATAGATAGGCTACAGGTTAATTCGGATAATCTTCATTAAGGATAAGATGCTGCGTAATTGCACGGCTAAATTATATTAAATCCAGGGACTAAATCACAGTCAATCGCAGTCAATCATATACGAGTATTCTATGGATAAATGCTTATGATGACAAAGATAACAATGGAAGAACACGTAAGCATTATCTATTTGTCATCAGTTATATCATACTCATTAATTATTAATCTATGACATGAAATATTATCCGTGTATGAAAAGTATAAATAGAGTATCATTTTCTTATTAAATAAAGCAATCTCTTTATCGAGTCTCGTTCTCTCTTGTTCCTTTCTATTCTTGGATAAATCATCTTTGGCTTGAAAATGAATGTCGAGAAATTGTACAGTCCTGCTGTTAACTGCCTAACAAAAATAAAATTTAAGATAATTCCCGCAAAAATAGAGCTAAACTTTTTAAATTTTAATGGAACAGTGCTAAAACAACATATTTTTATTGAACAAATTTTTATAGCACACTAATTAGTAAAATGTGTCGGAATTTGAAAAAAATGAAAAATGACTATAAAATCAATCTGACAGCAAATCTTTAACGCTTTGTATATCCACCTTTAGCCTTGATAACCTCTTCAATTCTTTTTGGCATACTCTCGTAATACTTCTTCATGTCCTCTTTAGTGAATTTGTTCCACTCTGCATCAAATCTATCCCACAATTCATCCATATTTTTGGGCTTGGTGTCATATGCATCTAATTTCAACTTAACATGATGCCAGAGGTGTTCAATTGGGTTTAGGTCGGGACTATTTGCTGGCCAGTCTTGAATATAGTTAATTCCGTTATCTGCAAGCCATTTTTTAGTGAGTTTCGATGTGTGTTTTGTATCTCCGTCCTGTTGAAAGATGACTTCCTCATTGCTGAGACTGAAGTACTCGAGTGTATCCTTATAGGAAGTATCCAAGATATGGGTGTACAGCTCTGATTTCATAGGATACTCAATAATACGGCATGCGTAACCTACTCCTGATGATGTCATACATCCTCAAACCATCATTGAGCCTCCGCCACCTTTTAATTGAGTCTGATAATTATGTGGTCGAAGTGGGTCATCCTTATGTTTCCATGTAATTTGAGCTCCATCTGATCCCCATCTGTTGATTTTGGTTTCGTCGGAGAATATGACCTTGTTCCAGTCCTCTACAGTCCAGTCACGGTGTTTTTTGGCCCATTCCAATCGCTTTTTGTGGTTAGTTCTCTTGATTAAAGGCTTCTTTTTCTTATACAGAGTTTTAAGGCCGAGGGATCTCATTAGTTGTGTCGTAGATGAGTACTGCAATTTGTAACCAAGAGACCACAGATATCTTTGAACATCCTTTGCTGATAATAAGAAGCCTTTTCGGACTTTAAAAGCTATGACTTGCTTTGTAAAATCGGGAACGGTGCTGACTCTACCACCACGGGGTTTGACGCGATCAGGATCAACTTGCTTTTTCATGAGAATAACTAGGGCTCTAGACACTCCAGTGGCTGGTACAATATTTTTAGTACCCTTTCCGGCCTTAATTAATGAAATGACGTTATTGCGTGTGTCGTTGCTGAGTTTATAAGGCATTACAAAGAAGTAGTTGTCAAGTGTAGAAGTAGAGATGTGATGGGGGGAAATGAAGAGAAAAGTGTCGCTTTTTTATACATTTTTAGCTTCTCTACGTCATGATGATACGTTATGTACGTTATCATTGCATCATGTACGCCAAAATAGGGTTTAAAGTACATTTAATCATACTTACATCATTTTCCATTTAACCCAAAATCAATTTTTCTTGATTTAGATCTTTGTGTAACAAGCTAGAATTACATCATTCTTTCTTCTTATACTATGACGTATGGGCTATCTAATGGTTTTTATTTCGTAGTTATGACGTAATTATAGCACTGTGCAGGCCATTTTATGGTTTTGTTAGGCAGTTGACAGTAGGACTGTATAAGTTCAGGAGTCGAAGCATGGGTTTCCTGAAAGCACAAAATGACATATTTTGAAGGCGTAAGTAACGGATATAATCTTTTTGAATTTGTGGTGCATGTGTGTTAAGGATACATAAGATTATAGTCACTTTATTTTAGTAAAAGGAATCGGATATGATCCTAAATAGTATGCTGACATAACTTGGAATCATTTATAACATTATTCCCAACACAGATCAATAGAATACTTTGATTAGATTTTTATATTAAGCTTTATTCATATTAACTTCACATAGTCAAATAAGATGACATGGTTGTAATGTAGTTTATTAATAATATGAGCATGTTGAATAAGGAATGACGATTACTTACCGGATCATCATTAGTCATGAAAACATTTATCCTGACTGAGATATTATTGTTAACAATGATATCCAATCACGGAACTAAGGATCTTTATATCCATTCGTACCGTCTCCTTAAATAGTTATATCTGAAACCATCCCAATAGCATAATTGACAATACAAGCTAGGAACAGGCTAAACTAATAATTAGAAATAGTAATCATCTATTCTGTCAAATTGATTATAAATCTGTCCTAATTCTTTATCCGTATCATGTCTATAAATACTCTCACTTTTTACATGTAGAATTTATTTTTTTAATCTAATCATAGTTATCTTAACTTAATAAAGAGATACCAAGTTCTAACAGTATTTCTTTATCTTTGATTGCTATATTATATTTACCTAAAACTCCCCTATTCTAAACATTTTTTACTGTTAATTACTTGCAATGAATTCTACTACTGGTGAAAACTCTTTCAGCAATGGTGCTGCTCCTAATGGTGATAACATGTCCATCGTTACTGGGTCAATCGATTTGTCGTCCTTTGCTGGTTCCTCTCCTCTAACTAATGATGGAACGTCTATGGTCTTGGATTCCCTTTTGCAACCTTCGTCCTCCACTGGTGAGAGGGAAGAGTTACTGCTGCGCCAAAATCTCTTGCAATTGCGCAGTGAATTTAATGGCTTTTTGGAAGCGTTTACGACGGCTAGGCTTGCTGGTGATGAGGCAGCTGCCGATCAAGCGCTTCAGCAGATGGATCGTACCAAGCGCAGGTTGACTGCCTTGCAAGAGTACAGTTCCATCCTTGGGAAGACCGCTTCGCCTAATGGAAACATTAGTAGCAGAAATGCAGGTCTCACATTGTCTCACAGAGATCTCCCAAAATTCCAATTGGCATCAAGTGTTGTGCGTCCGTTTCCCAATGAAGAGGTATTCGAGTCTGTTGAGCACTTCCTGGCCAGATTTGAGAATATTATTAAAGGTTCCGCTTACCGTGATGTTGAGCAAGTTTGGAAACAATTTTTACCTTTGTGCCTACCTTATAGTGATAATGCATGGGTTGAGACTGATTTGCGTAAATGCAATTCATGGGCTGAAGCAAGAGCTGCATTCAAAGAGCACCATGGTTCAAGTCTGGCCACTCGACATTACACAGATTTGGTCTTTACCATGCAAATGAGTAGCAAAGAGTCTATTGGTGATTATTCCAAAAAGTTTCTTCAAGCTGTGTACAATGCTGGGCTTCCTAGTGATGATCCACGCATTGCTGACCGTTTCCTGGCTTCTTTGACCTTATCGGTGCAAACATTGATAAGAGTAACTGTCGCTAGAGTCGGCAAGAATAAAGCTGATACAAATGAAAAATGGACTGTGGAATATATCACACAAGTTGGTCGCGACATTTTGGGCGATGATAATAAACTGTATGCAGAAGCTACTGCTTTGATTCCTGGAGCCAACAAGAGTGACACAGGGAAGTCTAGATACAGTGAGAATGGTTCTCGAGGTGATGGGTCTTTGTCTGGACACAGAAGACATCAATTCAAAAGAAGAAGCCAGAATATGACCAAGGTCAATAAGCATTACTTTTGCACCCACCATGGTAAAAATAATACACATGATACAATCGATTGTTTTACAACAAAAAGGGTTGAAAAAGCTAGTACGAACAAAAAGTGCTTTAAATGTGGGCAACCCTGGTCTAGAGATCATAAATGCAAAAATAATGATAAAAAAGTATTCGCTGTCACAAGTCGTAAAGATGATAATGGTCCTGACGATGATGTGGTGAAAGACAAAGCGGTCTTGTTGGACCAAGCTACCTCTGAAGTAAATACTATGATGGAAGGATTAAGCTATGACTGTAAGTACCAAACTAAAGAGAGAACACTTGATAAAAAAGAAATTAAAGCCAATGCATTTAATTTACTTACTCCAATTATTATAGAGAACGAAAAGCTCATGGGTCTTGTTGACACTGGAAGCGATACAAGCTTTATTGATATAAACGCTTTCACTAAAAAATTGAAATTAAATAAAATAAACAAAATTAGTGGTTCCTATAATTTCTTATCTCATAATAATGATGTTTCTCGTATTGGTATCACTGATCCTTTGAAATTTAAATATTCAAATGGAATTATGTTTGAACATTCTTTAGAAATTATGAAATTCAATTCAGGATTCGATTTTGATGTTCTACTTGGAACCGATATCTTACCAAAAATGAATATTGGTTTAACAGGTGTAGCGTTCAGATTTAGTAGTGAACATTCACACTCTGATACAGCCGCTGATGAAATTCAACTTTTAGAAAATATAAATGTTGACCAAGTGAATGAATTTGAACCTGATAATTCGCCTGCCGGAACAGCCGAGCAAAGAGCAAATTTCTTTGATATGATCAAAGATGTTTTAAAAAAGAACCAGAGTATTCCAGTGACATCGTCATGTCCCATGCCTGAGTCAGTTATTCATTTACCAACAAAAGAAGGTGCCACGGCTTATAGACGGCAATATCCAATTCCGCACGCTCTAAGACCTGTTTTAGATAAGCAAATTGAAGAATGGTTAAAAACGGGAACTATAATAAAGTCCAAAGTTAATACATCTTTCAATAGTCCACTCCTTTTAGTTCCAAAGAGAAACAAAGCAGGCGAGATAGTGAATCATCGCGTATGCTTGGATGTGAGATTACTTAATAATATACTACCTCCTACTTTCAATTATCCTGTCCCTTTGATCAGAGATATTTTTGATAATTTGAGTGGTAAAAAAGTATTTTCTACTATAGACCTATCTAATGCATATCACAGATTTAAAGTTGCACCTGAAGATGTTCATAAATTAACGTTCACACATGATAATGCTCAATACTCATTCATAAAAGGATGTTTTGGAGTAAAGATGTTGACATCACAATTTCAAAAATGCCTTGCTATTCTCTTTGATGGGATGTCTTGTGTTCAGAATTTTGTAGATGATTGTATTGTAGCCAGCGATAGCTTTGAGCAACATGCAGAAGATGTGAAATTAGTATTAGAGAAATTGACATCTGTGAATTTGATTGTAAATCCAGATAAATGTGTATGGTTTCAACATTCAGTCAGACTCTTGGGTTTTGTAGTAAATACTACTGGCACTAAGGTAGATCGCAATAAGTTGACCAATGTTCAAAACTGGCCAATCCCAAATCAGAGTCATAAACATGTACAACAGTTTATGGGCTTGATTAATTACTTTAGGGATTATGTTCCAATGATTTCACGAGTTGCTGAACCAATCACAAGATTGAGTAATGCTGTGAATATTAGAGAGCTATGGACTGATGAACAAACGAACAGTTTCAATGCATTAAAAGACATACTACAATCAAACCTTGTACTTCATTATCCAGACTTAAGTAAGAAGTTTTTTGTGGCAACTGATGCATCCCTATATGGCGTCGCAGCTGTCCTATATCAAAAGGATGAATTACAGCGTGACAAATATATAAGCTTCGTATCCTCCTCTTTGACACCATCTCAAAGGCGATGGAGTACCACTAAAAGGGAATTATATGCAATCATTTTAGCACTCAAAAAATATAGAAAATTCTTATGGGGAAGACACTTTACTATTTATAGTGACCATAAAGCGTTAGTCTACTTGCACACACAGAAAATAGCTAATCCTATGATGATTGGTTGGATGGAAACACTTCTCGATTTTGATTTTGATGTTGTCCATATCCCTGGTGTTTTAAATAAGCTCCCTGATCAATTAAGTCGTTTGTATCCTCCTTTAGAAGATGATAACAAACTGGTGGAGGATGGTATTTATAAGAAAAACAAAAATAATCTTAAAATTAAAAAAGTTGTTGTAAAAAGAAAGAAGTATTGCAGAGACAAATCAATTAATGTACTCGCTACTCGATTAATAGAAAATAAAAATGAACTGACTGATTATCTAACTCCTCCTGAAGAAGAGAGAGATGCCATATTAAGAGAAACACACTCATATGGTCATTATGGTTACCAAGCTATCGTACGTGATATTCACAGTCGAGGTATGCATTGGACCAATATATATGATGAAGCAAAAAACATTGTTAGTTCATGCAGTGAATGTCAGAAGCACAACATAAATAAGAGAGGCTATCATCCATTGACCAATGTTGTAGCTCATAGGCCATTTGATCATATTGCTATAGATCTTGCTGGACCACTTCCTGCTACTGGAGATGATTATATATATTTATTGGTTCTAACTGATATATGTACCAAGTACATTGTGATTAGACCGTTAAAAAATAAACAATCCGATACAGTCGCAAAAGAACTGATAAGTATCTTTGGAGACTATGGATTTCCACGTATCATCCAGAGCGATAATGGAACAGAATTCAGAAATTCACTGATGAGTCATATTTCAAAGAACCTTGGTATAGATCGTAGATATTCTACTGCGTATCATCCACAAGGTAATGGTAGTGCTGAAGCTAGTGTTAAAATTGCGATGAACACATTGAGAAAGATGATTAAATCCAACGGTAGAGATTGGAATCATTATCTTCCAATTGTGCAGCTCTGTATAAATAGATATATAAAAAATAAAACACTTAGCTCTCCTTTTTCATTAATGTATGCTCGCAGAGTTAATATGCCTGACGACTACGCAAATAAAAAGTATCCAATCCCCAATGATTTGATGACAGTTAAAGAATTAGAAGAACGTATCAAACATATGGAGGAAATCGTATTCCCAGCTATATTAGAAAGAACTCAAAAGATTAATGAGGAATACAGTAAGAGATACAATAATAAAAACATTATGGTTGACATCCCTGTTGGATCGCATGTTATGGTGAGACTAGAAAATAGGACGAGTAAACTTGCTCCATTATATAAAGGTCCCTATACAGTGGTTCGAAAGAACAGAGGAGGTTCATATGAACTGAAAGATGAGCAGAATGAGTTATTACATCGTAACTACACGCCATCTGAATTAAAAGTTGTCAACATGGATGAGTCAAATATCGAAAATGAATATTACGAAGTTGAAGACATTCGTGACCATCGTGGACCAATCGGTCATCGAGAGTTTTTAGTTAAATGGGTCGGTTACGGTGAACGTGCAAACACATGGCAAAAGGCTAGTGATTTTACAGACCCAACTATCATAGAGAAATATTGGGATAAACAAGACGAACTGAAAAAGTTGGAACATGAGAGAGCTGAACAAATTGTGAAAAAAGCATCATCCAATTCCAAATATAATAAGTCCAATAGAAATTCCACACCTAAAGTGAGTGATGAGAAAAAAGTACACTCTGTTGAGACAAAGAAAAGAACTCTTCCTACAAAACTTAGCAGAGAAGAAAGATTATTAAAGAGAAGGCTTAACAAGGAGAAAAAATAATAAAAAAGAAAAAAGAAAAACGGACAAAGATAGTCACGGTAAATTACCCCGCAATTTAGCATGAAAATGATCTACCAAATTGATTAGACATTTCATAACGCATACCTATTCACTTTTATGCCGAATCAACAAGGTGTTGTTGAATCTGGTGGAGGATAATGTTAAGGATACATAAGATTATAGTCACTTTATTTTAGTAAAAGGAATCGGATATGATCCTAAATAGTATGCTGACATAACTTGGAATCATTTATAACATTATTCCCAACACAGATCAATAGAATACTTTGATTAGATTTTTATATTAAGCTTTATTCATATTAACTTCACATAGTCAAATAAGATGACATGGTTGTAATGTAGTTTATTAATAATATGAGCATGTTGAATAAGGAATGACGATTACTTACCGGATCATCATTAGTCATGAAAACATTTATCCTGACTGAGATATTATTGTTAACAATGATATCCAATCACGGAACTAAGGATCTTTATATCCATTCGTACCGTCTCCTTAAATAGTTATATCTGAAACCATCCCAATAGCATAATTGACAATACAAGCTAGGAACAGGCTAAACTAATAATTAGAAATAGTAATCATCTATTCTGTCAAATTGATTATAAATCTGTCCTAATTCTTTATCCGTATCATGTCTATAAATACTCTCACTTTTTACATGTAGAATTTATTTTTTTAATCTAATCATAGTTATCTTAACTTAATAAAGAGATACCAAGTTCTAACAGTATTTCTTTATCTTTGATTGCTATATTATATTTACCTAAAACTCCCCTATTCTAAACAATGTGTTTTGATTAGGCTATTAGTATTTAGCGAGTCATATTGACATAGGATGTTATTCTTCATATTATTATTGTGGGGATTTAATCGAAGAGCGCATTCGCCCTTCTGGGGATGATCCCCGTTGTTCACTATTAAGGTCGTCCGTTGTCCATTCAATTGTTGTTAATACTTTGTTTGTTGTATAACTTGATGTGTCAGTCAATTCATTGGGTTCTAATCTGTTATTAATATTGTGTGTTTGTAAAGCTGGCTTTCCAAGGTCTTGTTTGAGTTGACTGAGTTCTTCATTGTCAATCCTATCATCACTTGTTCCTTCTGAGGTGATGGACATACAGTGGGTGGACTAATTGTCCCAGTGTTTCAACATTTTTTACTTTTGACACTGTAACTCGACCAATTCTTAGGCTATGTGACTAGTTTTATGCTCATTAGAAAGGTCGCACTTTGTGCTACATAATATCAAAGAGCCATAGTTCGGAGATTACATAGTCTGAGTTAATCAGCAATAGAAAAAAACACCGCACTGGGACAATTTTTCCGCTTGAACATAAATTTTATTTAATAACGGGTATGTCCCCCTTTAGCATTAATAAGTGCTTTACAACGATCCGGCATGCTATCTATATATCTTCTACAGTCATCCACTGTAAAAGTATTCCATTCTTTTTCTATTTTTTCCCATAACTCATGTACTCCTTTAGTCTTAGTGTCATATACACTCAGCTTGAGTTTAAGGTGATGCCATACGTGTTCAATAGGGTTTAAATCGATACTTTGGGCTGGCTAGCTAAAGATATGATCACTCTTGAAGTTATTATGCACAAACCATTGCTTAGCAAGCTTCGAAGTGTGCTTGGGATCCTTATCTTGTTGAAAATAGATGTCCTCAGGATTGTATCCATAGTACTTTAGGCTGTCCATAAGTGTAGTTTCCAAGATATTTACATAATCCACAGCTTTCATAGTTCCGTCATGTATCCAACAAGCATATCCAGGGCCATCATAAGTAATACAACCCCATACCATGACACTTCCTTGGCCGCCTTTAACTGTAAGGTCTAAGTGATGAGGCTGCAATACATCGTCTGGTCGACTCCAGTAATACTTGCAACCGTCTGATCCGAAAACATTGACTTTAGTCTCATCACTAAACACCATACGCCTCCAGTCATCGGTTGTCCAGTCTTTGTGGGCCATAGCCCATGCTAAACGTCGTTCCTTGTGCTGTTTACTGAGCAGAGGCTTCTTCGCTTTGATTTTAGCTCTGAAGTTCATACTTTTAAGGAGCTTCAAGACTCCAGAATAACCAATAGTATATCCCAAACCATTCAGATATTGATGTACTGCTTTGGCTGTCTTGAATTCACCCTTTATTACTTGTCTACGGATGTATGACTTGGTAGTTTCACCAATAGTTGCTCTTCTACCAGGGGTTGCCTTCATTCGGTTTGGAAAAAACTTGTTCGCATACCTACCTAAAGTTGACTTTTTCAATCCGGGAATGCGTTCCATAACTTGTTCATATGTCATATTACTAGCCAAAAGCATTTGGATTTGTTTCTGAACAGATTTGCTGATAGTAGGAGTCATTTGATGCGGTGTGATATTTAGGGTTTATATATAAAAAAGTACTAAGTCAATCAACAAATATAAAAATAAGTGAGACTCAAAGTAGATTGTCCTTTATTCAAGTTAAAAATATGAGGGTATTTATACTTTTCTACCCACGGCTAAATAATAGTATTCACAGTACATGATTATTGATTATTAATCGATATTAGACGATGCGTTAATTATATGATTGGTATTGTTTAACATCTTTTATCAAGAAGTAATTATTAATCCTGATTCAGGAACTCGTTAGAATATTCTGGAGTGGATCGGGATATGATTTTATTTGACGTGGCATAATACAATGTCCGATATTCCTAATTTGGATGATCATTGTTCGTAGTAATTTACAGTATTACTTTATTATATGTGTAAATACCACATCCCTCCCTGCCAGATTGGGACAATCGTTTATTTATGTACGATTTCTTTTGCTTCGTCTTAAGTCGTTAATATCTGTGGCTTTTCTTTTAGTTTTATTATGGGTCTTGTCTATGTCTTTAGATAATTTATATTTATCATCCTGATTAACTTTGGTGTCTTTATCATAGAGTGATTTAAGTGATTCTGTAGCTTTATGTAAAATTCCCTTTTCATTATTGTGTTGGCTAAATGAAAGATTTACCGTCCACATTTTTGCAAGCCTGTAGCGGAGCTAAAATCAAGCATATAGGCATAAGCTATACATCATTCGAAAGCTCGGACAATTTACTCTCAGATGGTTTAACATTTATGTCCCAAAAAGGCAACTAGCGGACATTATTGAAGCAAGAAAATAGACACTATATGGCCCTGAATTGTATGGTTATCTATGAAAGTTTTATTTGTTTATTTTAAGCAGTGCGGGGCTTTTTCATGGTGGTACGAGAAGTAGGAGTATAATCTTCATCGTATTCGTTTTCGGAATCCTCATCTGAGATGAAAATAATTGGTTCCATTTCCCCTTGATCACTAATGCTATCCTCTAAGACGGTAGTCAGCAAAGAAACCAGTGGACCTTGGTCGGCAATGCCTGCTCTATTGAACGACACTTGCGAAAAGCAAGCAAGCATTGCCTTCCAGTGATTACTGGCATGTTTCCTACGCCATATGAACTCCACTAACTTCCATGGCATCATCGATGCTGTGCGGTGACGACTAGTCACTCCTCGTTTGATACCATTCCAGGTGCCTAGTAGCAGGCTGTTAGCATAGTTTAAGAATTCTACGGTCTACACAAGTACATACCTTCAATAGTATTAGTACAAGCACCTGTCTTCGGATCACGGAACGTTTTTGAGTGATTGACCGTTTCAACAATCAAGTTTCGGCTTGGATCACTGTCAATCCCTTTATAGCCTTTCCAGCAATCTACCATAACATGCGAGCCTGTCATCAATGATTAGGTGCACTGATCATCTAGCATATACATATTCTAATCATTACCATCCTTTACGAATGTATCGATTATTAACTTCAAGGTATTTTGATTGCGGTTAGGTACCGTCAACAAGAACACCTTACGCTCGGGTGTACGCTCTACACCCCCAACAACCCAAACACCATCTACCCTCTTTCCCTTATTATATTTTCGCTTGCCAAACTTACTTTCGTCTATTTCAACGACAATTGGCTGCCCATCACTGTTAACTCCACCTAAGTATAACTTGTTAATCACATACTCTGATGTAAACAAAGCATCACGTACCGACTTGTACATCTTCAATTCGCAGATCTGCCTCCATTATTTGGTATATGTCCTTAATAATGCTGCGGACCGTTGGCAGACTAAGACCAGTCATGGTAGATATTGTTCCATTTGGAACTTGTAATAGAAAGAGGTACACTACCAATAGTGTTTGGTGGATGATGGACTTGCGACCTTGGAAAAAGGAGCCGTCCAGGTAAGAAATACGGCTACGACCGCACGCACAGTTTCTTGAGCCACATCGCCAAAAGAATCCATCCCGGCTTGACTGGTTCAAGCGCATTTCAGAACTTTCTTTACACTTGCGTGTAGAAAAAAAAGCGTCATTTTCCTTTAAATAACTTATACCAGTTGCCTTTAGTTACGTTCCCTCCCATTTAAAAACGAACTTACTTTATGGTACAGTCAGCCGTCATAGTTTTTTCGGCAATATAGGCAAGAGTTAGCATGTTGTTAGCAGCGTTGGAAGACATGAGGTTTTTATGAAATGGAGAAACAGATGAAGGAAAGAAAAAAAAAAAGAAAAAGCATCTCTTTTTATATTTTTTTACAAGCTTTGTTATCATTCCGAGATTAGCCGACAGATACGAAGCATCTCCGCAAAGGAAGCTCGTTTTGCCGTAGTGAGATGACAAAAGTTTTCCCGAAACTCTTGAGGTTTTGAAAAAAAAAATGCTAAGTAACTTAGAGCAAAAGTTATGCAAAAAGTAGATGACGACGTACGAGCACCTACAAGGAGTCGAACCAACGACCTCCACATTTGAAAGCTATCGACATACAGTAGCGGACAAAACTGGTGCACAAAACTTTTTTTTAGCTTTTATCTACCATTACCTGCTCATGGTAATTGCAATCACTGCAAATAATTGGTGATTTTCAGCGTTATCAGTCATTTGCAGTCATTTCTAACATCAAAATTTCAACGATTTGAACAACATTGAATAAACGAAAAAAATTAAAATGCTCTGTATTGCACCTTTTTGAATTTTGAAAAAAGATTTAGGTGCGAAAAAAATAAAGAAATTTAATAATTTTATTATTTGTTTTGTGGTGTAAGTATTCATAGAGTTATTCATGTTTTAAAAAAGTGTCTTTTTTTTTTCAAATAGTCTCTTTTTGGAAAGCCTGTTCTCCTCTATCGTTGAAAGACCGATATTTTCTTTTTTTTATTTTTGAGGGCAAAATGCGGAAAACAAAAACACATTGTGATTATTTTGATCAAAAGAATACATATTAGGAAGGCAGTCTGTGATCTTTAGCTTAGTTCATTTGAAGCGTGTAACAGAACGTAACAAAATAGTTGCGTTTGGGAAAAAAAAGAAGCTGAAGAATTAGAAGTAAAAAAAAAAAAAGACAAAGTTTAAAAAAAAGACCTAGTAAAAAAAAAAAAAAAAAAAAAAAGAGAGCATAGCAATAAAAAGTTCCTTATTCAAATGAAAACAATAATCTAACAGTAAACACGTTTTATAAAAATACAAATGCTTTTACAATGTAACAAAAGAATATGTGTATATTCTAAAAAGAATAAAAAAAAAGAAGAAGCTTTGTTAACATCTTGTTACAAGACAATTATAATTAATAGATACAAGCACAATTTTTTTGTTTTTCAAGTAAATAGATTGCTTTATTATTTTTTTATGACAAATAATATAAAGAATATATGTTTTTAAGCTTATATTGGTTCATTACTTACTTTATGTTTGCAGATGGGTGTAATTTGCCATTAGCCATTAGCCATTAGCCATTAGAGATGTTAACATTGCCAACTTCCTTTATCAAAAAGGGCTTTTCAACAACAAGCAGTAATATAAGTTTGATATTCTTATAGTTTTATCGTGTTAAAACGAACAACTTTGCTCATGTGGCTCATGTTCGTCATCCGAATGTGACCCATTAGGAATTTCTAATGTAAAAAAAAAAGAACCCGACTTTAGACTTGGTTGTTATTATTATTTTTTTATAAACTTACATATGATCAATACTTGAGCATTCTTTTTTATCTTTTGTACCTTTGACATCTAGTATATTCCATGAAACAAAACAAGGGAGAAAAAAAAAAGATATTGTTTTACTGCTATAATTTGTTAAGATACCGACTTTTTTTTTTATTTCAAGTAAAAATAAAATAAAATAAAATAATAACCTTCCTCCTAAACATATTGCATTCAAGTAATAAAACTTACTCAAGCAATGTATTAGTTATCGTTTGGGATACCATTAAATGTAAACTATATGAAAAGCAACAGTTTTTGATTTCTAATATGGATAGACATTGAATAAGTGTAACATTGGTAAAATAAGGCTACAAAAAAGCACTTTTCTTTTTTTTTTCTTTTTTTTTCTTCTCTTTTTTATAAAAGGTAAGTTCTTAATATTATATATATTCTATTCCAGCTCTAATGGTGCTTTTACTGTAGTAAAGATGTATCGGCTGCTTTCTTTATGGTTTAAATGGTCTTTACAAAGTCTCTTTCCCAGGATTATCATTGCTTCTTCTTTTACTTATTGCTATAAGCTTAGCTAGTTTCTTCTGGGCTATCTAAAGCAAGGTACTATTACTTTTACTGCATACACTCAATAGCTAATAATTATTATAGATGCGTGCTGCTTTTTTAGTCTTTTGTATACGCTTAGCTAGTTTTCTTCCCATGGTCTATCTAAAGAAAGGTACTATTACTTTTACTACATATACACGATAGCTAATAATTGTTATAGACGAATGCTGCTTTGCTTTGGCCTCTTCTGTCTCTTTTCTGTCTTTTTTTTGGTTCTTAGTAATGATGTCTTTTCTTTTGCTTTGATTGCCCAAGTCCTTGAATCCTTGAATCCTTGTGTCTCTGAATCCTTGAGCTTGGCTTTTTTTTTTTTTTTTTTTTTTCTTTTTTTTCTTTTGAGAACTTTTTGAGTTCCACGAGACTAGTTGATGTATTTTTAGATTAGATGCTGCTATTCTGGTGACATTAGGTAAGTCAAGTAAACTGCTAAAACGCTACAAGCAAAGAAATACTATGTATTGTTATTATTATTTTATTCAAATAAAAAAAAAGCTATTTTTTATAAACAAAATCCCTATTTTTTTGTATATATAAAGCAATATTTATTGCAATATGAATGGTCAATAAAGAAGTATATAAGCTATATAAGTGGTCAATAAAGAAGTATATAAAGCAATATGAGTGGTTCATAAAGAAATATATAAGGCAATATGGGTGGTCAATAAAGAAGTATATAAGGCAATAGGAGTGGTCAATAAAGAAGTATATAAGGCAATAGGAGTGTTCGATGAAGAAGTATATAAGGCAATATGAGCGGTCGATAAAAGAACAAAAAGACATATAAAGTAATGTTTTAAAACGTATCATTCGTTGCTCAAACGTTGACTAGTATTAATTGAAACGTAAAAAATGCTTTGGTAAAAGAACACTAAACGACCTCCTCTTGCTTGCGTAAAAGTTATTTAACGATTACTGCTCTGCCTCGAAAATCGTTTAAAAGAGCAATAAAATTCCGTGGAGTTGCGTTAAACTTCGCGTTGTTGCGCTCATTTATGCTAAAAAACTACGTTTAATATCTCCAATTATTTGCAGTGAATAGTCATGAAACTGTACTAGAAGGAGGATATACTAGTCATTGTAATTTATGTATGTTCTAAGCATGACATTGTTAAAACTGAGCGATAAGCGTGCTTTAAATTTATAAAATTTTATATTTTCTAAAAACCGCAAAAGTGGCTAAAATCTTAGACTTTATATAATCATCTCATCTCTTGATATTATCGGATATTCTTCTTTGCATATGCTAATAATATGCGTGTATATCATTTTCAGTAAAAGAACCCGGCTCTTTAACTATTCTTTTCCAAAGATCATCGACCCTTTTTGATCTAGTGTCGTATCATCATACCTTTGCCATCAATTGCCACCTGGCATGCTTAAGCGGACTTAGGCCGGGATTAGTGGCGGCTAAGCTTGTAGCACAGAAGCGCTGTTATCAAATATTGAGTTTGTGACATGCGTTGACTTGTGCCTTGTGTCATTGTCATACTGAAACGAGAGATTACGACGTTTTAGACCACTATACGCTAGGCTTTTGTGGTATGAAGTAAGCGAAATATATGTGTATACTTATGAGTTCATTATACCATCATATACTTGACACACATATTCCGGTCCTCAATATCTAATACAGCCTTAAAACATAACAGAGCAGCCAGCATGCTTCATTGTTTGATCACCGTGAAAAAATCGCTAAGGTTGCTCGACTTGCTTTCAATATTAGTGTATACTGTCTGCATCCATAATGTTCATATTTGTTTCATTGCTAAAGATAGCAGACTTCCAGCCCTCTATAGTATACAATGGCTTGTCGTGATACCACATTCATCGCTTTTTCCGACTTATACAGCTGATGAAATTCTTCGATTCCTTACTTCCAGACTCAAAATCTAGCTTCCTACTGTGCCTTTAGACTGACAGTCTGCTAACACTGTATCTTAAGGTCCTCAAAATGTGCTGAGCATCGGAAACTATGTGTAACGGACCTTGTCCAAGCTTTAGGTTGGTGATTGAGCTAGTAACTTTTCAGACTAAAAGCGGGAGACCTTCATGATCACAAGACATTAAGTTTCTTTCTTCCCTCTTTCTCCTGTTGATTGTCCATTTAGAGATTCTTGTTACTCTAGGAATATCTGCTGTCGTACGAACTAAGTGTATTCGAGATCTCAGAGTTTCATTTTTACAGTTGCTTATTTTCTTAAACATATAAGGCTAGTACTTTGTTATAGTGAATAGGGTAAAAACAAAAGGGGGGCTCAATGGGAAATACAAAATAAGTACAGTTTTATATATTTTTTATGAGCTACTAGAATTTACTAATCTGCTGTGAAATCTGAAAGCAAACGGGAGAGATTTGGGGAAAATTGAAAGAAGGCTAGACAAGCACTACATTTTTGGCGAAAATTGAAATATGCAAAAAATCACTAAAAATGACCTTATGCCTGAGGGATGTCCGGCACAGTTCCGGTTTACATAACGTAATGTATATTTTAGACTGTCTTTCAGATGGTATATACCACAAAAGTCGCAGACATATGGCGGAGATACAATGTTAATTTTAAGTTTTGTGCACCAGTTTTGTCCGCTACTGTATGTATATCGGTCAGCTCCCTACTCGTAAAGCTCCTGGTGCTGATCACATCAAGGCCGAGATGCTCAAGCCGATCAGTACCGACCTCTCCCACTTGCTGTCTTGGTTCTTTTCCTTGTGCTGTCAATGGTCTTACGTTCCTTCTCTCTGGCGGCATGCTCAAGTCTATCCGATCTTCAAGAAAGGTGATCCTTCGCTGCCGTCCAACTATCGACCCATCTCACTGACCTCGGTTTTCAGGAAGCTCCTTGAGCTTAGTCTTGCTCCATGGCTCGCCTCGGTGTCGCCTCGACTTGATCTGGCTCAAGGTGGCTTTCGTCCTCGTCGCTCAGCTCTGGATCAGGCTCTGTGTCTACATGAGCTAATACAATCATATTACCGTCGCTCACATCGGTTTCCTGTGGTGGCATTCCTGGATATCAAGTCGGCCTACGATACCGTCGACCGGCGTGTTATCTGGGATGCTCTCTCTCATTCTGGTGCGTCAAGTCCGTTCCTGTCTCTCTTGGTCCATCTGTTTGATGATGTCTCAGTGTCTGTCTTGGTATCAAACCATTCTTCTGCTGCTTTCTCTCCTGTCACCGATGTCTTGCAAGGTTCCGTCCTCAGTCCTTACTTGTACTCGGTGTACATCAATACTTTATCTTCCTTAGAAGTAAAGTATATCAAAGTGGTTAAATCGTAAAGTAAAAGAATAAGGGGATATTTATATGATTGTGATTTTTTGTGTTTTTCTATTTTTGAACTTTTTTTGTTTATCTTCAGGGACTGATGTCCCTCCTAGGACTGAGTCACTTCTTCCGCAAAAGTTACACCAACTGCGTCACAGTGTGAGATTGTTAGGCTTTCGGGTTTAAGTAGGTTTGGTATAAGTTTTTGAGACAAAGTTTTGGTAATTGAATAAGGTATCGGACAAAGTAATATCCAAAAAGAGTAGATAATTTGAGTTGTAAGTTCGCTTGAGTAGAGTGACCACCAGATCTTGTTAAGTAGATCAGCCTGAATTGAATAAAAGTAAAATAAAAAGATGAAAGATAAAAGATAAAATAAAAGAGAGATTACAATGAAGTATATGATTCAAGGGATTATTAGTTCTTCCTATTTATAAAATAAAAGAAGTATTTTGTTTCAAAGGAGATTTATTTGGATAAGGTAAGATAATAATAATAATAATAATTCTTGATAAATTGTTGATATTTATATGTTTTTGGTTTTTTTGATTTTGTGATGTTTTCAGATTTTTGTGTTTTCCTTTGAGTTGTGAACTTAGTTGAGTTATTCAATTTCATTGAGTTTATCAAAAATATTGAGGACATGAACTTAGTTCAGGTCCGAACTTTCTTCGTCAAGTGGTACAGTTTGATTAAAAGAATTTCTATTGTCGTCACAACAGCAACACAAATATCCATATATTGTAATTTTTTGTTGCTTCAATGGCTTGTAAGAGTTAACGGTTTTGAAATAGAGTAAAGTTGATGAAATGGATAAAAAAATAAGAGTTGGATAGAGTATTGATATAAGGTTCGCTTGTTATAGTGACTACCAGATCTTATAAAGTAGATCAAACTGTTTTGTTTAAGGTAGAATAAAAAAAATAAAAAGATAAAATAAAAAAAAGGGTTTACAATGAAGTATAATAGCTTCAAGGGACTTCTTGTTCTTGATGTTAAAATAAAATAAGAGATAGTTTACCTCTTTAAAAGAATATTTATTTGATAAAAAGAAAAAGTAAAAATAAAATAAGAGAGAAGTTAGAAGTGAAGTATTTTTTGAGATTATTATTTGGGGTTATCTATATGTTTTTGGATTTTATGATTTTGTTCTGTTTTTGGTATTTTGAATGGTTGTTATAACATAAGAGGCGGTTGTTGTATAGTGTAAGGTGGTTGTTGTAATGTTACTTTATAGGTACTTGTGATTTGAGTATAAGGTTATAGAGTAGATTTGATGTATTTAGTTGTTGTTTGAAGTGTTTCGTAAGAGAAACTTGTTATTCTTGATATAAAGTTTAAGCGAAAGCTTGATATAGGTAGTGACCACCAGATCTTGTTTGTTAAGATGGATAAAAAGTGTGTTGTAAAATAAAAGATAATGTAAAAAGGGGTTCAAAGAGCTCAATGAAGAGTCTGAATATAAGATATAAGTGATTCTTTTATTGATATTGATAAGAATAAGAATAAGAATAAAAAGGATTTGTTGGATATTTATATAAAATTTGTTGCCTTGATTCTCCTTGTTCGATTAATTTTTCCTTTAACCGAAAGTTTTCGGTCTAACGACTCAAGTCATTTTGTTGACTCAAGTCGCCAATACGACTTGCATCGGAAAGGATTTGTACGACCCGATTGCCGTTTTCGTCACAGTAAACTGCAAGGCGTTCGTTATAAACTGCAACGATTTAAATTCCGCCGTTTTATTCTTGTGTGTTACAATAGAATAAAAAGATATGACATGTGAGATGATAAAATTTTTCATTGGTCACTACGAGAGTCGAACTCGTGACCTTGGGCTCGTAAGTACCACGCTCTACCAATTAAGCTAAGCGACCTTAAACTGTGACAAAGTCGGATTTTGGTCGATGATCGCCTTTGATTCCTTTTTGACCACTGCAAATAATGTTGCGCCTTTGACGTAGAATTCTGATATCGGTGACAGTCATAGGTCCACAGATTTTAAAGTTTTTTTTTAAAAAAACATTATATCTTGCTGCATTGGTCATTTTCGAAATATGAAAAAAGATTTAGATGCGAAAAAAATAACGAAATTAAGTAATGTTATTTTTTTCATTGTAAGGTAAATATTCATAAAGTTATTCACGTTTTAAAAAAATGTCTTTTTTTTTACAGATGATCTTTTTTGGAAAGCTTGTTTTCCTCTATCGTTGAAAGACCGATATCTTCTTTTTTTATTTTTGAGGGCAAAATGCGGAAATCAAAAGCACCATGCGATTATTTTGATCAGAAGAATACATATTAGGAAGGCAGTCTGTGCTTTTTAGCTTAGCTCATTAGAAACGTGTAACAGAATGTAACAAAATAGTTGCGTTTGGGAAAAAAAAAAGAAGCTGAAAAATTAAAAGTAAAAAAAAAAGACAAAGTTAAAAAAAAAAGACCTAGTGAAAAAAAAAAAAAAAAAAAAAAAAAAAAGAGCATAGCAATAAAATGTTACTTATTCAAATGAAAACAATAACCTAACAGTAAACATGTTTTATAAAAATACAAATGCTTTTACATTATAACAAAAGAATACGTGTATATTCTAAAAAGAATAAAAAAAAAGAAGCTTTGTTAACATCTTGTTACAAGGCAATTATAATTAATAGATACAAGCACAATTTTTTGTTTTTCAAGTAAATAGATTGCTTTATTTTTTTTTTATGACAGATAACATAATAGAATATATGTTTTTAAGCTTATATTAGTTCATTACTTACTTTATGTTTACACATGGGTGTAATTTGCAATTAGCCATTAGCCATTAGCCATTAGAGATGTTAACATTGCCAACTTCCTTTATCAAAAAGGGCTTTTCAACAACAAGCAGTAATATAAGTTTGATATTCTTATAGTTTTATCGTGTTAAAACGAACAACTTTGCTCATGTGGCTCATGTTCGTCATCCGAATGTGTCCCATTAGGAATTCCTAATGTAAAAAAAAAAAAAAAAAAAAAAAAGAAACCGACATTAGACTTGGTTGTTATTTTTTTTTTTTATAAACTTACATATGGTCAATACTTGAGCTTTTTTTTTATCTTTTGTACCTTTGACATCTAGTGTATTCCATGAAACAAAACAAGGGAGAAAAAAAAAGTTGTTTTTTCTGCCTTATTTCATTGTTTAAGCACCGACTGTTTTTGCAAATTTACTACTCGTTTTTTATCAGGCGCATTTTTTTTTTCCTTCTTTATTTCTTTACAAAATACTAAATTCTTCAAAATGAACAACATCAACAACATTAAAATCGCTTGCACTTGTACCGAATGCAGCATGCATCCCGGTGGATTTAGAAGACTCGCAAAGAGAACTGTTCTTACTCATAAGCGTCTGGACAGATTCAGAGGAAGAGGTTATAGTTTTTATTTTTTCGTATAAACGCACTCGTGTTAATGTAAAAAAAAAAAAAAAAAAAAAATAGAGTCTAGAAGACAAGTAGCCGAAGTCATGCAACAACCAACAGCCGTCCCTGAAAACGAAAGTGAGCATACCACCTTTGAAGGTATATTTTCAGTCGACAAAACATTTTACATTAGAAAGGATTTATTTATTGAACTGTATTTTACAATTTGTTAGACCACATGAATGTTGATGGAGAGGAGGAATTGAGCCACGAAGAACAGCTCAAGCATCTTTTGGTGCTCTACGTGGTTCTTTTTCAAGCAAAGTACCTCTCTGTACAAGCTGGTGAGGAATTGTTGGCCTTTCTCTCTTTCTTTGTTCGTGCTCTTGGCCATGACATGGAGATACCAACAAAGATCTCCACGGCTCGTGTCATGGTCAACTACTCGTCTGCCAGCAGTGGTGTTTCTCGTTTTCTTGTCTGTTCCCTTTGCAGAAGCGTTTACACCACGGGAAGTTTGCATGCCCGACAATGCTCTTATGTCAGGTTTGCAAACAACCCTCACCGCCAAGAACAACCATGTGGTAATCCTCTTTTTGTTGGAAGCACCGTCAAGCCTGCTCTTGAGTACCCTTACAACTCAATTTTGGAAACGTTAAAGAAGTTTTTTGCTCGTCCTGCCTTCGAGTTCCAAATTGAGTAGTGGAGAAGTAGATCGGTGGAAGAGGATGTTCTTTACGACATCTATGATGGTAGAGTTTGGAGTCAGCTTGCCGACTCAAATGCTCAGCCATTTGTCAACAAAGAAAGGTCGTTGATGGTGTCGTTGAATGTGGACTGGTTTCAGCCTAGTGACGGTATGCACTATTCTTGTGGTGGTGTGTACCTCACTATCAACAATCTCCCAAGAAGTTCAAGGATGAAGACTTCCAACGTTATTCTTGTTGGTATGATTCCTGGTCCTGGCGAGCCCACGGATGACCAAATTCAAAACTTCTTGCGGCCAATGGTGGATGAGTTGATTGTCCTGTACGATGGTGTGGTTATACCCACCTATCAATGCCCAAATGGTGTGCTTGTTCGTGTTGCTTTAATGTCAGTCAATTGCGACATACAGTAGCGGACAAAACTGGTGCACAAAACTTAAAATTAACATTGTATCTCCGCCATATGTCTGCGACTTTTGTGGTATATACCATCTGAAAGACAGTCTAAAATATACATTACGTTATGTAAACCGGAACTGTGCCGGACATCCCTCAGGCATAAGGTCATTTTTAGTGATTTTTTGCATATTTCAATTTTCGCCAAAAATGTAGTGCTTGTCTAGCCTTCTTTCAATTTTCCCCAAATCTCTCCCGTTTGCTTTCAGATTTCACAGCAGATTAGTAAATTCTAGTAGCTCTTAAAAATATATAAAACTGTACTTATTTTGTATTTCCCATTGAGCCCCCCCTTTTGTTTTTACCCTATTCACTATAACAAAGTACTAGCCTTATATGTTTAAGAAAATAAGCAACTGTAAAAATGAAACTCTGAGATCTCGAATACACTTAGTTCGTACGACAGCAGATATTCCTAGAGTAACAAGAATCTCTAAATGGACAATCAACAGGAGAAAGAGGGAAGAAAGAAACTTAATGTCTTGTGATCATGAAGGTCTCCCGCTTTTAGTCTGAAAAGTTACTAGCTCAATCACCAACCTAAAGCTTGGACAAGGTCCGCTACACACAGTTCCTGATGCTCAGCACATTTTGAGGACCTTAAGATACAGTGTTAGCAGACTGTCAGTCTAAAGGCACAGTAGGAAGCTAGATTTTGAGTCTGGAAGTAAGGAATCGAAGAATTTCATCAGCTGTATAAGTCGGAAAAAGCGATGAATGTGGTATCACGACAAGCCATTGTATACTATAGAGGGCTGGAAGTCTGCTATCTTTAGCAATGAAACAAATATGAACATTATGGATGCAGACAGTATACACTAATATTGAAAGCAAGTCGAGCAACCTTAGCGATTTTTTCACGGTGATCAAACAATGAAGCATGCTGGCTGCTCTGTTATGTTTTAAGGCTGTATTAGATATTGAGGACCAGAATATGTGTGTCAGGTATACGATGGTATAATGAACTCATAAATATACACATATATTTCGCTTACTTCATACCACAAAAGCCTAGCGTATAGTAGTCTAAAACGTCGTAATCTCTCGTTTCAGTATGACAATGACACAAGGCACAAGTCAACGCATGTCACAAACTCAATATTTGATAACAGCGCTTCTGTGCTACAAGTTTAGCCGCCACTAATCCCGGCCTAAGTCCGCTTAAGCATGCCAGGTGGCAATTGATGGCAAAGGTATGATGATACGACACTAGATCAAAAAGGGTCGATGATCTTTGGAAAAGAATAGTTAAAGAGCCGGGTTCTTTTACTGAAAATGATATACACGCATATTATTAGCATATGCAAAGAAGAACATCCGATGATATCAAGAGATGAGATGATTATATAAATTCTAAGGTCTTAGCCACTTTTGCGGTTTTTAGAAAATATAAAATTTTATAAATTTAAAACACGCTCATCGCTCAGTTTTAACACTGTCATGCTTAGAACATACATAAATTACAATGACTAGTATATCCTCCTTCTAGTACAGTTTCATGACTATTGCAACTACCATGAGCAGGTAATGGTAGTTAAAAGCTGAAAAAAAGTTTTGTGCACCAGTTTTGTCCGCTACTGTACCTGCAGCGCGTAAAGTAGCCGGGTTTATGGGGCAGTCAGCTCATAAGGCTTGTAACAAATGCTCAACTGTCTTTCCTAGAATCAGTACTGGTGTGAATTCATCCAAGCCTGATTTTTCCAACTTTGATGATGAACACTGGATAATGAGGGACAGTATTCAACAAAGACAAGAAGCATTTGACTGGCTGAATGCAACTCACATCACTCAGCAAAGAGCCTTACAGACGAGCACGGGGAGTAAATGGAGTGAGCTCCATAGACTTTGTTATTTTGATGTGGTGAGATTGACAGCTGTGGATCCAATGCACAACTTGTTTCTTGGTACACCAAAAAGAATGATTGAAGTTTGGGAAGGCCGTGGTTTGCTCACTGTAAATGATTTCAAGGCAATGGCTGATGAATCTAGCTCAGTTATCATTCCTTCTCAATACTGCAAGATATCTAGATGTATGTAACAAATATAAAAAACTTTAATTCATGTTCAAGCTAACAATTATTTTTTTTTTAAAAAAAAAAAAGCCAAGATTGAAAGTTGTTTCAGTAACATGAAATCAGACGAGTGGAGAACGTGGTGCGTTGTGCTGTCGCCATTTCTCTTGAAACAGAAACTGGCAAGAGAGCACTTTGACAATTGGATGCTGTACGTTGAAGCGGTGAAATTGGTCACTGGGCCCCTTGTTACAAATGAAGACATAGACATAGCCCATTCACTCTTTAAAAATTTTGGCAAGACTTGTGTTCGACTATATGGAAACTCTATGGCAACACCAAACATGCACATGCATATGCATCTCAAGGAATGCTTTTTGGACTTTAGTCCTTCTTATGCCTTTTGGCTTTATGGTTTCGAACGCCTTAATGGTAACATAAAAAATATAAACATTAATTTTAAGACAGGCTTCGAAACAACCTATGCAATTATGTTTATCCAAAATGTTCATACACAAGACCTCATACACTCATTACATTCATTCATTAACACAACCAACAATGACATGCTCCTATTAGTGAAATCTATAGAAAAGATAGGCGAGGTTACGAGTGATGAGAGTGGTTTAACGCCATTTGACTACTCTCGTTTCATAGACGGGCCTAGTTTATTCAATTCGACGATTACTGGTAGTGAGCCTCTGCCACCAACCTCCTATCCTTTAAAATACAACAAAAAAACACACCTTATATGCCATGAACATTATGAAGCTTTAAAAGCCTATTATATCTACACCTATGCAACTAATACATACATCGATACTACTATACATTCATTTAAAAATATCACTTTGCTTGGACAACTTTATCAGCCAGCAATTAACAATTCCTTTTCATCATCACCTTCATCATTCATTCAGGCCATTGTCGACAATCAACTGCGCATTGGTCAAATTTCATATCTTTTCACACATTCATTTAACAATATGACTCATTACTTTGCATTTGTCAATTGGTACAGCCATGCGACCCAGCATTTCCCCACCTTCGATGGTACTGGCATCCAAGTGTGGAAGAATCAATATGAACCAGTGTCAAGACTTAGCATACTTCCAATTCATCGAATTTATAACCCTGTTGCTGTCAAATCATACATCGATAACCACATCCTCACTCTCTCTCTTCCAAGAAAAATTTATATGTAACAAATATGCAAAACCATTAAATCATTCATTTATCTATCGATATTATTATTATTATTTTTATTTTATTACATATTTTACTAAAGAATCATTCAATAGACTAGCTTTTTTTTTTAACAAATGTTTATTCAATTTGAAAAACGACAACAAAACAAGGAACAAAAAGGAAAGGAAAAAAAAAAAGTGGATGCCTATGGCATTGGGTTGACGGCGGCAAAGGAGGAAGAACCAGAAACAGAAGTTGGAAAGCCAAGAGCAGGGGAAGAAAAAGCCCAGGAAGGGTAATACTCATGGTCGAGCTTATCAGGGAACTCCACCTCAACATTTTCTATTCTTCTTCTAATAGCTGGTGGAGCCCCCTTTTTCTTTAACAAGTCTTTGTGCCCTTTCTGCAGCTCTTTGTGGAATTCCACTACCTGTAGGCAATTAAGGTATATTAGAAAAAGAGGTTTATTGATATGTTATACTTACTCTTTCACTTCTGAATGATGGCCGCTTGACAATAAATGTACGGCCATCTTCATCTTCTGGGCCATCCTCCTCATCAGAGGTCCAAGCAACCGTCAAGATCTTTTCGGCAAATGGGAACCGGGCGTGGTATGCTGCTGCGTTGGCGTTGTAAGCAATCCTCCTGTTAAGGAGTTTCTATCATAAAGTATTGATATAAGTATTATAGGCATTTTATATTATGATTTTTTGAATATCAAGTACTTACTGCATTTACGCGGCTGCGGCAGGCTGACGTTGGTGTCGCCACAGCTTTCCCATTTGCCTTATCCACCATGTAATAGAACTTACTTCTAATCATGGTGAATATCTGCGAATCAGTCAGGCAATTGAAGCGTTGGTGCTTCCTGACTTCATCGCGCAACAGATTTTTTACTTTTCTGTTGGCCTTGTCGGTGATGGACTTGAGCGTATCAAACTTGATGCCACGGCCAACCAAGTATTCACGGTAGTGATCAGCTATGTGATCCTATAATGTAAGTGAAAAAATTAAGAAATAAAGTTACTAAATTGAATTTACTAATTGATACTTTAATTTTAAGCTTACACTACACTGCTTTTTGATCTTGTTGATCTCAGCCACAGAAACATACTGCTGCCCTTGCTGTGGCTGTTGAACTGGATGTTGCTGCTGCTACTGCTGCTGTTGCTGTTGCCACATTTGAGCAAAAAACTGCATTTGGGCAGCCATCATCTCTGGTGTGAAACTAGAGGCTGCTCCAATAGCCTCTGCACCAGTATGGCTACCAAATGTTGCAACAGGAGCGGCCACAGGAGCAGAAACGGGAACAGGAGCAGAAGCGGGAACAGGAGCAGGAGCAGGAGCAGGAGCAGGAGCAGGAGCAGGAGCAGGAGCAGGAGCAGGAGCAGGAGCAGGAGCAGGGAAAAGAGAAGAGGAAGAAGGAACAACAGTGGATGATGATCCAGCGATATTTGAAGAAACTCTTGCCCTTTTTGGGGCATTGCTGGGAACGTTGATGGGTGTAGCGACGCGTCTAGACATTTTTTAAAATAAAGTATAAAGAAGAAGAAAAAAGAAGAATGTGCTACATTGTTTTTATATTCTTCAGTTTATTTTGTACTCTTTTTTTTTTAAAAAAAAACGAAAAAAAAAAACACTATTAGGGTTGAAGATGTTAAATTTAAATAAAGAATAAGTCTAACAATATATAAACAAGCTTTTTGAATATTTTAATAGCTGAACTATGTTAAAAAATGCAGTTGAAACGAGCTTTCATGGTTATTAGAATTTACTGATACTGAATAATTGTAACACTTGTAAAATGAAGCTATAAAAAAAGTACTTTTTTTCCCTTTTTTTTTTCCTTTTTTTTTTAAAAAAAAATCATTTCTGAAAGGTAAGTTCTTAATATTATATATACTATATTATTGCTCTAATGGTACTTGTACTTTAGTAAAGTTGTGTTGGTTGCTTTCTTTATAGTTTAAATTGTCTTTATAAAGTCTTTTTCCCAGGATTATAGTTGCTTCTTCTTTTACTTGTTGGTATAAGCTTGGCTGGTGTCTTTTTTTCTTCTTTTATCTCGTGGTTCGTCTAAAGCAAGGTACTATTACTTTTACTACATACTCCATAACTAATATTTATTATAGATGCGTTCTGCTTCCTTTTTTTTTACTTGTTGGTAAAGCTTAGCAAGGTTTTTCTCTTAGCCCATCTAAAGAAAGGTACTATTACTTTTATTACATATCCTTCATAGCTAATAATTATTATAGATGTCTGCTGCTTTTTTTACTTGTGAGTATACGCTTAGCTAGTTTTTTTCCCATGGTCTATCTAAAGAAAGGTACTGTTGCTTTTATTATATATACACGATATTTAACATCTATTGTAGATGAATGTTGCTCTGCTTTGGTCTCTTTCTGTTTCTTTCCTGGCTTTTACTTTGGTTCTTAAGTACTGATGTATTTCCTTCTTTTGCTTTAATTACCCAGGTCCTTGTGCCTTTGAGTCCTTGTGTCTTTGAATCCTTGAGCTTGGCTTTTTTTTTTTTTTTTTCTTTTGAGAACTTTTTGAGTTCCACGAGACTAGTTGATGTATTTTTAGATTAGATGCTGCTATTCTGGTGACATTAGGTAAGTCAAGCACACTGTTAAAATGCTACAAGCAAAGAAATACTATGTATTGTTATTATTATTTTATTCAAATAAAAAAAAGCTATTTTTTATAAACAAAATCCCTATTTTTTTGTATATATAAAGCAATATTTATTGCAATATGAATGGTCGATAAAGAAGTATACAGTGGCTCACAAAATTGTACAAGTGTTTTGCATTTTTTGCTTCAGTAGGATTTATCGACACTAAAACGATAAATAAGCTACAGCATGTTATACATCATTCGAAAGTATAGCTTCTTGACGTTTTGCTAATATTATTTAGTCGGCGATAAAATCAGTTTTGATGGAGTTATGACCGTTTACAAATGCCGACTA
The DNA here is from genome assembly GCA_024220505.1 of Rhizopus arrhizus. Taxonomy (NCBI): domain Eukaryota; kingdom Fungi; phylum Mucoromycota; class Mucoromycetes; order Mucorales; family Rhizopodaceae; genus Rhizopus; species Rhizopus arrhizus. The sequence continues at coordinate 1,763,823 of JAKZZE010000011.1, forward strand.
CACTTGTACAATTTTGGGACCGTTTCAAATATTTCAATATCAGCTTATAATCTTGCTCGTCACAACGCGTAAGCCACCAGAAAAGATTTTTTTTTATTCTTCAATGCTCAAAGTATGTTTTTCTTTCCTTTTTTGCCATTTTACTTACATCTACAGGAGCTAACTGCTATATAAAAGTGTACCAACGTCCAATATGCAACCTATCAGTGAAGATCTCCGTAATCGTATCATCAGCTGCTTAAAAAGCGGATACTCTATATCAAAAACAGTAAAAATAACTGGAGCAAGCCGTGGAACTGTTCAGAATGTTCGAAAAACAATAAAAAACGAAGTAAAGAGCATTAAAGCAGGTCGCCCCAAGTTACTCAGCAGCAGGGATGATCAGTATTTAGTCCGATTGGTAACTGTTAAAGGTCAAGAGAATGCAGTAGAAGCCAGAAACACACTTGAGAATGACTTGCAAAAGATTGTATTAGCTGAAACAGTTCGAAGATCGTTGCGTAGGTCTGGTTTAACCTCTTTTGTGAAGCCTCAAAAACCATTGCTCAGTGAAGTAAACAGACGAAAGCGATTGGACTGGGCTCTTAATCACGTTGACCGGACCATAGAAGACTGGAAACGCGTGATTTGGTCTGATGAGACTAAAGTTAATCGTTTTGGATCGGATGGTAAGCTTTATGCTTGGAAACAACCAAATGAGAAGCTTAAAAGAAGGCATGTAAAGCAAACCGTAAAACATGGTGGAGGCTCACTTATGGTTTGGAGCTGTATTAGCTGGTACGGGGTTGGGTATATTGTCGACGTAGGCAAGAATATGGACAAGAGTGTCTATTTATCTGTATTGCAAGATGATTTGGTGAAGTCTATGACCGACTATTGTAAAGAAAATGGCCTGAGAATGACTGATTTTGAATTTATGCAAGATAACGATCCGAAGCATAAGTCCAAAATCGTATCTGAATGGCTGTCTAAACAGGATTTTACAACAATGGAGTGGCCTCCACAGTCTCCAGACTTAAATCCAATTGAAAATATCTGGAATACCTTAAAAAAACGCTTGTCTAAGCAGTACGATTTTCCTCCTATCTCTATGGATGAACTATGGACTCGTACGTTCGAGAATTGGTACGAAATTACCGAAAAAGAATGTCAAATTTATATTGAAACTATGCCTCAACGATGTATTGACATTATAGAAAATAAGGGTCTTTGGATCAGCTATTAGCGCACACTTTTAAATAAAAACCTTATTGTAAAACATCGGTCCCAAAATTGTACAAGTGTAGTCGGCATTTGTAAACGGTCATAACTCCATCAAAACTGATTTTATCGCCGACTAAATAATATTAGCAAAACGCCAAGAAGCTATACTTTCGAATGATGTATAACATGCTGTAGCTTATTTATCGTTTTAGTGTCGATAAATCCTACTGAAGCAAAAAATGCAAAACACTTGTACAATTTTGTGAGCCACTGTATAAAGCAATATAAGTGGTTTATAAAGAAATATATAAGGCAATATGAGTGGTTCATAAAGAAGTATATAAGGCAATATGAGTGGTTTATAAAGAGCAAAAAGACAAATAAAGTAATGATTTAAAAAGTATCATTGGTTGCCAAATTATGTATAACGTAGAATAGACTATGTAAAGCAGCTAACAAGAGAGACGCCTTCGCAGAACGACAATTGGGTCTGTATAAATCTACTTAGAGCTATGGATCATCATTTTCGTTAATATCGGCACCATACAGAGATGCAGAATATATTGACAGACATTTAGGTCCTTAAAGGGTGCCGATATTGACGTCGGCATAAATACCCATTCAATCACAGCTTTTGGCATCGTTAAACAGAAAAGCATATTGCTAAAAATTACCAGTGTGCAGAGTTTGCACGATTATTTGCAGTGGGGCCACTGCAAATAATTGGTGATTTTCAGCGTTATCAGTCATTTGCAGTCATTTCTAACATCAAAATTTCAACGATTTGAACAACATTGAATAAACGAAAAAAATTAAAATGCTCTGTATTGCACCTTTTTGAATTTTGAAAAAAGGTTTAGGTGCGAAAAAAATAAAGAAATTTAATAATTCTATTATTTTTTTGTGGTATAAGTATTCATAGAGTTATTCATGTTTTAAAAAAGTGTCTTTTTTTTTTTCAAATAGTCTCTTTTTGGAAAGCCTGTTCTCCTCTATCGTTGAAAGACCGATATTTTCTTTTTTTTTATTTTTGAGGGCAAATGCGGAAAACAAAAACACATTATGATTATTTTGATCAAAAGAATACATACAGTGCCCCACAAAACCCTTCAAGTGTTTTGTTTTTTTTCGTTTTTTGCTTGTCATTAAGTATTGCGTATCACAATTGGTAGCATGCTATACCTCATTTGAAAGCTACGATAACAGAGTACTTGGACAATGTTTATACTCCGATGCACATGTAATGACCGCGGAGTAATGGCATTTTAAAAACAGACACACACTTGAAGGGTTTTGTGGAATTTAAAAAATCTCAAATTAATGTCGTAAAAATCATTCTAAACGTCACAAAAGTGAGGCTTATTAATTTTTTGTGTAAAAGTTTTTACTTATGTACAACTTTCTATACTTTTTTTGCCTTTTTTTTATAACATAATCTAATTAAGTGACATGCGACCAATTAGCAATGACATGCAGAACAGGATCGTTCAACTTCTTAAAGAAGGAGTTTCTGGAGAAGAAATATGAACAAAGGCTGGTGTCAGTACTGGAACTATTTCAAAAATTCGAAAAAACCATGATTTGGGAGATTTGAAAACTAATGGAGGCAGGCCATTCCTAATCTCGACATTACTAGGTCGTCGAATCTTGCGAAATTTCAACTCTGGCAATTACAAAAATGCTTTAGGCGCTGCTAGAAAGCTGTTAGAAGATGGCGAAAATATTAGTGCTGAGACTATAAGGCATTTTTTAAAAGACTCAGGTTATGCAGCAATTCATAAGCCTAAAGTCCTACAGTGAGTTAAAAAACCGTTTCAGTAAAATTGAAACTCACACATTTATCCTTTTTTTGAAAGAAATATTTGGAGTATACGTGTTCTTTTTTATTATGTTATTATATGGCTTTTTTGCAACAAAGCAATGTACATCTCATCTTAATCTATGAACTACATCTTAAGCAATGGCCATTTTAAAAAAAGGGGATGACTGAAACGGTTTTTTAACTAGGTAAAAAAATACTAATATATAGTATTTCCACCCTTAGCTTTTATTACAGCTTGAACTCTAGCCGGCATACTATCAATATATTTACAGCAAATATCTTCATCAAATGTTTCCCATTCAATTTTGATTCTTTCCCATAGTTCATGGACACCTCTTGCTCTTTGTTCATATAAAGCTAATTTCAACTTTAAGTGTCTCCACATGTGCTCAATTGGGTTCAGGTCAGGCGATTGAGAAGGCCAAGGCAATACTGGGTACTTTGCTTCTTCTTTAAGATGAGTCGTCGTTATCTTGGCAGTGTGTTTCGGGTCATTATCGTGCTGAAAGATGAAATCACCATCTCCTAATCGGTAGTAACCAAGGGTATCTGCCAGTTCGGTTTTTAGGATATGGATGTAATCGGATGCAGTCATTCTGCCGTCGTATACAGTAGCGGACAAAACTGGTGCACAAAACTTTTTTTCTGCTTTTAACTACCATTACCTGCTCATGGTAATTGCAATAGTCATGAAACTGTACTAGAAGGAGGATATACTAGTCATTGTAGTTTATGTATGTTCTAAGCATGACATTGTTAAAACTGAGCGATAAGCGTGCTTTAAATTTATAAAATTTTATATTTTCTAAAAACCGCAAAAGTGGCTAAGACCTTAGACTTTATATAATCATCTCATCTCTTGATATCATCAGATGTTCTTCTTTGCATATGCTAATAACATGCGTGTATACCATTTTCAATAAAAGAACCCGGCTCTTTAACTACTCTTTTCCAAAGATCATCGACCCTTTTTGATCTAGTGTCGTATCATCATACCTTTGCCATCAATTGCCACCTGGTATGCTTAAGCGGACTTAGACCGGGATTAGTGGCGGCTAAACTTGTAGCACAGAAGCGCGGTTATCAAATATTGAGTTTGTGACATGCGTCGACTTGTGCCTTCTGTCATTGTCATACTGAAACGAGAGATTACGACGTTTTAGACCACTATACGCTAGGCTTTTGTGGTATGAAGTAAGCGAAATATATGTGTATATTTATGAGTTCATTATACCATCATATACTTGACACACATATTCCGGTCCTCAATATCTAATACAGCCTTAAAACATAACATAGCAGCCAGCATGCTTCATTGTTTGATCACCGTGAAAAAATCGCTCAGGTTGCTCGACTTGCTTTCAATATTAGTGTATACTATCTGCATCCATAATGTTCATAATTGTTTCATTGCTAAAGATAGCAGACTTCCAGCCCTCTATTGTATACAATGGCTTGTCGTGATACCACATTCATCGCTTTTTCCGGCTAATACAGCTGATGAAATTCTTCGATTCCTTACTTCCAGACTCAAAATCTAGCTTCCTACAGTGCCTTCAGACTGACAATTTGCTAATACTGTATCTTAAGGTCCCTCAAAATGTGCTGAGCATCGGAAACTATGTGTAACGGACCTTGTCCAAGCTTTAGGTTGGTGATTGAGCTAGTAACTTTTCAGACTAAAAGCGGGAGACCTTCATGATCACAAGACATTAAGTTTCTTTCTTCCCTCTTTCTCCTGTTGATTGTCCATTTAGAGATTCTTGTTATTCTAGAAATATCTGTTGTCGTACGAACTAAGTGTATTCGAGATCTCAGAGTTTCGTTTTTACAGTTGCTTACTTTCTTAAACATATAAGGCTAGTACTTTGTTATAGTGAATAGGGTAAAAACAAAAGGGGGGATTCAATGGGAATTACAAAATAACTACGGTTTTATATATTTTTTAAGAGCTACTAAAATTCACTAATATGTGGTGAAATCTGAAAGCAAACGGGAGAGATATGGGGAAAATTGAAAGAAGGCTAGACAAGCACCACATTTTTGGCGAAAATTGAAACATGCAAAAAATCACTAAAAATGACCTTATGCCTGGGGGATATCCGGTACAGTTCCGGTTTACATAACATAATGTATATTTTGGACTGTCTTTCAGATGGTATATGCCACAAAAGTCGCAGACATATGGCGGAGATACAATGTTAATTTTAATTTTTGTGCACCAGTTTTGTCCGCTACTGTATCTCGTAGATATATCCAACTCCATGAGAAGTCATACAAGCCCACACCATAACACTTCCACCGCCGTGTTTTACGGTTGGGATTACATGATGAGGCTGTAATGGGCTTCCAGGCAGACTCCAATAGAATTCAACTCCATCCGAGCCCCAAACGTTGATTTTCGACTTGTCAAAGATAACCTTCCTCCATTCGTCAATAGTCCAGTACCTGTGAGCAAGTGCCCATTCTAAGCGTGCTTTCCTGTGTTTTGCTGACAAAAGTGGTACCTTTCTTTTTGGTCGGGCTTTGAATCCTAGGCTCTTTAAGGCGTTTAGAGTGGTGTTGTAAGTCAACCTTGGATAAATGGCCTTAAAATAATCGAAGACCTCAACACCTGACTTCAATCGTCCTAAGATTACCATTCTCTTCATGAGGGACTTGCTTGCTTCAGTTAAAATCTGAGGTCGTCCGCCAGTGTTATCAGGTCTTTGGATATTCCATTTTTTGCAATATCGATGAACAGTAGCTTTAGAGAGAGTCAAGCGATTAGCAATCTCTTCATAAGACAAATCAGACTCTAAGAGCACTCTCAAATCATTTTGAGTATCTTGGGAAATGGAGCGAGTCATTTGTAAGAAAGATTGGGTTGAAAATGTAAAATGAAAAAGTATGAAATTTGTTACGCGTCTATTAATAAAATAACGTGTTTATATACTTGTTTTTTTAATAAATGCAAAGTATTACACTCTTCCCCTAATTTTATGTGTATTGCATAAATGAAAAATGAAGTCTGCATAATTGTAATTGGTATTTATGTTTTTTTTAATGGAGTTAAAAAACCGTTTCAGTGCACCGACTGTAGTAATTTTATAAGTTTTAGGGAGCAAATATTAAAAAAGCAATACTATTTTTATATTGTACTATACATCAGAACTAGAGCTTTCATATGATGTATGAAATGTAGAATTTTATTTAGTATATCAGTAGTTATGGTAGCAAAACCATATTTAGGAAGAACACTGAAACGGTTTTTTAACTCACTGTATATGCACTTTTGCTTCCTTAATTAGCTTATGTGATATCAAAGCTCTGGCGAATGCATACCCTAAAATAAAAAGATATGAAGACAAATTGAACAGAGGTCGCTCATATTTTTTCACCTACTGTATCATTTCTTACTCCTGCCATCAAAATGGTCACCGATCCTTTGAGTGTCCTCGTAAAAATATGTCGATAAACGCATGCAAAAAGAGGGATCGTAAGTCTTATCAAACATCCCTACCAGCTCCCTCCTTGTCTTTTGACCAAACGGCAACCATCCCATACACTGATGATTTCGAATACCAAGAAGAGCGCGGCGAAGATACAGTGGGTGGACTAATTGTCCCAGTGTTTCAACATTTTTTACTTTTGACACTGTAACTCGACCAATTCTTAGGCTATGTGACTAGTTTTATGCTCATTAGAAAGGTCGCACTTTGTGCTACATAATATCAAAGAGCCAGAGTTCGGAGATTACACAGTCTGAGTTAATCAGCAATAGAAAAAAAAACCGCACTGGGACAATTTTTCCGCTACCTGCTTATTTTGCAATGTGTTCTAAACATCGCCTACTTATCGATCATAAATCACCGGAACTAATATACCAGTCTTATATATGATAATCTATGACTCATATCTTTAATGTAAAGTATAAAAAGCTTTACGTTTTTCTTTTTTTTTTTACAATATTCTTAGTCTCTTTCTATACTGCACTTCTTACGACTTTGTCCCGCATGTGGTATTTATACATATAATAAAGTAATACTGTAAATTACTACGAACAATGATCATCCAAATTAGGAATATCGGACATTGTATTATGCCACGTCAAATAAAATCATATCCCGATCCACTCCAGAATATTCTAACGAGTTCCTGAATCAGGATTAATAATTACTTCTTGATAAAAGATGTTAAACAATACCAATCATATAATTAACGCATCGTCTAATATCGATTAATAATCAATAATCATGTACTGTGAATACTATTATTTAGCCGTGGATAGAAAAGTATAAATACCCTCATATTTTTAACTTGAATAAAGGATAATCTACTTTGAGTCTCACTTATTTTTATATTTGTTGATTGACTTAGTACTTTTTTATATATAAACCCTAAATATCACATTTTTTTAAGTGAATACACTACGCTATTGTTCTAAAATCAAGATGTCTGCTACTGGTAACTCTACTCCTGCTACTCCCAATGCTTCTGCTCCCATTGACTACGCCATGGAACTGATCAACTCTCCTGAGCAAGCTGCTGATGCCGTCTTAAAGGAAACAGAAGATTACACTAGCTCTTTAAATGAGTTATCTATAAATGAAGATAACCGAGCCAATTCCTCTTCTTCTGAAGACAACTTATTGGAAATGAAAAATGCTAAAAGGATGGCATATGACCTTCTTGAACGAGTTCGGGTGGAACTCACTCGTATGTATGCAAATCCTCAGGCTTCTATGGAGGAAATTAACAAAGGAAGAGAGATAGTTCAACAGGCTAAATACCGATATAACGGTATAGTTGAACTATACAATGAATGCAAGAAAAATAGGATGCATAAGCCTATATTATCTCACGCTGGGAACTCTAGATCTGCTTTCAATAAGGAACATGCGTCACAGGACGAGTGGTCAAGTTTCAACAACAGCAAGATCAGCCGCTCTGAGCTTCCCATTCTTCATCTTTCGGTGGACAAGAAGGATTCTGACCCTGCTGACTGGAAATATTTCAACACAGTGGAAATATTTTTCAAGACATTCGAGCGTATTTTCAGGATCAATCAAGTCAATATCTTGGTCCACTGGCGTGACTACATGGCTTTATCCATTGGTGAAGCCAATTTAGATTGGTACCAAGAGACGATCGAATCACATAATCCTTCGTACTCTTGGGAAGAAGCCAAGGATATAATACGCAAGCACTTTGAAAACCCTGCTAAGGCAATTGAAATGTTTGGACGCCTACTTTCATCCAAGCAAAGAAACAATGAAACGGTGTCTGATTTCACTGCTCGATTCAACCGCCTTGCTCAAACAGCCCAATGCACGGATTCAAACATGCTTGCACGTATATATATCAATTCTCTTCATGATGATTTAAACCTTCATATAAGAACGGTACTGTCATCCAACTATGGTGCTACTTTCCTGCAAGACATAAACTCAATTCGGGAAGTGGAAAAACTTGCTTCTGGTCTGGAAGTACACAAGCATCAACCCCATGCTGCTTCCGCTCCATACAAGAACTCTAAAAGTGAACGCCATGGTTTCAAGGCTGCAAAAAGAGGTCATTCTGAGTCCTCAAATGGTGACTTTATAAAGAAACAAAAGAGTTCTAATGGTCACTTCACCTCTTCAAGCTCTTCTGACTCCTCCAATCCCAAAAAGTGTCTATATTGTAAAGATACATGGTTCAAGGGACATAAGTGCATGGAATTCTTTGCTCAAAAGAATAAAAGCACAATAAGAAAGATAGAAAAACGAAAAAAAGAAGTTAAAAAATTTGATCACCCCTCTACTAAGGCATGGAATGAATTTGCCAAGAGACAATCAAATAACAAGAAATCTAGTACTGATGATGAACTAGAGGATAAAATGCAACTTGGTAAGTGCATAAGAGCAATAAAACAAGAAAAAAATGACTTGTTGACTCACAATTCCTTTTCTTTATATACTCCTATTATCATCCAGACGAATAGAGCACTTGGTTTGATTGACACTGGTGCAGAAATATCAGTTATAAATAGAAAATTTATGGAAATAAATAAAGTTAAATTCTATCATAAAACTGGTCTTATTAATTTAGCTGGAAAAGACAATGTTGTAAAAAGAATTGGTATTACTGAACCACTTGAATTAAAGTATAATGGAAAAACATTCCATCATTCATTTGAGATTATGGATTTTAACGAAGATGACAAAAGTGATGTCATTCTTGAACTTGATATCTTAAGTCATTTGGGTATTGCTCTCACTGGAGTCGCTCATAATTGGGATGATAATGAAGTCATCTTTGATGATTCAATTGATGACACTGTTAAACCCAACAACTCTCCTGCTGGCACTGAGCATGAACGAACCCAGTTCATAGAAAAAATTCAGCCTTTACTTACTGAAAATATGAACATACCCAAAGATGCATTCTGCACAGTACCTGAATCCATAATCCACTTACCCACGGAAAAAGGAAAAATTGTAAATCATAAGCAATATCCCATAGCGTATAAATTGAAACCTGTCTTGGATGAAGCCATCAATAAATGGTTGGACAATGGTACCATCACAAAAGCTCCTGTAAATACAGCCTGGAATTCTCCATTAACTTTAGCTGATAAAAAGGATGCAAATGGAAATAAAACTGGAAAAAGACCATGTTTAGATCCTCGACATATAAATGCTCTATTACCAGATGATAAATTTCCTATACCTCTCATAACGGATATTTTTCATGAATTATCTGGATCCTCAATCTTCACTACTTTGGATTTAACTGCTGCGTTTCATCGTTTTAAAATTCATGATGAAGACCAACCTAAAACCGCATTTACATATAACGGTCAGCAGTATATGTTTGTTGGTGCTCCTTTTGGGATAAAATTCCTATCAAACGTATTCCAAAGAGTGATGACGCAGATATTTAAAGACATGCCCTTTGTACGAACTTTCATTGACGATATCGTTATAATGTCGAAAAATATGGAAGAGCATGCTGTACATGTAAAAGCTGCCATAGAAGCGCTTACCAGGGTGAATCTCGTTCTCAACGTTGATAAATGTCATTTTGCACAAAACTGTGTTTATTTACTAGGTTTTTGTATTTCTGCTAAAGGATCTTCGTTAGACACTCGTAAGCTAACAAATATTGAGGAATGGCCTAAACCTACATGTGGCACTGATGTTCAGCGATTCCTAGGTGTTGTAAACTATTTTCGCGAACACATTCCTAAAGCAGCCATGTTAACTGCTCCTTTAGATCATCTTCGTAACAGCAAAATAATAACTGAAAAGGATTGGACACCATTGCATCAAACTCATTTTGAGGCAATAAAGAGTTTTACTTTCTAATGTGGTATTAAGTCAACCTGATCTCCAACAGCCATTCTTTGTTGCAACTGATGCTTCAAATTACGGTATTGGTGCTGTGCTATATCAAGAACAAGTGGAGTTGACATCTAATGTTGATTCTACAGATGTAGCTAAAAACGATAATGTTTTAAAGAACAAAGGAAAGAAAAAGACCACGATAAAATATATTGGTTTCATGGCACGTTCTCTTTCCAAGTCCGAGAGAAATTATAGTACCACGAAGAGAGAACTTTTAGCAATCGTATTTGCACTCAAAAAGTTTCATAAATTTTTATGGGGTAATCCTTTTACACTTTATACGGATCATAAAGCTCTGACTTATCTTCATACACAAAAATATGCAAATACCATGATGATGAATTGGTTTGATACCATTCTCGATTACCAATTTAAGGTAATTCATCTTCCTGGTATGGATAACATATTACCTGACCATTTATCTCGCCTTTTCCCTACGGATCAAATGCTGAGGGGGAGTGAACAGGATACTAGAGCTAAAAATGGCATTATACATACAGCAATAAGAGCTATAAGATCAAATAATCATAAAAAATTCACAGTAAAAAAACCTGCACAACATAAGCAGTGTGACTATATGACTCCTCCTGAAAATGAAAGGAAGCAACTGATGTTAAGGGCTCACCTAATGGGTCACTTTGGTGCTGAAAATATAGTAAAAGTATTACATAATGACGGATTGCACTGGAAAAACATGATAGTCGACGCAGTCGAACTTGTTAAATCATGTGTTGCTTGTCAAAAGCATAATACAACCAGAAAAGGGTATCATCCTCTAAGACCAGTATACTCATATCTACCTGGTGATCACTGGTCAATGGATTTAGCTGAATTACCCACAACTCCGAATGACAATAAATACTTATTAGTGCTATTAGACATATGCACACGATTCTGTATTCTAAGGTGTTTACCAAATAAGAAAGCCAAAACTATTGCTGGAACTCTTGTTCAAGTTTTTAGTGACTTTGGTTACCCACGTATTTTACAATCAGACAACGGAACCGAATTTAAAAATGTCACAATGAAACTGTTAACTGAAAGTACAGGCATAGATCACAGACTTATCTCACCTTATCATCCGCAAGCAAATGGCAGTGCGGAAAGATGGGTTAAGACTGCTAAGGTTGCTATTGCTAAATCAGTACAAGGAACAGGACAAGACTGGGACTTTTATGTACCTAGTGTACAGTTATTTATAAATAACAAAGTATCTAAAAGACTCAACACTCCACCTTTTTCTTTGATGTTTGCGAGAAAAATGAACGGATTCGAAGATTACCGAAAAAAGGATCCTAAGAAAGCCGTACCGCTCTCATACGAAGAATTGTTGGAAAGAATTGATCATATGAATCAAGTAGTCTTCCCAGCCATTAAAGATAAAACTGACAAGTATGTTGAAAACATGAAAAAGCAGTTTGAAAAGCATAACACAATAGTTGATGACTTCAAAGAAGGAAGTCATGTCATGGCTAAAGTTCCTACTATGACTGGTTCATTAAATCCTGTATATGATGGCCCATACACAGTGATTCGTAAAACCAGAGGTGGATCCTACGTGCTCCAGGACGAAATGGGATTACTAATGTCTCGAGACTATACTCCTTCCGAATTAAAACCAATTGATCTGCATAATATAAATGAGGACAATGAAGAGGTTTATGAAATCGAAGGAATCGTAGATCACAGAGGCAGCGGTAATAACAGAGAGTTCAAAGTACGTTGGAAAGGGTATAGTAAGGATGAAGACTCATGGCTTACGCCTGATAAAATCACTCATACCTCTACCATTGAGAACTACAGTGGCCAGCAAAACCGTTCGCACAAAACGTATTTTTTTCTTTCTACGCCTTTTACGACATAATACCTCCATTACGCGCTACCTATAATACATATTGCCTCAAAGTACAAACTCTTGGCTTTCTAATGACGTATAATATGTCACCCTACACGCACCCTAACCAGTACTACGGACAATCAAAACTCAAAGGTACATTCGAACGGTTTTGCGGCCATGTTTTACGTGTTGGTCGATTGCGGTAAACGCAGTCACTGCACCCTCCAATCCTTCCAGAACTTTCGCTGCTTACTAATTCATCACTGCGCATTATTTTTCTACTTTTTTTCTTTTGTCATTCATACATTCTCATTTCGACATCTCGACATCTACCAAGTCATTACCCAACATGCAACCATTGACAGAAGATCGCAAGAACACCATTGAGTTTTACCTTCGTCAAGGCTTTTCTTATCACAAAATTGCAAAGATAGTCAAAGTATCATCATCTACTGTTCATAAGATTCGCTTAGAATTAGGTTTGCCTGCTAGAAATGACAAGGGTGGCAGACCAAAAGCGCTCACTAAACGTGAGCAGCAACATCTCGTTCGCGCTGTAACAGCAGATGGACTCAAAAACGCTGTACAAGCACAGCAGTCGTTGGAGCAGAACCTGGGCAAGTCAGTTTCTGTAGATACCGTACGTAGGGCATTAAAAGATGCTGATTTGGTCTCGTTTGTCAAGCCAAAGAAACCTTTAATCAATGAAAGAAATAGAAAGAGGAGGCTCCAATGGGCTCGTCAGCACATTGACTGGACAATAAACGATTGGATGAACGTCATATGGTCTGACGAAACCAAAGTCAACCGTTTTGGATCCGACGGAAAGTCTTATGCATGGGAAGTGTCAGGTAAACCGTTAAAAAAGCATCAGGTTCGTGAGACAGTGAAGCATGGAGGAGGTTTTATAATGGTATGGAGCTGTATTAGCTGGTATGGCCCAGGCTATATTGTGGATGTGGGCAAGTGCATGACAAAGTATGTCTATTTGGAGGTTTTACAAGATGATTTGATAAAGTCTTTGGCTTGGTATATGGAAGAAAGTGGAAAATCTACCAATCAATTCATCTTTATGCAGGACAACGACCCCAAACATACAGCTAAAGTCGTATCAAAATGGCTAAACGAGCAAGGATTTCATGTAATGAAATGGCCACCACAATCACCGGACTTAAACCCAATCGAAAACATGTGGCAATTGCGTAAAAGACGGTTGTTTAGGAACTATGACTGTCCTCCATGCGGTATACATGAGCTATGGGACCGTATAGGACATACTTGGTACCAAATCACAGCTGAAGGATGCCGAACGTTTATTAAAAGTATGCCAGAGCGATGCCGTGCAGTTATTGAGGCTGATGGCCTTTATATTGGATATTAAATAAATCTATTTTAGCACATTTTGATTTCAAAACATATGGCCGCAAAACCGTTCGAATGTACCTTTGAGTTTTGATTGTCCGTAGTACTGGTTAGGGTGCGTGTAGGGTGACATATTATACGTCATTAGAAAGCCAAGAGTTTGTACTTTGAGGCAATATGTATTATAGGTAGCGCGTAATGGAGGTATTATGTCGTAAAAGGCGTAGAAAGAAAAAAATACGTTTTGTGCGAACGGTTTTGCTGGCCACTGTATATGAAAAGGGATCTGTGAAAGATTTACCGTCCACATACTATATATACATATATAAACTCCGCGTGCGGAGTTTAATATGCTTAATATGGTTATTGGGGTCACAGAACACGATTCTGGTATTTTCAAGCGGAGTTTATTATACCAAAAATGGTCAACTGCGAGATTCTCGAAGTTCCGTTGTTTTTTTCCTCCATCCTATTACTCCAAGCAAGAGTGCGGGCAAGTACAAGGTCATTAAAAAAATCCGGGTCGAGATACGACTTCTGAAGGTCGAGAAAATCCGCGTCAAAAATCAGAAATTTGATGACAGAAGGACTTGCAAAACGAAAACCGGCAAATCAGCATTCTTGGTGAAATAGCTACAGTAGCGGACAAAACTGGTGCACAAAAATTAAAATCAACATTGTATCTCCGCCATATGTCTGCGACTTTTGTGGCATATACCATCTGGAAGACAGTCCAAAATATATATTATGTTATGTAAACCGGAACTGTACCGGACATCCCCCAGGCATAAGGTCATTTTTAGTGATTTTTTGCATATTTCAATTTTCGCCAAAAATGTGATGCTTGCCTAGCCTTCTTTCAATTTTCCCCATATCTCTCCCGTTTGCTTTCAGATTTCACCACATATTAGTGAATTTTAGTAGCTCTTAAAAAATATATAAAACCGTAGTTATTTTGTAATTCCCATTGAATCCCCCCTTTTGTTTTTACCCTATTCACTATAACAAAGTACTAGCCTTATATGTTTAAGAAAGTAAGCAACTGTAAAAACGAAACTCTGAGATCTCGAATACACTTAGTTCGTACGACAACAGATATTTCTAGAATAACAAGAATCTCTAAATGGACAATCAACAGGAGAAAGAGGGAAGAAAGAAACTTAATGTCTTGTGATCATGAAGGTCTCCCGCTTTTAGTCTGAAAAGTTACTAGCTCAATCACCAACCTAAAGCTTGGACAAGGTCCGTTACACACAGTTTCCGATGCTCAGCACATTTTGAGGACCTTAAGATACAGTATTAGCAAATTGTCAGTCTGAAGGCACTGTAGGAAGCTAGATTTTGAGTCTGGAAGTAAGGAATCGAAGAATTTCATCAGCTGTATTAGCCGGAAAAAGCGATGAATGTGGTATCACGACAAGCCATTGTATACAATAGAGGGCTGGAAGTCTGCTATGTTTAGCAATGAAACAAATATGAACATTATGGATGCAGATAGTATACACTAATATTGAAAGCAACCTGAGCGATTTTTTCACGGTGATCAAACAATGAAGCATGCTGGCTGCTATGTTACTTTTTAAGGCTGTATTAGATATTGAGGACCGGAATATGTGTGTCAAGTATATGATGGTATAATGAACTCATAAATATACACATATATTTCGCTTACTTCATACCACAAAAGCCTAGCGTATAGTGGTCTAAAACGTCGTAATCTCTCGTTTCACTATGACAATGATACAAGGCACAAGTCGACGCATGTCATAAACTCAATATTTAATAACAGCGCTTCTGTGCTACAAGTTTAGCCGCCACTAATCCCGGCCTAAGTCCGCTTAAGCATGCCAGGTGGCAATTGATGGCAAAGGTATGATGATACGACACTAGATCAAAAAGGGTCGATGATCTTTGGAAAAGAGTAGTTAAAGAGCCGGGTTCTTTTATTGAAAATGGTATACACGCATGTTATTAGCATATGCAAAGAAGAACATCTGATGATATCAAGAGATGAGATGATTATATAACGTCTAAGGTCTTAGCCACTTTTGCGGTTTTTAGAAAATATAAAATTTTATAAATTTAAAGCACGCTTATCGCTCAGTTTTAACAATGTCATGCTTAGAACATACATAAATTACAATGACTAGTATATCCTCCTTCTAGTACAGTTTCATGACTACACTGCAAATAATTGGAGATATTAAACGTAGTTTTTTAGCATAAATGAGCGCAACAACGCGAAGTTTAACGCAACTCCACGGAATTTTATTGCTCTTTTAAACGATTTTCGAGGCAGAGCAGTAATCGTTAAATAACTTTTACGCAAGCAAGAGGAGGTCGTTTAGTGTTCTTTTACCAAAGCATTTTTTACGTTTCAATTAATACTAGTCAACGTTTGAGCAACGAATGATACGTTTTAAAACATTACTTTATATGTCTTTTTGTTCTTTTATCGACCGCTCATATTGCCTTATATACTTCTTCATCGAACACTCATATTGCCTTATATACTTCTTTATTGACCACCCATATTGCCTTATATATTTCTTTATGAACCACTCATATTGCTTTATATACTTCTTTATTGACCACTTATATAGCTTATATACTTCTTTATTGACCATTCATATTGCAATAAATATTGCTTTATATATACAAAAAAATAGGGATTTTGTTTATAAAAAATAACTTTTTTTTTATTTGAATAAAATAATAATAACAAAATATGATATTTCTTTGCTTGTAGCGTTTTAAAAGTGTACTTGACTTACCTAATGTCACCAGAATAGCAGCATCTAATCTAAAAATACATCAACTAGTCTCGTGGAACTCAAAAAGTTCTCAAAAGAAAAAAAAGAAAAAAAAAAAAAGCCAAGCTCAAGGATTCAGAGACACAAGGATTCAAGGATTCAAGGATTCAAGGACTTGGGCACTCAAAGCAAAAGAAAAGACATCAGTACTTAAGAACCAAAGCGAAAATTAGGAAAGAAACAGAAAGAGGCCAAAGCAGAGCAGCATTCATCTATAACAATTATTAGCTATCGTGTATATGTAGTAAAAGTAATAGTACCTTTCTTTAGATAGACCATGGGAAGAAAACTAGCTAAGCGTATACTCACAAGTAAAAAAAGCAGCAGACATCTATAATAATTATTAGCTATTGAGTATATATAATAAAAGTGATAGTACCTTTCTTTAGATGGGCTAAGAGAAAAACCTTGCTAAGCTTTACCAACAAGTAAAAAAAAAAAAAAAAAAAAAAAAAAAGGAAGCAGTACTCCTCTATAATAATTATTAGTTATCAAGTATATAGTAAAAGTAATAGCACCTTGCTTTAGGTGGACCATGAGAAAAAAAAAGAAAAAGAAAAAAAGACAGCAGCCAAGCTTATACTAACAAGCAAAAGAAGAAGCAACTATAATCCTGGGAAAAAGACTTTATAAAGACCATTTGAAACATCAAGAAAGCAACTAATACGATTTTACTAAAGTTCAAGTACCATCAGAACAATAATAGAGTACATATAATATTAAGAACTTACCTTTTAGAAAGAATGTTTTGTTTAAAAAAAAAGAAAAAAAAAAAAAGGAAAAAAAAAGTACTTTTTTTATAGCCTCATTTTACCAGTGTTACAGTTACCCACTATCGATTAAAAATAAGTCTTCTTTAATACTGCTTAACTATTGAAACATTCAGAGAGGCTATTCATAAACAGTTTAAACTTTCTCTTCTTCTTCTTTTTTTTTTTATTTAAATGTAATATCTTTAACTCCAAAGGCTTTTTTTTCTTCGCTTTTTTTGTAGAACAAACAAAAGTATCAGGTTGTTTTGTGTTCATCTTTAGTTTATTTTGTACTCTTGTTTTTTTTTTTCTTCCTTTTTATATAATTTATCTTGAAAAAATGTCTCGTCGTCTCGCTACCCCAATCAATGTTCCCAGTAATGCCCCTAAAAGGGCAAGAATATCTTCAAGCATTACTGGATCATCATCCACCGTTCTCCCGTCCTCTTCTCCTGCCCCCACTGCTGTTGCGTCTTTTGACAGCTTTGAGCCTTCTCGCCTTCAAGGCCCAGTTGGCTCTTCTGCAAATGGCCCAACCCTTGAGGCCATCTTTGCTCAGATGCAGCAGCAGGAGCAGATTCAACGCCGACAGGAGGAGAATCAACGTCGGCAGGAGCTGAAGATTGAGCAGCTAACTCAATTGCTGCAACAACAACAACAAGGGCAGCAACAGCAGCAGCAGCAGCCTCCACAGCAGCCTCCACAGCAGCAACCTTCTGAGGTCAAAGAGAATAGGGCCTTGACCAGTGTAATTTGAATTTAAAAGCTAAATTAGCATGTGCAAAATAATAACTAAATTTTTGTTTTACCCTTTTTGAAATATAGGCTTTCATATTGAAGTACTACAGAGAGCATCTGGTCCCTCGGGGTATCACCTTTGACCTGAAGGAGGTCTTGCGCTACAAGCAAAACGCAAAGGTCAGAGATTTGCTTGTAGCAGCTGCCAAGAAGGAGCCATTTTCTGCTGGCATTACTGTTTCTGACATGCGCAGCATGGTCAGAAACAAATTCAACTACATGGTGAGAGAAAGTAAGGGGCTGACGGCTACGTCAGAAGAATCAACGCGTCGTAGTCGTGTGCATGCAGTAAGTAATTAATATTGAAAAATTGAAATATATAGTGTTTCAAGTACTTACATTACTTCTTTACATTAGAAGCTCGCCATGAGGCGAAATGCTTACAATGCAGCCCCAGAGGAATTTGAAGCTCGTTTTCCTTTTGGAAAAAAGCTTCTGATAGCCGATTGGACCTCAGAGGAAGAAGATGGCCCTGAGGATGAACATGGTCCTGTGTTTGTGGTAAAAAGACCACTCTTTCGAAGTAAAGCAGTAAGTAGTATTTTTGTTATAGTATTTATTTTCTAATATACCTTTAATTAATCTACAGGTGGACGAATTCCATGCTTCTCTTCAAAAAGCATGGAGAGATTCCTTGTCGAAAAAAGGCACCATCAATAGAACAAGAAGGGTGGTGGACTACTTCGACAAGGAGTTTCCCACAAACCTTGACCATGAGGATTATCCCTCTTGGGCCTTTTCTTCTCCTGGCCCTGGCTTTTCCTCTTCTGCTGCTGCTAATCCTATGCAGTAAGCGTTTACTTTCTCTTTTCTCTTTCCCCCTCCTTTTTTTTTTTTTTTTTTTTTTTTTTTTTTGCTGCCTCTTTTGTTGTCTCTGCAAATTGAATAAAAATTTCAAAAAAAAAATAACAATAATAGTCTATTGAATGATTCTTTAGTAAAATAAATAATAATAATAATAATAAAAGAATGTTTGAATAATTTAGCATAGTTGTTACATATAAATTCTTCTTGGCAGAGCGAGAGTAAGAAGGTGGTTATCAACATATGGACATATAGCAACAGGGTTGAAAATCCTGTAAATTGGAAGTATATTGCTGCTTGTAACTGGATCAAATTGATTCTTCCACACTTGGATGCCAGTACCATCAAAGGTGGGAAAATGTTGGGTCGCATGGCTGTACCAATTGACGAATGCAAAATAATGAGTGGT
The DNA here is from genome assembly GCA_024220505.1 of Rhizopus arrhizus. NCBI lineage: Eukaryota > Fungi > Mucoromycota > Mucoromycetes > Mucorales > Rhizopodaceae > Rhizopus > Rhizopus arrhizus. The sequence goes on from JAKZZE010000011.1 coordinate 1,782,993, forward strand.
ATTGTTGAAGGAATGTGAAAAAAAATATAATATTTGACCAATTCGTAGTTGGTTATTTACAACGGCTTGAATGTATGATGATGATGAATGACTGTCTGATTGTTGGTAACGTTGTCCAAGCAAGTTAATTTTCTTAAATGATTGTATCATTGTACTAATTGTATTCATAATAGGTGTTTCATAGGTATCCATATAATAATTTTGTAAGACTTCATAGTGTTCAGGGCATAAGATTTGTTGTTTGTTGTTGGTTTTTGAAGGAAGGGATTTTGGTGGCAGAGGCTCACTACCAGTAATTGTCAGGTTAAATAGACTTGGTCCGTCTATGAACTGAGCGTAATCAAATGGCGTTAGACCACTCTCGTCATTCGTAACTTCGCCTATTTCCCTTATAAAGTTGAGTAGTAGGAGCATGTCTTCGTTGTTGGTATTAATAAGTGTTGATAATGAATGTATAAGATCTTGTGTATGTATTGTTTGTGTAAGCATAGTGACATAAGTAGTTTCGAAGCCTGTCTTGTAATTGATATTTATCTTTTTGACATCACCATTCAAGCGTTCAAAACCATAGAGCCAAAAGGCATAAGAGGGACCAAAGTCCAAAAAGCATTCTTTCAAATGCATGTGCATATGCATATTTGGTGTTATACTTGTTTTTCCATAAAGTTGAGCACAAGTCTTGCCAAAGGTCTTAAATAATGAATGTGCTGTGTGTATTTCTTCAATTGTGATCAAAGGACCAGTCACCAATCTTACTGCTTCTACATATCGCATCCAATTGATGAAATGTTCACCGATTAGTCTTTGTTTTAACAGAAAAGGCGAAAGCACAACACACCACGTTCTCCATTCATCGGATTTCATATTGCTAAAAGTACTTTCAATCTTGCCTTTTTTTTTTGTTTTTTTTTTATACAAAAAATTAGTGTTCAGAATTATCACATAATTAATTCTTTTATATTTGTTGCATACCTTTGGAGATTCTGCAGTACTGTGATGGAATAGCAATTGAAGCTGATTCATCAGCCATGGCTTTGAAATCAGCCGTAGAAAGAAGCCCGTGATCTACCCAAACTTCAACCATTCGTTTTGGCGTACCTAGAAATAAATTGTGCATAGGATCAACTGTTGTTAATCTTACAACATCAAAATATTCTAGTCGGTGAAGTTCACTCCATTTACTTCCTGTGTCCGTCTGCAGGGTTCTTTGTTGTGTAATGTGAGTGGCATTCAGCCAAGCATATGCTTCTTGGCGCTGCTGGGTATTGTTTCGCAGAATCCAATGCTCATCGTCAAAGTCTGAAAAATCTGGCTTCGTTGAATTTGCACCAGTACTGATTCGCGAAAACACAGTGGAACACTTGTTGCAGGCTTTGTGCGCGGATTGACCCATGAATCCAGCTACCTTACGAGCTGCTGGTATATCACAGTTAACGGACATCAAAGCAACACGTACCATCTCACCGTTTCTGTTCTGGTACGTTGGCATCATCATACCTCCGTACAAGGTATTCAGCTCTGCAATCATTGGTCGCAAGAAATTTTGGAGCTGGTCATCCGTGGGCTCGCCAGGCCCAGGAATCATACCAACCAGGATGATGTTGGAAACCTTCATCCTGGAACCCCTTGGAAGGTTGTTGATAGTGAGATATACACCACCGCAAGAGTAATGCATACCATCACTAGGTTGAAACCAATCAACGTTCAATGACACCATTAATGATCGTCTTTTATTCACAAATGGCTCCCCAGCTGAGTCGACCATCTCATTCCAGACTCTACCATCATAAATGTCATACAACACACCTTCCTCCACATATCGACCTCTCCACTGTTCAATTTCTGTTTCAAAGTTCGGACGGACAAAGAACTTCTTCAACGTTTCGACAATTGAGTTGTACGGGAACTCAAGGACGGGCTTCAGGCTGCTGCCAACAAAAAGTGAATTACCACATGGGCGCTCTTGTCTGTGGGGGTTGTTTGCAAACCTGACAAAAGGGCATAGTCGGGTATGCAAACTTCCCGTGTCATAAACACTTCTACAAAGAGAACAGACAAGGAAACGGGAGACACCACTACTGGCAGAGGAATAATTGACCATGGCACGAGCAGTGGAGATCTTTGTAGGAATCTCCATGCCATGGCCAAGGGCACGAACAAAGAAAGAAAGAAAGGCCAACAGTTCTTCACCGGCTTCAACAGAAAGGTGCTTTGCTTGAAAAAGCACAAGGTAAAGGACCAGGAGATACTCCAGTTGTTGGTCGTTGGTCATTTCTTCTTCCATGTCGATATCCATGTCAGCATCAAGGTCGAATTCTAAATTTGTTTAATAAAAAAAAGGGTGTGTTTATAAATATACCTTCAAACGTGCTTCTTTCGGTAGAACTGGTGGGTTGCTCGAAGATATTTTCTAATCTTCTTTGTCTCAAAACTATTTTAATTGCACTTTAGTCTTTCTGCATTTCTTTAAAAAAAAGTACCTTCTCCAACTTTGTCAATACGCTTATGAGTATTAGCGGTTTTCTTGGCAATCATTTTGAATCCTTCAGGACATTTGCTGCATTTGGTGCATTGGCATTTAACTTTGTTGTTAGTGGCGTTCATTTCAAAAAAAAAAAATATTCAGGATTTAGTAGAGGAATAAGATAGAAAAAAATGCGTGATAAAAAAAAACTAAAGCAAATATACTAAATTTGGATGTCGGTTCCTAAACAGTAACAGTTTTACATGTACTAAAGAAATGTTTTTTTTTTTTTCCCTTGTTTTGTTTCAGAGAACATATTTAACATTGAGGATACAAAAGATATAAAAGAAAACTCAACAATGGTTAAAATGTAAGTTTGTAACAACAAAAATAACAACCAAGTCTAATGTCGGTTTCTTTTTTTTTTTTTTTTTTACATTAGGAATTCCTAATGGGTCACATTCGGATGACGAACATGAACCTCATGAGCAAAGTTGTTCTTTCCAACACGATAAAACTATAAGAATATCAAACTTATATTGTTGCTTGTTGTTGAAAAGTTTTTTTTGATAAAGGAAGTTGGCAATGTTAACATCTCTAATGGCTAATGGCTAATGGCAAATTACACCCATGTGCAAACATAAAGTAAGTAATGAACTAGTATAAGCTTAAAAACATATAATCTTTTTATTGTATGTCATGAAAAATAATAAAGCAATCTATTTACTTGAAAAACAAAAAAACTGTTCATGTATCTATTAATTATAATTGCCTTGTAACAAGATGTTAACAAAGCTTCTTTTTTTTTTTATTCTTTTTAGAATATACACGTATTTTTTTGTTATAACGTAAAAGCATTTGTATTTTTATAAAACATGTTTACTGTTAGGTTATTGTTTTCATTTGAATAAGGAACCTTTTATTGCTATGCTCTTTTTTTTTTTTTTTTTTACTAGGTCTTTTTTTTTTTTACTAGGTCTTTTTTTTTAACTTTGTCTTTTTTTTTTTAATTTTAATTTTCCAGCTTCTTTTTTTTCCCAAACGCAACTATTTTGTTAAGTTCTGTTACACGCTTCAAATGAACTAAGCTAAAGATCACAGACTGCCTTCCTAATATGTATTCTTTTGATCAAAATAATCACAATGTGTTTTTGTTTTCCGCATTTTGCCCTCAAAAATAAAAAAAAAGAAAATATCGGTCTTTCAACGATAGAGGAGAACAGGCTTTCCAAAAAGAGACTATTTGAAAAAAAAAAGACACTTTTTTAAAACATGAATAACTCTATGAATACTTACACCACAAAAAAAATAATAAAATTATTAAATTTCTTTATTTTTTTCGCACCTAAATCTTTTTTCAAAATTCAAAAAGGTGCAATACAGAGCATTTTAATTTTTTTCGTTTATTCAATGTTGTTCAAATCGTTGAAATTTTGATGTTAGAAATGACTGCAAATGACTGATAACGCTGAAAATCACCAATTATTTGCAGTGAGAACTTGAATACCATGAGGCACCAGGAGAAGAGTCAATAGCATAGAAGCTATCAGGACGGCAGAGACGTTGAATATGCCAGAGCATAAGGAGCAGTGATGACCACCAAGGAGGACAGCTAGCTGAACGGCCAAGAGGCAACGAGGAAAGAGCAAAGTCAATGGGATAAGACCCAGGAGGACAGCGAGGCAGATCAGACCAAAGGAAGGACGGGATCAAATCACACTCGAGAAAGTGACGGCGAGAGCGACGATCACGTCCACAAGGACAGTCGTCAGGCTTACCTGGCAGCCAGCCAAGACGCCAACGAACCAAGAGAGAGCGTTCTGCACGAGTAGCAGGAACGTAAAGAACGGGATCAACCACCAGAGCAGGGCGACATGCGCGTAGAAGAACCTGGGTAGTGGAGGTGACGAGTGAAGTGACTTGACGCTCACGATACTGGCGAAAGAAGGTCTTGAGCCGAGCATCGGAGGACGGAAGAGGAGAAGGCAGAGCCAAGAAGAGCGGATTCTTGTCAAGATGGGTCTTGATTCGAGACACTGGTAGCGTTGACGATAGCAGAGACAGCAGGCAAGAACCAGGAAGAGAGCGGGCACGAAGGCAGAAACGAGTTGTAAGCACATCTATGCGGTGGTGCATACATGGCAATGTTGTCATGTGCTTGATGACCAGCGTAGAGGAGGTAGCATGACCACCAACCATCATACGAAGGCATCGGTCTTGAAGACATTCTATTTCTTTGACTTGAGTTGCAGTAAACTTTGAGATAGCAAGACCATATTCGAACTTGGGACGGACAAAAGTAGCATAGATCCGAGCACACAAGAGAAGAGAAAAGCCTTGACGATTCACGCCAATCTTGTTGAGAATACCCATCAGTTGAAGCACACCAGGAGAACGAAGAGGAAGCACCGAAGCAGCAGAGAGACCAGTCTTGACGAAAGGCATACCAAGGTATACGAACTTGTCGACCAAGGGGAGAGAAGTACCATAGAGCTTTAGTTGGGTTGAACCAGATGACGATGAAGAGGAAGTGGGGTGGTTGAGCACCGCGCACTTTAGAGGATTCCATCGATAACCAAGAGACAGTGAGTGTTCTTCACAGAGTTTGAGCATCTCTTTGACTGACTTTGCCGAGCCAATGACTGCGACATCATCAGCAAAGAGGAGAGAGTTCACTGGGACCATACCAGCATTAGCAGAACCAGAGGAGGGAACCAAATGTGTAGCAGGAGCAGCGACTTGACGAAGTAAGGAAGGAAGTGTGTTGATGTACACCGAGTACAAGTGAGGACTGAGAACAGAACCTTGCAAGACACCGGTGACAGGAGAAAAAGGAGTGGACGAGTGATTAGATACCAAGACAGACACCGAGACATCATCAAAAAGATGGACCAAGAGAGGCAGACAAGGAGAGGAACCAGCACCAGAGCGAGAGAGAGCATCCCAGATAACACGCCGGTCGACGGTATCGTAGGCCGACTTGATATCCAGGAATGCCACCACAGGAAAACGATGTGAGCGACGGTAGTAGGACTGCATCAGCTCATGAAGACATAAGGCTTGGTCAAGAGCTGAGCGACGAGGACGAAAGCCACCTTGAGCGAGGTCAAGAGGAGGAGAGACAGAGGACAACCATGGAGACAGCGACAGCTCAAGTAGCTTGCGGAAAACAGATGTAAGTGAGATTGGACGGTAGTTTGAGGGAAGTGATGAATCACCTTTCTTGAAGATAGGGTATACTTGAGCATGCCGCCAGAGAGAAGGAACGTAAGACCATTGACAGCATAGGGAAAAGAACCAAGACAGCAAGTGGGAGAGGTCAGTACTGATCGGCTTGAGCATCTCGGCCTTGATGTGATCAGCACCAGGAGCTTTACGAGTAGGGAGCTGACCGATATACATATGTATTGTTAAAGGAGCGAATAGAGAATTTGATGAACCAGGAGGACCAGAGGAACCAGAAGGAGACGAACCATGGAGACCAAGAGGCAAGCCAAGAGAGGATGAAGATGGAGGAGGTGGTGGGCGAGTGGAAGGTAGAAGACTGCCATCAAAGACCGAAGCCAAGTGATGAGCCATTACCTCCACTGCCTTTGACGGACCATCAGGATGGGAAAACGACGATGACGACTGATGTCGTCGATTGAGTTGCTTGACTTTGGAAACGGCTTTAGTGAAGTCAGATTCGAGAGACTTGCAAAATGCTTGCCAGGACAGACGTTTGGCATTGGCCACAGCTTGACGGAAAGAGGTATTCGCTTGTTGATGTTGATGCCACCAATAGACTTTGTCAATGCCAAAGGCACGACGCCATCTACGGTAGCACCTGTTGCGGAAGTCAGCAGCATCTTGTAACTGTTGCGTCCAGTACTTTTTCCAATGCGATGGACGTGGAGGTCGGTCACCGACAGAAGAGTCAAGAGAGCTGTAGATGATGTTCTTGAGCGACGCGTTGAGGTCGTCAATAGGCGGACGTGAAGAAGGAGGGTGTTGAACCAACCTCTTCAGTTGAGAAAGCAAAGGAGCAGATGACGAACGAAAGGTATCTTGATACAATTGACATGGATCAGGTTCACCAAGGCGAGACAAGTTCCATAGTCGACGAGGATGTAGTGTGGTATCATTGGTATCAGACATAGACTCAGAGGCACTTGACTGAGCAAAAGAAAAAGACAGCGTGAGTAGACGATGGTCAGAACCAAGAGACAAGTCAGACGCGATGTCAAGGCGAGGAGACATCAATGACGCGTTTGTTAAAAACATGTCAATGATGCTACTCATCTCTCGATCATCACGAAACCCGACCCAGGTAGGAATACCATGAGCCAGTGGGCCGTTCAGAACGGTCAAGGAACGATCAGCAAGCCAGCGAGCCATAGCAGCACCACGAGGAGAGACCAATGCATCACCAGTGAGGTCACCAAGACGAGCATTAAAGTCGCCACAGATAAAAGAATTGGGAAGAGAAGGAATGGAGGAAAGTACATCAATGAATTCAGAGTTGGAAAGATGAGGAGGAACATACAAACAATGAATGCGAAAGGGTCCGACCTTCAACGAAAGGGTATACCGATTCGCTGAAGGAAGTTGAGAGACAGGAAAGGGACAAGAAGGAGAGACCAGAGCAGTAACACCCATCGAACCACGGTTGGCCGAAGGTACAGGAACACCATACACATGATACTGCATCCAGTCAGTAGGAAGAAGAGAAGGGGAAAGAAGCCAAGTCTCGGTGATGAAAAGGAGTGTGGAAGATAAACAATGAGACAGGACTTCATGAACGGTCGTGGTCCGAAGACCATTCGCGTTCCAAAGACTTATAGAAAGGTGTTGGACCTCACTCATAATGAGTGTGATCCAGCACTAGCGGAATCAGAGACCAAAGCATCTGACATGACCGTGTCACCACGGAAAGCAGCGCCTGGATCTCTACCACGAGAAGCAAAAGAGGAAAGGGGAAGCTCAGAAAGAATCTGACTCAAGGAGTCGTCATCGATCCAGCCATGGGAAGAGAAATACTTACCTACTGGGGCGACCAAATGGGGACGACCAGCACCAAGACGAGAAAGAGCACGACAACAGCGGGAGTAGTGAAGCTCAGCACACTTATCCGCCTTTGCAGATAGGGAGAGGTGCTGAAGCTCAGGATCAGCCAAGTTGACGGGATCCAGGGGATCAAAACCGTCAACCAACGGAACCTTTGCAGTAGCGAGCAGAGAGATCACCTCTGGCACATACTGAACATGGACCAAAAGACCAATAGCCTTGGGGCCAGGGAAACAGACATCGAGGACACGAGACAAGTCCAGACCAAGCAAGCGAAGATTTCTTCGAATCTCAGAGCGAGTTAACTTACGATTGCGATTGAGATACAAGTATTTAAAACCGCGTGGGGCATCGGGATCAATGGGTTGGAAAGCGCGACTAGCAGCCAATTTGCGCTTTTTAGATGGAGAACGAACAGCAGGACGAGCAGCAACAGCAGAGTATGTAGCTTGGACAGCAGGCGAAACATTTTGTGCAGCCAAAGAAGTTGGTTTAGCAGCAGGAACAGAGACAGAAACAGCAGAAGCGACAGAAGGAGAAGAAGATGAAGCCAATTGCGCTTCTAAAGTCGCAATTTTGGATTTTAAAGACGCATTTTCAGTGCGCAGAGCAGAAAGTTCAGCAATGACACTAGCATGTGTCGAAACTTCTTGTTGTAGTGCAGTAACGGTGTTTAACAAATAGTGTAAAGTTTCTTGAATATTTGGAATATTGGAAATGTCGACATTTGCAACGCCATCTGTTGAGATGGGTGAAATGTTAAGACCGGGATTAGTTGACATGGGTAATGTCGAAGATGTCGAAAATTGCAAGAAAAGGAGTTATGAACTTGAAAAAAATATATCTTGTAGAGAACAATTAGGCGAATTTTTTGATAGTAAAACGGTTGATGGATGTATAGTATTGGGTGAGATAATCGAGTTCAAAATTGATTACGCGTCGTCTACCTTGTGTAACGGTCGGAAGAGCGAAAGAAAGGTGGTCGCTTAGCTCAGGTTAAAGATTTTGTTTTTATTTAATAGGAAGATATTTGCAGGCGACTAAAAAGTCATTATTGCATCTTCAAGTACAAAGAAAAAAGAATAAGGTACAAAAAAAGGAGCCTGAGAAACAGAAAAACTCCAAAAAAATGATAAAGCAAAAGATCAGATTGACTGCCTACTTCCACAACTTAGCTGACCTACTGTCACAGCCCAACGGTAAGGAACTTTGATGGCTTTACTTCCGTGGGGGATCAGCAGGAGACAGACAAAGAAGGGTTTCAGTCAGAGTTACGAGAAGAGCTAGAATACCATAAGGCACCAGGAGAAGAGTCAATAGGAAGATTCCTATCAGGGCGACAGAGACGTTGGATATGCGAAAGCATCAATAGGAGTGATGACCACCAAGGAGGACAGCGAGCTGAGCGACCAAGAGGCAACGAGGAAAGAGCAAAGTCAATGGGATAAGACCCAGGAGGACAGCGAGGAAGGTCAGACCAAAGGAAAGACGGGATAAGATCGCACTCGAGAAAGTGACGGCGAGAGCGACGATCACGGCCACAAGGACAGTCTTCAGGCTTACCTGGCAGCCAGCCAAGACGCCAACGAACCAAGAGAGAGCGTTCTGCACGGGTTGCAGGAACGTATAGGATGGGATCAACCACCAGAGCAGGGCGACATGCGCGTAGGAGAACCTGAGTAGTGGAGGTGACGAGAGAGATGACTTGACGCTCACGATACTGGCGAAAGAAGGTCTTGAGCCGAGCATCGGAGGATGGAGGAGGAGAAGGCAAAGCCAAGAAGAGCGGATTCTTGTCAAGATGGATCTTGATTCGAGAGACAGGCAGTGTTGATGACAAGAGAGACAGCAGGCAAGATCTAGGAAGAGAGCGGGCACGAAGACAGTAACGAGTGACAAGCACATCTATGCGATGGCGCATGGATGGCAGTGTTGTAATGTGCTTGATAATAATAGTAGACGAGGTACGATGACCACCAACCAAGAGACGAAGACAGCGATCTTGTAAGCTTTCAATAGACTTGAGGTCAGTTGCCGTCAGCCGAGATATGGCTAGGCCATACTCAAACTTCGGGCGAACAAAGGTAGCATACAGTAGGTGGAAAAATGGTCCGGATGTTTTTAAACTATTCACAAATATCGCTATAGCTTTACCAAATCTCAATCAAATTGAATGAAACAAACATTATTTTGAAGAGAAAACATTACTTTATGTTTAGTAAAAATTTGACATGTCACACAAAAGTTCAAAGAGAGCCACAAAAGATCAAATATTTTAGCAACATCCGGACCATTTTTCAGGGTGCTCCATAATATCTGCTAGTAGTCCGTATATCCCCCTTTTGCTTGAATAACAGCCTTGATTCTATCTGGCATACTGTCTATATACTTTCTACAATCATCTTTTGTAAATCTTGCCTATTGTTCTTCGATTCGATCCCATAGCTCATGTACGCCTTTAGCTCTGGTTTCATACGCACTTAACCTTAGCCTCAGGTGATGCCAAATGTGTTCAATCGGGTTTAGATCAGGGCTCTGAGCTGGCCAACTGTAAACAGACTTGCTGTCGAAGTTGTTTTCTTCAAACCAAGCTTTTGCGACCTTCGACGTATGTTTCGGATCGTTATCCTGCTGGAAGTAGATGCTTTTAGGGTCATAATTGTAGTAATTTAGGGTGTCCATTAGCGTTGTGTCCAGTATATGTACATAATCCTCTTTCTTCATTGTTCCATCATAGATACAACAAGCATACCCAGAAGCATCGTATGTAATACAGCCCCACATCATAACGCTGCCTCCTCCTCCTTTTACTGTTAAGTCAAGATGGTGGAATCGAAGCTTATCATCTACTCTCTTCCAGTAGTACTTCACACAGTCTGATCCCCAAACGTTTACCTTAGTCTCGTCAGAGAATACCATACGACGCCAATCATCTTTTGTCCAATCCTTGTGGGCGTTGGCCCATGCAAGTCGCTTTTTCATATGAATAGCCTTTAAAAACGGCTTGCGCTTGTTAATACGGGCTTGGAATCCCATCGATTTTAAAAGTTTTAAGCAAGTAGAGTAGCCAATTGCGCATCCAACGTCACATAAATATCGTTGTACATCCTTCCCCGTCTTTAATTTACCAGTTATGACTGACCGTCTGATGTAGGACTTGGTTGTAGCAGTAATTTCGGACTTACGGTCTGATTTAAGGGGCCCCATGTTAGGAAACCACCTTCACTTATAGTCGCTGATGGTGCTTTTCTTGACTCCAGGCACTCGTTTTGTGATGGATGAGTAAAAATGACCAGATTTGAGTAAGGACTTGATGTTATCTTGTACATCCAAAGGCAAAGAGCGAACCATGTTTGTATGAGACAGTAATAAGAACGAAAGAAGAAGAAGGCACGCTAAATCAGCAAAAAAATGCAGATATTTATATCTTTTTTTGATTACTAATATGAATCTAATGTATTATTAATTATTTGAAGCAAAAGTGATAGCTTCTGAGTCATTAGTATTGAACAACCTGGGTTATTAAAATTCCATAGGGCACCCTGAAAAATGGTCCGGATGTTGCTAAAATATTTGATCTTTTGTGGCTCTCTTTGAACTTTTGTGTGACATGTCAAATTTTTACTAAACATAAAGTAATGTTTTCTCTTCAAAATAATGTTTGTTTCGTTCAATTTGATTGAGATTTGGTAAAGCTATAGCGATATTTGTGAATAGTTTAAAAACATCCGGACCATTTTTCCACCTACTGTAGATGCGGGAACAGAGCAGAAGAGAGAAACCTTGACGGTTGACACCAATCTTATTCAGAATAGCCATGACCTTGAGGACACCAGGAGACCGGAGAGAAACCAAAGAGGAAGCAGAGAGACCAGACTTGACGAAGGGCACTCCAAGATATACGAACTCATCTACCAAAGGCAGAGGAGTATCGTACAACTGGAGGCGATCAGAGGAAGACGAGGAAGATGACAATGGTGGGTGGTTGAGCACAGCACATTTTGTTGGGTTCCACCGATAACCCAGAGACAGCGAGTGTTGTTCACAGAGCTTGAGCATCTCTTTGACTGACTTTGCCGAGCCAATGACTGCGACATCGTCAGCAAAGAGGAGAGAGTTGACTGGGACCATACCAGCATCAGCAGAACCAGAAGAGGGAACCAAATGAGTGGCAGGAGCAGCCACTTGACGAAGGAGAGAAGGAAGAGTGTTGATGTACACCGAGTACAAGTGAGGACTGAGAACAGAACCTTGCAGGACACCGGTGACAGGAGAAAAAGGAGCGGACGAGTGATTTGACACCAAGACAGACACCGAGACATCATCAAAGAGATGGACCAAGAGAGGCAAACAAGAAGAGGAACCAGCACCAGAGCGAGAGAGAGCATCCCAGATAACACGCCGGTCGACAGTATCGTAGGCCGACTTGATATCTAGGAATGCTACCACAGGAAATCGATGAGATCGACGGTAGTACGATTGTATTAGCTCATGTAGACACAGAGCCTGATCTAGAGCAGATCGACGAGGACGGAAACCACCTTGAGCGAGGTCAAGAGGAGGAGAGACAGAGGACAACCATGGAGAGAGCGACAGCTCAAGTAGCTTGCGGAATACAGATGTGAGTGAGATTGGACGGTAGTTTGAGGGAAGTGATGAATCACCTTTCTTGAAGATAGGATAGACTTGAGCATGTCGCCAGAGAGAAGGAACATAGGACCATTGCCAGCAAAGTGTAAAGAACCATGAAAGAATGAATGACAGGTCAGTACTGATCGGCTTGAGCATCTCGGCCTTGATGTGATCAGCACCAGGAGCTTTGCGCGTAGGCAGTTGACCGATAAGTGAAGCCAATGTTGCAGGCGAGAATATTGAAGTGTTGAAATGAGTGGAATGAGTTGTAGACAAAGAAGTATGAGTAGCAGCACCAGGGGAGACAACCAAAGGAGACGAACCAGGAGGACCAAAGGGCAAACCAAGAGAAGACGGATCAGGAGGAGCAGGCGGACGGACAGATGGAAGCAAGTGACCATCATAGACAGAAGCCAAGTGACGAGCCATTACTTCCACTGCCGTAGCCGGACCATCAGGATGAGTGTAAGAGCATGATGTGAGATGACGACGTTTAAGCTGCTTTACTTTGGATATGGCTTTCGTAAAGTCAGACTCAAGGGACTTGCAAAATGCTTGCCAAGAGAGACGTTTGGCATTGGCAACAGCTTGACGGAAAGAACCATTTGCTTGTTGATGTTGATGCCACCAATAGACTTTGTCAATGCCAAAGGCACGACGCCATCTACGGTAGCACCTGTTGCGGAAGTCAGCAGCATCTTGCAGTTGTTGTGTCCAGTACTTTTTCCAATGGGATGGACGAGGTGGACGATCACCGACAGAAGAGTCAAGAGAACGATAGATTATGTTGTTGAGCGACGCGTTGAGGTCGTCAATAGGCGGACGTGAAGAAGGAGGGTGTTGAACCAACCTTTTCAGTTGAGAGAGCAAAGGAGCAGAAAACGAACGAAATGTATCTTGATACAGTTGACATGGATCAGGTTCACCAAGGCGAGACAAGTTCCATAGTCGACGAGGATGTAGTGTTGTATCAGATGTATCAGACATTGACTCAGAGGCACTTGACTGAGCAAAAGAAAATGACAGCGTAAGTAGACGATGGTCAGAACCAAGAGACAAGTCAGACGCGATGTCAAGGCGAGGAGACATCAATGACGCGTTTGTTAGAAACATGTCAATGATGCTACTCATCTCTCGATCATCACGAAACCCGACCCAGGTAGGAATACCATGAGCCAGTGGGCCGTTCAGAACGGTCAAGGAGCGATCAGCAAGCCAGCGAGCCATAGCAGCACCACGAGGAGAGACCAATGCATCACCAGTGAGGTCACCAAGACGAGCATTAAAGTCGCCACAAATGAAAGAATTGGGTAAGGAGGGGATGAAGGAAAGTACATTTACAAATTCAGAGTTGGAAAGAGGAGGAGGAACATACAAACAATGAATGCGAAACGGTCCGACCTTCAACGAAAGGGTATACCGATTCGCTGAAGGAAGTTGAGAGACAGGAAAGGGACAAGAAGGAGAGACCAGAGCAGTAACACCCATCGAACCACGGTTGGCCGAAGGTACAGGAACACCATACACATGATACTGCATCCAGTCAGTAGGAAGAAGAGAAGGGGAAAGAAGCCAAGTCTCGGTGATGAAAAGGAGAGTAGAGGAGAGACAATGAGACAAGACCTCATGAACGGTCGTGGTCCGAAGACCATTCGCGTTCCAAAGGCTTATAGAAAGGTGTTGGACCTCACTCATAATGAGTGTGATCCAGCACTAGCGGAATCAGAGACCAAAGCATCTGACATGACCGTGTCACCACGGAAAGCAGCGCCTGGGTCACGACCACGAGAAGCAAAAGAGGAAGGGGGAAGGGAAGACAGAATCTGACTCAAAGAGTCGTCATCAAGCCAACCCTTGGAAGAAAAGTACTTACCTATGGGACCCACCAGGTGAGCACGGCCAGTACCAAGACGAGAGAGAGCACGGGAGCAGCGAGTGAACTGAAGCTCAGCACATTCATTAGCCTTGTCAGCCGATGAGAGATGCTGGAGCTCAGGATCCGCCAAGTTGATAGGATCCAAAGGATCAAAACCATCTACCAACGGAACCTTGGCAGCAGATAGAAGAGAGATCACCTCTTCTTTGTAAAGAACATGAATCAGGAGACCAATTGCCTTTGGGCCAGGGAAGCAGATGTCCAAGGCACGGGAAAGATCAAGACCAAGTAAACGCAGGTTGCGTCTAATTTCAGCACGGGACAGCTTGCGGTTTCTATGCAGGTACAGGTATTCAAAACCACGAGGAGCAGAAGGGTCAACTGGTTGGAATGGACGACTAGCAGCAAGCTTTCGCTTCTTGCTAGGTGGGCGACGGGTGGTAGTAGTAGTAGTAGCAGCAGCCTTGGCAGCAATAGCACTATAGGTTGCATTATTCGTTTGTGGTGCATCTTGGGGCGCACGTATGGATGCCGGGTCGGAAGCCAAAGAGGAGAAAGCGGAAGAACTGTTGACGTCAGCGCCAGCGGAGAGTTGGGATTCAAGTGAGGCGATTTTCGCCTTCAAAGTAGCGTTTTCACTGCGTAAAGCAGTCAGTTCAGCAAACAAGTCATCGTGTGTTGAAACACGTTGCTGGAGTGTTTCAAAGTTGTGCAATAAATATTGCAAAGCTTGTTGCATGTCAGAAGGGTTTGGAATGTTGACATTTGCAACTCCATCTTGCGAGATGAGCGAAATGGGGGAGCCAGATTGTTGAGACATGGGAAATGTCGAAAATTGTGAAAAATAAATCAATCGAGTTGAAAAAAATACAGTTTGTAGAGAAAAATACGACGATTATTTTGGTGTTAAAACGGTGGATGGATGTATCGTATTCGCAGAGATATTTGAGTTCAAATTTGATTACGCGTACTATACCTTGTGTAACGGTCGGAAGAGCGAAAGAAAGGTGGTCGCTTAGCTCAGGTTAAAGATTTTGTTTTTATTTAATAGGAAGATATTTGCAGGCGACTAAAAAGTCATTGTTGCATCTTCAAGTACAAAAAAAAAGAGAATAAGATACAAAAAAAGGAGCCTGAGAAACAGAAAAACTCCAAAAAAAAGATAGAGAAAAAAGATGAGATTGACTGCCTACTTCCACAACTTAGCTGACCTACTGTCACAGCCCAACGGTAAGGAACTTTGATGGCTTTACTTCCGTGGGGGATCAGCAGGAGACAGACAAAGAAGGGTTTCAGTCAGGGTGACGAGAAGAACTTGAATACCAAGAGGCACCAGGAGAAGAGTCAATAGCATAGAAGCTATCAGGACGGCAGAGGCGTTGGATGTGCCAGAGCATTAACAGAAGAGAAGACCACCAAGGAGGACAGCGAGCTGAGCGACCAAGAGGCAACGAGGAAAGAGCAAAGTCAATGGGATAAGACCCAGGAGGACAGCGAGGCAGATCAGACCAGAGGAATGATGGTATAAGGTCGCACTCTAGAAAGTGACGACGAGAGCGACGATCACGTCCACAAGGACAGTCTTCAGGCTTACCTGGCAGCCAGCCAAGACGCCAACGAACCAAGAGAGAGCGTTCTGCACGAGTAGCAGGAACGTATAAGATGGGATCAACCACCAGAGCAGGGCGACATGCGCGTAAGAGAACCTGGGCAGTGGAGGTGACGAGAGAGATGACTTGACGCTCACGATACTGGCGGAAGAAGGACTTGAGCCGAGCATCGGAGGACGGAGGAGGAGAAGGCAAAGCCAAGAAAAGCGGATTCTTTTGAAGATGAACCTTGATGCGAGATACTGGAAGCGTTGACGATAGCAGAGACAGCAGGCAAGAACCAGGAAGAGAACGAGCACGTAGACAGTAGCGAGTGATAAGCACATCTATGCGGTGGCGCATAGATGGCAGTGTTGTAATGTGCTTGATAATAGTAGTCGACGAGGTACGATGGCCACCAACCAAGAGACGGAGACAGCGATCTTGTAAGCTTTCAATAGACTTGAGATCAGTTGCCGTCAGCCGAGATATGGCTAGGCCATACTCAAACTTCGGGCGAACAAAGGTGGCATAGATGCGTGAGCAGAGCAAAAGAGAGAAACCTTGACGATTGACACCAATCTTGTTCAGGATAGCCATAACCTTGATGACACCAGGAGACCGGAGAGAAACCAAAGAAGGAGCAGAGAGACCAGACTTGACGAAGGGCACTCCAAGATATACGAACTCATCCACCAAAGGCAGAGGAGTACCGTACAACTGGAGGCGATCAGAGGAAGACGAAGAAGATGACAATGGTGGATGGTTGAGCACCGCACATTTTGTTGGGTTCCATCGATAACCCAGAGACAGTGAATGTTCTTCACATAGCTTGAGCATCTCTTTGACTGACTTTGCCGAGCCAATGACTGCGACATCGTCAGCAAAGAGGAGAGAGTTGACTGGGACCATACCAGCATCAGCAGAACCAGAAGAGGGAACCAAATGAGTGGCAGGAGCAGCCACTTGACGAAGTAAGGAGGGTAGAGTGTTGATGTACACCGAGTACAAGTGAGGACTGAGAACAGAACCTTGCAAGACACCGGTGACAGGAGAAAAAGGAGTGGACGAGTGATTGGACACCAAGACAGACACCGAGACATCATCAAACAGATGGACCAAGAGAGACAGGAACGGACTTGACGCACCAGAGCGAGAGAGAGCATCCCAGATAACACGCCGGTCGACAGTATCGTAGGCCGACTTGATATCCAGGAATGCAACCACAGGAAAACGATGTGAGCGACGATAATAGGACTGCATCAGCTCATGAAGACATAAGGCTTGATCAAGAGCTGAGCGACGAGGACGGAAACCACCTTGAGCGAGGTCAAGGGGAGGAGAGACAGAGGACAACCATGGAGAGAGCGACAGCTCAAGTAGCTTGCGGAATATAGATGTAAGTGATATTGGACGGTAGTTTGAGGGAAGTGATGAATCACCTTTCTTGAAGATAGGATAGACTAGAGCATGTCGCCAGAGAGAAGGAACATAGGACCATTGCCAGCATAGAGTGAAGAACCAGGAAAGAATGAACGACAGGTCAGTATTGATCGGCTTGAGCATCTCGGCCTTGATGTGATCAGCACCAGGAGCTTTGCGCGTAGGCAGTTGACCGATAAGTGAAGCCAATGTTGCAGGCGAGAATATTGAAGTGTTGAAATGAGCGGAATGAGCAGTAGATGTAAGAATTTGAGCAGCAGCACCAGAAGAGACAACCAAAGGAGACGAACCAGGAGGACCAAAGGGCAAACCAAGAGAAGACGGATCAGGAGGAGAAGGCGGGCGGACAGATGGAAGCAAGTGACCATCATAAACAGAAGCCAAGTGATGAGCCATTACTTCCACTGCCGTAGCCGGACCATCAGGATGAGTGAATGATGATGAGGTGAGGTGACGACGTTTGAGTTGTTTTACTTTAGAGATGGCTTTCGTAAAGTCAGACTCCAGCGACTTGCAAAATGCTTGCCAAGAGAGACGTTTGGCAGTGGCAACAGCTTGACGGAAAGAACTATTCGCTTGTTGATGTTGATGCCACCAATAGACTTTGTCAATGCCAAAGGCACGACGCCATCTACGGTAGCACCTGTTGCGGAAGTCAGCAGCATCTTGTAGTTGTTGTGTCCAGTACTTTTTCCAATGCGATGGACGAGGAGGACGATCACCGACAGAAGAGTCAAGAGAGCGGTAGATGATTGAGTTGAGCGACGCGTTGAGGTCGTCAATAGGCGGACGTGAAGAAGGAGGGTGTTGAACCAACCTTTTCAGTTGAGAAAGCAAAGGAGCAGAGGACGAACGAAAAGTATCTTGATACAGCTGACATGGATCAGGTTCACCAAGGCGAGACAAGTTCCATAGTCGACGAGGATGTAGAGTGAAATCAGGAGTATCAGACATAGACTCAGAGGCACTTGACTGAGCAAATGAGAAAGACAACGTGAGTAGACGATGGTCAGAACCAAGAGACAAGTCAGACGCGATGTCAAGGCGAGGAGACATCAATGACGCGTTTGTTAGAAACATGTCAATGATGCTACTCATCTCTCGATCATCACGAAACCCGACCCAGGTAGAAATACCATGAGCCAGTGGGCCGTTCAGAACGGTCAAGGAGCGATCAGCAAGCCAGCGAACCATAGCAGCACCACGAGGAGAGACCAATGCATCACCAGTGAGGTCACCAAGACGAGCATTAAAGTCGCCACAAATAAAAGTATTGGGTAACGAAGGAATGGAGGAAAGCACATTTACAAATTCAGAGTTGGAAAGAGGAGGAGGAACATACAAACAATGAATGCGAAAGGGTCCGACCTTCAACGAAAGGGTATACCGATTCGCTGAAGGAAGTTGAGAGACAGGAAAGGGACAAGAAGGAGAGACCAGAGCAGTAACACCCATCGAACCACGGTGGCCGAAGGTACAGGAACACCATACACATGATACTGCATCCAGTCAGTAGGAAGAAGAGAAGGGGAAAGAAGCCAAGTCTCGGTGATAAAAAGGAGAGTAGAGGAGAGACAATGAGACAAGACCTCATGAACGGTCGTAGTCCGAAGACCATTCGCGTTCCAAAGGCTTATAGAAAGGTGTTGGACCTCACTCATAAAGAGTGTGATCCAGCACTAGCGGAATCAGAGACCAAAGCATCTGACATGACCGTGTTACCACGGAAAGCAGCGCCTGGATCACGACCACGAGAAGCAAAAGAGGAAGGGGGAAGGGAGGACAGAATCTGACTCAAAGAGTCCTCATCGATCCAACCCTTGGAAGAAAAGTACTTACCTACGGGACCTACTAGATGAGCACGGCCAGAACCAAGACGAGAGAGAGCACGGGAGCAGCGAGTGAACTGAAGCTCAGCACATTCATTAGCTTTGTCAGCCGATGAAAGATGCTGGAGCTCAGGATCCGCCAAGTTGACAGGATCCAAAGGATCAAAACCGTCAACCAACGGAACCTTGGCTGTGGATAGAAGACAGATCACCTCTTCTTTGTACTGGACATGAACCAAGAGACCAATGACCTTAGGTCCAGGGAAGCAGATGTCAAGGATGCGGGAGAGGTCGAGGCCAAGCAAACGGAGGTTTCTGCGAACTTCAGAACGGGACAGCTTGCGGTTGCGATTCAAGTACAAGTACTCGAATCCACGAGGAGCAGAAGGATCAACTGGCATAAATGTACGACTAGCAGCAAGCTTTCGCTTCTTGCTAGGTGGGCGGCGAGAGGTGGTAGTAGCAGTAGTAGTAGCAGCAGCCTTGGCAGCAATAGCACTATAGGTTGCATTGTTCATTGGAGGTGCATCTTGGGGCGCACGTATGGTAGCCGGGTCGGAAGCCAAATAGGAGGAAGCGGATGAACTGTTGACGTCAGCGCCAGCGGAGAGTTGGGATTCAAGTGAGGCGATTTTCGCCTTCAGAGTAGCGTTTTCACTGCGTAAAGCAGTCAGTTCAGCAAACAAGTCATCGTGTGTTGAAACACGTTGCTGGAGTGTTTCAAAGTTGTGCAATAAATATTGCAAAGCTTGTTGCATGTCAGAAGGGTTTGGAATGTTGACATTTGCCACTCCATCTTGCGAGATGAGCGAAATGGGGGAACCAGATTGTTGAGACATGGGAAATGTCGAAAATGGTGAAAAATACAGCAATCGAGTTGAAAAAAATATAGTTTGTAGAGAAAAATACGACGATTATTTTGGTGTTAAAACGGTGGATGGATGTATCGTATTCGCAGAGATATTTGAGTTCAAAGTTGATTACGCGTACTATACCTTGTGTAACGGTCGGGAGAGCGAAAGAAAGGTCGGTCGCTTAGCTCAGGTTAAAGATTTTGTTTTATTTAATAGGAAGATATTTGCAGGCGACTAAAAAGTCATTGTTGCATCTTCAAGTACAATGATAAAAGAATAAGTACAAAAAAAGGAGCCTGAGAAACAGAAAAACTCCAAAAAAAGATACAGAAAAAAGATGAGATTGACTGCCTACTTCCACAACTTAGCTGACCTACTGTCACAACCCAACGGCAAGGAACTTTGATGGCTTTACTTCCGTGGGGGATCAGCAGGAGACAGACAAAGAAGGGTTTCAGTCAGAGTTGCGAGATGATCGTGAATACCAAGAGGCACCAGGAGAAGAATCAATAGCATAGAAGCTATCAGGACGGCAGAGACGTTGAATATGCCAGAGCATAAGGAGCAGTGATGACCACCAAGGAGGACAGCGAGCTGAACGGCCAAGAGGCAACGAGGAAAGAGCAAAGTCAATGGGATAAGACCCAGGAGGACAGCGAGGCAGATCAGACCAAAGGAAGGACGGGATCAAATCACACTCGAGAAAGTGACGGCGAGAGCGACGATCACGGACACAAGGACAGTCTTCAGGCTTACCTGGCAGCCAGCCAAGACGCCAACGAACCAAGAGAGAGCGTTCTGCACGGGTTGCAGGAACGTATAGGACGGGATCAACCACCAGAGCAGGGCGACATGCGCGTAAGAGAACCTGGGTAGTGGAGGTGACGAGAGAGATGACTTGACGCTCACGATACTGGCGAAAGAAGGTCTTGAGCCGAGCATCGGAGGACGGAAGAGGAGAAGGCAAAGCCAAGAAGAGCGGATTCTTGTCAAGATGGATCTTGATTCGAGAGACAGGCAGCGTTGACGACAGGAGAGACAGCAGGCAAGAACCAGGTAGAGAGCGAGCACGAAGGCAGAAACGAGTGGTAAGCACATCTATGCGGTGGTGCATAGACGGCAAGGTTGTCATATGTTTGATAACCAACGTAGAGGAGGTGGCATGACCACCAACCATCATACGAAGGCATCGGTCTTGTAAACGGTCGATATCTTTGATTTGAGCAGCAGAAAACTTGGAAATAGCTAGACCATATTCGAATTTTGGGCGGACAAAAGTAGCATAGATCCGAGCACACAGTAGCAGAGAAAAACCTTGACGGTTCACGCCAATCTTGTTGAGAATACCCATTAACTGGAGAACACCAGGAGAACGAAGAGGAAGCACCGAAGCAGCAGAGAGACCAGTCTTGACAAAAGGCATACCAAGGTATACGAACTTGTCGACCAAGGGCAGAGAAGTACCATAGAGGCTTAATTGGGTTGAACCAGACGACGATGAAGAGGAAGTGGGGTGGTTGAGCACCGCGCACTTCAGAGGATTCCAGCGATAGCCAAGAGACAACGAGTGATCCTCACAGAGCTTGAGCATCTCTTTGACTGACTTTGCCGAGCCAATGACTGCGACATCGTCAGCAAAGAGGAGAGAGTTCACTGGGACCATACCAGCATCAGCAGAACCAGAGGAGGGAACCAAATGTGTAGCAGGAGCAGCGACTTGACGAAGGAGAGCAGGTAATGTATTGATGTACACCGAGTACAAGTGAGGACTGAGAACAGAACCTTGCAAGACACCGGTGACAGGAGAAAAAGCAGCAGAAGAATGGTTTGACACCAAAACAGACACCGAGACATCATCGAAAAGATGAACCAAGAGAGGTAGACAAGGAGAAGAACCAGCACCAGAACGAGAGAGAGCATCCCAGATAACACGCCGGTCGACAGTATTGTAGGCCGACTTGATATCCAGGAATGCCACCACAGGAAAACGATGTGAACGACGATAGTAAGACTGCATCAGCTCATGAAGACATAGGGCTTGATCAAGAGCTGAGCGACGAGGACGAAAGCCACCTTGAGCCAGATCAAGTCGAGGCGACACCGAGGCGAGCCATGGAGCAAGACTAAGCTCAAGGAGCTTTCTGAACACCGAGGTCAGGGAGATCGGTCGATAGTTGGACGGCAGCGAAGGATCACCTTTCTTGAAGATCGGATAGACTTGAGCATGCCGCCAGAGAGAAGGAACGTAAGACCATTGACAGCACAAGGAGAAGAACCAAGACAGCAAGTGAGAGAGGTCAGTACTGATCGGCTTGAGCATCTCGGCCTTGATGTGATCAGCACCAGGAGCTTTACGAGTAGGAAGCTGACCGATGTACATGTGAATAGTTAAAGGAGTGAATAAAGAGTGACTTGAACCAGGAGGACCAGAGGAACCAGAGGGAGACGTACCAGAAGGAGATGAACCATGGAGACCAAGAGGCAACCAAGAGAGGATGGAGATGGAGGAGAAGGTGGACGAGTGGAAGGTAGAAGACTGCCATCAAAGACCGAAGCCAAGTGACTAGCCATTACCTCCACTGCCTTAGATGGACCATCAGGATGGGAAAACGACGATGACGACTGATGTCGTCGATTGAGTTGCTTGACTTTGGATACGGCTTTGGTAAAGTCAGTTTCTAAAGACTTGCAAATGCTTGCCAGGATAGACGTTTGGCATTGGCCACAGCTTGACGAAAGGAGACATTCGCTTGTTGATGTTGATGCCACCAATAGACTTTGTCAATACCAAAGGCACGACGCCATCTACGGTAGCACCTGTTGCGGAAGTCAGCAGCATCTTGGAGTTGTTGCGTCCAGTACTTTTTCCAATGGGAAGGTCGAGGAGGACGATCACCGATAGAAGAGTCAAGAGAGCTGTAGATAATTGAGTTGAGCGACGCGTTGAGGTCGTCAATAGGCGGACGTGAAGAAGGAGGGTGTTGAACCAACCTTTTCAGTTGAGAAAGCAATGGAGCAGATGACGAGCGAAATGTATCTTCATACAGCCGACATGGATCAGGTTCACCAAGGCGAGACAAGTTCCATAATCGACGAGGATGAATAGTAGCATCAGATGTTTCAGATGAAGACTCAGAGGCACTTGACTGAGCAAATGAAAAAGACAACGTGAGTAGACGATGGTCAGAACCAAGAGACAAGTCAGACGCGATGTCAAGGCGAGGAGACATCAATGACGCGTTTGTTAAAAACATGTCAATGATGCTACTCATCTCTCGATCATCACGAAACCCGACCCAGGTAGGAATACCATGAGCCAGTGGGCCGTTCAGAACGGTCAAAGAGCGATCAGCAAGCCAGCGAGCCATGGCAGCACCACGAGGAGAGACCAATGCATCACCAGTGAGGTCACCAAGACGAGCATTAAAGTCGCCACAAATAAAAGAATTGGGTAAGGAGGGGATGGAAGAGAGTACATTTACAAATTCAGAGTTGGAAAGAGGAGGCGGTACATATAAACAATGGATGCGAAAGGGTCCGACCTTCAACGAAAGGGTATACCGATTCGGTGAAGGAAGTTGAGAGACAGGAAAGGGACAAGAAGGAGAGACCAGAGCAGTAACACCCATCGAACCACGGTTGGCCGAAGGTACAGGAACACCATACACATGATACTGCATCCAGTCTGTAGGAAGGAGTGAAGGGGAAAGAAGCCAAGTCTCGGTGATAAAAAGGAGTGTAGAGGAGAGACAATGAGACAAGACCTCATGAACGGTCGTGGTCCGAAGACCATTCGCGTTCCAAAGGCTTATAGAAAGGTGTTGGACCTCACTCATAATGAGTGTGATCCAGCACTAGCGGAATCAGAGACCAAAGCATCTGACATGACCGTGTCACCACGGAAAGCAGCGCCTGGGTCACGACCACGAGAAGCAAATGAGGAAGGGGGAAGGGAGGACAGAATCTGACTCAAAGAGTCCTCATCGATCCATCCCTTGGAAGAAAAGTACTTACCTATGGGACCCACCAGGTGAGCACGGCCAGCACCAAGACGAGAGAGAGCACGGGAGCAGCGAGTGAACTGGAGCTCAGCACATTCATTAGCCTTGTCAGCCGATGAAAGATGCTGGAGCTCAGGATCCGCCAAGTTGACAGGATCCAGAGGATCAAAACCGTCAACCAACGGAACCTTGGCAGCAGATAGAAGAGAAATCACCTCTTCTTTGTAAAGAACGTGCACCAATAGACCAATGACCTTTGGGCCAGGGAAGCAGATATCGAGCAGACGAGAGAGGTCAAGACCAAGTAGACGTAGATTACGTCTGACTTCAGCGCGGGTGAGCTTACGGTTACGGTTCAAGTACAAGTACTCGAATCCACGAGGTGCAGTAGGATCCACAGGTTGAAAAGTTCGGCCGGCAGCAAGCTTACGCTTTTTAGACGCAGGTTTGGAAGTGTTACGGGCGGCAACAGCACTATAAGTAGGGCGGACAGTAGTTGACGCTTGTTCGACCACAGAAGTAGGGACAGAAGAGATAGGAACAGAAAAAAGTAGCCTTAGCGACAGATTCGCCAGATGCAGCATTCAATTGAGCTTTGAGATTAGCAATCTCGGCTTTCAATGTAGAGTTTTCACTGCGTAATGCAGTAAGTTCGGCCAAGAGGTCGTCGTGTGTTGTAACACGGAGTTGGAGGGTTTGAACAGTATTTAATAGATACTGCACAGCTTGTGTGAGGTCGGTTGAGTTGGGCATGTCGACATTAGTTGTGACATTTGTCGACATTTGCAAATTAGCAAGGGTGGAATGTTCTGACATGGGAGAGTCGAAAATTGTAAAAAGGAGTTATGAACTTGAAAAAATATGGTTGCTAGAGAAAAAAGTAGCGAACTTTTTTGATGTTAAAACGTTGAGTGGATGTATTATATTGAGCGACGGATAATCGAGTTCAAGTTGATACGCGGTCGTCTACCTTGTGTAACGGTCGGAAGAGCGAAAGAAAGGTGGTCCGCTTAGCTCAGGTGAAAGATTTGTTTTATTTACTAGAGGAAGATATTTGCAGGCGATAAAAATCATTATTGCATCTTCAAGTATAAAAAAGAGTAAGTACAAAAAAAGGAGCATGAGAACAGAAAAACTCCAAAAAAACAAAGTAAAAAGATAGATGGACTGCCTACTTCCACAACTTAGCTGACCTACTGTCAAACCCAACGGTAAGGGACTTGATGGCTTTACTTCCGTGGGGGATCAGCAGGAGACAGACAAAGAAGGGTTTCAGTCAGGGTACGAGAAGACTGAATACCATAAGGCACCAGGAGAAGAGTCAATAGGAAGATTCCTATCAGGACGCAGAGACGTTGATATGCCAGAGCATACAAGAGAGAAGACCACCAAGGAGGACAGCGAGCTGAGCGACCAAGAGGCAACGAGGAAAGAGCAAAGTCAATGGGATAAGACCCAGGAGGACAGCGAGGAAGGTCAGACCAAAGGAAAGACGGGATAAGATCGCACTCGAGAAAGTGACGGCGAGAGCGACGATCACGGCCACAAGGACAGTCTTCAGGCTTGCCTGGCAGCCAACCAAGACGCCAACGAACCAAGAGAGAGCGTTCTGCACGGGTTGCAGGAACGTAAAGAACGGGATCAACCACCAGAGCAGGGCGACATGCGCGTAAGAGAACCTGGGTAGTGGAGGTGACGAGAGAGATGACTTGACGCTCACGATACTGGCGAAAGAAGGTCTTGAGCCGAGCATCGGAGGACGGAGAGGAGAAGGCAAAGCCAAGAAGAGCGGATTCTTTTCAAGATGGACCTTGATACGAGACACTGGTAATGTCGTATGCAGAGACAACAGGCAAGAACCAGGGAGAGAGCGAGAACGAAGACAGTAACGGGTGATAAGCACATCTACACGATGACGCATAGATGGCAGCGTGGTAATGTGCTTGATAATGGTGGTAGAAGAGGTACGATGACCACCAACCAAGAGACGAAGACAGCGATCTTGCAGACCTTCTATAGACTTGAGGTCAGTTGCCGTCAGCCGAGATATGGCTAGGCCATACTCAAACTTCGGGCGGACAAAGGTAGCATAGATGCGTGAGCAGAGCAGAAGAGAGAAACCTTGACGGTTGACACCAATCTTGTTCAGAATAGCCATTACCTTGAGGACACCAGGAGACCGAAGAGAAACCAAAGAAGGAGCAGAGAGACCAGACTTGACGAAGGGCACTCCAAGATATACGAACTCATCTACCAAAGGCAGAGGAGTATCGTACAACTGGAGGCGATCAGAGGAAGAGAGGAAGATGA